>JAZHEH010002812.1:1226333-1830166 GCA_036589455.1 Ateles fusciceps
AATACCACCACCACCTGCCCTACCTGTCTTCCATAAAACATAACTGTATTTACTGAATTTAGTTAAAGTGAGTAACTTTCACAGCCCCTATGCCTTGCCCCAAGTCTAAACAAAGCAGAGTAGTCCATGCTGTAACTGCAGGGCCCAGAGATAGGGACAAAGATAACTCAACCCTGCCCTCAAGTCGTAAGTAGTTTACATACAAAGGAGATTATGACAAGGCCTATGACAGAGGTGTAAGTAAGGCTGGGCAGGCAATACAGACAATGCAATTAATTCTGGATTAGGGAAAGCATAAAGAAGCCGAGTCATCTGAATCTTGATGTATGAGCAGAATTTTGTCTGGAGGATGTCGAGAGGTTCCAGTGAATGTGATTTGGGCTTATTGTATGAACAGCAACCTTGTTCTAAACCAGGGGGAAAATACCATTCCTTCCTGTGTCCTATTTCTGTTCATTACACATTTGAGTACTTTATTGCTCTAATCTGTTTACATGTCTGCCTCCTCCACACTGGACAGCCAGCTCCAAAAGGAGCAGACAGACTCCCTTTCATCATTATTCCCTTGCAGTACCTGACAGGGCAGCCCTTGACACAAGTTAAAACGCTATCATTCAACTTCCATAACTGTAAATGAGCTATTAGGTCACTTGCAACTTCCTTCAATCTCTCTACCACCCAACCTTGTATCTGTAATGAGACACAGATAGTCATTTTTAAAAGAAAAAAAAATCTACAAGTCTACCACAGTTTCACACAGAGCTGCTAGGAACAGTACTTAATGGTATATGCTCCATTGTGTTCAATTAATTATTTTTAACTAATGTTGCTGCTTCTATTTATTCCATATTACTACTCCCTATATCAACCTTTTTATTTTACAAATCAAAGTTCTGGGGGATATTAACAAGTATGTCAAGGGAGAGTGGAATGAGCAATATTCTGAGGTCAAATGAATTTCGGAAATGCTGGGTTAAACCAAAGTATTTGAAGGCAGATAATCTCAGGGCATTCAATATGCTAATATTAAATTGAATTTCTAAGAAAGGAGTGGAATATTTATGGTTTTTCCCTGTAGCCTCAGAGCATCTTGGCCTCATTTTTCTATGGAAGGTAAGGAATACTTTCTGGGAAATTTATTCAAGTTAGCAGCATTTATAGGTTGAAGAAAACAATAAATCTCAGTGGGATATCTTCAGTAAATAAACAAGACTAACAACTGGATTCATTATTTCATTAATGCAACCAATATTTACTGAACTCTGTACTACTTAGAGAGACAAAGCCCCTGCACTCACAGAGCTTAAATCCAGTGGAAGAGAAGAATGCCCTCCATCCTCAGCTTGTGAGATAAAGAAGTCTTTCTGTCTCCCTGAAGCTAGACACTGTTTCTTTTATAGCCCCAAACACCTGATGGATGCTCTGTAAATAACTGCTAGCAGCCTGATCACAGTAAAGTCTGCAGACATTTTCCAAATTCCCATGAAAACCAATCAAAACAGTAATAAAATGGACTGTCAGCAATACATGTTTGGCTACTTGATCATGTGGAAAAACTTTTATAAAAATAATAATTCAAGGCCTGAAAGTTGCCATAGGAATCATCCACTTTAACTCCCCTTGAATTTACTACAAGGTAACTGAGGCCCAAGAGGTGAGGTGTTTGACCAAGATCATACAGTGAATCTAGGTTAACATTAAGAACCAAAGACTCCCAGCTCTCTAAGACTGTAAGAGACAGCAAAGACAGCTGCTGCCAAGGGATGTAACCATCCGCCACGTGGGACTTCTCCAAGTACAGAGCCAATTGTTTTATGAAGTAACAGTCCCCTTACTGCCTTTTCACTGCTTTCCTAAAGGAGTCCTATCATCAGAGACAATTCTCTAAGCACTGTTACAACAGAGCTTTCATTTCAGCCATTTCCAAACCCACCCTCAGAGGCACAGAATGACCTGGGCAACCAGGAAAAGTGAGCAAGAGGGAAGCCTTTAGGTGCCCTTGGGCACAACAGGTTTCAAGCCAACAAACATCAAATGGTATGCTCTTTTAAAGAGAGAGTAGAGTACATGCTTCAACTGTGGTCAGAAAATGAAAAGACACAGCAGAGCAGGCGTTAAGTTCTAGGTTCTGCCCACAGTTCTTTCTTTAAAATGCTGAATGACCCTGAACCAGTGGCTAATTCTTTCCCCATGTATAAAATAAAAGGTTGGACTAGATGTTATGAAGACCCCTTAGAGCCTCAAATTCTATGGTTTTGCTGAACTTATGCCACCAACAGGGAACTTTCCATCAAGATGAGCCTATCCCCTTTCTCTTGAGTTATAACCAGTTTGGCTCCTTTTTGAATGGAGATCTGCTACATTTGCATCAAGTACTGAATGTTGCAGGACATAAAATAGATAAGTACTCTCTAGGTGCATTTTATTATACTTCCCTATCATTTAACATACAATAAAAAGATGTACTATGAAATATTATGGAACCTAAGAGTACAGTATGCCATGCTGGTCTAAGTACCATGGTGTCTAATTTCCAGAACTTAACGTCTTAATAAAACTCTGTAATAATTCACTAAGAAGGAGGAAAGGCTAAAGTCACAGAAGAAAAAAATATAGAAATATTAAAACTTCTCTTTAATTCCTCCTTTCTCCTGGTTTACCCTAAACCAACTTTTACTGCAGACATTTTTCAGGACTAGCAAACCGAGAAGTTCCAAACATTGTATGCAAAAGCTACTTCCTAGAGGAACACAAGGCACCTCTGTGCCCCACTGTGAATCAAAGAACAATGGGGCAGATAGGTAGCACCTGGGCCTCTGGTGAAGCCTTTGCTTTGCTCCACCTCAATTCCTGACTAAATCTTTTGTTTCTAGGCAGGTAAGACCTTTATTGGGATCTCCAGATAAGAGGTCAATTCAATGTCTTTTGACATCCAGATGGCAATACTGCTTGAAGTAAATTAAAACCTCCACTGCAACTGAAATAGGATAGGTGAAAATATTATAGAAAGAAAGAAAGGAAAAAGAAATGCTAGTTTAAGAGTGTGTTGAATTTTAACAAAAAACTGAGGCTATTTTCAAGCAGAGACGAAAAAGAGGAGTTAAGGAAATTGTGCTTATACCGTATTTGAAATTAGAATTTTACTACTGATTTTAAAATTTAATCATACAAAGCACCATCAAGGGAAAAACAGACAATTCTAGTACTATGAGAATCTAGAAATACAGTGATACAGAGAACCACAACTTCTGCTGTGATCATTAACTTGGTCTTGCGCACAATGTCACTTCATCTTTCTGAACTTCGATTTTCTTAGTTATAAAATTGGATGGGCAAGGCACAGTGGCTCATGCCTGTAGTCCCAGCACTTTGGGAGTTTGAGACAGGAAGATTGACTGAGGCCAGGTGTTTGAGACCAGCCTGGGCAACAAAGCAAGACCTTGTCTCTACAAAAAATAAAATTAGCCAGGCACAGTGACATGTACCTGTAGTCCCAGCTACTTGGTAGGCTGAAGCAGGAGGATCATTTCAGCCTAGGAGTTCGAAGCTGCAGTGAGCTGTAACGCACCATTGCATTTCAGTCTGGGTGACAGAGCAAGACCCTGTCTCAAAAAACAAAGTAAAATAAAATAAGGGAGAGAGTCTTAGATGACCTGAAATCTCTCTGCTGTGTATCTATTCTATTCATTTATTCATTCAGTCAACAATGAGCACCTATTTGTCCAAGTGCACTTCAGAGTTACAAATACAGTCATGAGCAGCATAACAAATTTTCAGTCATGATATACCACATATACAAGGTGTAACAGCCTCTCCAAGGCCACCACTGATGCAGGATATCACAGTTCATCTTTCTCCTCTTGAGGCATTTCACTGCCTCAAGAAGGTCCAAATATTTTTTTCACATACTTGGCAAAACTACCTCTCGCTTTCATTTTTATCAATTTCTTTAGGTTGGTCCTTATTCATAGGAAAAATACTGTTTCAGAATCCTGACTTAGGAAAAACAAAGGCTTTTGTCTTAAAGCAGCAGCTACTTGCTTTTATTCTACAACTTTTCAAAACTAAGTAACACATATTAGAAAAAATAAGCAAAGCTATATTGTACTATATGATATGAACAGGCTTCTTTCACCTGATACTGGGAACAGAAGATTATAAGCCTGACATAAATTTTAGCAGTAATAGCAAAATCACTGATCAGGATTTAACCCTTTTCTGAGTCAATACTTTCTATACCACCACGGTCCTGAATATCAAGAATAAACATAAAGCTGTCATGTGCTGTTACTGAAAGTGAAAATTGTTCCAATTTGGCAGTATGCATAAAAAATGTTAAAACATGCATGCCCCTGTCCAAGTAATTCAATATCTAGAAATTTATTGGTTGCAAATAATTAAGACTTCACAAAGATTTAGTAGCATGAATATATCACAATGCTAGTTATAATATCGAAAACCTGGAAAGGGCTCAAGTGTCCAATAATAACAGATTGGTTAAATATGTTTTGGTACATCCACACAATTGACTATTATGCAGACATTTAAAATGTTGTAGAACAACATTTTAGAAAATGACACGGTGCTTCCAACTTATTAAGCAGGAAAAAAGCATACTACAAAACAGTTTGTATGCTGTGTTCCCATTTTCTAAAACACATAAAAACATTTACATAACAGATGCATGCATTCCCTCATATACAGAAAAGGTATAGAAAGAAATATATTAGGTTGTAAATGGTTTTCTCTTGGTATGAAGCTAATGTGTGCTCTAGGCCAGGTGCAGGGGCTCACACCTGTAATCCCAGCACTTTGGGAGGCCAAGGTGGGCGGATCACTAGAGGTCAGGAATTCAAGACCAGCCTGGCCAACGTGGTGAAACTCCATCTCTACTAAAAATACAAAAATTAGCCACGCGTGGTGGCACACACCTGTAATCCCAGCTACTTACTCAGGAGGCTGCAGCAGTAGAATCACTTGAACCCAGGAGGTAGAGGCTGCAACGAGCCGAGATCGCTCCACTGCACTCCAGCCTGGGAGACAGATTGACTGAGACTCCGTCTCAAGAAAAAAAGATAATGTGTGATCTTTATTTTCTTCCTTGCTTGTCTTCCAATTTTTCTACAATAAACATATGTGGCTTTTGTCCTTTTCAAAGTTTTTTTAAATTAGAAAAATAAACTAAGCACACATCACTGTAGTGCCAGACTTGGTAGAAGGAATAGAAAATAGGGCTGTCCATACCAAGGGAGAGCCCTTGTGTTCTGCCAAAGATGAATGCAAATTGTTTGGCTGTCTCTGCCACAACCAGTTCAATTAGTGTCAAAACAAAGGCTCTTTAAAAGGCCACGTACACACTGTATGGGCTAGAGTCTAATTGAGCTAGTTGTAAATTAATTACCTAATGTCAAAATGGGGACACACAAAAAAGGATTCATTCCATTCATAGTGCTACCTAAAGCTGATCCTCAAGGTAAGCAACAGAGAAATAACAGTAGCGACAAACGTTTAGTTTTATAAAATACAGTGAAAGAGGCTTTCCAAGTCATTGCTGATTCATGACAGATTTTCTTGTCAAGGCTTGATTTGTTAAGGTCTCCCCCCTCCTTTCCCAGTTTAAGTACCTCCTCTGGCAGAGAAAACGATGTGTTTCTCTCTCTTCTTAGTCCTTAAGATTTCAGTTCTAAGATGAGCAAATTAGTGCCAAGTATCTGAGAGACCGGACGCTGAATTAGGGCCCAGAACGTTAATCCAGGTTGCCCTCTGGAACTGCAGGGCTAGAGCATTCATTTCAGCTTTCCTTGTTAAGACTGACCCCATATACATACTTCCATCCCCTACTTTCCCCCCCTAGATACTGTAATGATGCATCACCAGTCTAGGTATAACTATATTATTATTCTCAGATGTATTTTCAGCCATCATAAAACACCTTTTTAGTCCCTTAAAACTGGTAGGAACTTTCTGGTTTTTTTCTAAGGAAAGAGGTGGGTGCGCCCTATGGTAAGTAAAGCACGAACATCTTCCTTACAGATTTCACTTAAGTGACTTGAGATGAAAACCTGTATAGCCCAAATGACTGAACTCATTCCCATTTTGATTTGCAAACACACAGGCAAACACCAATAAGGAAAATGCCAAGGTGCTGCTTTTAACTGACCTTAATTTTAAGAACTTAGCCTGTGAGAAGAGACCTAGAAGAGCAGACAAGTTTAGTTTGTTCCAATTCAATACACAGGGGAACTATGGGCTTAAATACAAAGTAAACAGCACCCCAAGACTGAGTTCTCTTTTTTTTTTTTGAGACGGAGTTTCGCTCTTGTTACCCAGGCTGGAGTGCAATGGCGCAACCTTGGCTCACCGCAACCTCCACCTCCTGGGTTCAAGCAATTCTCCTGCCTCTGCCTCCCAAGTAGCTGGGACTACAGGCACGCACCACCATGCCCAGCTAATTTTTGTATTTTTAGTAAAGACAGGGTTTCACCATGTTGACCAGGATGGTCTCCGTCTCTTGACCTCGTGATCCACCTGCCTCGGCCTCCCAAAGTGCTGGGATTACAGGCGTGAGCCACCGCACCCAGCCGACTGAGTTCTTTAAAAATAAAAAAAACATTTACAAGGAGCAAATCTAGACTTTGAACCATACTTGATTTATGTAGAACACTTTGCCCTGAAAAATCACACACTTACAGTCTCTCTGGGAGGGAGAGACTTCAAAGGTCATTAATAACGAGTTTAAACTCCCATTACAATAATCCAGGTGAGTGATAAGTGAGTCTGTTTGAATGGCTTCAGCAACTGGAATTCAAGACCCTAAGACAGCACTATTAGAAAAACTCTTTTTTATACACAATGCCAAAGTCTGTCTCCGATGGAAGTAGGAGTGACCACTTGGATTTAAATCCCTCTTCCTGAAATACTTAAAGATGCCAGCACATATTACCGTAAGCCACCTCCTGTAACCATGCGCAGGTTCACGTCCCATATAATATGGTTAGTGACAAATCTCTTCACAGTTCAGGTCCCTCTCCTTCAAAGCTACAAGTCCAGATTTTCAAGATAACTGTTGACAGCCACTGTTCATTGACAGCCTACAATATTTCCTCCACCCAAATATAACTAATAAGATTTTACTTGATTAGGACAGATTAAGGGTAGCATCTATTTGAGTAGCAGATGTCTTTTAATAATCAAGTCTGTGGTGAGATCTCCTTCCTTTTTAAAAGCAGTAACTAACAAGAAACAATAAAACTCCTACAAGAGAATACAGGGGGAAAACTCCTGGACATTGCTCTTGGCAATGATTTTTTTGCCACAAAAGCAAAAATAAACATATGGGGCTGCACCAAACTAAAAGGCTTCCACATAGCAAAGGAAACAACCAATGAAATGGCAGCCTACAAATTGGAAGACAATATTTGCAAACCACCTCTGATAAGGAGTTAATATGTAAAATGTATAAAGAACTCACACAACTCAATAGCAGAAAAACAAATAACCTGATTTTTGGGTAAAATACCTGATAGACATTTTTCCAAAGAAAACACAAAACTGCCAATAGACATATGAAAAAGTGCTCAACATCATTACTCATCAAGGAAATGCAAAGTATTTTATCAACTACCACTACACACTCATTATGATGCCTCTATTAAAAAGTAAAAAGATAACAAATGTTGGAAAGAGTACAGAAAAGGGAACTCATATACGGTTGGTGGGAATGTAGTTTAATATAGCCATTATGAAAAATAGTATGGAGGTTTCTAAATAAATTAAAAATAGAACTTCCATATGACCCAGCAATTTCTCTTCTGGGCATATACCCAAAAGAAATGAAATCTCCCCCTGATAAAGATATCTGCACTCCCATGTTCACTGCAGCATTATTCATAAGATATGGGAGACAACTTAAGTGTCTGCTGACAGGCAAATGGATGAGAGAGAGAGAGAGAGAGAGAGAGAGAGAATGAGAGTGTGTGTGTGTGTGTGTGTGTGTGTGTGTTTGTGTGTGGGTGTGTGTGAGAGAATATTATTGAGCCCTAAAAAACAAACTCAATCTTACCATTTGCCACAAATGTGGATGATTATGAAGGATACGGTACTAAGTGAAATAAGTCAGAGATAGAAAAAAAATATTGCATGATCTCATATGTAAAATCTTAAAAAAAAATTTATTCAAAGACAGCGAACAAAACAGTAGTTACTAGGGATAGAAAGGAAATGGAGGAGATGTAGGATTAACAAGTCTACAGATGTAATGTACAACAGGAGGACTAAAGGTAATAAAATCATACTGTGTTTAGGATTAATGCTAAATGAGTAGATTTTAGCTGCTCTTGCCATAACAACAAAAAAAAAAGGGTGACTATGTAAGGTGATGAACATGTTACGTTGCTTCACTATATAGTAAGCCTTTTTCCTATCTATATGCATTCTATAATGTGTATCTTACAAATATACAATAAAACTCATTTTAAAAATAAATAAAAGCAATAACAATAAAAACCTCTCTCAAGGTTCACTACATTAACATCTTCCGAATGAAAACTGAGTGTTGTGGCACTACCATAAAATTCTCCTTTTAACTGTGGAATTCTAAATACTTAAGATTTTTAAAAAACTAGATAGAAAATATGAGCCGGCTCTGCTACCTATATATGAACAGAAAGAAAAGAAAATTAAGGAAAGAGAAGAGAGAGAGAGAGAGAGAAGAGAGGAAGGAAGGAAGGAAGGAAGGAAGGAAGGAAGGAAAGAGAAGAGAGAAAGGGGGAGAGAAAGGGAGGAGGAGGGGGAGAGGAGGAAGGACGGCGGGGGGGGGGGGGGGGGGGGAGAGAAAAAGAAAGGGAGGCAGGATGAAAGAGAGAAGAGAGGGGAGGAGGTGAAGAGGGACAGGGAAGGAACAGGGAGAGCACACCAGCTTAAGAGATAGACCTCATAATCCACTTTTACATTCCTACCTTTCTAAGCATATATCAAGTTCTAACTCCAGACTTATTCCATCTTCTGGTCTCCTGGGTATCCAATAAACACATCTTATTAATCAAATACTTGCTGTCTGTTATGTACTCAGTATGCTGGGTAATGGCAAGGCTATAAAGACCTAGAACACATAATCATTGTCCAGCAAGCCAAACCTTATAAAGATAAAATGTCCACTTTTATAAAAATAAGTAATGTAAGGTGATACATGCATAAAGATAAAATGTCCACTTTTATAAAAATAAGTAATTAAAGGTGATATATGCAAAAGTTCAAAATAGGTGGTATAGCCATTTGAACAGCCTAAAAATACATTACAAGATTTCAGTGACAACAAAGACCTCCAAGATCCTCCTAAGCTCCAAAGGAACTATCCCAAAGTAAATGGCCAAAGAATTTTATCTATTTGATCACATTTAATCCTACTGACTGCCCTCTCCCCTCAAACCTATCAAATCCTAAAATGCAGCATTACCAGAACAACAATATTTGAAAAATTTCTCTTCCCCATAGAAACATGAATTCACTGAGTATAACCTAGAGAGACGAGGAGGAAAAGGAAGTGAAAATCCTTAATTGAAATTCAATTACAAAGTTATCCTTAGGCATAAGAAAATTATACATACAGGGTTCTATTACGAAGTAAACTTTCTGCAGCAGTTAAAGATGTTCTTCCTTAATATCCAATTCTGTTCCACTATGAACAGTGTCATTTGAGGATTTTGGAGATAAAGAAAAAGTGTCAACCATGCAGCTGGCAAAGTTATTTTGGAATTAAGCAATTCAATGGACATGCTGGGGCTAGAATGGAACAAAAATAATACAATTAGTCTTTACGTATATCCATTGGGTGAAAATTGTTATCTATAATTTGGCTAATTATGTACTGTAAGAAAACTGGAATGAACCTTGCCTATGTTATCCAGCTTAAGAAGTTCCTCCATCAGGCTGACCACCAGGCTGTTTTGCTATCAGCAGCTCTTTAACATTAAATTTGATGCAGTTCACCAAATAACTATTTTCTATAACCCTTGGTCTTGTTCTGACTATGACCCAGATGTTAAACTATTTTTTCTTCTTTTTAAATATTTTAAGTGGGGGCAGAAAACAGGTACAATCTTCAAACTGCTGTTGCCTCTCAAAAGGTCAAAAACATCTTAAGTGGCAACAGAAACACTGTCCTCTTCTACTTTTTCCAGAACAGTTGTGCAAGCACAAGATCTTGGTTCTTAACCTTTTATGGGTCACTGACCCCTTAGAGAATCTGATGAAAGCTTAAAAAAAAAAAAAAAACGTGTGTACACAAAATCTGCTCATGGCTTTTGGAAAGCATGTGAATCCTTTAACAGTCAACCCAAAGTTAAAAATTTCTAAGACAGCCTGTGAACCCCATGGGGCAGGGATTTTGTTCTACCTCTTGCTTCTACGCCGAGTTCTTAAAATGACCAATGCCCTATAGGTAACCAACTCTCATCTACTCAAGACCTGGATAAATGAGTAAGAACAAATGGATATTTGAACTACAAAGAAGAAAAAAAGAGAATAAATGGATGGATGGAAACTATATTATCATTCTCTATCTCAGTGGCTTCCAAATCTGATTAACCATAGAATCACTTAGGGTGCTCTTCAGAATAGACTTCTGGGTCCCACGCCAAGAGATTGATTCAGTAGGTCTTGAGTGGTAACCAGGAATCTTCGATTGTTATAAAATCCATGATGGTCAGGAAAACAATATAGTTTAACTCAGTGGAAGAAAACTTGAAAGTTTTTTCCCTAATGTGTTGCTAAAAAAGGATACACACTTCCACATCCTGAACAAACAAAAATAGAGAAAGGAAGTTGTCTCAACTGCTCCAAGTGGACCTGACAAACTGTTAAATACCAGACTTTACAATCCTGATACGAAAGAAAATCTGATTCATGTGTTTGGTGGTTTGCTTGTTTTGTTTTCCCTGAAAGGTCACGCTGTGATTCACAACCAGACGTTTACTCGTGGCTAGTTTACAGCAAGATGGTTAGCACAGCTGCCTGTGAGAATACCACATCCTTAGAAGCATAGCTCCACTAAGCCTTCCTGACAAGTTCTGACTCCGCAGACTCAAATCACAAAATAGGAATGAATATACTCTAGTTCAGAAGAAATTCCTGACATGGATAAAATTTTGTTTCACAATAGAAATATGTTTTCTGGTTTTTCTCTTTTTTTTTTTTTTAAAACAATCTTGTTCTGTCACCACCCAGGCTGGAGTGCAGTGGTGCAGTCTTGGCTCACTGCAACCTCTCTGCCTCCCGGGTTCAAGTGATTTTCCTGTCTCAGCCACCAGAGTACATGGGATACAGGCATGTGCCACCACAGGTGTGTGCCACTACGCCCAGCTAATTTTTGTATTTTTAGTAGAGACAGGTTTTCATCATGTTGGCCAGGCTGGTCTCAAACTCCTGACCTCAGGTGATCCACCCACAAGAAGGTACTGCCATGCAACATCTTCAAGGGTATAAATTATGCCCAATTTGTAAGACCTGGTGACCACAGAGACTGGGCTTAACCTGCCTCATTCAGTGCCTAAATTTCCACTGTCCTACAAAACTAAAATTTTTTAAAGTCTTGTTTCCTTTCTCATACCATTTTCTAAAGCTCATTGCTGTTTTTCATTCCTTCCTTCCTTCCTTCACACAATAAATGCTGCCAGACTCCAAACTATGTGCCAGCTGTCCCATCACCTTGCATAATACAAAGTGAACACCACAGAGAGTGAGTCTCCCGCCCTCATGTGGCTCATCGTCTACTGACTGCGGTTATTTTAGGAAATTACTCCATGAAAATCCCAAACTCCTCACTGGATCCCTTCCATTCATTACATTACTTACTGAATCAACTGGCAACCTGATGAGTCTAGAGAAAAATCAGGACTGCGGTTTCTAATGAGAAGCTGGGGCTCATCTAATTAAAGTATCTTCCTTATCTTCAGCAATATGGCATGGGTGCCGGAGAGAACAGGCCCAGAGAAGTCAAGAACCTGGACTTCTTACTTAGGCTCCTGTGTGACCCTTGGTTTGAACCAATTAATAAGAATGCCACCTCTGTTGGCTTAGAGCTAGCAATGTCTATCAGGTATTTCACAAGAATTATCTTCAAAACAGCCCTGAGGAAAGGGAGTACTACAGCTCCATATTACCAATAATTAAACATGGTCAGAGAAGTTTAGGTGGTAAACGGTGGGTGCTGAAGATTCCCACACAGGTCTCACTCCAAGCTATACAAGAATTTCATAGTTTACAGACTCAATATTTTCTCCAAACTCTGTATTATTTTATAGATCTTGAGACCCAAAAGTGTCTAGCTTCAAGTAGTAAAAAGGCATACAACAGCAACCCAAAAATTTCAGTCCAAACTAAGCTTACTGTGATGCCCCATCAACTACCCATAAACTAGACTTACCTCTCTTCCTATAAAATGAAAATAGTTGATTGATCTTTCTCAAAGGGTTACTGTAAAACACACAAATCAAATGAAATGGTTTATGCAAATACAATTAAGAACTGAGACCCTGGGTCAACACTTCTTTTTGACTTCAGCAATGCTCTTGAACATCTCGGTGCCTCGGTTTCCTCACTGTAAAATGAGGATAGTAAGATACAGTTTGGGTCTGTATCCCCGCCTAAATCTCATGCAGAATTGTAACCCCTAATGTTGGAGGTGGGGCCTGGTAGGAGGTGACTGGATCCTGGGTGGCAGATTTCCCCCTTTGGTGCTGTTCTCATGAGAGTTCTCAGGAGATCTGCTTGTTTAAAAGTGTGGCACCTCCTTCTCTCCCTATCTCCTACTCTGGACATGTGAAGACATGCCAGCTTCCCCTTCACCTTCTGCCATGATTTCAAGTTTCCTGAGGCCTCCCCAGCCATGCTTCCTGTACAGCTTTCGGAACCATGAGCCAATTAAACTTCTTTTCTTTACAAATTACCCAATTTCAGGAATTTTTTTTTTAGCAGCATGAAAACTAATACAGAGTGACAACCTCATAGTTATGACAAATGGTCATTATTTAAACTTCCTCTGAATTCAACTGTCTATGATCTGGTACCTCAGAAATAAACAAGTTCTACTATTGCTAGAAGCTATGGAAAATATTTTTAAAATTTATTTATCACAACACATTTGTTTGCAAATATAACTTTAAGATAAGAATTTAAGATAAAAATTTAAAAGATTTAAAAGTTTCCTCTCTCTATGGGTCTAAATTACCCAAAACAAACACAGGCTCCAAGCACATCTCAATGGAAGAACATGATGGGCTTGCTCTGCACCACTTCACACCTCAGAGGAATATGCATAAATGATCTTGTTTCAGAGGACTGTTCTTAGAATAAACATTTGTAAATGCCCTTTGTAATCTTTTGACAATGGCATTCCATCAGCACACATTACTGCAGGCATTATAAATTAGGTATGTGGTCACATAAGGCAATACAAGAAATGCCTGAAACATCTTTCTGCTCCTCATCATCCAAATACCATCTCCCCTAAGAAGTTCTGTCACATTATCCTGCAAAAATGACATAACCACAAGGTAAGATTATAATGTTCATTATGTGCTATAAACTGTCATATGCACTTCACATATAATAGTTCATTTAATCCTCAAACCCTGTGAGGGTTACATTACTATTATTCCATTTTATACACAAGGAAACTGAGATAAATGGTGCACAGCTAGGTAATGGCAAAGCTGGGCTGTGAACCCAAGTAATGGGGCTCCAGAGAACCTACTCAATCTGCAGGACACCGTGACCTCAGAAAGCAAGATTCCTCTTCATAACCATATTCCCCCTACTCTTAATCCACAGGATGCCTCAGCCTCCAGAAGTAAGCCCTCTTCATAACCACTTCTTGCCAAAGAAATGCACCTGTGCTTATCATCCTACCACTTTCTACCCTGCAATAATGGCTACTAAAAGTGTCTGCTTTAACTGCTCTGCTAACCCATGTGTCTTTGAAGAGAGGGCCCATTGCCTCCCTGTATTTACATAAACCCATGCCTTCTAAACATAATGTTTGTGCTCAAGAAAGTGATGAATGAATGAATTAAATAAATGTTACCATTAGGCATCTTATCATTCAAGGAAACTCCTGCTTTTTTTCTATTTCTTATACTGTACTTTAATATTAACCTGCATTTGGGGGTTAATGTTTTGCTTTTGTTTTCTTCCTAAGCAAAACTAATCTTATTTTCTCTGCTCAGGCAATACATTTCATTAATTACTAATTCAACAGACCAAAGAAAAACAGGCTATTCAGCTGTCAGATCACACAAGACCTTTTTAATACTTCAGTCTCATGGAAATTTTTTAAGCAGAATTTTTTTAAGATCCCATTTCTGTTTTAATGACTTAAAAAAGAAGCTGCCCTTATGGGGGAAAGGAGCATATAAAAGGTAATAAACATTTAATGATCCAATAATTGGTTATATCAGAGCAATCACTGTTCAGTAATTAACTTCTTTCAGCTTGTTCACTTGATACTTTGAGCACCTTTGATAGGCCTAGAATTATCCATGTGATTTATATAATAAGCTAAAACTTTATAGAAGAGCCAAAACACAACAAGGTTTCCAATCACCCATGCTTCTCAGTGACTTTTCAATATGGCCTTTTAAAAATCCAAGTCATTAGCAAAACCAAGAACATCCCAAGCCCTCAGCACACAGTGGGCACAAAAGCAACAAAAATGACATTACTGCTAAACTGTGGGGGCTGTGGACACGGCAACCAGGCAGGGTTTAAGGAAAGCACAACAAAAATTAGAGCTTAAAAGATAGCAAAAAAATAATTAAATCACACTACCAGGAAAGAATACAATGAACAGCTGGTATGTTGTTACTGTGCAAAATTACAATTAAGCTCAGGTTAATGTCATTTCCAACTAATTACCCACAGTCAGTTGGAAGACACACACACTAAGAGATTTCACTTTACCTATTCCAACAATTTTCCCTACTTATGTGTCTCTGCCATCCACACAGCTACCGGGTTCCCTGCAATTTTTTTTAATGTCACAACTACTCAGGAACACCCATCTCATTTCTGTCAAAGGGGTGCCCCCTCCTTGGTGGTAGATGTTAGGAGCTGTAAACATTTCATCATCACCTTCCATCACACTTCTCTCTGCATGCCATTCCTTCACACCAAAATAATGTTCACAGAGTGTTCTCTACAACCCTATCCTATGTTCCACTGTCATCCTTTCTTCTCCTTCCCTTTCCCTTCCCTGTCTGGGACCTTTTTCTTTTCTTTTCTTCTTTGAGACACAGCCCCACTCTGGCACCCAGGCTGGGGTACAGTGGTGCAATCACAGCTCACTGCAGCTTCGATCTCCTGGGCTCAAGCTATCCTACTGCCATCAGTCTCCCGAGCGATGGGACTACCATTGCGAGCCACCACATCCAGCTAATTTTTAAATTTTTTGTAGAGACCAGATCTCACTATTTTTCCCAGGCTGGTCTCAAACCCCTGGATTCAGGGATCCTCCAGCCTCAGCCATCCTAAGTCCTGGAATTAGAAGCATGAGCCACCGTGCACAGCCCAAATAACATTTTCTAAATCAGTCATGCTTTTTAATTAGGTGTTATTTTAACCAGCACTCCACCCAGCCCCTGCCCCCACCAGCAAAAAAAGAAAGGAAACCAGTCAGCACCACCATGGCTAGAATTCCTACCATTCCACACTTGGACCTTTGACAAACCCCGCCCTTCCACCAAGCCCTCCCATGAACCAGGAGGGCTATCTGACCAAATGGTGAAGATCCTTCCTGCCACTGCCATTTGAAAGAGACTTGTAAATAAACACAAGGGACCAAGTTTCACAGATGCTTTGTGGCTTCCACATCTGAGAGCAGACACACAGAACTACTTCAAGGCCAGAAGCACCCTTTTCCTATAAAAGAGAGGCAAGCTAATTTGAAAGACCTTTCTGAGTCCACTTCTGCTAAGAATTGAAGGGGAGAGACAAAGGTCCCACAACCCCAAAGCAAGAAAGAATCTTCTAATCTAAATCATTCGGGCTCCATTATCCATACACTTGGGCACTGCCCCAACAACATGCCTCACCAAAGAGCATGACACCACCCCTCCTGCTTCACACAAGCCTGAAAGCAGAGGTCAGATAATTTATCTGTTACTGGCACCTTTGAGAATCTGTATAGTAGAGACAAGAAGTGGGGGACACAGACAGGAGAAAACCGGCAGTAGTTTCTCCACTATTAATGGACAGATAACTGTAGAGTGCCATAACAGATTTCAGTTCCTTTGTGCACACAGGAATATTTATTTAATCAATGTACTGTAACAAAACAGGCCTCTGGTGTACTTTTGGGAAGATGGAGAGCCATTCAGAGCAGGGTGATTGGAGTCTTGTCACCTGTTTAGTTGATAGTGGTGATCACTAAGATGGGGGAGTATGAGAAGGGAGGGGAAAGGGAGCAGCTCTCACATCCACAGAGCCCACATGCCTGCAAGCAGAGCACAGATGTGCAGCTGCTGGCAGGTGGCTGTAGACAGCTCTCCCTCCACTTGCACACAGCTTAAGTGCAAGGTTTGGGGTCCTTTTACCATAAGCATCCCTTTCCAAAGAATTTTTTGCCCTTTCCAAAGAAATTGGGCAAACTTGCTATTTAATACAGCCAAACCTTCTCTCACTGAGAACTGAATGATTCTTCAGTGGAAAAAAGAAAAGCCATCAGGGCTTTAAATGTTCTGATTGGAATGGAATGGAGGAGACATTATTCTGGGGTGGATAGAGAAGAGAGAAGAACTTTTTTTTTTTTGAACCAAGAAACAACCTTTTATCATGTACCAGATAAAGATACTTGGCCACTGAGACATGTTTCTTAAGCTACCTGGACAGTAATGACAAGACTCATTTTTTTTATCAGAGTCAGAACTGCCAGAGCTGATAATCTGTCCTTATGCATTTTCCAAACTCTCATGAGAATATTTTCAGTGAAACAGATTGCAGAAAAGATAGATCTTAGAACATATTTTAATATTGGCTGTGAGCATTAATAGTCACTGTCAAGAACTGACTTAAGGCTGAATCAAAACATAGATAAACAATACAAACAATATCACCAAAAACTTACTGAAGGAGTAATTAGATGCACCACGTACCAAAAGACAATGCTTTTTTCACTTATATTTTATTACATTGTTTCATTAACCTTTACTTATATCTTTAATGTCTTGGGATTTGAGGAGGAATAGACGAGAAAACTTGAGGAATCTAATAAAAATCTTTTTCTTTTTTTCTTTTTTTTTTTTTTTTGGCAATGTTCTATTTCTTTACCAGAACACTGGTTACCTAGGTATTTGATTTGTGGTAATTCATTGAGGGGTACACTACACTTTTTCCAGGATGTGTTCTATTTCACAGTAAATACAGTTTTAAAACCAAAAACACATAAACATTTCTTTTCAAAAAAGTTACATAGCACAGAAATAAATTACTGTAAACCACCACCATTACCACTGCTCCAGGAAAACACTCAAAAATATTTTATAGTGATTCCAAAACTTCTACACTGGAACTTGATGAAACACACACACACACACACACACCCCATACCCACCCCCTAATGTTCCAGGCCAGGCAGTGTCTCATACCTGTAATCCCAGCACTGTAGGAGGCCAGGCAGCCAGATTCCGTGAGCACAGGAGTTCAAGACCAGCCTGGACAACATGGCTAAACCCTGTCCCTACCAAAAAAAAAAAAAAAAAATTAGCTGAGCACGGTGGTGGTAGTCCCAGCTTTTTGGGGGGCTGAAGCATGAGATTGCTTGAACCCAGGAGCTTGAGGCTGCAGTGAGCCATGATCCTGCTACTACACTCTAATCTGGGCAACAGAGGGAAAACTTGACCCCACCCCCCGCCAAAAAAAAAAGAAAATAAAAAACTAAATTTCCAGAGCCACACAGCAGAGATTTATGTTCAGTAGATCAGACACAAGGCCCAGGGATCAGAATGTTTAACAAGCTACCACAGGGTGAAGATGTACAACTGGGTTTAGAAACCACTGCACAGGGCAAGAATGTGTGGTTTGCAACAGTCTGAAACTACCTACTCCAAATTCTTCATACCCAACATGTGTAACAAAAAGTATAATACAGCCCAGGCAACATAAGGAGACTCCATCTCTACAAAAAAAAAAAATTTTAAATAGCCAGATGTGGTAATGAGCATTTGGGGTCCCAACTACTCAGGAGGCTGAGATGGGAGGATTCCTTGGGGGTGAAAAGTAATTATTTGGAAAAGGTTCGAAGAAACTCTAATAACTGAGTGTTCTCTTACCAACTACAAACAATACTTGGCCAAGGCTTTTGTAAATATTTTTTTCACAATTACAACATCTTCCCTAAAAAGGAAGCTGATATGTTATAACCACTATGTAACTTCTACTGGCAACCCCATCCTGTAAATCTAGAAATAGAAACTGTGATTCTGGATCTTTGGTAAAATCTGAACATGTGTTTTTCCACAGCACAGTCTAGGAGCCTTTCCCTATTTTCATTATCATTTATTACATTGTTGAAAGTTTAGATTTCCAGAGGTTTAATGGCAGGACTAAAGTCACTCAGCTAAAAACTCAAAGATAAACTACAGCCCCCAGTATCTAACCCTACACAAAACTCTACTCATTACATTCCAGGTTCCCATTATGGCTCTTTGAAGGGTTAAATCCAATCCACATTTCCCAGTTCAAATATTTATTCCTTCGCTTTAGATAACTGGGTTGGAAGCTACCTAATAAACTGAATTCTGCTCTCAGGCATGCATAGGCAACAGAAATGCAAAGTTAGAAAGAGCACTACCCTGGGGTCTTTTATCTGAGAACACAATCGGGAAGCCCGCTGGATAATTTGTTTTGGAATACCAGAGCACTTGTTGTTAAACAAAGCATTAGCCGAGGAAAGAGGTAACAATAAAAGGAATCACAGGACTAAAAGAAAAAACAAACAAAAACAAAAAACTAGACTACAGAAAAGTCTAAAACACCAAGAATTAAGGCAGTTCTTTCAACCCTCTTGTTAAATCTTATTTGCCAGGCAATAACTAAAGAAGGCTTGTATTTAAGGCTTTTTTTTTAAAGATTTAAGTTAATTGTGTCCCACTGGAGGTTAAAGTAAAAAAAGGCCTAAACGAAAAAAAAAAAAAAAAGCCCTTCCATAAACCCACAGATCATACAAAACTCAAGTCTGAGAATGGCTCTTGTATGTCCTCAAATACTTTCCCCTCTCTTTTAAGTAAGCCTACCAAAGATTAGAAAGACATCCTCAGGAGTAGGTCAAATAACCCCAGAGGCAAATGTTAGTTCCTAAAATGTCACCACCCTCCTCCCTAGAGCAAAATCTCACAGTACCTAGTTATTTTAATCTAGTTCATCCACGGAAGTACGGGTGACACAAATTTTTTAGTTCAGCTAAATGTTTAAAATATTTTTAATGGAAGCAATACAGTGCAGTGGGAAAATCAGTGACCTAAATATTAGAAAACCTGGGTTCCATATCCCTGTTCTACCACCAACTCACTAGGTCATACAGAACAATTATATAATGTAATTTTCTAGATCTATGTTTTCTCATCTATAATAAGGTCCAAGCTTAAGGTATATTGCAGCCTCTGAAGACATCCAAAGATAAAGTAGAGGTAAGGGGGGGGCGGGGGTAGGGTAGAAAAGAGTGAAAGTCCCAGTAAAAGCAACATCAGAATAAAACTCTTAAGAAGCATTTATTTAGTTCCCTTATGTAGTGGTTCAAGTCGGGCTCTGGAGCCAGAATGTACAGGCTCCACCACTGACACACTCGCCCTTGGCTGTAAACTCTATGTGCCAGTTTCCTCTCCTTTAAAATAGGAATCATAACAGTACTAACCTCATAGGACCACTGTGTGAGAATTACATTAGTTGATTTAAGCAATTAGAATACCCAATATTCAATATATGCTTGTTCTCATTATTATTATCATTGGTGCATCAATACTGGGCTTATGGTGAAGACAAAGTTGACAATTAAGTATTTTCATGTCCTATTCTTTCTAATCAAAGGGGAAACAAAAAGATCTTCTATCTCTCTGCATGGGTTCTGTGTACAAGCTTCATACCCGTGAACCCCCAAGTCCCTGCCTTTATACCCAAACTTGTGGATTCAGGCAGATACACAAGTACCGGATTCTCTATTTGCCTGCATACACCATCCCCAAGGATCCACAAATTTCTAAATGCACCAGGAAAACAAACTGGTAAGAGTGTTTTCATGCTTCTGAATAACAAAAAAAAACTCATTTTCCACCCACTTTCCCACACCCGGAAGTCAAAATCTACTTTAGGAATCAAAAGCTAGTGAAACATGTTCTCGCTTTTTTAATATTTTAGATGATTCTTTTTAAGAGCTCAAAGGTATAGAGTCCTTACATGCTGGGAATTTTTTCTTTAGTCAACGACAATATCTGATGAAGATGGTAATCCAGAAAGGAAATCATATGACCCACTGTTTTCTTCATCCATCTAACATCTAACCCAAAAGCTTTAAGATTTCCTTTCCAATAATTTTTTTTCCTCAAACTTTCCATTTTCTTCTCAAGATCCATTTTATTGACTAACTCCAAACATCACCTCTAAGGCATTTTGGGGTCTGTCCGATGGTATTCATCAGTGCCCAATTCCCTGGACAGCTGTGGGCGACTGTAACTGACTTAAGTTTCACTTCTGATTAAGTCTTTTCAATGAAGGTAACCTAATAGCCTTGCACAGCAGAGAGCCCTAGAAATAAACTTTCGTTTTCTGACCTCCTTCTCTCAAATTTATGAGCACAGATGGATTAGCGGATTCCACTTCAAGCAGAAAGAAAATCAAGTATCATTATTTCTTCAGCATCTCCCCCTAAGCTTGAATCATAGCTGTACATCATGCTTATCATTTTAAGCTGCTAATAAAATCCAACCAATTCAAAAGGTCCCTACAAACTTTAATGTCTCAGCACTTAATTTCTCTTGAAGAAATACATTCACAAAGGCATTTGTAATCAAAATCCTCAGAATCAAAAAATCACAACTTAAACCAAATTAGGCAAAACACTTCCCTACCTGCCAAATGGCTCCCCTAGAGCTTTCTAAAGAAGAATTACAGTACACATCTTTTTCTGTGTTAGACACATCAAAAAACAATGTGATACCAGAATGTAACACCACCCACGCACCCACCTGTCCCCCACATCCCCAGAATGTCATTGCTTGAGGGCAGAAGCTTTGTTTAGTGCACTGTTTTTAACCCCAATGCCTAGAACAGAACCTGGCACAGAGAAGAAACTCAGCAACTATTTGTTGAATGAATGAGTGGGCAGACAGGGATGGAGGTGCTGCAAGGAGCCAAGGCCCGCAGAGGATAATTAGGCCACACATAACACATAGTTGACAGCACTTCTGAAAGATGATACAGTCACGGACGTGTCCACAGAGAACTGACCATTCTGGTGGCAGGGCACATCTTACCGTACATCTTACCACATATTTCACTGATAAAGCTGTGATGTAGACCAAAATCAACTACCATCCCACAGCTCAGAGCCTTCCTGTGAAGGTACATGTGACTCCATGTTTTCTAATGAAACCCTGCATCCCCACTGACTTCCAAGGTAACGCTCTTTTACTCATTTCAACACTTTTAACATTTCTCAGTCCCCTCTCTAATGCCTCACTCCTGCTCTCTAAGTACCTGATGTTTATGCTTTGTAACAAATATGTAAATGTATACCCAGCTCGCATCATGTGGTGCTGAAGAGAGAAGAGTCTAAGGAGAGGAGCTCCCCAGGATATCACCCCCCAGAATCTTGAAAAGTAGAACCACATTAAAAAGTGCTTTAAGAAAATGAAAAATAAAGGCCATGAGTACCACACACGGCTTGGTACCAGGTATCTGAGAGAACCGAGTGAAGAAAAAAAACCTCCAAACAGTAGGTCTCTACCCTGACTGCACAATAGCATCCCCCTGGGAAGCTTTTTAAAGTTCTGATGATAGAGTTGGGGGCATCCTGCACCCTCCCAGAGGTACAGGGACTTTTTTAAAGTTCCCTAAGGTATCCCCAGGGTATTATAATATGTGGCCACATTTGAGAATCCTGGGCTCTAAAACTTACGGTTGACCGTAGTTCCTCCTCACTAAAAATAACCTATGATTTTAAGAAAATTATACTAAAGTCGTAAGGTTTATTAAAGTCGGTGGTAGGTACATGGGTGTTGGCTATGTTACACTTTACACTTTTCCATACCTAGAAAATATTTCATAGTCATATATACACATATATACATATGCATACATTTTTAGACAAATCTATTTAAAACAAGCTCATAGTGTACTGGTCCTCAAAAGCACCAGTACTTAAAAAATGATTTTACATTCCTACAGATTATGGGCACTGGTGGTGTCTGGGGCTTTTATTTCACTGGGGCTAAAAAAGACATACCAATTAAAACTGGGTCGGCTGACTTGAAAACACTGGCCTGTATTCTGTAATACACTCTCGTGCAGGTCTTGAAAAATGCTCCAGTCAAACTCAGCTCAGAAAGACCAAAGGTACCTGCTGAACCAGCAATCCACCTAAAATCAGCAAAGTTGCCAGTACTGAGCCAGACTGGCTGTGAAATCCTCTATACAAACTAACATCTGGAGTCACAGAAGTGGGTTGTGACAAGTGGGTATAACTTCCAGGGCTAGGCCCTAGAACCATCTTAAAAGGTGAGGGGAGCATATTCCAATGAAAAGTTTCTCTAGAGACAAGCTCATCCCCCCTCTTCTTTGTCAGAGGCACAGTGCAGGCACTGAATGCAGATAGTGTGAGTTCAAATCCTGACTGTACAACTTTCTATCTTTGAGACCATACAGAAATTCCTTAACTTCTCTAAACCTCAATTTCCTCACCTCTAAAATAATAGTGATGTTACCTACCACACAGAGTTATTGTGAGGGTTAGATGTGTTAATGCATGTAAAGCTCTGGGTACAACAAATATCACAAGCAGTAAGCCTGTGATAAACGTGAGCCATTGTTGTTAAAATAGTTACCCAATGGTGGTGATTCTGGCACTGGCAGAGTTGTTTCCCAATTTGTGATGACTGGGCACTAGAATTCTGTATATTCTTGAAGCACATCTCTTGGAAGAGCCAAACTCATTAACAGAAAAGGAGACACAAATCTTGTCTCCAAAAAGATGTCCCATGTCTCCTAAGGCCTGGAGTGACGGCATAAGGTACAATGTGAAACCACCATAAAAGAATATAAAATGAGCTCCAGATGTGCTCTTGTTTAAACATCAGCTGGATGACCTTGGGGAAATTCGAAAACACTTTCAGTTGGAAAATGAGGGCTTTGGATAGTTGCTTTCTGCTGTTTCTAAGCTTCTGGTATCACTCAGTAAAAGTGACTGCAGACCCCCTCTCCTCTCTGAGCCTCAGTGGCTCCGTTCCAGCCACCAATGTCTCTTACGTTGCTCACACACCACACCACTGCTTCTTCCTCAAAGCTTTCACACTTGTTCTCCCCTTTCCTTCAAAGCTCTTCTCCCGGCTATCATATTTCTTGTTCCCTCACTTCCTTCAGGCTTTTGCTCAAATATCACCTCCTCAGAGAAGCCTTATCTAACCCACCCTAGATAAAACAGCATGTAAGCATACACATACAAGTAAGTTTTCAGTTAAATACCTGACGCGATGCATAACAAAAGCAATTTTACCATACATGGGGAGATGGTGCAAACTCCACACAGTTGCCCTGGCCAGGAATTAATTTTTTTTCCTCATCAACATCATAATGAAAAGAATTGATGTTATCTGAGGACCTGCTGTGCTAGGTTCTCATTCTTCCTTTACCCTGCTTTGTAAAACCCTGTCACCTCCCAACATATTATATATTTGTTTATTTATAATATGTCCCCCCATTCCTTGCTAGAATATAAACTCCACTGGAACAGATACCTACTTTTTCTTATTTACTATGGTACTTCCTGTGCCTAGAATAGTGCCTGCCTAGCACACGGAAGCTGTCAATAATTTTTTTTTGAATGAAAGAATAAACAAATCCAGACACCTGTTTCTTCCCAAAGCGAATATTACCCTAGTACACAAATATATAAAACAGGTAAAGGTGGAGTTCTGGTTGAATGAAGTCAGGATCTCCCCTCAAATGACTCAGCATACCCTCAGGTACCCAAAACCACTGCCCATGAGGATGTCCAAAGTCCCTTATCACTCTAAAAGTCCCCAAATCCACATTATTCCTGTTAAACTCCAAAGAAGAAATATTAAATTTGATGAATGCTGTTCCATTCTGTGATTTCACTTACTATTCACTGGCAACTGCTAAAAAGGACCCTGAAAATTCAAAGCATGCCATGCCCTACAACTGCTGCATCCCTAGAATATCTACAGCCAGATAGTAAACCTATCTAGTTGCGGGGGGGAAAAAAATCCAACTACAAAGGGCAGGATTCAGGGAGTGCTCTCTTTCCATGCTCTATCACATGGTCCCTGGGCTTCTGGAACCTACCACTAAGCTTCTAGGCTGCAATAATCCCACTGCTTCTAAGCGGGGGAAAGGAAGAAGGGAGGTGAACTTGAGATCCATGTGGAGACAGATGCTATACAAGGGAGGAAATATTTGGATGACATGGCAGCCACATGGTGCTTTCCTGACTACACCACTTAGTCTCTTTTTATAGCTAAATGACCCCCAAATAAAATAATTCCTGGTTTAGTCTGCTTTGGGCTTACATTCAGAAAAACACAAGTTGAGGGAGCATCCTAGAAAAGAATTCTGCACAGGACAAGAATAGTTGAAAAAAACACTGCAAAACTGTGATCAAGACTTATACACAGCTAAAGGACCATCTCACAATTGCAGAGAAGATATGAAATACACTCAGCAGACAACAGGACTTCGCAGATCTCTATTATCCAGTCTAGCAGTGCTGAACTAAGCAAGTCATCAACTGAAAGCCTGGTGACCCATCCTCTAACACTGTAATCTAATCCTTAAACTAAAGACGATTTAATGTCTTTGCATGTCCATATGTTTTCTAATGACGCTGTTGCTGTCAGCATACTACAGGAGTGCTTCTTGGAAGATGGAAGTAATGACAAAGCACATCATTGGAAAGGCAATTATATGCAGTACTAACCATTTTACAATGGCCATATGGGCTGTATTTCAACAATGTAATTTCCAAATCAGGCTGAGCATACATATTTGTCTGTCCCCAATCCCAGGTACATCATACTAAACAAAATAAGAGTACAGCTGAAATATGGGCAGCAGATGTAGAAATCTACAACAAGAATGCTAAAATAGGCCAGGTGCGGTGGTTCACACCTGCAATCCAGCACTTTGGGATGCTGAGGTGGGCAGATCATCTGAGATCAGGAGTTCGAGACCAACCTGGCCAACATGGAGAAGCCCTGTGTCTACTAAAAATACAAAAATTAGCCAGGTGTGGCGGCAGGCACCTGTAATACCAGCTACTCAGAAGGCTGAGGCAGGAGAATTGCTTACACCCAGGAGGCGGAGGTTACAGTAGGCTGAGATCGCACCACTGCACTCCAGCCTGAGCAACAGAGCAAGATTCTGTCTCAAAAAAAAAAAAAAAGAATGCTAAAGTAATATTCACCTATAAACAGAAAATAGGCGGCACCCACTACCCTGAAGTGAAACTGACACCCATCCCTGACAGTCCATCTTCACACTGTTTCTTTAACTGAAAATATCATAACAGGGGTATTACAGACCACCGGAGGGGCAAGGAAGGACACAAGGAACTGTTCTCAAAAACAAAAAAAGACACAGTTCCTAAGAGTTTACAATCTGGGATGGGCCCTAGAGGCAATATAGTACCCGTATTTTACAAATACATAAAATTAAAGCACAAAAGATCACCACTAAAGCCCTGAAACAGAACTCTAGTATGTTATTTCCATTTTGGACATACAAAAAGGCAATTGTACTTACTGAGGTAGTTGGAGAAAGGCAAGACTATATGTCTCAGAGCATGGTGATTCCAAGAAGAAACTGCCACCTCTCTTCAAAGAGATACTCAGATGGGTGCAGTGGCTTACACCTGTAATCCCAGCATTTTGGGAGGTGAAGGCAGGAGAAGCACTTGAGACCAGGAGTTCTAGACCAGCCTGGGCAACACTGCAAGACTACCTTTCCATTCCCCCCCAAAAAATTAGCCAGGGGTGGTGGTTCACACCTGTAGTCCCAGCTACCTGGGAGGCTGAGGCAGGAGGACCATTAGAGCCCAGGAGTTTGGGAACACCTGGGCAACATAGCAAGACCCTGTCTCTACAAAAATAAAAATTAGCCAGGTATGGTGATACACACCTGTAGGCCCAGTTCCTCAAGAGGCTGAGGCAGGAGGATCATTTGAGGCCAGGAGTTTCAGGATGTGAGGTATGATTACCACTGCACTCTAGCCTGGGAAACAAAGTGAGATCCCATCTCTTAAAAAAAAAAAAGAGAGAGAGAGAGACAGAGAGAGTGACTCTTTAGAGAAGTAACTTGACTGATCTTCACATGCATCTAGAAATCTTTAGAAAATTCAGGCCCGGTGAGGATATTCTGTGTGTATGTCTTTATACTAACCCCTTCCTTGTAAATGAACAGTAATAGACCAGTTCTGAATCCTGAAGTCCTAGGGGACGAACTGTGTGGAGCCCATCTTAGCCCAGGGGAAATGAGGAGGGGGCTTCTCAAAAATGTACAGTACTCTAAATGCAGTTGGGATTTCCTTAAGAAGAAAATCTAGGGACTCCATGTTTGGATCCCCCTTCCACGAACACTCTTGTGCTCATGGAAGCTGTTTTTCTCTATCCTGGATTCTCCCTCTGGAGTCCCCTTCGAACTCTCTTGTGGAAGCCTGTCTTTCCCTCCTAAACGCCATCTCTCTCTATTCCCTTCCACTCACTGTAGAAGCTGCTTTCCTCTCCTGAATTCCATCTTTCTGGATTCTCTCAATTTAAAAAGAAAAAAAATAAAAATAAAAATAAAAAAGAAACAAATCTAACAGTCACATTCATTAGCATACTCTTTGTAGCATAAACAAACCTCAACAGGGTAGAATGGGAAATGGGGGAGAACAATTTGCAAATCTGCTTAGAATAATGAAAGGAAACAATGACAGAGGAAATCAACAGACTATCTGTCACCTGGTATCTTCAAGATACAGATACCAAGAAAAGCAAAAAGAGCTATTTAGTGTGGTCTTTTACCAGAAAGAAAAGAGTCTGTAATAGATTTAAAAAAAAAAAACAAAAAAAACACCTCACCCTCAAAACAAGGTCTCTGTTATTGTGGAATAGATTCCCAAGAGAAGTGCTGCTTCACAGAATAGTTTAAAAGCAGACAAGACAAAATACTTCAGAATCTATAGCAGAATATAAGCTTATATGCACAGTAATCTGTGAGAGCCTGCCAGTCCCTTTTCCAATTTTACACTTGTGTTCCAGGGAGCTACTTTTAGAATTCAGTGAGATAAATGTGTGCAAGGGTTTAGAAAGAGACTGACATGCAATAACCCTCAATATCATGAGCCTGAATCTTTGCCTTTGACAACGGTTTAAAATCTACCTGAGTAATATAATCTGACCTGGGAAAAGGTCAGATTTTAAAATAGGGAGAAACAGTGAAAAAGACACAGAGAGAGAAAAAACAACAACGAATATGTTACAGATATATTGTATGAGTGGCAACAACCTAACTGTAAGATCCAACTTTTGAAAGGAAATAAAGACCTGGACAACAAGTACTCTTCCCTCCCTAACTCCTATTATTGTACCTAGAAAATCCTTTGTAACAATTTTCAGCACAACAAGGAACAAATGTGGTCCACCACAGACCATGTGGCAATCTTTCACAAAATGCATCTGTATTTAAATGAGTAAAGGGGTGAGGAGCCCAAGCTTTCAAGTCAGGCAAAAACTACTATATTTCTTGCCTCTCCTACTGATCCTGGCCAAGTTGATTTAAACGGCTCTGCACTTTAGTTTCTTCAACTATGAAACAGAGATATTATTCCTTTTTTCATGGGGTGCATCTAAGGGATAACAAATACAAAATTGCTAGCACAATGCCTGGCACAAGACAAATAGTAAATACCAGCTCCCTCTTCAAAAATTTCTTTTCATGGAATTTTTATCAACTGTAAATAAGCACTGATTGAGTACCTACTACGCATAGATTACTGAGTGAAGAAAGCAACAATTCTGAAAGCCTCAAATATCCCCAGAAGGACATATAGAAAGAGTGCAGGGGTTACATTTAGGCAGAGAAAACCGAGAAAATAACAATACATTAGAAATACAAGGCCAGGCACAGTGGCTCACGCCTGTAATCCCAGCACTTTGAGAGGCCAAGGTGGGAGGATCGCTTAAGCCCGGGAGTTTAAGACCAGCCTAAGGAACATAGGGAGACTCTGTCTCTACAAATAATAAATTAGCCAGGCGTGGTAAGACGCACCTATGGTACCAGCTACTCAGGAGGCTGAGGTGAGAAGATCACTTCAGCCCAGGTGGTCAAGGCTGCAGTGAGCCATGATGCACCACTGCACTCCCGCCTGGGCAAGAGAGTAAGACCCTATCTCAAAAAAAAAACTTTTAAAATAGAAATAAAGGAGAAAACTCTGGCTCTATTTTCCAAGGTTCCAGTCCTAACTCCCAAGAAACACAAAGTAAGCCATTACAAAGCATGAAACAGACCAAGAAAAATTAACAGCACTTCAACTTCCCACCAGATCCCAAAGTAAACATGAAGCCCATAGTGTCACAGTCAACACTTCAAAAACTCCTTTAGGCAAGCCCCAAGATCTCCACACATGGGAAAATCATGTCAGATGAAATGCCCCCAAAGCTAAGAAATACAGCATTTCTCAGACCTAATCATTTCTCAGAAATAATCCATAGCCCAGCACTAAGATTATCAGTAATGTACTATCATTAATACTATTATTATCATCATCAGTGATTCTGGAAACAAGTAATAGCTATAGTAAAAATTAATTCCAGGTTTGAAATATAGATAAAAGGATGGTTTTACTGGATAGTTTGAAGCTTGAATGATCCAAAGTGGAAAGCCACATTGCCAAAATAATTTACAATTTTTAAAAAATTATCAAGAAAGGTAGAGGCAGTATACATATGCTGAGTTAAACAGCTTTTAATGCTTTCAGATATATGTAAAACTACTTTTAAACACAGGAACCATTTCTGGAATCACATTATACTTCAGTATTTAAAAACATTTATATTCTTTCAACTGAAGGTGACCTGACACAATTAGACTAATAAAACATTTAAAACAACACAAGTGTCTAACACAGCGGGTCTCAACATTCAGGTGTGAAATCGTACCTCCCAGCACACGGCTGAATTATCCCCCTGCATCTCACCTGCAATTATCATTTGCTCCCTCCACAGGAGGGTCTAAGACACCACGTATCCTCTTAGGCTCACATCTGGAAATACAAACTCCCTCTGGGGGCCTCATATGCTAAGGGACTCAGGGAACAGAAAAATAAAAACATCATGCTGGCTTGAACAATTTCTGAAAAATAACTATTTTCAAGACACAGTACAATAGTAATCTGATAAAATTAAAATATCCTTATGTCACTACAGTTAGGGATAAATATTCTTCCAAATAAAAAGGGTAAATTTACTTCACAGTTCCAATAGAGGCCAGCTTCTTCCATTAAGACCAATTCCAAAAATTTAGCAAAGGATATTTCATCAGTTCATAGGGCATAATTAGATGTTTTGATTAAAGCATTTTCCTCCCCTGGTTAACAAGATATAACAGATGTCACTGACTTCCCTAATAACAATGCAGCCCTGCTTTTGGCATCTTTACAATTTTAAAACTGAACTGTCATATAGAAAAATTATAGCTAGGGTGTCTCGGTACAATCATGACTCTGAAGTGGTTATGACATGCCTGGACTCCTCAATGGAACAGATATGGAAATCATATTCCATATTCATAGCCGGGAGCCCTCCTTAGCAAGCACTTGAAAACCAAGCTCTGAAATCTGAATGATGTGGGGTTATTCAAATCACCACCAATTATTCCTGGAAGCACCGACCAAGTGAGGTATAAAACCTGAAGAGAAAATGCAAATCTCACAGTCACAGTCTTCCAGGAGCACAGGGAACACATGCAGAAAACTGTCTCAGAGGAAGCAATGCCCATCTAAAGAGACTCACTCTACCAAAATCCCAGCCTCCCTGCAGAGAGGAGGAGTACTATAGTTGATAAAAAGGATTCATATTTTTCACAGCAAGATTTCCCTGGTGCATTTGATCCAATTTACAAAAATTCGATTTACACCAATTTTGTCAACATATCAGTCCAGAGTGTAACTAGAGATAGGCCTGCATTTTAAATCGGAGGCAGAGCCTCTCTGATTGAAGTTCAACTCAAACATCCTGGCTTAACAACTCCATTAATGAAATGAAGCACAGATCTAAAGATTACTCAGCCCCTTTGTCAGTCACATGTGTTATTTATAGGACAGCATATCAATCATGTCTTCCCCTTATTATTTCCTACTTTCTGGTCCTAAGCTATTTGGTCTGCCAAATTAATACATTCCATTGCTGCTGCAAATCTAAACAATGCTTGATAAAAGATTAATAAAATAGTTGGACCACATACACACCCAGGGAAATTCATCAATGTCTTTTATTTGCATATTTGGCTGACTGCCCCCTGCAGCAAATATATAAGGCACAATGCTCAGGTATCCTGGTTTATGGTTTGCATTTAATTCAGGGTGTCAATCTGCTTCTGTTTTAATTACATCCATCTTGATATGTTATTACAATCCCATGAAAACTTCTTTTCATTATATGAATGGCTATAAATATATACACATGACAAACAGTTGTTCAGCAATGAACAGGCAAGATGCCTTAGTCTACATATCATGTGGATTTAATATTTTGAGTATTTCTTCGGAAGAAAAGTTTGGTTGAGCCTTCAACTCCACTATACTCCAAAATTCACTCACTCCACATATCCTGCCACCAATGTTACGAAATTGCTCTGAGTTTCCAGGATTGCTAGGCTACAGAAAATATTTTACACAAAGAAATTATGTTAAAATTTTAAGTGGGCCACATTAAGGTCATCTTACAACCAAATAATTATTTTATGTTTCCACTGGACATTCAATGATGAGAAATCACCCTAATATTTTTCTTTTACATCCTTATAAAAGGGAGGTGGGGGCAGTGTTTTAAAAACTGTATAAGTGTACCTACAGAGACAGGCCAATAAATTTCAGGGTAATATACTGGGAGAGAGTGCAGGGAGAGAACAATGCTTTTTAAAAGTTCTTGATACTGTATAAATCAGAACATTTCTTAGCTGAAATGGGAAGCTTTACAATTATGGGTGCTCATCCACATTAGTATACGGCTTTTCGTTTTTAAACAAATCACCTTCCAAGATTCCCATTCCTTGGGACTCCTCAGTACTAATTTACAAGAGCAGTCCCCTAGATTCATAGCATAACCGTGAGAGCCTCTAACTCCCATTGTGATCTTGAACAGGTCAATTAACCCCTGTAGGCTGTGTTTTCATTTGCAAAATGAGAGGTAGCACTACACCACTAATAGGGGCAGCATCTGTGCCTCTGATGCCACAGGGCTTAGAAAACACATCAACTAGCAAGGGCTGGAATGAAATGGATCAAAAGACTGCTCTGAAAAAGTTTGTGTCCTAATTTTAGGATACCTCCTAAAGATTTAACTCTGCAGATTAATCCCAAAACTGTAATTTTCAAGTAATCAAAGTGACCACCGTAACAAATGAGGGAGCAAACCACAATATGCAGCAACACACACTTATCAAATCCTTGTTTCCCTTTTTGCTCCAAAGTATAATTTCACTTCAATGATATAAGATCATTTCTTAGAAAAGCAGTCTAGGATCTTCATTATCTTTGTTAACTGAACATGTACAGAGAGAATGGGTGGAAGTCACTGGAGTTTCTATCACGCGGCTAGAAAACAAGTAATCATCTAATGTTCAATTATTGTGTTATCCACGTCTTCATTCTTACTTTTATTCTTTGTAAAGATTTTAACTACAGAACAACATTTCACTAAACAACATTTAGCCAGCAACCTTTAGCCAGCAAGTATAACTGAACAAAGAGATCTAGAAGAAAAAAAAAAAGAAGTCTACTTCAATATAACAGTTGAGAAATACTTACAATATGGGACTGTAATCTCTTAATTCTTCTTGGTAAATTCTAAAATATTACTGCCATGAGAAACTTTACAAAAACCTAAAATGAGGTTGGTTTTGTGCTGCAGAGGAGGGCAGGTGTGGGGACAACAAGGAAAATGAGATCCTTCACGTGTCATCACAACTTGCAGTGGCAATGACTTAAACTCAGTCTCAGGTTCAAAACTTAGCCACTGTTAGCAAATGTCAGATTTCTTGCTGGGTGCAGTGCCTCATGTCAGTAATCCCAGCAGTTTGGGAGGCTGAGGAGTGCAGATTGCCTAAGCCCAGGAATTTGAAACCAGCCTAGGCAACAAGGCAAAAGTCCATCTCTCCAAAAAATACAAAAGTTAGCTGGGCATGGCGGTATGTACCTGTAGTCCCAGCACTTGGGAGGCTGAGGTGGGACGATCACCTGAGCCCAGGAAGATCCGGGCTGCAGTGAGCCATGATCTGCAGTGAGCCATGACCACTGCACTCCAGCCTGGGCAACCAAAGTAAGACCCTGAAGAAAAAGAAAAGAAAAGGAAAGGAAAAGAAAAGAAAAGAAAGAAAAAATAGAAAATATCAGATTTCACCCATATAACCAAGAGTCACAATCTATCTTTGCAGGCTGTGCTTCAGTTAATAGCAGCCACACAATACTTTCAATTTAAAGACTTTCTGCCAAAAATGAATCCCAACTTGCATTAGCAATTTTCCATTACTTACAAACTGTGGACTTTTCTCTTGTGACTCCATTTTACTGCACATGGGCTTTCCAGGTCTCCAGAGGTAACAAGGAGATATGGCACTGTGAGATACAGTGACAAGCTAAAATGACAGTAAAGCCATTTTTAAAATATTTGTATGTAGTTGATAATTTATAAAGTTTGTTCTGGCAAACAAACTAACTAGAATTCAGATACAAACTAGGAAATTAGAAAAGTGAGCTGTAACTGCTAAGAAATGCTGTGGCAAGCAATTCAACTTTAGAGAACTAAATTAGAGTTCCTCAAGCAGATTGGCACAGTTCAAATAACGAAATTAAAAAATTTTTTTAATTTCTGTGTTTATTCCACAATGTCCTAAATGCATTACCTTTTATTAATGGCATTCATAATTTTGATAGCTCTACCTCAGTAAAGGAAGAGAGGGAGGGAGGAAGAAGAGGAAGGAGAGAGAAAAAAAGGAGGGAGGTAGGCAGCAGGTGAATGGGGAATCTAACTGGACCCTAACAGGGCCACATACACTAATGCGTGAAATAAACACCTTCAAAGAAGGCACCAAATCACACGATTTCGGGCCTGAACAGGACTAAGACATAGAAACCTGCACTTGTCTAGTCTCTTCCTAAACAAGCAGAGGCGGTCAAATTCTGTAAAATCCACTCCTCTCCTCCTCATACTAACAGCATAAAAAAGGCTTATTCTTTGTGACCTCACAATATGAATCGATTGTATACCAACAGACGCAAAGCTATAATAGAAACTATCATTACTCTGCAATTTTGTTAGAAGAAATGAAGGAGAACACAGCTCAGATTCCAAAGAAAGAAGACACACTTAGGGTCTCACCAGTCTTGAACTTTATGTACTCTCCACTGTCCAGAGGTGAAAGGTCTACATTCATGGAACAGGTTCTGATTACATAAGAGAAAACAGTTCTGCTCTAGCTCACAAAGTCCCTAATTGTTTTTGATCTTCTCCTGTCTCAAGTTTTACCAAATTAATTATCATATTGCTCTTCTAAACTTCAAAGATCTGAGTTTTCAAATTTACCTGAATCTTTTCAGAACTTTCTAAAATTAACAGTTGCTATTCCATTACCAGTTTCTTTATCCTACATCTATAGCATATTGGGTTCAATCCTAATCCTGGGGAAAAAAAAAAAAAAGTAAAGTTGCTTCTTAAGGAGAAAAAAAACAGCATCAAGCACTTTTACAAAGTTAGGCTGCATTTAGTATATATTATGACTACTATACAGGATAGGGGTAAAATAAAATAAAATGTAAAGCCACTAACCCACTGTCCTTCACCCTCTGCATGCACACAGGTACACACACAAATATACACACACACAAATAACACACACACACACACACACAAAGTGCCACACACCTTCTCGTCCAAAGGCTTCCAAATCTCAGAGCTCTTAAGACCTAAATTATTCCTTAATAGCTAGCCTTAACCATTGTTGTCTCCATCTGGGGACCTTATTTCTAATCCCAACATTCTTTCAAACTAAATAATCACCATTTATCTTTGACAATACATAGAACTGTGGTGTAGAAAAGTCTCAGAATCTCTTTATCACCCTCAACACTCCTTGAATCATGTTTACTGCTATTTTTTTTAACCCTTTTTCAACAGTGAGAACTACAGAACACTACTCTCGGAGAAGATCAAAGGCTCAATTCCTAACCTCACAATTCATTTTTTACATTCATGGATTCATGTATATTCTAATTCCAAAAATAGCACAAGTAGTTAATCTCCACAATTAACACAAGCTGCATGGAATTACAACCTTCAACCTCATCTCACATAAATACTCCTCAAGAGATGCTCTGCCTTTCAGAGTAAAATACTGAAATTCAGTAAGTACAGTAAAATACTTGAATTCGTAACCACACATACTATTCATACCCTACCTTTCCCCCAAATTCTCTCATCCCTTCTCAGATCCTAAAGGCAAGCACACTTTCAGAAGTCAAATGCTAGAACTGACCCATTTACTTTATAATACCATGGCCAAATTTTCCAAAATATAAAGTGACAAATGCAACAAAAACACAGTTCCACAGCTTTTCCTGGCTATGTTACAGCAAAAGAGAGATTCTGACCCTTTTTTGAACTACCACTTCACATACAGCAAGCCAAAGGCAGATAATTTGAAATCTTTGTTTTAACAATGTCAACCTCCTTTCTCATCCAACCTTTTTTTACAGGTTGCTAAAAGCAGCAATATGTGAAACTACAAGGGACAGAGAGGATAAAACATTGGCCGAAGGGCAGCTCGGTGGCAACAAAATTGGGCTAGTAGCATCACACTGAAAGAGCTATTAATCAGACTCAATCACCAATATGCACCTCACGGTGGGATTGGTAACAATCAGTAAAAAGGCAGACATCCCGCAGGAAAGGGGAGCAGGAAAAGACATGGACTAGTCTCCCTCTCTGTTTACATCTCTCTCACTTTCACTCTCCTTGCCACTCCTGCTTAAGAAGCAGCTTCCCACACACTAACTACAAGCTTCTGCGCCTGGTTTTCCAAGTCGTCTACCATCAGCCCACTCACCCCAGACTCAGAGATCACCAAATTCCAAGATCTGGAGGGACTTCTTTTGGATCTTTTCTAGCACTTCCCATACTGGATTATAGATTACAATGCAGAGAATAAAAGTGCTCTGTGGTCAAAATAGATTTAGGAAATTAGGCACACCACATTGCCTTCTCTGATACTCAAAATTCACATTCACACAATAGACTTTTAATTCTGGCAGAACAAGGCATCCATTTAATTTTGTCTAGCCCATCAAGTTTCAAAATCTATTTCAGGGTAGATCACTCTGTTTCAGTCTAGAACACCATTTATGAACATCCTGTAAAGCTACGTTCCCTTCCAGCTTGAGAAGCTTTGCTCTAAACTAGTTTAAACTTCTCCACTAATGGATAAAAGAAATGATGCTCTTAGAAAGTTAACTTCCAAAGGCCTCACTAGTTAGGCAGGCCAAGCCTAGAATGTGGGTCTCCACAGGTTTCCTGCCCCACTAACAAGCACTCTTTACTTACCTTTGTATTCATTTCCATCAGCCCTTCCTTATCCCCCAAGTACTAACCACATAGCATCTTGTTCCTGTGCCTACTTCACTATTCCTTTAGAAACTCTCCCCCAGCCCTGACTCCTTCCCCATATATCCAAATCACTTCACGCTTCTAGGTCCCATCTTCCCCACGAGCCTGCTTGAACACTTCAGCCTATCTCATTAGCCTGTCTCTAAAAGCCTATTGCACTTAGTTGGTATTAGGCATTCAAGTGCCTGTTTCAAAATTATTTTATAGGTGCTGGCTTTAATTTATCAACTAAACGGCACACTCTTCCAAAATGCTAGATTTATGTTTGGTTTCTCTATATTCGTAGTGCCTTGCACATGTTAAGCATTCCTTAAATACCTGCTGACTGATAAAAGGAACATAACTAATGATTTTTTAAACAACTAAATAAAAGTGATTTGACCATAATAAATTGTTAGAGCCTATTAACATGGCATGTTATAAGCACACCAAATTCTGTACAGCCCACTTATACTTATATACTACTGATGTGTGGGGTAAGCCTTGAAACAGAGCCAGGAAGTGAAGACCGCATGAAAGTCTTGGTTTGATGCTCTAACCACTAGAAATGAGTCTTCTTTTACTTTCATAAGCCTACAAAGCTCCAATTGGCCTCTTTTCTGCTAATGCCACAAATTTCATCTTAGCTTCCCTTGGTCAGCTGTACAAAAGGAGGCTGCCCTAAGAACCCAGTGCACAAAAGAGGAGTGAGGGGGAAAAATAACAGATTTACAAAGTCAAGTTTTCAGCCGTGGTACTCACATCGTTTCCTAATAAAGACAACACAGAAAAGAAACCCAAATAACAGAAAGCCAACACTATCTGACACATCAGGACACAGTGATGGTAGTAAGACCCCCAACATTCCCATTTATACTTTTGTTTGCTAAAAGGTACTTTTCAAGAAAACTAGGCACCATATCTGGGGATTTTTGCTCTCATCTTGTCACTCAAAGAATATCCAAGCAAACAATATACCATATCCCAATGTTAATTCTGCTTCTCAACTGCATAATGAAAAGAACACCACGTTCAACTTTAGCCTCCTCACCTACCCTCTTATCTTCTATCATGAGGCTCTTCATAATCACACACTTGAACTTCGGGGCACAATTACTCAAGACAAGTGTCCCTGTGAATATGAAACTATCTCAGCCAGTTTCACTGCCTACAAAATGTGAGACCTGTCAAATTACCCCTAAAGCTTTCATCACCTCCAAAAAGAATCCAACAACAGCAAAAAATAATCAAGATAAAAATACAGGTTCTCATTAGGCAAGTATATCACTTTTACTCCAGTATCAGTACAATCAGTTGAACTGGAACTATTTATATTAGCACATTTCTTAATGAGTTAGGAGCCTCTTTTTAAAAGGGAAGTCCAAAATCAGCTGCTCAGAACAAAATCATGAAGTCAAAAAATATGTCCAGTAATGCACAAAGTAAGCTACTCCACTGTTTGCCAGCTATTGCTCTGAACTGGCACAAGCTATAAACCTAGCTGTGCAAGCCAATATTTCTGGTTTCTTTTCACAATATCATACCAGCAGCAGCCTTAATGACATCTGGTGACAACTGATTTCATTTCTAAAAACAAGGCCCAAAAACATACTATGTATTTAGGATAACTCTTAGCATCTACAATAATTCTTAACTTTTACAAACACTCCCACAACACACATTTTTGTCCAAGCTCATAGTTTAGTTGCCTGTTCCCAATAAGCCCTTACATTTCTTGGTGATAGTTCAATAAATCTTCCAAACTGAATAAAGGGGACCACCAGAGGTTTTAATTTAACAATCACTATACACATATGTTCTGACCATCCAGCATGGACACAATGTGATAGCACGCAGCCAATAAAACTATCTTTTGCCAAAGAACCAGACACATATGATGATTTTTATTTCCCATTGTGTGTTTTTAATCTGACAAATGTATTTACAGCTTCCCTACAAAAGGGCCTTTTAAAATGTAAACACTGACAGGATATTTGATATTAGGAACTGTTATATATTTATTTAGGTGTGATAATACTGCTGTGGGGGTTTTGGTGGGATCTGGGGTTTTTTGGAGTAATTCCAGTTTAGAGATTCATACAGAAGTATTTGTGGATGAGATCATATGTGGGAGAGGGGAGTAGATGAAATATAGAAAAATCAAGATGAGATATGAGTTGGTAGTTATCGAACCTGGATGTTAGGTGGTCTGTCTACTGCTGTATGTTTTTCCACAGAATTTTAAGTAAACTTTTAAAAAAGTAAGATCTTTTATACCCACACATAGGTATGCATGTGATATTTAGGTATGAAGGTGGCATAGTATTCAGCTAGCCAAAATAACATGGGTTTTGAATCTAGAAAAGTAATAGAAAAAAAATAATCAGAGAAAAGAAAGAAATGGTATTAACCGTACATTTTGAACTTGGTCTTCTTTTAAAATTACAAGTTTTTTAGGCACAAAATAAATTGGAATGAGCACATTTTCTCTCCAAAGCCAAATGGATAGATATATATGACAAACCCAGTCAAACACCTATTTGTTAAAAATAAAACAATCAAAAACAACTGCGTAAGTTATACATATATATATGTGTATGTGAATATATATGTATGTATATATGTGTGTGTGTGTGTATATATATACATATATATATATATGTATGTATATATATCCCTACTTGTCCTCCAAAAATGTTTGTGGGAATCTGGTGGCCCCTCTTGATTACTGAGAGGGGCCACACCGCAGCCCAGGATAACCATGCAGAAAGCAGAACCACTTGTAACCAGCTCTTACAAGTACTTTACTAAACCAACCACAGACAGCAATGATGAACCAAATTCCAAGCAGTATGTTCTATTAGAAACATGCTGCCATTTCAATTCCTATTTTAAAGCAAGAGAGAGAGACAGAAAGAGGTCACACTGTACGGTAACCACCCACCTTGGCAAACTTAAAGCCACAGTTGGAATTCTCCTAATAAGTGGTGAACCTCAACACTCAAAATTTTGGCCAATAAACCACCAGTTCTAGAACCAGAGAGTGACTGATTCAATCACTAACATCAAAATCTATAACCACCACCAATACCACCAACATCACCATCATCACCTCCACCTCCGCCAGCACCACCACCACCACCACCACCACCACCTCCCTTACTCCCAACCACTGGCCACCATCCACCACCATCACCACCAGCAGCCCAACCAAAAGCAGTTCAAATAGAAAAGGACAACACTGACAGGAAGCCTTCCTTTGAAAAAAATATTTAAACCTGACACCCAAACACATAAACAGAACCAGTAGTCTAAACCTGCACAGTTACTCTATGTGAGATTAAAACTGTCATTAACAAAGCTTGCATCTGAACATCTAAAACAATACCATAATAACAGCAAAAAAAAAAAAAAAAAAAAAATGGAAAGGGAAAAGTTTCCTTCAAGAACCTCAAACCATCACATCGGGTGCATGAAACACTATAAGCCAACTATAAACTATATCTTGGTTTTGTGCTTAAGAAAGGTGGACCAACTCTGCAGAATCTCAAAGCCTTCTGTGTGTGCACATGGTGTGTGGGGGGTGGGGACAGGGAGGCAGGGGAAGGAAAGAAGGCGGTTAAATTGATAGAGGCCAATGACCAATACCACACCAAAGGAGATCCGTCCAGGCAAAGATAGTTTCCTCCTAACCCCTGGACAGTCTCCCTCTCCCTCCCTTTTCCCTTTCCCCCCACCCCAGGAGCCAGTTAGCCGGGAGGAAAATGTGCGTTTGGAAATCAACACTGCAGGTGCCCAAGAAATAAAGACACACACACACAGACACACACAAAGCCAATCACTTAGAAAGAAAAAAAAAGAAAACACTTAAAGGAAAGGGGAGAGGGACAATTGGTGACAAGCCCTTCAGATAGCAGCTAGGATTTTATTCTTTCCTCCCACTAGTCCTCTCTGTGTACCTTTTTCTGTCCTTTAACTAAATTGCTCATGCACACACACACATGTGTCTATGTATGTGTATAGATAATATTATAATTAACCCTTTCGGTAACAGAGTCCTATACAGAATACAGAGAGATAGTCCATCCTTCCCTCTTTCTCTCTCTCCCTCCTTCCTCCTTTCTCCCAACCAGGAGAAAATGCCCCCCTCCCCCAGCTTCACCAAAAAAAAAAAAAAAAAAAAATTCGAGGGGGTAGTGGGGGGGGAGGCGCAAAGAAACCATAAAACCCCATCAGTCTCCGGTCCCGAGGACACCAGGGAAAGGTATATACTACATAGACACACACACACACGGACATATGACTCTGTAGAAAGCACGCAGAGAACCGACCACAGGCGCCCCAAACCCAGCAGAGACACTTCCACCAGCCAAGAAGCCATGATTGGGGAGGGAGAGGAGGAAGGAGTGGGGGGCAGAGCTCTCCGTGGAGAGGGGGGCGCATTGTTGTGATGCCTGAACCCCTTTCTTTCTGCCCATCTGCTGTGGAGGGGGGTGCAGGGAGGGGGCGCAGGGGAAAGGCGAGCGAGGAAACGAGGAGACCAGGCACGGCTTTGCGACTCCCTCCTGCTGCCTGTCTGCCCGCGCCCCAGCTCCCCCCCCACCAACAATAAGACCTCAGCCCAGACAGACAGACAGACAGCCCCGAGCGCGGCGGGGGAGGCAGGAGAGCCGGGGCGCAGCCGAGTGGGGTCGTGCATAAAGGGAACCCGGGGGGAGGGGGGTCCCCCTTACCTCCAGCGCTTCAAAAGTGACAAAGCTGGTCATGGCAAATCCATCAATGATGTCCTCTTCGGCGGAGGTGGACTCTCTCCGCTTCCTCCGCGGGGGTCTGGGCCGGGACGGGGCGGAGGACGGGGGCTTCCCATTGTCTTCCTTGTCGGAGCCCGACGACGAGGCGAGTGAGAGCGCCCGGGTCCGGCCAGCCCCGCCGCCGCCGGCCGCGCCGGCCCCCAGCCCGCCCCGGGAGCGCCTCTCCCGGTCTCGCTGCGACCGCGACCGCCGCTTTTTGCGGAGTCCATGGCCCCGCGTCGGGCCATCCATGGCTCTGCCGCGCCGGGGTCTCCCCGCTCGCCCGCCACAGGCTACGGCCGCGGCCACACACAAAAAAAATTGACACCGAGCCCTCCCTCCCCCTTCACGGCTTCCCCTCCGCCCCGAGGAGGGCGCGGGGGAGACGGCGGCCGAAAGAAGGGAGAGAGGGGAAGAAAGAGAGGAGAAAGAAAAGGGGGAAGGGGCGGAGAGAGGGGAGGAGGGACGGGGGAGCGAGGGCGAGAGGCGAGGAGCCCAAGTGTGGGGGCTCCCCACAGCACCAAGGGTCGGAGATGCCTGGGAGCAGCGCCGAGCAAAGTAATGGCTGAACACACAGGTCTCCTTTAGAGGAAAAAAAATAACTCACCAAGCAGGCAATAAATCAGAATAGCGGAATGCTTTGATCAAGAGACTGGGAGGCTCCGGGGAGCCCTCCCGCGGCCATTCTCCGCCGCGCCCCCCGCCCCGAAAACGCCCGCGCCCCCCCCTCGACCCGATCCAAAATCGGGTCCGAAAAAGGTCGCGGGAAAAGTGGGGGCAATGAACTTCACCCGCCCCTCGCGCAGGAAAACACCCCCGCCGCCTCTCACACACGCCTCGGAGAAAACTCACTCTCAGGCTCCCAAATTTTTAAGAAATGTAGCCAGGGGAGGCCGGGGCTCCGGAGCGACCCGAGAGGGGGTGAGACCCCCCAGAGAGGGCAGCATAATAATGCAATCATTAGCGGAGGAGAGGGCGAAACTGCGAGCGGCGGCGGAGGAAGGGAGGCGGAGGAAGGGAAGGAGGATGCTGCTGGAGCAGTTGTGGGGTTTGCTTTTCGGTCTTCGGGGGGGGGAGGGAGGAGAAAGAAGAGAAGCAGCAAACCCTGTCGCTGCCACCCGCCCCCCTCCTCACAAAAATATTTTTTCCAGTCCCAGAGAAGAGGTCACCCTTCCTCAAAAAAAGGGAGGGGGTGAGTCAGTCAGTCGATGAGGAAAGCAGAAAGAAAATCTCCAGCGGGAGAGACACCGGTGTGCCGCCGCCGCCGCCGCCGCTTCTCTCGCCGCCCCGCCTGAGGAGAAGCGCAGCCGGGAACGCTGCTCTCGCCGTCGCCGCTAACGCTGCCGCCGCCGCCGCGAAAGCGCCGAGCCGGAGGGTGCACGGCGTGTCCCCGGGCGGCTGCAGCGGGAGCCCGGGCACTGCCCCATCCTCCGCCCGCCCGCCAGCCTCGCGCAGCTCCCGCTCCTCCCCCTCCGCGGCCGGCCCACCGCCGCCGCCCGCCTCAGCCCAGCCCCGCGCCCGCCAGCCTGCTCGTGCGTTGTTCGCTCGTGTGCGCGCGCTCCCGCGCACCCACCCCTCCCCGCGCCTCGCTCCGCGCGCGCTCCCGCCCCCGCGGCCCCGGCCGCCGGGATCACGTGGACGGCTGGGCTCCCCTCCTCCCCCCGCCCCCTCCCCCAGTTGTAGAGTGTTGTAGAAAGCAAAAGGCTGGGGGCTGGCCGCGCTCGCGAGCCCAGGGCATGCGCGCTGGGGCGGCCGGGCCTGCGCACTGGGGGCGGTGGGAGCCGCGAGGGGGCGGGGCGTGGAGGGGCCGCCCTCGTGGGGGTTGGCCGCGGCCGGGCACAGTTGGCGCGCGAGGGCGTGGAAGCCGCCGGAGGATCCCGCCTGTCTCAGCGGGGACCCGTGCGGCCCCCTGCTCCCAGGCCATTCCGCGCGCGCCCCCCACCTCCTCCTCGGGACACTTGCCCCTGGATCCCCTACCCCCGGCCGACCAGAGGCCGCCTTCTCGGGAAACCCCCAGCCCCCAAGGGTGTTTTCCCTTGGCGACCTGCGCTGCGAGGGAGGAGGGTTTTCAGAGAAGGGGCACAAGGGGGGGCGTCCCTGGGAGGGGGGCGCGACTAGAGGCGACAGAACCGGGAGCGGGTGCCAAAGCGCGGGCCTTTGCTCCGCCGGGGCGCAGTGGGAGCACCAACAGGCAGAGTTGGAGACTTTCCCCCACGTGGCACCGCAGTGCGTGGCCGAGTGACCCCGCGCCCGGATGACCCCTGGGATTTCCGCTTCGTCTTCCTGCCGGGGACCTTGGGACACACGGGCGGCTTCGGATCCGGGAGCGCGAGGCCTAGCAGCCGGGGGCCGAACTTGAACCTCGGCGGCGGCCGCGGGCGAGAGGCGGGGCTGGAGGGGCCGGGACGGCCGCCGCAGCTCGAGGACCCGTTAGACCCGAAAACCGCAGCCCCTGCCCCGCGGGCTTCCTTTATTTTTTTTGGGGGGGGGGCGTTCCCAAGTTTTTCCACCACAGCCCCTTCCTCCCGCCGCAACGTAGCTGATGCTTATAAAAAGTTGTATTAAAAAGCTGACTGCAGCCCAGAATCGATCAACAAAAGCGACCAGCCTCTCTGGGTAAAATAGCTGTGCGTTTTTCAGGGCACTGGAATTGATCTATATGGATCACAAAGACACCGACGGCCCGCTCTCAACAGCCTCTAGGATACTCTTCACTTTCTGTCCTGGCACTTAAACACCACGGCACCCTCTCTCCTTCCTCCCTAGTAGCCCGAGCTCGTGGAGGAAGAAAAGGAAAATAAACTGACATGTATTAATTACTGACAATGGGCCAGGCACCGTGCTAGAACGCTGTGCGTATGATTTCGCCTCTTTAAATACAAATCTGCACATTTTATTAATATTACTGGAAGGAGGATGATAGAGAAAACAGTAAGGACGTGTTTTCTCTCACAGTCTGACACATCTGATTGACTGATTGTTTTTCATTTAACAATTATTAGGCCTTACCAGGCTTAGCAGGCACAGTTGTAGGTGCTCGGAATACAGCAACGTACACAACAGAAAAGATACTGCTTCTTAGATATTACGTTCTAGCAGGCAAGCCTCACTTGTCTTATAATTCCTAATAACAATTTAATAGTTTGTCATTCTCTTGTTTTAGGTCATACTCCTTCAGCTTCCCCATTTCTGAATCCCACGTCTGGATCTTTATGAAATCTGATGGGGAGATGGGGCTGGGGGGTGGGGGCGGCAGAGGGCAAGTTGCCAAAAGCAGAAGGAAACATCCACCTGACTGTGACTAAGATAAGGTTTATGCCCGTCCAGGAAATAAACCATTTGACCTTAGGCAAGACTTTTAAATGACTAGTTTTTTCATCTGTAAATCAAAGAGCTTCAGTTAAATGTTCAAAATGTTCCTTTTCAGGTCTACCCATGGCCTTCTCAACAGATGACTGCAAGCTGATTTCGTGCTTTATTTCTTAAGAATAGTGACTAACCTATGGGATCTGATTCAATTTATTAGGAACACAGTGCCACTTTCCAAAATTACTTACCTAAGAGGACTGAGCCTGCTGTCTCTGGAGCAGTTAGCTGAAACAGTGCCTCAGAACGGAGCGTACCTGCGTTAACTTCTAGAGTGCTGTTTCCGGCAGCTGCTGAAATGCACGCTGTTATCAAGCTCATCCTACAAAATAAAACAAGTTCTTTGCAATTTAAAGCAAAAATCTGGGCTCATTTTTAGGGTTTGGGGGGATGTGAAAGTTGTCTTAGATAAGATTTCAGCAAAGCTAGGAATTAATAGTGTAATTACAGTCACTTTTCAACAACTTTGGGGATTTAGTTGAGGGAGGTGTGAAATTGGGAAATTTAATAAAAGGTATTATATTAGTGACTTTCTAGAGTAGCCTTTGGCAGTCCCGTCTTTAAAGAGTAATAACTGGTAGGAAAAAAAATGAATGGTAATACACTGCATCCAAGAACCTTGCCTCTGGCGAGCGCAATTTGCAAACGCATTTTGGGATAATGTTCAGGGTCCAAGTGTAATCCTCCCCTGGAATTAGCAATGCCTTTTGGGTCAGAGTTTCAGATTTCTTCCATCATACAATTAAAATTGTTTTTGGATTATATTGCCCATATTTGTTTCTAATTCTCCATTTTGCCTGTGTTTTAATTGCCAATGATTAGTAACTGCCATATAATAAGCTAAGCATTTATTATGTTTCAGACACTGTTCTAACTGCATTAAAATAATATCTCATTTAATTTTCATAAATTTTGAGAATGGTTTTATTATACCTATTTTACCGTTGAGTAAACTGAGGCTTAAAGTTAAGTATATTGTCCAAGGTGCCTCCACTGCTTAGTCATAGGTAAATTTGATCTGAATGACTGAAAACCTTTCTCTTAATGATTATGCTGAAATGCCCTTCTTAGACTGATTCCTCAAGGAATCAAATGCTATGTGTATTGTACAACCACTTTGGAAAGCTGTTTGGCAATATCTTTTAAACATATGAAAACCCTATGGCCCAGCAGTTCCACGCTTAGGAATATACCAATGTCAAATGTATACCAAAAGACTATTAAATCACTCAGAGCAACCCTATTCCTAATAACCCCCAAATGGGAAACAACCCAAATGGTCATAAACGGTAAAGAGATAAAATAATTGGTGGTACACTCATGCAACAGAATACACTCTACAACACTGAGAATGAACAGTCTGCTTCCAAATGCAATAAAATATATGAACCTCACAAATATGCTAAGTGAAAGAAGGGAGACATACACTTTCAGGAGTCCATTTATTTAAAGTACAGAAACAGACAAAAGTCACTGATGCTATTCAAAGTCAGGATAGTGGTTACCTTGAGAGAGAGCTGATGTCTAGGTGAGAACACCAATACGACTGCTGGGGAGATGATCATGTTGTTTCTTGAGCTGGGTACTCGTGTGTTCAGTTTGTGAAAATTCATTGAGCTGCACTATTGATATATGCATCTCTGTGTATGTAAATTATACTTCAATAAAAAGCTTTAAAATGCTGCATATATATAAATGCATTAGGGTATCGCTTGTGTATATATGAGTACCTATGTAATACTTTGCTTTTTTGTTGTATTAATGACACTACCTAATGCTTATCAATAGTAAAATAAATAAATAAGATGTGGTTTATTTGGGACATAAATGAAGCTGGAAGCCATCATTCTCAGCAAACTAACACAGGAATAGAAAACCAGACACCGCATGTTCTCACTCATAAGTGGGAGTTTAACAATAAGAACACATGGACACAGGAGGGGAACATCACACACTGGGGCCTGTTGAGGGGTTGGGGGAAGGCGGGAGAGAGCATTAGGAAAAATGCCTAATGCATGTGGGGCTTAAAACCTAGATGATAGTTGATAGGTGCAGCAAACCACCATGGCACATGTATAGCTGTGTAACAAACCTGCGCATTCTACACATGTATCCTAGAACTTAAAGTAAAATTTTAAAAAAAGATGTGGTTTATTCATACAATACTATAGGCCAAACTTGTGCGCACTCTTAGTCATCACCTCTCTGTGAAGGGTAACCACTATCCTGACTTTTAATAGCATAAATAACTTGTCTGTTTTTGTACTTCATATAAATGGAGTCCTACAATACAGTGGAATACTGTATAGTAAACCAAGATGAAGCATAGCATATTATCAGATTTCTTACTGGGTAGCATGAAAGTTAAAGCTTGAACTTGAAATGGTCAGTAGGAATGAACTCATAATTCATAGCAGCAAAAGCTTAGGTGAATTCTTTGCCCAAAAAGATTATAGTTGATAAAGAGTAAAGCTAAAGAAATAATTCCAAAGAGGTTGCTTGTACAGTAGGGAAAATACTCAAGTGGTTCTGGAAAACACAAAGGGAAAAACTTACATCTGTGTTCAGGAATAAACTACTTAACTCAGGAGAGCCTCTTTAGTCGTGCTGGCTTTTATTTGAATCGATGATTAATACTCAAACTACATCTTCAACATTCAACCTTGACTAGTCAGAGAATACCATTATTACTCAGTGATTGAACTGAACTCAGCCTCACACTAGTAAAAGCTATTTTTGTATCAGACTTTCTAAATTGCTAAATTTTTATATCCCTCTGTCTTGCACTTTGCACTCTGCCAACATGGTAATTATTAGCACATCATTCTTGATATTACATACTGGTTTGTAATATTTGAATTTAATTTATTAGGAAAATTGATTTTAACTCAAGGCAGCTAAGGTTTATGTTTTGGTCGTTTATAACTTCAGTTATTTTGTGTGCATGTGTGTGCTGAGACCAGAGTAGAACTGAGGTGGTTAACAGAGCTATCTCTAAGCCATTTCCAAGCGAGCAAATAAGGAGACTAATACATTTAACATCCCTTCTTTAACCTCCATAAGTTGTTTTTAATAATAACTATTCCTGGGTGAAGTGATAACTCGCATTAACTGACAGGTAGCCCATCAGCAATAACATTGTTGTAACTTTGCCCTAATTATCACCTGCTGTTTTAATTTTTTTTCACATTGGAAGTTGTTTTTCAAACGGCAGTTTTAATGTTTAAAAAAAGGGGGAGGAGGAGATGAGTGGTTCAATTTGCTAAATGTTATGTTTCCTTCCATAATATTGTACAATAAACTTTCATCATCTCTGCAGGTGTCTCTGATGAATGACACATCGATCAACCCATATTCTTCAGACTCTGCCATATGAAGCCAATGAAAGATACCTGCTGGTGACCAAATGATGTTCATGTAAAACGGCAGTTCTAGCAAATTTAATAAGCTTTAGGTTTTTTTAAAAAAACAACCAGTATTTCTACCCCTTCTCAGGGCAAAGTTTTCTATTCAAAGTTTCACTTGACATGACCAGGTAGGAAAATTGATGGATAGTCGTAAGAAAAAAGCTTTAAATGACTCTTTAAAGCTACCAGTGAGAGATCTCAAGTATTTATTACTGATCATGAGCCTGACGATTAATTCTTCTAATAGATTTGGTAGATGACTTATGAATTGTGATTTTTATTTTTATTTGAAGAGCAGTATAAATCTAAACTGGTCAGATTCAGATAAGATAACATCCCAGTTGAAGAAATTATCAACCCTTTGGAATTATGTAAAAAATATATGTATATTAAGTTATAGCCCAGACCTGATTGCAAGCTCCTATTCACAAAACTTAGTATAGTAATTATTTTGTATTTCTGCTGGGTTCAAAGTCTTTCATGGTCTTGTCCCAGTAACCTTATCAACCTCCTTTATTGAAGTTTATATTAATATATTTCTATGCATCCTAGCTCCTTCCCAGAACACCCCACACCTTCGCTCATGCCGGTCCACCGGCCCACAACCTCCTTCCGGCCATCCAGACTTGCTCAATTTCCACCCATCCATCAAGACCAATGTAACCATTAAGATCAACTCATCCAGAAAGCTTACTTTTGTTACTACTTCCATTCACAATCAACAGCTTCTTCTCTGCTATGTGACACTTTGATTATTTTAATTTTTTTAAATATTTCAAAATAATATAATGAACAATCATGTACTCCCCAGTAGAGTTAGATATAAAACATTTCAAAATACTTGAACCCTCCTATGCATAATACTGATGGCAGTGCTTGCTGCCATCATGCCTGCTGCAGCAGGGAAGCACAGCTGGGGCTGCACACTCCATGGAGCAAGTGGGGAGCCCTGCCCCTTTTGAGTTGGGACAGGAGCTCCTGGGCCACTGCAGCCGCCCAAACCATGGCTGCAGACCCAGGCCTCCTGCTGTATGGAGCAAGCAAGACCCCTGCCCTCCTGAGCGGGGCTACAGCCACCCAAACTGCAGCTGTGTATCCAAGCCTCCCTGTGCTCTTGCAGGAGCCAGAAATGGGCAGGATCTGCCTTCCTGGGTACAGCTGCACCCGCCACACCGCGCCTGTGGACCTGGGCCTACTACTCCAGGAAGTAGCAGGCAGGAGGCAGGGACAAGTGGGAGCCCTGACCCTTCCCAGTTGGCCGGGCAGGAGCTCCCGGGAGCAGCTGCAGCCACCTTCCCAGGCGTGCAGGACCAGGGCATCTCTGCAGCCTGCACCCTCAGGCACCCCAGAAAGGACACCCCACATCCCCATCCCTGCAGGCTCAGGGATATCCACTCCCTCTGCCTGGCCTCTTTCTGCTCCCTCATTGGAGTGGGGTTGGAGTCAAGTCTCGGGGGCCATGAATGGCAGCAGGAAACAGTTAGAATTCTGGGCGGAAGCGGGCAGGGTCTTCAGTAAGGCCCCACCCTAAGGCCAGGAGGGCTTGAAGGCTGGGGGCTGGATTGCCAGTCCCTCTGACCAGAGTGAGGACTCATGGTGCCTCTTCCTAGACCTCCCCTCTGAGGTCCATAAAAGCCCTGGGCTCAGTCAGAGCAGGGTAGAGGATGGCCAGAGGACAAACAGGGAGAGCACAGGATGGGATGACCAGCTGCAAAGAGAAGTACCCTCTCTATTGATAGCTGGAGATGATGGGGTGACTAGTTTGCAGAGAGGAGTGCCCTCTCCACTGAGAGCTACAGAGACCACCTGCCAGCAAAAAGGAGCTACCCTCTCTACTGAGAGCTTCAGAGACCTGCAGAGACGTTGGAATGACTTCCCTGCAGTGAGGAGCCCCACCCTCTCCAGGGACTTCTCTCTGCTAAGAGCTGAACACTGGACTGGACGACCTGCCTACAGAGAGGAGCTACACACTCCTCTGAGCTGTTCTAACACTCAATGAAACTCTTCTTTGCGCTTCACTTGTCTGCATACCTAATTCTTCCTGGACATAGGACAAGAACTCAGGCAAAGGTGCTGCAGCCATGGAGGTTTCCAGCCAGAAAAATTGACACCCCAGAGATCCCATAACAATACTTCCTCTGGGATCTTGTTTTCTCTCTCCATTTCCCATCACCCTTTTCTCTTTCCGCTCCCCCTCCCCTGCTCCCCAGAATGATTATCCTGAATTCCATGCTTATCATTCCATGCATTTCTCTATATTGTGGAAGTATCCCTAAACAACATATAGTTGTTTTGTTTTGTTTTTTTTTGACAGGGTCTTGTCTCACTCTGTCACCCAGGCTGGAGTGCAGTGGTGCAATCTCAGCTCACTACAATCTCTGCCTCCCGGGTTCAAGCGACCCTCACACCTCAGCCTCCCAGGCAGCTGGGACTACAGGTATGTACCACTGAGCCCAGCTATTTTTTATATTTTTAGTAGATATGGGGTTTCATCATTTTGCCCAGGCTAGTCTCAAACTCATGGGCTCAAGCAATCAACCTGTCTTGGTCTCCCAAAGTGCTGGGATTACAGGCATGAGCACAACACACAGCCAACATATAGTATTTTTTGGCATGTTTTTAAATCTATATAAAGGATATCGATCTATATCTATTCTAAAACTTTTCTTTTTTTTGAGACAGGGTCTCACTCTGTTGTCCAGGCTGAAGTGCAGTGTTGCAATCATAGCTCACTGCAGTCTTGACTTCCTGGCCTCAAGTGATCCTCCCTCTTGAGTAACTGGAACTACAGGCACATACCACCATTAGCCTGGCTAATTTTTTTAAAGAGACAGGGTCTAGCTATGTTGCCCAGGCTGGTCTTGAACTCTTGGGCTCAAGCCATTCTCCTGCCTTGGCCTCCCAAAGTGCTGGGACTACAGGCATGAGCTACCATGCCCGGCCTTTTAAAATTTTTTCTAAAGATGGGGCCTCACTATGTTACCCAGGCTAGTCCCGAACTCCTAGACTCAAGCAATCCTCCCACCTCAGCCTCCCAAAGTACTGAGATTACAGGCATTAACCATCTCATCCAGCCAGGCTGTTGTATTTTATAGTGCAGATAAAGACATGAACTTTTGGATATTAGTACTTCTACTTCAAAACCCCTGAAAAGAAGCCTACGGAACTTAGCCTTAGTATTAAAATGGGCTCCTACCAAGCATATGTCCTTAAAAATGAGTTAGTAGTATTTGAGTTCCTTAGTGCCCCTGTCAATTTTTGAAGACAGTAGATGTTTCTGTAAAAATACCTAATAATTTCATTTATCTTCAAGTTCCATTATTCTTTTGAAAGATTCTAAAAAGAGGAAATAACATCTTCATTTATGATGAAAATTTCTTGACTTTAAGAACAAACACTTTGCTGTTTGAATTACCCAAATAAAAAATGTTGCCCCGTTTCTAGAATGAACTCATATTGCCAGAAAGTTTCATGAAATAGTTAAGCAGAAGGATAGTTGATAAGAAGCTAGCTATCTCTATTCTAACGCTACTGTTCCATATTGCAGCTAATCTTGGAAAATTGCACACAAAGACTTAAAGAGACAACCTTCTATTAATTATATATTCACCTGGTATCCATTTCAACAAATGAAATTTCGCTCAGCACATATTAATTGACATAATTACTGAAACGCCAAAATCAGATTAGCCACTGTAGCTCAAAGAAAAAAACAGAAAAGAAATCATTGCTCCAGCAAATTGCAAAAATGTTTTAAAAAGGGCTCAAAAAGGTTGTTCAACTTGTAGATAGTTTTAAATAAAGCGAATAAAACATGGCTATTTATTTCATTATGCATTCATGAGACAATTCTGGGTTCTTAACAGTGTATTTTGGCTATATTGAAGCTTAAAAGTCAGTCTTTATAATACTCTGCACTTTGTTGATTGTTCTTGTAATCTCCATTATGTGTGTTTTAGTGGCATAGAACTTCTAAGAAAAATTGTATCTACTACTATTTCTATTTTCATAATTAACAATCACACACTTATCCTAGAAACACAACAGCAGCAACAATGACATCATTGTATTTGCAAAGAGCTTACTTTCACATTCCTGGCTCTTTTTCCTAAAACACTGACATCATAGTAAAACATTGTTCTCCCTGCTTTGAGTTCAAATCACCTGATAAACCAGAGAAATAGGAAGATAATGAAAGAAGACATACATACATTAATATAATTCTGCAAGGCAAAAAATATATATATTTGCTAAGACTTCTTTATATCTATTGCTTGACTACATGGAATCTATTGTTTTATGATCTTATTTCCTCGTTTCCTAAGCCCAATTGTTCTTGCCACTTAAAATATAATCTCTTACACAATTCACCTTCTCTGTTCATGTTACTGTACTTATTATTAGAATATCTTTGCTTTCCAGGATTTTTTATCAAAGCTCATTAGCATTCTTTATCATCATCATGATTATTGCTATTATTATTTATTTTGTCTTCTCTGCAGAATGTTTTCCCTTTATTGCAACTTTTGTTTTTTCCCCCTGTCATTTAATAACTAGTCTCACACATTGGTGTAGAATCCTGCTTTTGTTGAAAATTAATTCTGATAAATCAGGGAAACACAAAGAAAAGAAATGTAGACATATTGTAGGATAATTCTTCAAGATAAAAACAGGCATCCTGGGCTGGGCACAGGCCAGTCTGTAATCCCAGGCACTTTGGGAGACCAAGGCAGGTGGATTGCTTGAGTCCAGGAGTTCAAGATCAGCATGGGAAACATGGCAAAACCCCCCTCTCTACAAAATATACGAATATTAGCTGCACATGGTGGCATGCGCCTGCAGTCCGAGCTACTAGGAAGGCTGAGAAGTCTGAGGTGGGAGGATCACTTGGGCCCCAGAGGTCAAGGCTGCAGTGAGCTGTGATTGCACCACTGTACTCCAGCCTAGGTAACAGGGTAACACCCTGTCTCAAAAAAGAAAGAAAGAAAGAAAGAAAGAAGGAAGGAAGGAAGGAAGGAAGGAAGGAAGGAAGGAAGGAAGGAAGGAAAGAAAGAAAGGCATAGTCAAATTATTTGCTACTCTCTCTTCTTAAAATCAATCTCCTGAATGTTATCTCACTTAACAGATGAAATCATCACTTCATGATCTGTAAAATCGATTTCAAATTTTTGCTCATCCCACATGATTGATTACTAATTGTGTTTCCTGTTAATAATACCTAAATTTCATCTAACAGAGGTATAGTGAAGTTACAACAAAAAATATAATGGGATGATGGAAGAAGAAAGAAAGAAAGCTGTAACTCACCTATAAAAATATTTTTTGTTTTATTCATTTATTTATTTTATTTTTATTGTTTTTTTTGAGTCTCACTCTGTCACCCAGGCTGGAGTGCAGTGGCATGATCTCAGCTCACTGCAACCTCTGGCTCCCAGGCTAAAGTGATTCTCCTGCCTCAGCCTCCCGAGTAGCTGGGATTATAGGTGCACGCCACCACGATCAGCTAACTTTTGTATTTTTAGTAGAGGTGAGGTTCCACTACGTTGGCCAGGCTGGTCTCAAACTTCTGACCTCAAATGATCCAACCACCTTAGCCTCCCAAAGTGCTGGGATTACAGGTGTGAGCCACTGCACCTAGCCTATTTTTTTAATAATTGACACACAAATGCGTTATTGTATTGTATGTACTCATTGTTTTCAAGCTCTAGGTCTTACACTATGGAGAAATTGCAAAGACAGAAATAGTATATTGTGTTTGTTCTGTTCAACACCTAGCAAAAATTATTCTTGATTCTGCACATTAGACATCCCAAAGCCTTCACTGAAACTGCTTAAAATTTTAACAGCATGTCACTTTACCTTCTTTTTTTTTCTTCCAAACAGGGTCTTGCTCTGTTATCCAGGCTGCAGTGCAGTGGCATGATCTTGGCTCACTCAGGCCTCGAATTCCTGGGTTCAAGTGATCCTCCCTTCTCAGCCTCCTGAATAGTTGGGCCTTCAGACATGCACCACCATACCCGGCTAATTTATTTTATTTATATATTTATTTATTTTTACAGAGTGTGGGGATTACAGGCATGAGCCACTGCCACCAGCTCACTTTACCTTCTCAAGTTACTTCAGCACCTCCATTATAAACACACACACACACACACACACACACACACACACACACACAAACAGTCCCCCCAGGGTTTTCCTGTGGCCAGAAGTCCACACTGACTGAGTCTTCCTGCATTCTGCCAGAGATCTGTTGATTATCCCAACTCACCTTTGTCAAGAGCAATTAAAACATAGTAACCTTACAACTACCACTGATAATGGATGTCAAAATCTTTGGGAAACAAGATATTAACCAAGTTTCAAAGTGTCCCATCCAAGATTACTTATTAATTTTAAAGGGACATGGTACATTAATTTTGCAGACATTTGGCAAATATCACCTTAACCAAATGATCAAACTTACTATCACCAGTTACATCACTTGCTTCTGGATGTGATACACTGAGAACACAGCAATATCATATGATATTCCTTCCAAAAATACTTAACCTAAATCTAATCATTAGGGCACAGCCAAATTTGAATTGAGGGACATTCTGCAAAACAATTGGCCTAAATTCTTCAAAAAATGTCAATACCATGAAAAGCAAACAAACAAGCCTGGGGAATTATAGCTCAAGGAAAGGAAAAAATCAAAATTGTACGCAACAAATAATCCCTGATTGGATTCTGGAATACAAAAGACAAAAGTAAATAAAACTACCTGGGACATTGGCTAGGCATGGTGGCTTATGCCTGTAATCTCAACACTTTGGGAGGCTGAGGCAGACAGATCACTTGAAGTCAGCAGTTCGAGACCAGCCTGCCCAACATGGCAAAACCCTATCTCTACTAAAAATGCAAAAATTAGCTGGGTGTGGTGGCAGGTGCCTATAATCCCAGCTACTCAGGAGTCTGAGGCAGGAGAATCTCTTGAACCCGGGAGGCGGAGCTTCCAGTGAGGCAAGATCTTGTGACTGCACTCCAGCCTGGACAACAGACGAAGACTGTCTGAAAAAAAATAAATAATAAAATAAAATAAACAACGTAGGACATTGTATGAGGCCATTTTTGTGTTGGCATAAAGGAATACCTGAAACTGGAGTAATTTATAAAGAAAAGAGGTTTATTTGGATCACAGTTCTGCAGCCTGTATAGGCTGTATAAGCATGACTCCAGCATTTGCTCCTGATCATGGACTCAGGAAACTTAAAATCATGGCAGAAGACAAAGTGGGACCAGGGATGTCATGTGGCAAGAGTGGGAGCAAGGCGTGAAGTGGAAGGCATCACACTCTTTTAAACAACCAGATTTCATGTGCACCAACTGAGCAAAAATTCACTCATCACTAAGGGGATGGTACTAAACCATTCATAAGGGATCTGCCCCCCAAGATTCAATCACCTCTCATCAGGCCCCACCTCCAACAAGGAGAATCACCTTTCAACATGAGATTTTGGGAGAACAAACATCCAAACCATATCAGGCACTATTGGGACACATTATTGGGACAACTGGGGCAATTTGAATATATAAATCTCTTTATTGAGTATATAAAATATACTTTAGATAATAGTGTTAAATCATTGTTAAAAGTTTCAAGTAGTTGTATTGTGGTTATGTAAAAGAATGTCTCTTTTCTTAGGAAATAAATGCTATATTTAGGGACTATTTAGGGATGAAGTGTTATGATGTCTGCAATAAATTCTCAAATGGTTCTTGCTCTGTTGCTCAGGCTGGAGCACAGTGGCGCAATCTCGGCTCACTGCAACATCTGCCCCCTGGGTTCACGCAATTCTCCTGCCTCAGCCTCCCTAGAAGCTGGCATTACAGGCATGTGTTACCACACTCTGCTAATTTTTGTATTGTTAGTAGAGATGGGGTTTCGCTATGTTGGCCAGGCTGGTCTCGAATTCCTGACCTCAAGTGATCCACCCGCCTTAGCCTCCCAAAATGCTGGGATTACAGGTGTGAGCCACTGCACCTGGACAAGCCTTGCATTTCTTGGGAAAAGACATCCTGGAGTTAAATATGTTAAGCTAACATGCTTTGCTTCAGGCCTACCAGAAATTGTGAAGAAGTCTAAATGTGTGACTAAGTGACCAGCAGGCCAACAGACATTGCCATGTAGACTTGTTTCAGGACAGATAGATATTTATTTAATTGAATATGACATTAGAGATGCTGTCGCCATATATTAATACAAATAGATAAGCAGAGGCCCAGGAGATGTGGTGCCTTGTTCAATGTCACATAGTTACATAGTGATAGAGCTGGACTTAGGAGAGAACCCAAGAGTCCAAGAGTCCTATATGGCTCTGTGTGTCTGTGTGTGTGTGTGTGTGTGTGTGCGCGTTAGAGACAGGGTCTTACTCTATTTCCCAGCTGGAGTGTAGTGTTCCAACCACAGCTCTCGAACTCATGGGATCAAGTGATCCTCCTACCCCAGCCTCTCAGTAGCTGGGATCACAAATGTGAGCCACAGTGTGGTCTATTTCAGTTTATTTTTTACTTCATTGTTTGTAGAGACAGAGTCTTGCTTTCTTGCTCAGGCTGGTCCAAACTTCTGGCTTCAAGCAATCCTCCTGCCTGGGCCTCCCAAAGTGGTGGGATTATAGGCATAAGCCACCATACCTGGCCTTTTTCAATCTAATAAAAGGTGGTGGCCAGGCGCAAACCTAGTATTTTCCACCTGAGTTTCTAACTGGAAGAAAAAATATCCAGGAATGGATTTCTTATTTTTATTTTTTATTTTTTTGAGACAGAGTCTTGCTCTGTCACCCAGGCTGGAGTGTAATGGCACGATCTTGGCTCACTGCAACATCTGCCTCCTGGGTTCAAGCAATTCTCCTGCCTCAGCCTCCCGAGTAGCTGGGATTACAGGCACATGCCACCAGGCCCGGCTAATTTTTGTATTTTTAGTGGAGACAGGGTTTCTCTGTGTTAGCCAGGCTGATGTTGAACGCCTGACCTCAGGTGATCCACCTGCCTCGGCCTCCCAAACTGCTGAGAGTACAGGCATGAGCCAGTACGCCCAGCCCAAGAAGGGGTTTCTGTTGTTGTGTTGCTATTGTTTAATCCATATTGAAGCCCAAGCTACTTGCCCCGACTAAACCCACTGTCATATGCATGTCTGTCAGTAGCAAGGAGATTCAGGACTTCAGCGAAACTGGTGACAGTGCCATTTTGCCCATGACTGAGTGCTGTCCCATACCCCTTTCTCACCCTACCAATCCTCTGTGAAAATGAGGCTACAGAGCAGAAGAAAGGACAATAACAACATTATAGCTCAAGTGACCCTGTAAGAAGGAAACCCTATTATTTGAATGAAGTAATGAATAGGCCTGACCATTGTCAGTCATTCTGGATGTGACAGAAGTACACTTCTTGTTAGAGCATCAGAGTAAAAACCTTTTCAGCACTGCATTTGTCTTGAGCAAGCAAAAGGGAGGAAATGTGCAATAAGAAGAGTGCTGTGTTTTGCACAAACTTTTTCTTTTTCAGAAATATTTCCTACCTGAGAGTGAAATCTGACATAAATTTGCTTAACTAAATAGTCTCATCTTCTTCCTGTCCCATTAGGTTGCTTCTAATGTGTACAATGCAGCTGGATGTAGTAGCTCATGTCTGTCATCTCCACACTTTGGGAGGCCAAGGTGGAAGGATTGCTTAAGCCTAGGAGTTTGAGACCAGCCTGAGCAACATAGCAAGACTCTGTCTCTCAAAAAAAATTTTAAAAGCCAGACATGGTGCTACATGCTTGTAGTCCCAACTATGCCAGAGGAAAAAATAGGAGGATCACTTGAGGCAGGAAATTTGAGGCTGCTATAAGCTATGATTGCGCCACTGCATTCCAGCCTGGGTGACAGAACAAGACCCTGTCTCAAATTAAAAAAAGAAAAAAGAAGAAATGTGTGCAATGCATTAGAAATCTTTTATTGCCCTTGATCATGAAGGTCCTTGTTCTTTCCCCCACGAGGCATGAGGTAGCATGGCCATCTTCTTTCTGGTAAAATGTGGGTATATTTGGTGTGTAAATAGCGTATGTATTTCTTTGTTTCCTTCCTTAAATACTACTCTAGCATAACTTAATTGTTCATATGAAATGATAAAACTCTACATTTGGGCATAAAGTACCATATGTTGAAATATCTTCTACCTGGTGCCCATCTACAAATTCTTACTCTTTCTTGGGGGTGGTGGTGGAGAGAAGCATCATCCAGGCACATGTAGAATCCCAAGGGAAAGAAAAAGACTTCTTGGCTATATCAAAAATAATTTTATTCACCCTCAGCTAGGCAAAACTGGAGGAAGATTAGGAGATAAGTTGCCCACATTTATCATCCTACAGTCAATCAATACACTCACTAGACATTTCCCCTGACACTCTATTAAACCAACCCCCTATACTACGAAGATAAAACTCTTTAAATAGAAAATAAGTAGACAGTGACGAACAGCAATATTATCTTTGCCTACAGTTTAAGTTCCCAGGACTTTGGTAAACTTTTGAATCCCTTATGCTCTGGACATAATATTACATTTCCAAGCTCTCTGGGAAAGATAAATAGAGTGATTTGCTCCCTCTCAAGTTTTGTATTACAGGGCAGAAAACTGACTCCTATGCTTACAATATGGCTAGCAGTGGCCTAGAGTTGTAAATATGGGCAACATAACCTTACTAATAAGGGACCGGGTTACAACTGGTTTCTTGCTGATTTCAGGGTATTGACTTAGAGCTGCATGAGTGACTTGAGGGTTCTTATCTCAAAGGTTAGTGTATTGAGGAGAGAGAGAGAGAGAGAGAGAGAGATTTACTTGTTTATTTAATTTATTTTTGAGACAAAGTCTTGCTCTGTCACCCAGGTTGGAGTACAATGGCATGATCTCAGCTCACTGCAACCTCTGCCTCAGCTTCAAGCAATTCTCCTGGCTCAGCCTCCTGAGTAGCTGGGACTACAGGCATGAACCACCAAGCCTGGCTAATTTTTTTTTGTATTTTTAGTAGAAATGGGTTTGGCCATGTTGGCCAGACCGGTCTCAAACTCCTGACCTCAAGTGATCCACCCACCTTGGTCTCCCAAAGTGTTGAGATTATAGGCATGAACCATCACGTCTGGCCAAAGAGAGATTTATTATAGGAATTGTCTCCTATGATTGTCGAAGCTGCAATGTCTTATGATCTGCTGTCTATAAGCTGGAGACCCAGAAAAGCTGGTAGCGTTTTTCCAATCCAAGTCCAAGGGCCTGAGAATCAGGAGTGTTAATGGTATAAATCGTAGTGCAAGAGCAGCAGAAAACCAATGTCCCAGCTCAAGCAGTCAGGCTGAGAAAGAAAATTCCCCCTTCCTCCACCTTTTTGTTCTATTCAGGCCCTCAATGGATGGGATGATGCCCACGTGCACTGGGGAAGGCAATCTGCTGTACTCAGCTCACTGATTCAAATGCTAATCTCATCCAGAAACACCCCTTACAGACATACCCAGAAAGAATATTTAGCCAAATATCTGGGCACTCTGTGGTCCAGTCACATTGACACATAAAATTAACCATCAGAGTTAAGGAACTAATATTTATTGACATCTACTAATGTACCAAGAACTGTTCTGTGTGTTTACATCCATAATCTAACTCCCTTACCTGGAGGCTTTAGGAAGGTGTGGACCACGTTTTTTTTTTTTTTTTTTTTTTTGACCATTGCATTCCCAGCAATCAGCATAACTGATAAGCATACATGAATATTTACTGAGAATAAATGAAATAAAGATCTCATTGAATTCTGAAAACAAGGCTGTCAAGTAGATGATGTAGATTTTATCCTTATTTTACAGATAAAGAAACTGAGGCTCAACAAGTTTAGGAAGATTGTTATCTCAGCTGGGCACAGTGGCTCACGCCAGTAATCCCAGCCCTTTGAGATGCCAAGGTGGGCAAATCACTTGAGCTCAGGATTTCAAGACCAGACTGGCCAACATGGTGAAACCCTGTCTCTACTAAAAATGCACAAATTAACCAGGCATGGTGATGTGTGCCTGTAGCCCCAGCTACTCAGGAGGTTGAGGTGGGAGAATTGCTTGAGCCCAGGAAGTAGAGATTGCAGTGAGTTGAGATCGCACCACTGCACTCCGGCCTGGCTGACAGAGTGAGACTCTGTCTCAAAAAAAAAAAAAAGACTGTCATCTCATTAGAACTTTGAAGAATGATTCTCTGGATATCCAAGTATCTTTTCTAATAATAAGAGTAAAGCGGGATTCTTACTAACGAAGAACATTTTAAATACTAGAAAAAGCCTATGGGAGTCAATATCCTGACTCTTATTCAATAAAACTTCTATCACTCAAACAGAACAATTTCTTTCTCTCTATATGGGGCAAAAGAATAGCTTTCTGTTTTTTAAGCAAAAGACTCACGAAGACACTTTCTTTACCAACTAACCCAATATAATGACATCAGATGTGAGGATCACGTAAGACATCTTTCAAAATGCAGAATGCACCATGTAACCAGCGTTGGCTTTGCCTCAACACTTTTGAGAGATTTGCGCCAGCAGCTATTACTCATTCCCCTTTACAGATTGGGAAAATGTTAAGACACGAGTTAGAAAGTGATTTAAAGAATGATTAGAATCTGGATTTCTTCAATCCCAGTCTTTCCCCCATCATAATTGCCTGCTAGCATATCTCTCTAGAAGTCTCCACTGACAGCCCATACGCCTACAAAATTATTTTGTCTGACTCATGCAATATCATTACATTTTGCAAATTAAAAACTTAGGAGATATCTTAATTTCTGGCTACTCCTAAAACCTCCTAGAGATCTGGCTACTCTTAAAACCCCCCAGATGACCACTGTGTCTTCCTTTTACTAGTTTTAGTTTTTCTTTCATTGTGGTGAAATACACATAATATAAAATTTACCATTTTAGGTGGTTTTTGTTTTTGTTTTTTTGACAGGGTCTTGCTCTGTTGCCCAGGCTGGAGTGCAGTGGCATAATCATGGCTCACTGCGGCCTCAACCTCCTAGGCTTAAGTGATCCTCATACCTCAGCCTCTCAAGTAGCTGGGACCATGAGCATGGACCACTATACCTGGCTAATTTCTTTTTTTTTTGTAGAGACACAGGCCAAGTGGCATCAAGTACACTCACAATATTGTACCACCATCACCACCATTCATTTCCAGAACTTTTTCATCATCCCAAACAGAAACTCTGTACCCATTAAACAATAACTCCTCATTTTCATCCCTCCCTCAGCCCCGGTAATCTTTATTCTATGTACTATGAATTGGTATTCTAGGTACCTCACATAAGCTGAATTACACAATATTTATCTTTTGTGTCTTGGCTTATTTCACTTAGCATAATGTTTTCAAGACTCATGCATGTGAAGTCGACCCAATAGTCCCATAGATAGTTTTTTTAGATAATTACATAGACATTGACCCTTCTGGTCTTAAAGTTTGAAACTTATGTCTGAATTCTTTCCTAGGGAAGTGACCTCCAGGCCTCTCAAAAAAGTTATCAAAGAACTGAAACTCACTAGATCACTGCTTCCAGATAATGAGATGCCCAATTCCCTCATTCATCATGATTGCTTCCTTGCCCATCCCTAGTTCCTCTTATCTTTTTTTTTAGATGAAGTTTTGCTCTTGTCACCCAGGTTGGAGGGCAATGGTGTGATATTGGCTCACTGCAACCTCTGTTTCCTGGGTACAAGCAATTCTGCTGACTCAGCCTCCTGAGTAGCTGAGATTATAGGCATGCACTACCATGCCTGGATAATTCTGTATTTTTAGTAGAGACAGGGTTTCACCATGTTGCTCGGGCTGGTCTTGAACTCCTAACCTCAAGTGATCCACCCACCTCAGTTTCCCAAAGTGCTGGGATTACAGGCATGAGCCACCATGCCCAGCCTCCTAGTTCCTATGTTCTAACACATTGTTACATTTTTTCCCCTGATATAGAAAACACTAATTTTAGTCAGTTTGGTGAGGTGGATTTGAGACTGATTTCCCAATCCTTGGCTGCAGCACCTGATTAAATAAATCCTTCTTCCTTGGCAATAATCTTCCATGGTAATCATCATCATCTCAGTGATTGGCTTTCTGTGCAGCAAGCAGCAGGACCTAGACTCAACCCCTGGTGCTTTGGTAACACGTGTCGTAGCATGTTATCAGAATTTCATTCCTTTCAGGCCGGGTGTGGTGGCTCACGCCTGCAATCCCAGCATTTTAGGAGGCCAAGGTGGGTGGATCACTTGAGGTCAGGAGTTTGAAACTAGCCTGGCCAACATGGTGAAACCCCCATCTCTACTAAAAATACAAAAATTAGCCAGGTATGGTGGCATATGCCTGTAATCCCAGCTACTTGAGAGGCTGAGGCAGGAGAATTGCTTCAACCTGGGAGGTGGAGGTTGCAGTGGGCCAAGATAATGCCATTGCACGTCAGCCTGGGTGACAGAGCAAGACTCCATCTCAAAAAAAAAAAAAAAAAATTTCATTCCTTTCTATGGCTGAATAATATATAATATTCTATTGTATGTGTATACCACATGTTGTTTAGCCATCTGTTGGTGAACACCTGGGTCGTTTTCAGCTTTTGACTACTGTGAATAAGGATGCTATGAATATGAGTGTACAAATATCTGTTCAAATTCCTGCTTTCTTTTAGTATATACATGGAAGTGAAATTGCTGAATTGTATGATAATTCTATGTCTAATTTTGTTTTGTTTTGTTTTGTTTTTTGAGATGGAGTCTCACTCTGTTGCCCAGGCTGACTGCAACATCTACCTCCCAGGTTCAAGTGATTCTCCTGCCTCAGCTTCCCAAGTAGCTGGAATTACAGGCACCTGCCATCATGCCTGGCTAATTTTTGTGTTTTTGTAGAGATGGGGTTTCACCATTGTTGGCCAGGCTGGTCTTGAACTGCTGATCTCAGGTGATACCCCCACCTCGGCTTCCCAAAGTGCTGGGATTACAGGTGTGAGCCACAGCACCCGGCCCTATATCTAATTTTTTGAGAAACTTCCAAACTGCTCTTCACAGTGACTGCACCAATTTATATTTCTTCTCAACAGCAATGCACGATGATCCAGTTTCTCCACATTCTTGCCAACTTTTGTTGTTTGCTGTTTTTTTTTTTAATAGTAGCCTTCCTAACAGGTGTGAATTGGTATCTTATTGTGGGTTATAAGCCTTACTTTTTCTTTGCTTTTCTTTTTTACTTACCTAGTTTTCCAAATACACCAATATTTCTGCTACAGCCTTATCAACATATATACACCAGGGACACGTCAGATTTATAGTTTTCTGGTGACTTATCTCCCAGAACCCCCCCAATCTGTACTGGGAGCTCTCAGCTTGAGGCATCATTGCCCTTCTCGGGTTTTTGTTCACTGTCATCCCTGCACTTACCTTTGCCACTCTTCTGAGTTATACCCTATATTTCATGCATCTAAAATTCCCCCTTTCTTAGTTGTTCATCCTCTGGTCTTGGGCAATGTACCTTCCAGTAGGAAATATAGGAGGAAAATTTTAGTATATGTGTTTCTCATGGAAACTTTTAAATTCTTTTTTTTTTTTTTTTCCCCCAGACAGGGTTTTGCTTTGCTGCCAGGCTGGAGTGCAGTGATGCAATCATCACTTACTGCAGCATCAACCTCCCAGGATCAAGTGATCCTCCCAGCTCAGCCTCCCAAGTAACTGGGACTAGTTAGGTGGCATATGCCACTACACCTAGCTAGTTGTTTCTTTTCTCTGTAGAGACAGCAGGTTCTCTCTATTTGCCCAGACTAGTCTCAGACACTCCTAGCTTCAAAGGATCCTCCTGCCTTGGTCTCTCAAAGTTCTGGAATTACAAGCCTAAGCCACTGCATGTGGCCTAAATTATTGAATGGCTAAAAATGTCTTTATTCTATCTATCCTCACATTTGATTGGGAACAAAATTCTGGGTTGAAAATAATTTCCCTTCAGGATATTAAAAGCTTGATTCCTCTGCTTTAAGCTTCCAATTTCACTATGGAGAAGTTGATGCCATTGAGATTTACAATCCATTATATGGAATCTGGTTTTCCTCCCTGTAAGCTTTTAGGATATTCCCCTTATATATGTCTTATATATATAAGGGGACATATCTTATATATCCCCTTATATAAGATATATATACCTTATGTATAAAAATATATAGATATTTTATTAAAACATCTGTATATATTTACTGAAACTTCATTATTATATACCTTGCTATAAAGATGCTTTTGTTTTTGCTTTTCGTGATTCTCTCCAGTTCATTTTCTGGAGTGGAGAGATATATTCTATTATTCATATAAGGAACCTTCTGAACTAATCTTATTTTGTTACCTTTTCTCTCATATTTTCCATCTCTTTGTCTTTTTTCTGGTGAGGGGGGGAGGGGAAACCAAGCCTCACTCTCTTGCCCAGCCTGGAGTCAGTGGCATGATCTCGGCTCACTGCAACCTCTGTCTCCCAGGTTCAAGCAATTTTCCTGCCTCAGCCTCCTGAATAGTTGGGATTTTAGGTGTGGGCCACCATGCTTGGCTAATTTTTGCGCTTTTAGTAGAGATAGGGTTTTGCCATGTTGGCCAGGCTGGTCTCAAACTCCTCAAGTGATCCACCAGCCTTGGCCTCTCAAAGTGTTGGGGTTACAGGCAGGTGCTACTGTACCCTGTCTTTGTGTCTTACTTTCTGGAAGATTTCTTCAACCCTGTCTTCAAACCCTTTTACTGAATTTGTTTCCCAGGTTTTAATTTCCGAGAAACATTTCTTGTTCTCTGATTTTTCCATTATTCTTGCTTTGTGCACGTGCCACATGGATTCCTTTCTCTGAGGCTGTTCAGAGTCAGTATTAAATTTTCCATCTACCCTCTGAATGTATTTCTTTCCATTTCCTTATCTAACTCCTATCCCTGCATCCCACCTTCATTGTTTGCTTTGGTTTCTTTCTTTCTTTCTTTTTGAGACAGAGTCTTGCTCTGTCACCAGGCTGGAGTGCAGTGGTGTAATCTTGGCTCACTGCAACCTCTGCCTGTCGGGTTCAAGTGATTCTCCTGCCTCAGCCTCCAAGTAGCTGGGACTACAGGCACCCACCACCACACCCAGCTAATTTTTGTATTTTTAGTAGAGATGGAGTTTCACCCTGTTGGCCAGGTTGGTCTTGATCTTCTGACCTTGTGATCTGCCCGCCTCAGCCTACCAAAGTGCTGGGATTACAGGTGTGAGCCACTGCATCCAGCCTGGTTTCTGTCTTTCACGTTTGAGTCTTTTCTCAGCGTCTGGTTCCTTGGCTGCCTGTTCATATTAAAGGATGTGGCAATAACAAGCTAATTGGAAATCTAGGTTCCAGAGAAGATTGGTGGCTGAAGCGCTTCATCACAGAGTGACGGGACTTCATGCTGCTTTTGTCCCTGGGTGGACCTATAAATGCTGGTATTTGTAGGTCTTTTTTCCTGGGGCTGTTTAGTTTCCACAGAGAATTCTCTCCTGCCAGGCTGATTGTGGGGGAGGAGATAGGCGTAAGTTTGACTACTGGCATCCTAAGCATTTATCTAGGTGAGGGTTATCACGTTCCAGGCGAATATTATCAGCTTCAGAGCACCTACAATTACTAAGCTAAGGAGAGTTGATGGGATTCTTCTTCTTTTTCTCTGCCTTTTTCTCAATATAAACTTTTATTCAGAATGGAAATATCAGAAGCTAAAATAACTCCACTGCCTTTTTTTTTTTTTTTGAGACAGAGTCTTGCTCTGTTGCCAGGCTGGAATGCATGGCTCCATCTCGGCTCACTGCAACCTTTGCCTTCTAGGTTCAAGTGACCCTTCTGCCTCAGCCTCCCGAGTAGCTAGGACTACACGCGCTCGCCCCCATGCTGGGCTAATTTTTTATATTTTTAGTAGAGACAGGGTTTCACCATATTGGCCAGACTGGTCTTGAACTCCTGACCTCACCTAAGGTGATCCCGCCTCAGCATCCCAAAGTGCTAGGATTACAGGTGAGAGCCACCGTGCCCAGCCTCCGCTGCATGTTTTAATCAGGGGAACAGGTTGGCCTTTTGTCACAAAATACGCTTGGAAAAAAAATGCCTGTTCTGAAGTTTGCCAGTTTGGATGTTTTTCATGCCCTAGAAACTGCTGGTGTCAGCCCAGCATGGTAGGGTGAATAAGAAAGTCTGGCTCTGTCTGTGGATGTTGAAACTCCGAAGCTTGGCCAAGACATGAAGTCATTTTAGGGTCCAAGAGATAGAAGTACAAGCTTAGAGCATCACTAAATTGTAACAGATGAACTGGATTCCAACCAAAAATACAGATATCTTACAATATTGTGTTCACAAACAGATGTCTCCAACATTATACAGAGAGGTTAGAGAAATGCAAACGGAGGCTGAGGTTTTCCTTCCTGCTGCCAACCAAAATATGTGTTCTAGAAAACAAAAGGAGTGGGGGTATTTAAAGGCCAGAAAGAAAGCAGGTCTCTTATGTTAAACACACCTGCATCTAGTAATTATTCAGTAGTACAAAAATATTGCCTTTCCATGAATGAATTAATGTGAGAAAATAATAATAAATAATAATATTGCCTGTACAATACAGTTTGAGTCAAAAAGAGCTAGGATCCCAATCTATGCATCATAACATAGCTGATAGTGACAGACGAACTTTTATCAAAAGTTAGGTCAACATTTCCTCTGTGTGTGTGTGTGTGTGTATGTGTGTATGTGTGTGTGTGTGTGTGTGTGTATGTGTGTGTGTGTTTTGAGGCAGTGTCTTGCTTTGTTGCCCAGGCAAGTGCAGTGATGTAATCAGAACTAATTGCATCCTCAGTGTCCCAGGCTCGAGTGATCCTCTCCACCTGAACCTCCTGCGTAGCCGGGATTACAGGTACATGCCACCGTGACCAGCTAATTTATTTTTATTTTTTGTAGAGATGTGGGTGGACGGGGTGTGGGTCTCACTATGTTGCCCACGCTGGTCTCCAACTCCTGGACTCAAGCAATCCTCCCTCCTTGGCCTCTCAAAGTGATAGGATTACATGTATGAGCAACCGCACCAGGCCAGGTCAACATTTTCTAAAGTACCTAAGATTCTGGAAAAGTCCCCAAATTTTATGTTTTATCTTTCAAAATTCAAAGACTGAGACTGAGTTTCTGGAGAGGGAAATCTGACCTGTGGATGCTTAGGAAAAGTAGGCTATTTAGAGATACTCACTATTCTCTTTTGGGTTACTCCAAACTCCAATATTTTTAAAAGATGAGTGAATGCTACATTCTGAGTCCTTTATTTGAATGTGGCCCAAGCAACCTAAACAATGTTTGATCTAACTCTTATTCTGTTGAGACATGTTGTGCCCTGTTTAACTTCTAGATACATGCTGGCGAAATTTGCATGTCATCTCCCTCTCTTCAGATGACTGAAAGGCAGCTTCCCAAGAATCTCTCTTCAGTTAATAATTAAAGGTAAACTCAAAAAAGTATGTGCCAGGAGTAATCCTAGCAAAAAATTGGAGGCTATCTAAATGTCCAACTGTTAGGGATTGGTTATATAAAAAATGGGGCTGGGCATGGTGACTCACACCTATAATCCTAGCACTTTGGGAAGCTAAAACGAGACAATTGCTTGAGCCCAGAAGTTCAAGACCAGCCTAGGTAATATAGGGAGCCCACGTCTCTCAAAACATTAAAAAAAAAATTATCTGGCTGTGGTGGCATGTGCCTGTGGTCCCAGCTACTCAGAAAGCTGCAATAAGCTGTTATTGCATCACTGCACTGCAGCCTGAGTAGAGTGAGACCCTGTCTCAAAAAAAAAAAAAAAAAAAAAAGAGAGAAAGAGAGAGATTGAAAAGAAGTGTGGATTCATCCAAATATTCAGAAAAAGAAAAAAAATACTCTGTCAGTTTGTCAAGAGTTTGACTTACTGTGTTTATGTATTTATGGCTTAAATATGGAATGCTTAAATTATAGTAAAATGTATATGAAATATCTGAGAAGAATGGAAGTCCAGTTGTTCCTAAATGTTTGGTTTACATGCTGCCAACTATCTGAGCTGTTTCTTTAAAGGTGTCATTTATGTACTGTAAAGTACACAGCTAGATGAGTTTTTATACACATGACCATCATCTAGATTTAATATATGTTATTTCTAGCACCCGAGGAGTTTCCCTTCCACCTTTCATCTTCTCAGTCAAGTCCCATTCCCAGTTCCTCCCCAAATAATCTTTATTCTGACGATTCAGTGCTTTAAAACATGTTTGGCCAAATAGCTAGATTTTTCCAGATATAAAAATGTTTGTTGGCCAGGCGCAGTGGCTCACTCCCATAATCCCAGCACTTTGGGAGGCAGAGGCGGGTGGATCACCTGAGGCCAGGAGTTCAAGACCAGCCTGCCCAACATGGCCAAACCCAGACTCTACTAAAAACACAAAAATTAGCTGGGTGTAGTGATGGGCGCCTGTAATCCCAGCTACTTGGGAGACTGAGGCAGGAGAATCGCTTGAACCTGGGAGCTGGGAGTCAGAGGTTGCAGTGAGCCCAGATTGCACCACTGTACTCCAGCTTGGGCAACAACAGCTAAACTCTATCTCAAAAAAAAAAAAAAAAAAAGAAAAAAATCTTGCCACACATACAAAAAATGGGTATCTATGCGAGATGATAGATATGTTAATTTGTTTTACTATAGTAACCATTTCATGATTCATATGTATATAAAAACATGATGACCATCTTAAACATATACAATAAAATTTTAAGAAACAAGAATGTTTGGTACCAAAATACTTGTCCTTAATGTTTCAGTTTTCTTCTCTGTTGTTCAGTCCCAATACTCTACACCCATGGAGGGAATCAGTTTCCTTCCTGGCACTTACTCTGTTACTTTCTGTAATTTTCAACAAAGAGTAGGGAAAACAAAACGTTTCTCCCCTTATTCTTTTATCTATTGGGAACTACTGAAATATCTCTTCACTTACTTGAATTTCTCTTTTAAGTGGCAGACTAAGACCACAAGAGGAACTATTGATGACAACCAACAAAACATTCAACAATCTTTTAGATAAAAACCTCAAAGTATTAAAGACTACATGGAAAACAATAACATAAAATACATACTCACTTATATATATATATATTTTTTTAAGTCTTAAGAATATGGCTTTTGGCCAGGTGTAGTGGCTCACGCCTGTAATTCCAGTATTTTGGGAGGCTGAGGTAGGCGGATCACCTCAGGAAGGAGTTCGAGACCAGCCTGGCCAACATGGTGAAACCCTGTCTCTACTAAAAATACAAAAATTAGCCAGGTGTGGTGGTGCTCCTGTAATCCCAGCTACCAGGGAGGCTGAGGCAGCAGAATCACTTGAACCCTGGAGGCAGAGGTTACAGAGCTGAGATTGCACCACTGCACTCCAGCCTGGGTGACAGAGTAGTACTCTGTCTCAAAAAAAAAAAAAAAGAGAGAGAGAAAAAAATATGGCTTTTTGAGCAGTTACATATCTTAGAATTAATCTGATTTGGAAGAAATATTTAATATTTTTCTCTTTGATACAAGGTCTTGCTCTGTCACCAAGCCTGGTGTGCAGTGGAACAATAACAATTCAGTGCAGCCTTGACCACCTGGGCTCAACCTTCCCATACCAGCCTCTGGAATAGCTGGGACCATAGGCATGTGCCACCATGCCTGATTATTTTTTTTTTATTTTGGTAGGTACTGGTTCTCACTATGTTGCCCAGGCTTGTCTTGAACTCCTGGGCTAAAGCAATCCTCCCGCTTCAGCCTCCCAAAGGACTGGGATTACAGGCATGAGCCACTGCACCCAGCCTAAATATTAGATTTACAAAAATTTGTGTAAGACGAGTAAAAAACTGGTAATAGTCTAAATGCCCAACATTTAGTGAATTAATTATAGTGCATTAATGCATTCATGTATACAGAATACCCTGCCGTCCTTCAAAATGAAGTTACTGAAGTAAATGTGTGACAAAGAACTATAGTCAGGACGTGTTAAATTTAAAAAGCGAATCACAAGATAGTATCTACAATTATATCCCATTAATAAACAATAATATCCCAACAATATACAATAATGCCTCAATTTTGGCAGTAAAAGGCCCTGGGCTCTACCACTTGCAATCTGTGTGATCTTGGATAATTTACTTAATATCTCCAGCCTCCCTTATTTGTAAAATAAGGATAATAATAGCATAAATTTCATGGTGTCATTGTGGAAGTTATATCATGTGGGAAGTAGAAAAGTTCCTTTTTAAAGTTGCCTTTCTTGTTAACTTTGTTAAGCCCTATCCTATGTAGCTGTTAGACATGCCATCTTACAGGCACGTAGTATATTCTATGTCCTTGTACTTTAACCAAGATATCTGTGCTGGACATGCTCACAGGTATGTCCCAACTCTCCATTGCTTTTACCTGTTTAGAAAAGTTTTAAGTTGTTAGCCAGTCGGGTTTTAGTTTAGATTGTGAGGTCTGGCTCCAGCCAGCAGGGATCAGACACAGCAGTAAGGACGACCCCAGATTCGTAAGCAATAAATTTGTGTGTATTCCCTTTGTTCTTTGTACTCTCGTGGCAAGATGCTTAGTGATAATTTTTACTTCCTGCAGTCCAGGAAGTAAAAATTATGTTGCTGAAAGATCCTTTGTCTCAGTGCTAATTTTTCTTTGTTGCACCAAGCATCTATTTCCAACATCTATGTCCAACACATCATATTTGACACATTTATGCAGTTTGTTAGCGATGATTAATACTAATCGGTTATTTAAAATATTAATTGGCTTTAATATATTTTTAATTTGCTAGTGTATGTTTTTATATAATTTCTTTTTTTTTCCTTTTTGAGACAGGGTCTGCCTCAAGCTGGAGTGCAGTGGTATGATCACAGTGCACTGCAGCCTCCAACTTTTGGGCTCAAGTGATTCTCCTGCATCAGACTCCCGAGTAGCTGGGACTACCATGGCTGGCTAATTTTTTTATTTTTAATTTTTTTGTAGAGATGAAGCCTATATTGCCCAGGCTGATCTTGAACTCTTGGCCTCAAGTGATCCTTATGCCTCAGCCTCCTAAAGTGTTGGGATTATAGGCACGAGCCACTGTTCCTGACTTATTTATGTAATTCCTGTGTTTAAATTTTTAAAATGATATCCAAATCGTTTCTTCACATAAAGGCAGAAATATTGCCTTGGAAGCCATATTCTATTTATTCTCTTTCCTCTTACTACTATGTATCTGTAATTTTGGATTATTCTAGGCTGTCGATACATTTTAGTGAAAAATTACACACTATAAAATCATTCCGAAGACAAGACTGCAATAATAACTTACACAGATTAAGTAAAACATTATCCTTTAGGGAATAACAACCATACCTATAAGGGATTTAAGATTACCATATAATTTCTTTTTGTTCAAGGCCTTCATTTTATATAGAGATATAGGAACTAAGGTTTGATGGCTTTGCTTAAAGTTATTTATGAGTGACTGATCAGGGGCTTGAACCTGGGTTAGTTGACGCTATATTATCAGCCCTATTTTACAAGTACAGGCAGCTAGCAATTATGTGTGAAAGAGTGTTCAATTAAATGTTGTTGATGATAAATTAGAAAATTGCTGAGCTTCTTAGGAAATAAGGTGAATAAACTTCTGGACAGCTAAAAATAAGTAATATTACTAAGCAAAAGTTTTCATTTGTAGCTACTTGCTTTACTTGTGCAATTTAGAGGCATATCACCCCTGGCAGAGGCAGTACATTAAAAAAAATCAACTTTCAATGAAAATGTGCCATATGATTCATTGTCCTTTGGAGGGTTTTTCGATTGCCACCCAGGCTACAGTGCAGTGGCACATTCCATTCAATCGAGCATGGCTCACTGTAGCCTCAACAACCCTGACTCAAGTGATCCTCCCACCTCAGCCTCCCAAGTAGCTGGGACTACAGGTGCACACCATCGTGCTCAGCTCATTTTTGTATTTTTTGTAGAGATGGGATTTCTCCATGTTGCCCAGGCTGGTCTCAAGGTCTCAAACACTTTGGAGATAATTTTCCCCTGCAACATCAACAATAAGACGACCTTTTAAAAATTTTTTTTATTTTTTATTGAGATGGAATCTCACTCTGTCACCCAGGCTGGTGTGCAGTGGTGTGATCTCGGCTCACTGCAACCTCCGCTTCCCGGGTTCAAGCAATTCTCCTGCCTCAGCCTCCCGAGTAGCTGGGATTACAGGCATGCACCACCACACCCAGCTAATTTTTGTATTTTTAGTAGAGACAGGGTTTCTCCATGTTGACCAGACTGGTCTTGAACACATGGCCTCAAGTGATCCGCCCTCCTTGGCCCCCAAAGTGCTGGGATTACAGTTGTGAACTACCGTGCCCAGCCCAATAAGAAGACCTTTTGTTGGGAAATTACATTTTAAAATTCCTCTTCTAAGCCTCTCACAGATTTATTTATGCATCCTGCAAATGTAATACATACCTTTACAGTTTTAACATTTTTTGAGTCCTTTTGAAGGTTTTCTCTTGTCTCGGTGCTATTTATTATTTTTAATTTAGGTATTAACAGCTACCCTTCAAATTATCTGATCAGTGAGAGTTTTGTATACCTTTTTCATTTTCTTTCTCAGTTCTAAGAGTAATTCTTACTTTTCTTCATAGCTTGACTAATCTTGTTTTCTTACTTATGCAAATATCATATTTAATTCTGACCATTTTTCTTTTTATATCTTTTCAATTGCCTGAGTCATTTCTCTTTCCATACCTTAACTTGCAAGTTGAGTCTCCATGTTTTTTCTAAATCTGTCACTTCTTTATATCCCTAAATTGTTACATCCCTTCTAGATCTCTGAGTAATCACACAATTTTCACCCATTGACGTAGTTTTGAAATGCTGAACATTATAGAGTACTTCTCCATGTTAAAAGATTTAAATAGCCTCTATCCATACATCATCTTACTTTATAACTTCTCTATGTACAAATGAAGAATGATTTTTTCTTATTTTTCTTTTTTTTTTTTTTTTGAGGCAGGGTCTTACTACGTGACCCAAGCTGGAGTGCAACGGCATGATCATGGCTCACTGCAGTCTCAGCCTCCTGGGCTCAAATGATCCTCCCATCTCAGCCTCCCAAGTAGCTGGGACTACAAGTGTATGTCACCATGCCCAGCTAATTTATTTTTTGTAGAGATGAGGTCTTGCTATGTTGTAGGCTGCTCTTGAACACTTGCCATCAAGCAGTTCTCCTGCCTTGGCCTCCCAAAGTGCTAGATTACAGGCATAAGCCACCACACCCGGTCTAGTTTGCTTTTTTTTTTTGTTGGAGTCTTGCTCTGTCACCCAGGCTGGAGTAGAGTGGCTCTATCTCAGCTCACTGCAACCTCTGCCTCTCAGGTTCAGGTGATCCTCCCACCTTAGTCTCTCAAGTAGCTGGGATTACAAGCATGCACCACCACACCTAGCTTATTTTTGTATTTTTAGTAAAGACAGGGTTTCACCATGTTGAGCAGGCTGGTGATCACTTTTAAGTAAACTTTTCATGCACCCACATATGCTTTCCATCCAGAGTTCTGGTCCTTACTAGGATAGGTACAACACCAGCTCTTTTGCCCAGAGCTGGGTGGACCAGATGGATGATTGCTGCTGGAAACATTCCACAAAACTGCCTTTGTTTGTGTTAACGTGCTCCCCAGAATACCTTCCTCCATCCACAATGTCAAGCCTAAACAAGAATGCTAAGAGCCTGAGTCACTGAAAGGTCTGGTAGGTGCCAGCGTCTCTTCCCAGACCGTTCACGCATTACTTGAACAGGACAGGGATGGTGACTTCTAGGGATCCCATGCCCATCAGTAATCTGAGGGTTGTGTTAGCTCTTAGGCTTTGAAATGACAGCCTCCTGGGGATGACAGGAGAATGGGAAAGGTTAGGGACTACAGAAGTATGTCATTGATTTTTTTTCTTAATTTCTGGATATGGAAAAGCAAGATTCCTGTTTTCTTGCATTATGGGTGACCGTGTAGGGGAGGTGGGAAAGTGTTCAAATCACACTCATTCAGGATAATGACAGCCAAGACAGGAAAGAGATAGAGGCACAGTTTCTCGTGCAATAAACTGTCATTGTAGCTCTTTGTCTTTGATTCTTAGGTGTAGTTTATAATGACCTTTGCTTTCTGTTTAAATAACACTATGCTTCAACGGCATATTACCAAAGATTATTGCCACTGAAGGCTGTGCCTAACTGTACACTTAAGTATAGCTTAATGATGTCCCAGTACAATACTACGTGGTGATATGCTTTAGTTATGGTTATTTTATTCCTAATTAGCACATTAATTTAGGCTTTTATATTTCACATGCATTTATATTCCTTTTAAAAGTTATTTTCCCCTTTATTCAAAGTAAATGAGGCATTATGTGTTTGCATTGTATTTATCAAGCTCGTACCATGTGCATTTCACATTTGTTATGTATTGAGTACCTAGGAAATTGCTTGGCATACTTTTTGAAATAGCTTTATTGAGATATAATTCATATAACATACAATTCACCCATTTAAAGTGTACAATTCAATGACTTTTAATATATTCGCAGAGTTGTGCAACCATCACCACGATTGATTTTAGAATGTTTTCATCATCCCAGAAAGAAGCCCTGTAGCCCTTAGCTTTAACCTCCCCCAAATCCCACTCCCCCTCCGCCTTCCAGCCCCAGGCAAACACTGATCTACTTTCTGTCTCTTTGGATTTACCTATTCTGAACCTTTCATATAAATGGAATCATGCAAGATGGGGTCTTTTGTGACTGGCTTTTTTCAATTAGGATAATGTTTTCAGGGTTCATCCATATAGTAGTTTGTATCCTTAATTCCTTTTTGTTGTCAAATAATATTTTATCATAGCTATTTACTACGTTTTATTTATCCATTCATCAGGTGATGGACATTTGGATTATTTCCACTTTTTGGCTATTATGAATAACACTGCTATGAACATTTATGTATATGTTTTTATGTGGAAATATGTTTTTATATACCTAAGAGTAAAATTCTGGGATTGTTTGATAATTCTATGTTTAACCTTTTGAGGAACTATCAGCCTGTTTTCCAAAGTGGATGCCTCATTTTTCATTCTCACCGGCAGGGTATAAGGGTACCAATTTCTCCACATCTCACTAACAGTTTTTATCATCTTTCTGATTACAGCCATTCTAGTGGATGTGTAGTGGTATCTGACTGTGATTTTGATTTGAATTTCACTGATAACTAATGATAGTGGACATCTCTTCCTACACTTGTTGGCAATTTCTATGTCTTTGGGGTAATGTCTATTTAGACTCTTAAGTGCTCATTACATTTTTCAAATAATTAATTATAAAATTTAATCACCACAGTAACCACGGTAAGCAGATTTTATTGTCTCTATTTTTTAGATAATGATTAGAAGGTGAAATGTTTACCTGAGGCCACACTGATGGTCAGTTTCTTATTTAGGTCTTTGGACTCCAACTCTCAAATATTTTGGCCAAGATGCTTCAGGTGATAGTCCCATCCATATATTTATAAAAAACCCAGCCATGATGAGGAAATGCCTTTGATAATGACTTTTTTTTTTTTTTTTTTTTTGAGATAGAGTCTCACTGTCACCCAGGCTGGAGTGCAGTGGCATGATTACAGCTCCCTGTAGCCTTGATCTTCCAGGTTCAAGCAATCCTCCTGCCTCGGCCTCCAGAGTAGCTGGGACTACAGGTGCACATCACCATGACTGGCTGATTTTTTATTTTTTGTAGAGATGGGGTATTACTATGTTGTCCATGCTGGTCTCTAACTTCTGGTCTCAAATGATCCTTTCACCTAATCCTCTCAAAGTGCTAGGATTACAGGCATGGGCCACTGCACTCAGCTGATAATGGCTACTTTTATATCTTGCTGAGTCCTACAAAAGCCTATCAATCAGAATATTTGTCCTTGAATATGTTTAGTACATTTCATTCTTGTAGAGTTAATGTGTTACATGTCTTTTATTTGGGTAGTTTTTCACATTGTAGGTGACTTATTTAGCCAGTTTTGCAGATGAGACTCAAAAAGGGCAATTGAGGCCATGCACAGTGGTTCACACCCGGAATCCCAACACTTTGGGAGGCGGAGGTGGGAGGATCACTTGAGATCAGGAGTTGGAGACCAGCCTGGGCAACATAGCAAGATTCCATCTCTACAAAAAATTAAATTAAAATTGAAAAACTAGCCAGGCATACTGGGTACACCTGTGGCCCAGTTTATTAGGAATCTGAAGTGGACAGATTACGTGAGCCCAGGAATTCATTTGAGGCTATAGTGAGCCATTATCACACCACTGCACTCCAGCCTGGGTGGCAGAGCAAGACCCTGTCTCTTAAAAATAAATAAATAGGTAAATAAATTAAAAATATATATATTTGGCTGGATGTGGTAGCACTTCGGGAGGGCCAAGCAAAAGAATGCCTTGAGCTCAGGAGTTAGAGGCTAGCCTGGGCAACACAGTGAGACCCTGTCTCTACAAAAAAAAAATGTAGCCGGGTGGGGTGACACAGACTTGTAGTCCCAGCTACTCCAGAGGCTGAGGTGGGAGGATCACCTGAGCCTGGGAGGTCGAGGCTGTGGTGAGCTGGGATCGTGCCACTGCCCTCTAGCCTGGGTGACAGAATAAGACCTTGTCTCTAAAAAAATAAAAATAAAAATAAATAAAAAGATATTTACTTTATGATCAAAGAGAAAGAAAATTGGCAAAATCAGTCCTTGTTTTAAAACAGCATAAATTCTGAATTTCCAGTCCTATAAAGGAAAAGAGAGTACTCTTTGAGAGTTCAGAGGCATCCTTGTAAATCTAACACCCTCAAATGCTGCTCAGTCCTTTCAACTCAGCTCACCCTCTCACCCTCCTTCATAGCTCTCAGGTTTAGTTTCGCTGTGAAGCCTAGCTCTAAAGTTCCAGAAGGGTGACGGATTTTTCCTTGAGCTGTAGAGTTTGCTGCAAGCAACACTCAATCAGCCAGCAACAGCCCTGTTCGTTTGCCCCAGAAAGGGCACCACAACGTGGGGAAATACATTGCATGTTTTCTTCTACACTGCCTGCCAACTAGGCTTCACAGTGCAGATGTGAGGCAGCCTTGGACGTCTGCCAACACAAATGAATGCAAAGGCTCATCATTGGCCCACTTTGCACTCCTGCCCCATGTGTTGAGCTGAATCCAGGTCCAATTTTACTTCCACTAGCCTTCCACTAAGTATTAAACGACCGAGACAGAATTTTATTATTTAGGCCAATGTGCTCCTCTTTTGCTGTGAACTGGCTGTGGAGCAATGTTCTTTTCATAGACCTGAGGTGTGTTATTAGAACTTTTTTGTTTCTCCTAAATGCATTAAAATTGTTTCAGTCAAAATGAAACTCAGCTTCATTCTGGGCCAAGCAGCAGGCAAACAATTTAACACCAGCACACATATGACAGTTTGGGTGGTGGTGGCTTTCTACTGGGCGATGTTAATATATGAAGTACACTGCTCTAAGGGACTGTGTTAGATGATATTTAGCTACTGATCAGTCAGAACCCTAGAATCCAGAGCCCTAGAATCATAGAACTCACAAGTCTTAGAACTGGACAGTATCTTTGAGACTAGCTCATGTAGCCTCTCATCCAGTGAAAAGTTGTCTCCGCTATGACCCTAGGAGATGACCACCCAGAACCTGCCTAAATACTTCTGGTGATGGGGGAGCCCTCTCTTGCAGAGAGGTCTGTGTCATTGCTAAAAATTTCTGGTCCTTAGAAGTTTCTTCCCTTTGTTGAGCCTTACAGAGCAGTCTCAGACTTCTTTTTTGTTTTTCTGAGACAGGGTCTCACTCTGTCGCCCCCGCTGGAGTGCAGTGGCACAATCTTGGCTCACTGCAGCCTTCGCTTCCCAGGTTCAAGTGATTCTCCCACCTCAGCCTCCCAAATAGCTGGTACTACAGGCATGGGTCAGCACACCTGGCTGATTTTTGTACTTTTAGTGAAGACAGGGTTTCACCATGTGGCCAGGCTGGTCTCAAACTCCTGACCTCAAGTGATCCTCCTGCCTCTGCCTCCCAAAGTGCTGGGATTACAGGTGTAAGCCATTGCTCCTGGCCTATATACATATTTTAAACCTCAAAAGGTTCTAGAAAAAAATTCAATACCGCTTCTGAAATAAGCTAGTTTGAGTGATTCTTAATTTCTGACACCAAATTCCTTCTGCCTCTCACTTTTACAACAGTGAAACTGTATTTAAACTCTTTTCCAAAGTAGCAATTTTTGTTGCATTACTGTGTTTACTTTCTCCTTAGTTTTGCCTGTGTCATTGAAAGTTTTGGGGTTACTCTTGGGAGAAGAGCCTTTTGAATCAGACTCCAGTGTTCACAGGGACTTTTGTTTTTTGTTGTTGTTGATGGAGTCTCATTCTGTCACCCAGGCTGGAGTGCAGTGGCATAATCTCGGCTGATGGCAACCTCTGCCTCCTGGGCTAAAACAATTCTCCTGACTCAGCCTCCTGACAGCCACCACATCCAGCTAATTTTTTTTTTTTTTTGGTATTTTTAGTAGAGATGGGGTTTCATTATGTTGGCCAGGCTGGTCTCGAACTTCTGACCTCAAATGATCTGCCTGCCTCAGCCTCCCAAAGTGCTGTGATTACAGGCATGACCCACCGTGCCTGGCCCACAGGGATTTCTGAGATAGCATGCCCAGCAGTCCTGGTTGGCCATGCAGGTACCTGTCCAGTTTAACATGTGTCCTAGCAAAAATGTCTTGTTTTTTTTTCTGATAAATTATATGATCTCCCTTCTTAAAGCTCATTTAGTTCAATGGCTTCATCTTTGAGAGGTGATAATTAAGGTCTAGGGGAATTCAATGACTTTCACAAGGTCTCCCACAGCAAGTTGGTGACCGAGCAGGTACTGGAATTTATGACTCCTGCCTGTAATAATAGAAGTGGTTCTCCTGCCTTCTCAATCAGAGTTGGATTTCTGGAGGACAGCTTGTGAGTTCCTATGAATCAGATTGGTGAGCATGCTATAAAATTAGTCCTAGCCATGATTCCAGTGAGACAAGCTAACAGCATGGGCACCGAGTGCTCCTTAACCCTGAAAGAACGATGTTAGATGATGCCTCTGTTCTTCTCTTCTCCCTTGTAGTCAATTTCTTTCACATGAAGGAAACTTTTATTTTGGCTGGGCACAGTGGGTCACACCTGTAATCCCAGCACTTTGGGAGGCCGAAGCATGTGGATCACCTGAGGTCAGGAGTTCAAGGCCAGACTGGCCAACATGGTGAAACCTCGTCTCTACTAAAAACACAAAAATTAGCCAGGTGTGGTGGTGTGCACCTGTAATCCCAGCTGCTTGGGAGACTGAGTCCAGAGAATCACTTGACACTGGGAGGCAGAGGTTTCAGTGAGCCGAGATTGTGCCATTGCATTCTAGCCTGGGCAACAAGATTGAAACTCTGTCTCCAGAAAAAAAAAAAAGAAAGAAAGAAAGAAAGAAAGAAAGAAACTGCTGGAGTGCAATGGCCATAGTTCACTGCAGCCTCAAACTCCTGGGTTCAAGCTATCCTCCTGCCTTGGCCTCCTAAGTAGCTGAGACTACAGACCCACACCACTATGTCTGGCTAATTTTAGTAGTATTATTATTATTATTATTATTATTATTGTTATTTTGTGGAGAGAGAGTCTCCCTATGTTGCCAGGGCTGGTCTCAAACTCCTGGTCTCAAGCAATCCTTCTACCTTGGCCTTCTGAAGTGCTGGGATTACAGGTATGAGCCATCATGCCCAGCAAAAATAAGTTTTGAGACAGGGTCTCACTTTGTTGCCCAGGCTGGAGTACAGTGGTACAATCTCAGCTCACTGCAACCTCCACCTCCTGGGATCAAGCCATCCCCCAGCCTTAGCCTCCTGAATACCTGGAACTATAGCCTTGCACATCACGCTCAGCCAAATTTTTTTTTTTTTTAGAAACAAGGTCTGACTATATTGCACATGCTGGTCTAAACTCGTTAGCTCAAGCGATCCTCTCGCATTGGCCTCCCAAAGTGTAATTCCAGGTGATTTTATTTTACAGACTTTTAACCATTTCCTGACTTCTACTTGAACAGCTTCCAAGTTCTGTGTCACTCACATAACTCACGTCCGAAGGTACATTTTCTAAAGGTGTGCCTGAGTACTTTCTGATATAAAACTTGAAAAAGAAAACTGGCTAATGATACTAAGCAGAAGAGACGAATGACAATGGCTGGAATACAAGGTATGAATGACTAAACGATGAGAACTGAACCAAAAGAAAGGTCAGGCTCTGGGACTCAATGTTCATGGCTCCCGGTGGGAGGTCCCTGGTGTGAAGTGAAAATGTCCCGGTGTCAGGGAAAGGGCAGAAGTTCTCATTTCATTAAACAAATTTTTGTCTTCAGAGTAAAGCCCTAAAAAGAAATCACTTCTTTTTGCTGATAGCTTCTTCCTCCTTGCCCTGACTTGGATTAATAAGCAGTTTGATCTTTACTATTTGTGTGCACATGAACAGACACACACACACACACCCCCGCACACCCCGATGACTGCTGGCAATTCTTGCAACTAATAGGAAAAGCAGGAAACTTCCTTCAACACATCCTTAGTTTGTATTTAGCTAGCGAATAGAGGCTGCTTTCCAAGGCTACAGGAGGATACGGTAGTGGAGTGTGAAGCAACCAAGGAGTGAGGGAGTGTGTTCCCTGTTCCCGAGCATGTGCCTATACCTAGGACTGAAAGTGTCCTACAACGTCACAAGCGTAGAGACTGAAAGAGTGTTGTGTGCGTTTCATAGCCTCTTTTAAATTTTCAAATCCATTCCAGATACAAGACTTGCATATATTTAGGGAACTTGGCTATTTATATGATCACTGAAGATTCTAAGACCTTAGTTCGGATACTGGGCATGGTGACTCATTCGTGTCATCTCAGCACTTTGGGCCTAGGAGTTCAAGACCAGTCTGGGCAACAAAGTGAGACACCCCATCTTTACAAAAAATAAAAAAAACAAATAGCCAGGCATGGTGGTGCATGTCTGTGGTCCCAGCTACTCAGGAGGTTGAGGTGGGAGGATCCCTTGAGCCCAGAAGTTTGAAGTTGCAGTGAGCTATGATCGCACCACTGTACTCCAGCCTGAGTGACAGTGAGACCCTGTCTTTTGAAAAAAAAAAAAAGAAGAAAAATCTTAATAAAGTCTTATTTGTTGGGCATTTGGTGAGTATGTATTAAGTGGCTAGTAAATCGCAAGCGCTTGATAGTAAAAGTGGGGGATAAATCCTCCTTATTTAAAACAATTGTTTTAGGCCGGGCACGGTGGCTCACACCTGTAATACCAGCACTTTGGGAGGCTGAGGTGGGCAGATCACCTGAGGTCAGGAGATTGAGACCAGCCTGGCCAACATGGTGAAAACCTATCTCTTCTAAAAATACAAATAATTAGTCAGGTGTGGTGGTGCACGCCTGTAGTCTCGGCTACTTGGGAGGCTGAGGCAGGAGAATTGCTTGAGTCAGGGAGGCGGGGGTTGCAGTGAGCTGAGATCCTGCCACTGCACTCCAGCCAGGGATACAGAACAAGACTCTGTCTCAAAAAAAAAAAATTTTTTTTTAAGAGACAGGGTCTTGCTGTCACTTAGGCTGGAATGCAGTGGTGTGATCATAGCTCACTGCAGCCTCAACCTTCTGGGCTTAAGTGATCCTCCCACCTCAGCCTCCTGAGTAGCTGTTACTACAGGCATGCACCACCATGGCCAGCTAGTTTTAAATTTTTCTTGTAGATATGGGGTCTTGCTATGTTTCTCAGGCTGGTCTCAAACTCCTGGGCTCAAGCAATCCTCATACCTCAGCCTCCCAAACTACTTGGATTACAAGCATGAGCCACTGCACCCGGCTGCCACAAGGAAGCCTTTTAGGCTTGCATTGAGATATTAGCACCTCCCAGCCAGGCACTGTGGGATCACGCCTGTAATCCCAGCACTTTGGGAGGCCGAGGCAGGTGGATCACCTGAGGCCAGGAGTTCGAGACCAGCCTGGCAAACATGGTGAAACCCTGTCTCTACTAAAAATACAAAAAATAGCCGGGCATTTTGGCATGCGCCTGTAATCCCAGCTACCTGGGAGGCTGAGGCAGGAGAATCGCTTAAACCCAGGAGACGGAGGTTGCAGCGAGCCAAGATCACGCACTGTATGCCAGCCTGGGCGACTGAGACTCCATTTCAAAAAATGTATATAAAAAATGAAATATTAGCACTTCCCTAATGATGGTGAGCAGCACACACTTGCTGTTCTCTGTAGCTCCAGGCTGCCACAGCATGGCAAGCTGCAGGGCTGCCCTACCTCTGTGCCTTGTCAGGGGGAATCACCATACTATTACCCCACTTTATTATAAGATGTTACACCTAATGCCTCAGAAGACAGACAGGATGTTTGGGGAACTTCCCAACAAAATCTTTAAGAGTTAGAGGACTGTCTTCAAGCCTTCCTGCTAATATCACTTGTCTTGCTGTTCTGGAAGGAGGTGAAGATGCAAACTGTCAGAAAGTAAGTGTGGGCTACGGCTAAAGCTGCTGACTGATAGAGGATAAAGGAAGAATGCAAAGATACTACTGGATCGGCTTTTCTTTAATCCTAACGGAGGAGACGTAGGGAAGGTCTGCGTTTCTACGCCTTGGATTAGTGTTCAGTTGGTGTGTTTTTCTGAAGATTAAAAGTGAGTTTGCAAGTAGAAGAAGCATACAATGGCACCTGAAAGTCTCCCCAGGAAAAGCTTAGTAAAGGGATATTTTGTCATAACAGAAAAATAGAAACCCTATACTCATATCTTGAGTTACAAAGAAGTTCCTTTATTCACTGCATTCTCACTTCTATTTCTCACCAGCCACAAACATTTCTTTGAGAACCTACTATGTGCCCTGTGCTTTTCTGGGTAATGCAGAGATTTCTCAAGGTAGAGGGCACAGTCTCACGCCTGAAATTCACAGTATAGTTGAATAGAAATGACAAGAACCTAAAAGATAAAAAAGTCTGAAGCCGGGCATGGTGCCTCATGCTTATAATCCCAGTACTGCGGAGGCTGAGGTGGGTGGATCGCTTGAGCTCAGGAGTTCAAGACCAGCCTGGGGCAACATGGCAAAACCCCATCTCTACAAAAAAAAAAAAAAATTACCTGGGCATCGTGGCACACACCTATAGTCCTAGCTACTCAGGAGGCTGGAGTGGGAGTGTCGCTTGAGCCTGGGACGTGGAGGTTGCAGTGAGCCGTGATCGCACCACTGCACTCCAGCCTGGGTGAAAGAGTGAGACCTTGTCTCAAAATAAACAAAAACGGGCCAGACGCAGTGGCTCATGCCTGTAGTCCCAGCATTTTGGGAGGCCGAGGGGGGTGGATCACTTGAGATCAGGATTTTGAGACCAGCCTGGTCAACATGGTGAAATTTTGTCTCTACGAAAAATACAAAAAAATAAAGAAATAAAAAAATAAAAAAGCTGGGCATGGTGGCACACACCTGTAATCCCAGCTACTCAGGAGGCTGAGGCAGGAAAATTACTTGGACCCAGGAGGTGGAGGTTGCAGTGAGCTGAGATCATGCCACTGCACGCCAGCCTGGGTGACAAAGCGAGACTCCATTTCAAAAAAAAGCCAAACCAAAATAAAAACAAACCAACCAACCAGTCGAAATGTGCATATGTTATGCAATAAATGACAATGTGGGTTAATAATAATATCACAAAGCTTCTCATAGAAATCTCTCCTCCTCCCTTGGGATATTTTCTTTCTGGGGGTGTGTAGCAAAGGTAGGAGCTTAATTGCTTAGAGTAATTTTGAGGTTTGCACAGGAACGCATAATGATATTATTGATCCTGAATGCAAACTCCCAGCAGAAACAGTTGTGAAACCAGCTGGGAGTTTGCACCTGGCAGCCTGGTTTCCCTATTTATCAAGGAGCCAGGGAAAGAACCCCAAAGCACCTACAGCTCCCAGGATGTGGCAGCAACCCAGAGTGCTTACCAAATGGAATGAATGGTTGTAGGAGATCAAGAAAGTGTGAGTGACAGTAGATAGCAGCATCAAATGGGAAGGAGATTGCTCCTCTTATCTCCAGTCATCAAAGTGCTTCACAAATCAATATCAGAAGCTGCATTTAAAAAATTACACCATCATGGGAGATAGTGAATTGGCCTGAAGAAAAAAAAATTAGTTTTCTTTAAGAATCCTATTCAGCCAAGTGCAGTGGCTCATGCCTGTAACCCCAGCACTTTGGAAGGATGGCTTGAGACCAGGAGTTCATGATCAGTCTGAGTAACAGAGCGAGATCCGGTCTCTACAAAAAAATTAATAGGTTAGCCAAGTGTGGTGGTACGCGCCTATAGTCCCAGCTATTAAGGAGGCAGAGGTGGAAGAACTGCTTAAGTCCAGGAGTTCAGGGCTGCAGTGAGCTATGACCTTACCATTGCACTCCAGCCTCAGTGACAGAGTGAGACTTGTCTAAAAAAAATATTAAAAGTAAAAGTAAAAAATTTAAAAAGAATTCTATTCATTGTGAATTTTAGGAGCTGTTATTTGGTCCTCCAAATAATTATCTATATGAAAGCAATACTCTTTTACTTACTACTATTATAAAAACAATGTAATCTTTTTAAAAAGTTTTGATTGAAGTTTTTTAAAGTTTTGATTAAAGAGTTTTTAAAACACTGAAAATAACAACAATATCTCTCAGAAAATAATGAGTTTCTTCCCTGTTAGCTGTCAAATTGTTTACTCCCGTAACTGAATAATAACAGCACATCAAAGCCAGCAGTGGTAATTAAATGATTTGTGAACATAGGTTAACAAATTAGTGTATCATGATGTGTAATTGTCTAATTAGGATAAAAAAGCTAGTTCTACCTGAAAGACTGACAAGATAACAAAACACAATGGAATAGGTAAAAAGCATCATGCCATATATTAGGATATATATAATAGTGTAGTTTTTCCACTTACAACTTGAGAGGGCTACAAGCATCTTTCAGACCTTACCTGTCCAAGTTGCCCAGTGTGGTGACTCACACCTGTAATCCCAGCACTTTGGGAGGCAGATCACTTAAAGTCAGAAGTTAGAGAACAGCCTGGCCAACAAGGTGAAACCCCCATCTCTACTGAAGTTACAAAAATTAACCGGGTATCGTGGCACATGCCTGTAATCCCGGCTTCTCAGGAGGCTGAGGCGGGAGAATTGTTTGAACTTGGAAGGCAGAGGCTGCAGTGAGCTGAAATCGCACTACTGTACTCCAGCTTGGGCAACAGAGCTAGACTCCAGACTCTGTCTCAAAAAAAAAAAAAAAAAAGGAGAGAGATCTTACCTGTCTAAGTTATACACGTTGGCTTAACTATATTCAGTCAAGAGAAGACCAACCAACCAAATCAGTGGGGAATTGTTATGTTTTCAGGGTGAATTGGGTGCTGTCTACACGACCTCAAATAATGAAAATTGTTTGTAGTTTTCTTCTGACAACCACCAGCATCCCAAGCCTGTGAAGGCACCTGAGGGAAATTTTCTCTGAAATCCACTTTATCCCATGCAGGAACTAGATTTACAAACAAAACAAGCAAGCACGTTGGGTCATGCCTCCAATCCCAGCAGTTTAGGAGGCTGAGATGGGAGGATTGCTATGGCTTAGGAGTTCGAGACCGACCAGACTGGGCAATATAGTGAGACCTTGACTCTGAAACAACAAGGACAACAACAGCAACAACAATAAACAAACAAAACAAAACAAAATCAGGCCTGGCATGGTGGCTCACACCTGTAATTGGAGCATAAGTGAAAAGACTGCTTGAGCCTAGGAGTTTGGGACTAGCCTGGGCAATATAGCAAGACCCCGTCTCTACAAAAATATAAATTATCTGGGCATGGTGGTGTGTGCCTGTAGTTCCAGCTACTTGGGAGGCTGAGGCAGGAGGATCATTTGAATCCAGGAGTTTGAGGCTGATGTGAGCTATGATTGTGCCACTGCACTCCAGCCTGGGTGACAGTAAGACCCTGTCTCTAAAAGCAAAAGCCCGGCCAGGCAAGGTGACTCACAACTGTAATCCCAGCACTTTGGGAGGCTGAGGCAGGCAGATCACCTGAGGTCAGGAGTTCGAGACCAGCCCCTGCAACATGGTGAAACCCCATCTGTACTAAAAATACAAAAATTGGCCGGGTGTGGTGACCTGCGCCTATAGTCCCAGCTACTCAGGGGGGCTGAGGCAGGAGAATCACTTGAATCCTGGAGGTGGAGGTTGTAGTGAGCTGAGATCCCTCCACTGCACTACAGCCTGGGGGACAGAGTGAGACTCCATCTCAAAAACAAAAACAAAAACAAAAAAACCCGAAAGATTTCCTTGGGACTAATCCCTAGAATTGCAGCTGGAAATTTAAATTATACTTTTTAAAAAACCTAAGCCATTGCTTATGATAATGGGACACTGTATTACTTGTTTTGGTCCACTCACCTGAAGAAGATTCTCTCATTAGAGGAACTCAACCACATTTTCCACTCTGACCTCTCTTGTGTCCTCTTCTTCCCCATCAGCTCCTCCTCCCAGAATCCTGACTTGAGAACAAATGATGTTATTACTATATGCGGTCATGGCCAGGCGCGGTGGCCCAGCCTGTGATCCCAGCACCTTGGGAGGCTGAGGCAGGTGGATCTCTTGAGGTCAGGAGTTTGAGACTATCTTTGCCAATGTGGTGAAAACACATCTCTACTAAAAATACAAAAATTAGCTGAGCGTGGTGGTGCACACCTGTAGTCCCAGCTACTTGGGAGGCTGAGGCAGGCGAATCTCTTGAACCCGGGAGGCAGAGGTTGCAGAGAGCAGAGATTGTGCCATTGCACATCAGCCTGGGCAACAGAGCAAGATCCTGTCTTAAAAAAAAAAAAAGTAACTGTCCATTTCTTTTCCTTGGTAAGGAAATTTTAAAATAACAGGGGGCAATTTTTACCTAACCCCTAAACACTATTAATATCATTGCTTCAACAAGATCAACTTTTCCTCTCTTTTTCTGTAAAAGATAAATTCTTCATTTGAAACCAACTAAAAGAATAGATACTAAATTAATTTAGACATAAAATTATTCTCGGTGTTATGAGGTAAGGAACGTTTAGGATTCTTTATCCTTATTTATTTATGTAGCAGGGTTTCGACAATATTCCTGATTATTACTTTCCATGTTATAAGCTGATTCGTACTTAGGTCTTATGTTTGAAAATGCTTATGTTTGGAAACTTTTCATAGATTAACTGAATTAGCTAGAGAATTTGCTAAATCTCTTTGGTCTCAACTCAACTGAAAATCTGCTTGCCACTGAGGAATTTCAGTCTAATCTACAAATTTGTCTGACAGTGTCAACAGGGAAATTTACTTGGGGCAGAGGGACAGAGGTTGAGTCTGCATGTCTGAGTGCTTAGAGAATGATGATAGTTAAATGCAGAGTCCTGTGCCCTGCCCCAGTTTTTTTTTTTTTTTTTTCCTGTGACAGGGTCTTGCTCTGTCACACAGGTTGGAATGCAGCAATCACAGCTCATTGCAGCCTTGACATTCTGGGGCTCAAGCGACCCTGCTGCCTCAGTCTTCTGGACTGCAGGTGCACGATATCACGCCCAGCCAAATTTAAAATTTTTTTATAGAGATGGGGTCTCATCCTATCACCCAGGATGGAGTGCAGTGGCATGATCATGGCTCACTGCAGTCTCCAACTCCTGGGCTCAAGTGATGCTCCTGCCTCAGCTTCTTGAGTAGCTGGGACTACAGGTGCATGCCATCATGCCCGGCTACTTACTATTATTTTTTTGTAGAATTGGGGTCTCACTATGCTGCCTAGGCAGGTCTCAAACTCCTGGCCTCAAGTTATCCTCCTGCCTTGGCCACCCAAAGCACTGGGATTACAGGTGTGAGCCACCATGCCTGGCCTGCACCTGAAGTATTCTGAATCAGTGTCTTACTTTGGGTTCTGCCAAAGCAGAGCCTTAGACAAGGATTTGAGTGCCAGGAATTTATTTGAGAGATGATCCCAACAGTGCAGTGGGTCTGGAAAAGGGAAGCGGAGAAGGAAGGAAGGAAGGCAATAAAAGATGTATTAATGAGAAGGTTATTTATCACTGGGGCGACCTGAGGGTCAGCCCCAAGGGGACCTTCTGAGAGACTGCAAGGCACCTAAGTAGTCTCTCACTGACAAGCAAGGAAGCTGGAGCTCTTGTTTCTCATTGGTTGAAGGTTGCTGTTGGGGGCATGGACTCCCTGATACTTCTGCCCTGCCTTGTGTGTGCACACAGAATGCTTCTGTGACCAGACAAAATCCCCAGGCAGAAAGACAGAGATACTAAGGTAGGAAACTCTAGATTTCTAGAGTTTTATCTTCAAACTCTAGTTGTAGCCATCAAATTGCAGGGACTAGCCATGGAAGCTTTCCATAAAGGAGGGGATTTGCAGGTGTTTGACACCAGCCTGGGCAACATTGTGAGACCTTGTCTCTACACAAAAATTAAATAATTAGCCAGGCACGGTGGTGGTGCATCTGTAGTTTCAGCTACTGGGGAGGCTGGAGGTCAGAGGCTTGCTTGAGCCCACAAACTCAAGATAGCCTGGGCAACATAGTGAGACCCCATCTCTAAAAAAAAAAAAAAAAATTAGCTCAGAATGGTTGCATGTACCTGTAGTCCCAACTACCCCGGAGGCCGAAGTGGGAAGATGCTTGAGCCCCCGACCTCAGTGAACCATGATCGCACCACTGCAATCCAGCATGCAAAGAAAAATTGACTCTGTTTCAAAAAAAAAAGACGAGGGGTTGGAGGGATATGGGTGTGATTCTGAAAGCTACAATCAGAATCTCTGGCTGTGGGGCTTGGGAGCTTTATATTTTCAACCCCAGATGATTCTGATCTTTACAAAATCTTGAGAATCATGCTGTAAAAGGCAAATTGAACAGCTTTCCCCCAAGCTGTGATACCTTCAGAGAATCCAGAGTCCCCAGAATAGCAAACAGCCCTGCAGGTGCTGGCCTCTTCCTACCTCTTTGGCTACATCTCTTGATTCACATTTTCATCTCCAAACTCTGGCTGTAGCCATCAAATTGCTTACAAATGCCTGAAAATGAGGTGGTTTTACACTTCCACCTCGTGCTCAGAATATTTCAGCTACAAGTAACAGAAAACTTGACTGCACAGTGGCTAAAACAAATAAGGGTTTATTTTTCGAACACAGCCAACAAGTCTGGAGATAGGTAGCTGCTAACATTGGTTTTGTGGCTTAATAAGGTCAGGGTAAGAGTCGGATTCTTTTACATTTTCCTTTGCAGTTGCAAGGGCTGCTGCAGCTCCAGACACCATGTTTGTATTCAAATCAGGAAGGGGCAGCACCAAGTGAAAGCTTTCCCCAAAAACCCAGCAGAGTTCCCTTAATGCCTCACTGACCAGAACCATGCCACATGTTTGCGCCTAGCAGCGAGGGAGGTAAGTAAATATTTAGCTGCCAAGTTTTATAGAGGAGGCAGGAAAGGCAGATGAGGGGTGGGAAGTTCAAAATGGTGTTAGATTAGCCCTTCTTCATTCTGTTTGCCTGGGGGGGGGGGACCTATTGAACTTTCAAGATTCACTTTCCCTAATATTTTATTTTGAAAACTTTTATACTTTCAGAAAAATTGAAAGAGTTGTACAGTACACCTACATGCTCACTAAATTCTACAATCAACATTTTACTATATTTTATTTATTTATATATGTATTTATTATTACTGTTTTTAGAGTAGAGTCTTGCTCTGTCATCCAGGCTGGGCAGTGGTGTGATCTCTGCTCATTGCAACCTCCACCTCCTGGGTTCAACTGATTCTCCTGCCTCAGCCTCCTGAGTAGCTGGGATTACAGGCATATGCCACCACGCCTAACTAATTTTTGGATTTTTAGTGGAGATGGGGTTTTGCCATGTTGGCCAAAATGGTCTTGAAGTCCGGATCTCAGGTGATCTGCTCACCTTGGCCTCCCCAAGTGCTGGGATTACAAGCCAAAACCACTGCGCCTGGCCTAGAGCTCTTTTCTTAAGTAAAATTTATATACTTTCAGGCAAGGAACTCTGCGGAGACAACACATGCCCAGGTGTTAACTGATCACTGAGACGGGGGCCGGTAAGAGCTCCTTGGGGTGGTTTACATTTTCACTGGGGAATCTGTGTCTGTCATACACCATGGGAGAAGCATGCCCTGCTCTGCTTCCAGGCAGTTTGCATTTCTCCCCAATCAGGTCCTATTCCTGGTTGCCCATTGAGAGGGAGTTCCATCCCCCATTGCCTCTGACTACCAGGGCCCGTTTTGGTAGAGCTTCATTTCATCCTCACGTTGTTCACTGCATGCAGAAATAAATCCCAAAGTCAAACGTGTCATAGAAAAGATAGCTGTTTCCAAAAGGAGACTATGCATTTGAGGCACCATCTTGTCTTGTCTTCTGGAGTTCCCCACATGGATATAAGGTGAGAAGAACCGTTTCTTGGCTACCTCCCTGTAAGACTGGTTTTCCTTTCCCCAAGCACCATACCTCTTCCTATCCATCTTCTTTTATTATTTTTTAGAGACAAGGTCTCCCTCTGTTGCCCAATTTGGAGTGCAGTGATGTGATCATAGCTCACTGTAGCCTCAAAATCCTGGTCTCAAGTCATCCTCCTGCCTCAGCCTCCTGAGTAGCTGTGACTACAGGTGTGTACCACCACACTCAGCTATTTTTAAAAAATTTTTTATAGATATGAGGACTCGCTATGTTGCCCAGGCTGGTCACAAACTTCTGGGGAAAGTGATCCTCCTGCCTCAGCATCCCATAGTGCTTGGATTACAGGAGTGAACCACTATGCCCTGCCTCGTTTTCTTTTATTGTCCCTTTTGGAGCCAAGGTCCAAATTATAACAGCATGACCTGACCTTGTTCTTTATACTGGCAAGGATACATTAGCTCATTGATAAAACCTAAGTTGTGCAGAAGAAAACAGCCCTGCAGTCAGGGATGGTGTCCTAGACCTGGCCCAGGATGGTGACCCAAGCCTCAGATCTGTGTCTTAGCCCTGGCTTTGCCATTAACACTCTGTTACTTTGGGCAAGTAGCTTCCATGCTTTGAGCCTCAGTTTCCCCATCTAGAGAACATCCTGGATTCCATCTAAAATCACTGCCAGTTCTAAAAATTGCATGAGCTATTTGAGAGTCAGGTTCAATTTGAAATGTCAAATTTAGGTTCCACATAAAAAAGACCTCAGCTGGTAGATCAATAAGGATTGCAAAGAGGTCATTTTTCACCTGTGAGTCCTTCATTCCTCATTATCTTCCTTAATCACTTTGTGTCTAGTGCCTGCCCTGGGCCGACAGATCTGTCCAGCTGCACAGCTCTTGCTCTTCTGGACGGGCAGCAAACCCAGATTGGTTTGGCGTGGCACAGAGCGAGACGGAACTATTAATCAACACGGAAGTGGTTGCTGGCAGGAGATCAGAAGGCTTTGTCCAGGTTGGTCGAGCGGGGAGAGAGGCTGCTGACGGAGGCAGGAAGGGTGCAGAACATGAAGGCATTTGTTTGGGGGCAGCCACCGCAGTACGTTCTATGCAGGGACACGGCGACTGGAACACCTTGTCTGTCCTAATGAAGCATGGAGCACCATGTGTTTTCTGTAAATGCAGAAGGCTAACCAATGGATTCAGTTGGACAGCTTGACTTTGCGGAATGAAGGAAGTGGTGGCTATAAATGGAGGCCAGAGTGCTAGCCAGCTTCGAGAGAAGCCCGAAGAACAGAGACACTGAGGTCTGGCTGGGTGTGGTGGCTCAGGCCTGTAATCCCAGCACTTTGGGAGGCTGAGGTAGGTGGATTGCTTGAGGTTAGGAGTTCAAGACTAGCCTGGCCAACATGGCAAAAACTGTCTCTACTAAAAATACAAAGATTAGCAGGCATGGTGGGTTGCTCCTGTGATTCCATCTATTTGGTAAGTTGAGACACGAGAATCGCTTGAACCCCGGAGGTAGAGGTGGCAGTGAGCCAAGATCACACCACTGCACTCCAGCCTGGGCAACAGAGTGAGACTGTCTCAAAATACACACACCCCACTGAGGTCTCACATAGCTTGCTGGAATGGCTGTCTCCAAACCAGAGCTCAGACACAAATCTGCTCATTCGTTACACATCATCTATCCCTTTCCAGAAGATGTTTTTCTTTCTTTTTTTTTTTGAGATGGAGTTTCGCTGTTCTTGCCCAGGCTGGAGCACAATGGCACAATCTTGACTCACCACAACCTCTGCCTCCCAGGTTCAAGCAATTCTCCTGCCTCAGCCTCTCGAGTAGCTGGAATTACGGGGATGTGCCATCAAGCCCGGCTAATTTTCTACTTTTAGAGATGGGGTTTCTCCATGTTGGTCAGGCTGGTCTCGAACTCCTGACATCAGGTGATCCACCCACCTTAGCCTCTCAGCTGGGATTACAGGTGTGAGCCACCATACCCGGCGATGTTTTTCTTTTTTAAGACACGGTCTTAGTCTGTTGCCTAGGCTAGAGTGTAGTAGTGTGATCATAGCTCACTGTAGCCTTGAACTCCTGGCCTCACGCGATCCTCTGGCCTCAGCCTCCCCAGTAGCTGGGACTACAGACATGCACCACCATGTCTGGCTAATTTTTATTTTTAAAACATTATTATTATTTTTTGAGATGGAGTTGTGTCCAGTCACCTACGGTGGAATGCAGTGGTGCAATCTAGGCTCACTGCAACCTCCACTTCCTGGATCCAAGCAATTCTCTTGTCTCAGCCTCCAGGGTAGCTGGGACCACAGGCATGCACCACCATGTCCGGATAATTTTTGTATTTTTTGGTAGAGACAGGGTTTCACCATGTTGCCCCGGCTGGTCTTGAACTTCTGATCTCACACTATCCGCCTGCCTCAGCCTCCCAAAGTTCTGGGATTACAAGTGTGAGCCACTATACCTGCCCTAATTTTTAAAGTTTTAAAATTCTTAGTAGAGATGAGGTCTCACTATGTTGCCCAGGCTGGTCTCAAACTCCTGGGCTCAAGTGATCCTCCTGCCTTAGCCTCCCAAGCCTCTGTGATCTGGGATTACAGAGGTGAGCCACCGCACCCAGCCAGAAGATGGTTCTTAGTTAAAGAAGGTATTTTGGATGCCTATCACACCCGGCTCTCGGAAACAGCACTTCTTCTGCCCTGTCTCCTACATGAAGTGACTTTGTAAGGATGATTTCACAGGCTGGAGTACAAAAGGAAAAGTACTTTTCAAAGCCAAATGCAGTATAAGAAAGAATTCAAAGAGGAAGTCAAGCATTAATCTTTATCAGAGCATCTCAAGCATTTCTTTACTACTTATTGTTATTAGGTACAAATGTACCTAGCGCCTTGTGGGAAACCTGATAGACAAACGTTTAGGCGATTAAAAGAGGATAAATCCAGGGGCATTTATGCCTTCTACAAAAGAACTCCTCACTTTACTGAAGATTGCCTTCAGGAGTTCTTTTTTAAAAATAGCAGCTTCTCTGAGCACTTAAGATGCGATCTGATTTACACACCTCAATTGATTCTATTCTAGTTCAACCTAACTTTAAACATCTTTCTAGAGGCAAGAGAAATGCCTGTTTCTCTCTCTTTCGCTCTGCATTCCTCTTCTGTTTTCCCCCTCCCAAAGTTCCATGCCATCAAATGGGTCTGGCTCTGCTATAGACCTATAGTGCCAGGGCTGGAAGCGCCCAGAGATGTGATCCAACCCCAGACCCTGTTTGTTTGTTTACTTTTATTAAGGCAACCTCCACCTTCTGGGTTTAAGTGATTCTTATGCCTCAACCTCCCGAGCAGCTGGAATTATAGAAGCACACCACCTGGCTAATTTTGTATTTTTACTAGAGGTGAGTTTTTGCCATGTTGGCCAGGCTGGTCTTGAACTTCTGGCCACAAGTGATCTGCCTGCCTTGGCCTCCCAAAGTGCTGGGATTACAAGTATGAGCCATCCTGGCTGGCTTTCTTTCTTTTCTTTTCTTTTTTTTAAAATAGAGATAGGGTCTTGCAATGTTGCCCATGCTGGTCTCGAACTCCTAGGCTCTAGTGATCCACCTTCACCCACTTTGGCCTCCCGAAGTGTTGGAATTAGAAATGTGAGCCACTGTGCCAGGCCAGGAATGTGACTTTTGACAATGTAGTTATCCTCTTTGAGTTTCCTCAACTTTTAAAAATTTATTATTATTTTTTGAGACGAAGTCTCGCTTTGTCACCCAGGCTGGAGTGCAGTGGCATGATCTTGGCTCACTGCAACCTCTGCCTTGTGGGTTCAAGTGATTCTCCTGCCTCAGCCTTTTAAGTAGCTGGGATTATAGGTGAATGCTACCACGCCCAGTTAATTTTTTGTATTTTTAGTAGAGATGGCCATGTTGGCCAGGCTGGTCTCAAACTCCTGACCTCAAGTGATCTACATGGCTCAGCCTTCCAAAGTGCTGGGATTACAGGTGTGAGCCATTGCACCCAGCCTTGGGTTTTTTGTTTTTGTTTTTTTTTTGAGACAGGGGCTTAGTTCTTGCTCTGTCACACAGGCTGAATCACAGACAGCCATTGTGCCCAGCCTGGACCCCTTTTTTCTGTTTTCTTTTTCTGAGACAGGGTCTCAATCTGTTGCCCACACTGGAGCACAGTGGTGCAATCATGGTTCACTACAGCCCCAAACTCTTGGCTCAGGTGATCCTCCCACCTCCTGAGTAGTTAGGACTACAGGTGTGTGTCACCATGCCTGGCTAATTTTTCTGTTTTTTTTTTTTTTTTTAGAGAAGGGGTTTTGCCACATTGCCCAGGCTGGTCTCAAACTTTTGGGCTCAAGTGATCCTCCCACCTCAGCCTCTCAAAACACTGGGATTACAGGTGTGAGCCATTGTGCCTGGCTTCCTACAATGTTTTGATGGAATATGTGGATGAAAGTAGCACCACATTCAGTTAAAATTTCACATTTGTTGGCACAAATATTTGATTATTTCCCACACCAAACTGTAAGAAATGACAGAAGCAAGATTGCATTTGCTTTTTCTTTTCTGTTTTTTTTTTTTTTTTTTTTTTGAGATGGAATCTTGTTCTGTCACCAGGCTGGAATGCAGTGGTGCAATCTTGGCTCACTGCAACCTCCACCTCCTCTGTTCAAGCAATTCTCTTGCCTCAGCCTCTTGAGTAGCTGGGATTACAGGCCCCTGCCACCACACCCGGCTAATTTTGGTATTTTTTGTAGAGACAGGGTTTCACCAGGTGGGTCTGGCCGGTCTCAAACTCCTGACCTCAAGCGATCCACCTGCTTTGGCTTCCCAAAGTGCTGTGATTACAGGTGTGAGCCACCACGCCCAGATTCTTTTCTGTTTTTCTTTTCTTTCTTTTTTTTTTTTTCAGAGAGACAAAGTCTAGCTCTGTTGCCCTGTGTAGCATGCAGTAGTGTGACCATGACTCATTGCAACCTTTGTCTCCCAGCCTCATGCAATCCTCCCACCTCAGCCTCCTAAGTAGCTGGAACTATAGGTGTACACCACTACACCTGGCTAATTTTTAAAATACACCTGCTTTTTCTTATCATTGTACCCTAGTCACTGTGTGACACCTTTCACATAGGTGTGCTGTAAATACATGAATACCTTCAACTGTACCTTGTTTCCCTTGAAAAATGGGAATACAGTATTACTGGAACCGATCCTGGTTCACAGGGTCTATGACAGAATCAAATCTTTTACATGAATATGCTTTGACAAACTAAGGTGCTATCCAAATATTAATGCGAATTATTGACACTGATGGAGAAATGGGTCACCTGCATTCCTCTCGGGAGGATACATGAAAACCATATTATCCCATTACCTAAATGAGGCCAAAATGGTCTGATATCATATTCTCAAAGTTTGAGGTTGTTTAGCCTCAAAACTGAACCTTACCAGACAACGTCTGGTCTCAAATCTATGACGACTCAATTTGTACTCTTCAGGTAGCCCATGTGATGGAAAGTTTCTCAGCTGATTGCATCTATAAGATAGGGGGAACAGCTGAGCCTTGAGAGAGTTCACTTGACTAATTCAGTGTAGAGATAGTTTAAGTACTTAAACTCTGGATATCTGTAGATAAATCATAACTCTTGAGATTATACTCATTCTCCTGCTAATCTAAAGACAAATGTGCCCTGCAAGGCTCTGTCCCCTCCAATTACATATTATTCGGAAACTCCTGTGGTTCAATTTCCTTACCTATGAAATGGAAAGACTAAATTGGGAATACTACAGTATTAGTCAGTTGTCACATTGCTATAAAGAACTACCTGAAGGCTGGGTGTCATGGTGAAACCCTATCTCTAGTAAAAATACAAAAATTAGCCCAGCGCGGTGGTGGGTGCCTATAATCTCAGCTACTCTGGAGGCTGAGGCAGGAGAATCGCTTGAGCCTGGGAGGCAGAGGTTGCAGTGAGCCAAAATTGCTCCAGTGGCACTCCAGCCTATGTGACAAAGCGAGACTCTTTCTCAAAAAAAAAAAGAAAGAAAGAAAAAAGAAAAAAAAACTACCTCCTGAGACTGGGTAATCTGTAAAGAAAAGAGACTTAATTGGCTCACAGTTCCACAGGCTGTACAAGAAGCATGGCTGGGGAGGCCCCAGGAAACTTACAATCATGGTGGACAGTGAAGAGGAAGGAGACATGTCTTACCTGGTGACAGCAGGAGAGAGCGTGACGAGGGCAGTGCTACCCGCTTTTAAACAACCAGATCTCGTGAGAACTTACTCTCACGAGAACAGCAAGGGGTAAATCTGGCCCTGTGATCCAGTCACCTCCCACCAGGCCACTCCTCCAACATTAAGGATTACAATTCCACATGAGATTTGGGTGGGTGGGGACACAAATCCCAACCATATCACCTGTCTTGACTAAATAAGTGAAATGATTTAGTCACTTATATTAAATAAGTGAAATTATTTAAAATAAAATTAAATAAGTGAAATTATTTTGTGAGTCATAAAGCTCAATACATGGGCAATTTACTCTTGTTAATGGTAATTGTTATGATTGTTATTAACGTTCTATATGCAAGTCACACCTATAAATAGCCATAATAATTAATTAGGTTATGATATTCATGGCCAGACATCTGCTATGGAACAAGAAATGTCTCTCAGATGACATGGGGGAAAAAAAACCATCAGGAACCCAGAATGTTTCTAGATTTAGCATTTTGTTTTCTCCAAATGGCCCTTTTCTGTCTTTCTGAAGAATCCTGCTGTATTGCTACAAGGAATGGGGCTTTCTGGGTTAAAAAATAGCTATGATGGCTGGGCATGGTGGCTCACGCCTATAATCACAGCACTTTGACAGGCCGAGGTGGGTGGATCACCTGAGATCAGGAGTCCGAGACTAGCTTGAGTAATACGGTGAAACGCAGTCTCTACTAAAAATACAAAAATCAGCTGGGCATGGTGGCGCATGCCTGTAATCAGGCAGGAGAATCACTTAAATGTGGGAGGCGGAGGTTGCAGTGAGCCGAGATCATGCCACTGCACTCCAGTCTGGGCGACACAGCAAGACTCCTTCTCACACACACACACACATACACCGCGCACACACACACAGAAAAGCTATGATAACTTTACAATGGCAAGGTAGGGCTTCAAACATAGTGGCTGGATGCTCTGAGCATTGTTTCAGCTGGTGATCAGAGTGAGGCTCTCACCTTTAATCACACATTCCATTAAAACGCTGAGCAAATCATATGTTTTAACTACACCTGTCAGGTTTTAGGGACTAGACATCTCTTATGAAACAGTTTGCACATTTGCTAGGTGCACATGAGGTGCTATTTTATAAATGTTCAATTATTAGGAAATAAAGCACACACAGAGAGAAATCTGGAGCAAAAAAATAAAATAAGAAAAAAAAAAACAAAGTTGTTTGGAAAGAAAAGCTTAGAGACCCTTTTGGCTAAATTCTGGTGGTTCTAAGTTTTGTACATGCCAATGTCTTTTATTGGCCTCAATATAAGATATTTCTTCGGGCATATGGACAACTCTGAAATTGCAAAATATGCATGGAAGCACATTCATGGAAATGTAATCTTGTCTTCTCCTAGACCTATGGGGACCTTCAGTACCAGAGGCTTCCATGAGCTGTGCAGGGTCTCCATGTGCCAGAGAGATGTAAGATAACTGAGCTGTCAAGAGAAAAGTGACCACGGAGGGGGAGCTTGAACTCAAGGGCCAGAAGTAAAGGAAAAGCATAAGAAGCTCACATTTTTAAGTAACTGGAACAACTGTAATAGATACAGTGTCTTCAAGGATGTGCAATAATAATAAATCAGCAGCAGATCCAAACTCCCCCAGGCAGCTAAACAGAGGGAAGGTGGTTTAGCTGCAACCAGGGTATTGTAGGTGAGGTATTGTGAGGAACACGCTGATGTCAAAGGCTTGTTCCATTCCAAAAGCATCAGCACTATAGCTTGAAGAATTTTAAACAATGGAATTGAATAGCACTAGGCAGGCTGGGAACAGCGGCTCATGCCTGTAATCCCAGCACTTTGGGAGGCTGAGGCAGGTGGATCACTGGAGGCCAGGAGTTCGAGACCAGCCTGGCCAACATAGCAAAATCCTGTCTCCACTAAAAATAAAAAAAGTAGCCAGGTGTGTTTACATGCATCTGTAGACCCAACTACTCAGGAGGCTGGAGCAGGAGAATTGCTTGAACTGGGGGGGGCAGAGATCCAGAAAGCCGAGATAGTGCCACTGTACTCCAGCCTGGGCGACAGAGTAAGACTATCTCAAAAAAAAAAAAAAAAAAAAAAGCACCAGGCTAGTGATATGGTGTGGGTCTGTGTCATTGCCCAAATCTCATGTCAAATTGTAACACTCAGTGTTGGAGGTGGGACCTGGTGGGAGGTGACTGAATCATAGGGGTGGATTTCCCCTTCGGTGCTGTTCTTATATAGTGAGTGAATTCTCATAAGATCTGGTTGTTTAAAAGTGAATGGCTTTGGGAGGCTGAGGCGGGCGGATCACGAGGTCAAGAGATCGAGACCATCCTGGTCAACATGGTGAAACCCCATCTCTACTAAAAATAAAAAAAAATTAGCTGGGCATGGTGGCGCGCACCTGTAGTCCCAGCTACTTGGGAGGCTGAGGCAGGAGAATCGCTTGAACCCGGGCAGCAGAGCTTGCAGTGAGCTGAGGTCACACCACTGCACTCCAGCCTGGTGCCTGGTGACAGAGTGAAACTCTGTCTCAAAAAAAAAAAGAAAAAAAAAGTGAATGTCACCTCCCCCCCTCCGTCTCCTCCTCCTGCTCTGGCCATGACAGACATGCCAGCTTCCCCTTCACCTTCCACCACGATTGTAAGTTTCCTGAGGCCTCCCCAGCCCTGCTTCCTGTACAGACTGCAGAACCATGAGTCAAATCAAACCTCTTTTCTTTATAAATTACCCAGTGTCAGGAGTTCTTTATAGCAGTGCGAGACGGACTAATACAGCTAGTTTATTTGAACTAGCCTCCTTTTCAGCTGATTCCTCTTCCTTCTAAACGCATAATAAATGGAACGGACTGGAGTCAGCGTGTCTAGGTTTGGAACCAGACCTTCCACTTAGTAGCTGTGTGACTTTAGTCAAATCACTTAACCTCTCTCGGAAAAAAATATAGCGGAAATGGGATCTTGCTATGTTGTCCAGGCTGGTTTCAAACTCCTGGTCTCAAGCGCCTACCCACCTCAGCCTCCCAAAGTGCTGGGATTATAGGCATGAAAGAGCCACTGTGCCCAGCCTTTTTATAGCTTTTAAAATCTATTTTCAGGGCCCAGCTCAAATTCCATCTCCTGCAAGCATAAATGTATTCACACACTCTTTGTGTCATGTGACAAGCATCTGCAGAGTGTGGTTTACGTGCCTGGCTAAGGGTTCCCAGACGTTTACTGAGAGACATAGTCCCTGCCTTCAAAGAGCCTGCCATTTGTGGGGAGAGACAGATGAGTAATAGCCTGCTGGCTAGGATAGCTGTGAACACAGGGTGACTGAGGGAGCTCAACTACCATAGACTGAGTGGCTGTAAGAACAGAGATTTACTTCTCATAGTTCTAAAGCCTGGGAAGTCCAAGATCAAGGCTCTGGCAGGGTTCAATTTCTGGTGAGGTCCCTCTTCCTGACTTGTAGACAGCTACTTTTCTCTCTTCCCATGGTCGAGAGAAAGAGGAAAGCTGCTCTCTGGTGTCTCTTCTTTTAAGACACTAATCCCATCATGGAAGCCCCACCCTCATGACCTTATTAAACCTAATTACCTCCCCAAAGCCCCACCACCAAATACCATCACACTGTGAGACTCAGAGCTTCAACAGGTGAATTTGGGGGGTGGGTGGGACACAAACATCCGGTCCATAACACAGGGCATGATGGGAGTACAGAAGACAGCCACTTATCCAAGTTTTGGAAGCTGTCTCCTGGTCTCTAATTAGAGACCATAGGAGGAGAAAGGATTAGCGGGATGGGGGTGGGGCAGGAGACTAGGGTCTGGAGACGGGGAACCTAAGGCCGATTCACCCTTACTTCCTAGAACTAACTCAAAAGGCAAACCCCAACTTTCCATGCCCCTCACAAAAGGACCAGAGGCTACTCCCTTTGCAAATCATGCCCCCCTTTTCTGCATGGCATAGGGAAAACTGGAAGTACCTCTGATTGGTTGCAGAAAGCAATAGTTTGCATAGGAGTGTAACTTTGTAACGTCACTTTAGTCTCTGGTTGCTTTCCACAACAAATCAGACCGATTGCAGGTCTGATTCATTTGCATGGGGAGAACACCAAGTGGCCAATGGGAAACCTCTAAGGGGTATTTGGACCCCAGAAGATTCTGTAACTGGGGATCTTGAGCTGCTGCTTGGCCAGCTCCCACCTGGTGGAGTGTACTTTCATTTTCAATAAATCTCTGCTTTCGTGGCTTCATTCTTTCCTTGCTTTGCTGTGCATTTTATCCAATTCTTTGTTCAAAACACGAAGAATCTGGATAACTTTCAGTCAAGATCTCCTACTAGGCTGGGTGTGGTGGCTCACGCCTGTAATCCCAGCACTTTGGGAGGCTGAGGCAGGCGGATCACCTGAGGCCAGGAGTTTGAGACCAGCCTGGCCAACATGGTGAACCCCATCTCTCTACTAAAAATACAAAAATTAACTGGGTGTGGTGGCACGTGCCTGTAATCCCAGCTACTCCAGAGGCTGAGGCAGGAGAATTGCTTGAGCCCAGGAGGGTGAGGCTGCAGTGAGCCGAGATCTTGCCATTGCATTCCAGCCTGGGCAAGAAGAGTGCAACTCTATCTCAAACAACAACAAGAACAACAAAAAAACCATCTACCAGCAACAAGGATATGGGGCAGGGAGAATACATTCCATTTAGGAGAAGCCTCTTACAAAGATCCAGGGGCCAAAGAAGCAAAGGCAAACTAGAGAACTGCAAGCAACTCTGTGTTCCTGGCTCACAAGGGTGCAAGAAGGGGCGATGGGGAAAAGTGACCGCTGAGGCTGAAAGGAGACTCCAGGAACTACCCAGGGACACTGGTCTTGACTCTGAAGGCAGTGGCATATCCCTGAAAGATGAGAGTTGGTCACAGTTGCAGTTTAGACGTTTCTCTCTGGCAGCAGGGAGGAGGATGAATTAGAGCAGGTCCCGTGGAAGTTCTCCCTGAGCACCCCAGTCCACTGAGTCTGTATGTTAATACCTACTACTTTAGACTCCCTTTTTTTTGAGATGGAGTCTTGCTTTCTTGCACAGGCTGGAGTGCAGTGGCATGTTCTTGGCTCACTGCAACCTCCACCTCCCAGGTTCAAGTGATTCTCCTGCTTCAGCCTCCTGAGTATCTGGGACAGGTGACTGCCACCACACCTAGCTAATTTTTTGTATTTTTAGTAGAGATGGAGTTTCACCATGTTGGTCAGGCTGCTCTCGAACTCGTGACCTCATGATCCTCCCTCCTCAGCCTCCCAAAGTGCTGGGATTACAGGCATAAACCACCGCGCCCCATCTGCTCTAGACTCTTCATATCCCAGTTTAGAATTTAAAGGTTCTATTTTTGCTCCTTGGGCACTGGATTTTTTTCTCCTACCTGATTATAAGTTTGTTCAGGGCAGGGACCTTGTTTTTCCAAGGGTACAGAGTAAGTTCTCCATAAACTCTCCAGTGGCTGGGCACAGTGCCTCATGATAATCTCAGCACTTTGGGAAGCTAAGGTAGGCAGATCGCTTGACCAGGAGTTCGAGACCAGCCTGGGCAACATAGCAAGACCCCGTCTTTACAAAAAATACAAAAATTATTCTGGTGTAGTGGTGCATGCCTGTAGTCCCAGCTACTCAAGAGGCTGAGGTGGAAGGATTGCTTGAGGCCAGGAGGTTGAGGCTGCAGTGAGGCTGTCATCACTGCACTCTCCCCTAGGTGACAGAGGAGACACTGTCTCTAAAAAAAAAAAAAAGAAAGAAATATAACTCCAGAGAATAGGATCCTTTTCTGATCTTTTCCTTCTGTTGCCATGGTCAGATGCACTATGACATTTTTCTTTCAGTAGAGAATTTTCTTCTACACTATTGTTGTACTTATTTTATTGGACTCTCCTGGGCACGTTCAGAAAATGGTACTGATGTTAAGTGCAAAGGTTATGGAGCTGTGGGACGATGGCAGAAAAATGTGAAGCAAGGCTTCTCCTTTTTATTTTATGTTTTTTTAGACACAGGGTCTTGCTCTGCTGCCCAGGCTGGAGTGCAGTGGCATGATCATAGCTCACCGAAGCCTCAAATTCTTGGGCTCAAGTGAGCCTCCTGCCACAGCCTCCCGGAGGCTTCTCATTCTTTAATGGGCACACAAACACAGAGGGCTCTGTTCAAGTGCAGATTCTAATTTAGCAGTTCTGGGGTGGAGCTGGAAGTTCTGCTTTTCTTTTTTGTGACGGAGTCTCACTTAGTCACCCAGGCTGGAGTGCAGTGGTGTGATCTCAGCTCACTGCAACCTCCACCTCTCAGGTTCAAGTGATTCTTCTGCCTGAGCCTCCTGAGTAGCTGGGACTGCAGGAGCCTGCCAGCATGCCAGGTTAACTTTTGGAGTTTTAGTAGAAACAGGGTTTCACCATGTTGTCCAGGATGGTCTCGAACTCCTGACCTCAGGTGATCTGCCTGCCTTGGCCTCCCAAAGTTCTGGGATTACAGGCGTGAGCCACCGCGCCAGCTGAGATTCTGCTTTTCTAATAAGCTTCCATGTGACATCAATGCTGGGTGCAAATCCACAGACCAGAGTTGTGGGGGAAGCACCCCAAGCTAAAAATCTGGAGGTCTGGGTTCCAGGTCTGCTTTGCCAGTAAGTGGCTACAAGACCTGGACTAAGTCACGGAACATCCCTGGGCCCCAGAGTTCATCTTTAAATTATTGAGTTTGTCTGATTGATCTCTAAGCTCTCGTCCCAGCTCTAAAAATTAATCTGTGATTTGGTATGTTACATTTGGCAAAAACATTTTGAGAATCTTGAAGAAAAGAGGTATATGAATTCAGTCCATTATAGTTATTAATGTTACTGATAGAGGGGCCATGGCTTGAGTTCCAGTGGATTAAAAAAAATAATCCTTTAATCCTCCTAGCATAGTCACTCCCCACTTGGCATGGCACAATGTAGATTATTGCTTTGAATGAGCTGGGCTAAAATGAAATCTCCAGTTGGGATCCTGTCACATTTATACTCCATTTGCGGCCATACTCTCGGCGATGCATGTTAAAATAACTTGCAACGTCAAAACAAGCTTCCATTTACTTTAAAATAAATTTTCAAGCAGTTATAGCCAAACCCCAAATTCACTGAGGTAGCTAGGAAAGAACAGGTACAGCTGAGTGTGGATTTTTGAATTTAAATGTCTCTAACTCAGGATTTAGTTGATGTGATCCTTGAAAGTCCCAGTACTGCTACTGTACTCAAATGAAAAGGATGGATAATGAAAAGAGGTACAATCCCATTTGTTACGGAATGCCATTCCTGACGGCTCACTGGAGCCACCATGCTGAAGGCCAATGAAGAGGTTAACCATTTATTTCTTCCTTTTCTTTCTTTTTTTTTTTTTTGAGATGGAGTCTCGCTCTGTCACCCAGGCTGTGTGCAGTGGATGGGGTCTCGCTGTGTCACCCAGGCTGTGTGCAGTGGATGGAGTCTCGCTGTGTCACCCAGGCTGTGTGCAGTGGATGGGGTCTCGCTGTGTCACCCAGGCTGTGTGCAGTGGATGGGGTCTCGCTGTGTCACCCAGGCTGTGTGCAGTGGATGGAGTCTCGCTGTGTCACCCAGGCTGTGTGCAGTGGATGGGGTCTCGCTGTGTCACCCAGGCTGTGTGCAGTGGATGGGGTCTCGCTGTGTCACCCAGGCTGTGTGCAGTGGATGGGGTCTCGCTGTGTCACCCAGGCTGTGTGCAGTGGATGGGGTCTCGCTGTGTCACCCAGGCTGTGTGCAGTGGATGGGGTCTCGCTGTGTCACCCAGGCTGTGTGCAGTGGATGGAGTCTCGCTCTGTCACCCAGGCTGTGTGCAGTGGATGGAGTCTCGCTGTGTCACCCAGGCTGTGTGCAGTGGATGGGGTCTCGCTGTGTCACCCAGGCTGTGTGCAGTGGATGGGGTCTCGCTGTGTCACCCAGGCTGTGTGCAGTGGATGGGGTCTCGCTGTGTCACCCAGGCTGTGTGCAGTGGATGGGGTCTCGCTGTGTCACCCAGGCTGTGTGCAGTGGATGGAGTCTCGCTGTGTCACCCAGGCTGTGTGCAGTGGATGGGGTCTCGCTGTGTCACCCAGGCTGTGTGCAGTGGATGGGGTCTCGCTGTGTCACCCAGGCTGTGTGCAGTGGATGGGGTCTCGCTGTGTCACCCAGGCTGTGTGCAGTGGATGGGGTCTCGCTGTGTCACCCAGGCTGTGTGCAGTGGATGGGGTCTCGCTGTGTCACCCAGGCTGTGTGCAGTGGATGGGGTCTCGCTCTGTCACCCAGGCTGTGTGCAGTGGATGGGGTCTCGCTGTGTCACCCAGGCTGTGTGCAGTGGATGGGGGTCTCGCTGTGTCACCCAGGCTGTGTGCAGTGGATGGGGTCTCGCTGTGTCACCCAGGCTGTGTGCAGTGGATGGGGTCTCGCTGTGTCACCCAGGCTGTGTGCAGTGGATGGGGTCTCGCTGTGTCACCCAGGCTGTGTGCAGTGGATGGGGTCTCGCTGTGTCACCCAGGCTGTGTGCAGTGGATGGGGTCTCGCTGTGTCACCCAGGCTGTGTGCAGTGGATGGGGTCTCGCTGTGTCACCCAGGCTGTGTGCAGTGGATGGGGTCTCGCTGTGTCACCCAGGCTGTGTGCAGTGGATGGGGTCTCGCTGTGTCACCCAGGCTGTGTGCAGTGGATGGGGTCTCGCTGTGTCACCCAGGCTGTGTGCAGTGGATGGGAGTCTCGCTGTGTCACCCAGGCTGTGTGCAGTGGATGGGGTCTCGCTCTGTCACCCAGGCTGTGTGCAGTGGATGGGGTCTCGCTGTGTCACCCAGGCTGTGTGCAGTGGATGGAGTCTCGCTGTGTCACCCAGGCTGTGTGCAGTGGATGGGGTCTCGCTGTGTCACCCAGGCTGTGTGCAGTGGATGGGGTCTCGCTGTGTCACCCAGGCTGTGTGCAGTGGATGGAGTCTCGCTGTGTCACCCAGGCTGTGTGCAGTGGATGGAGTCTCGCTCTGTCACCCCAGGCTGTGTGCAGTGGATGGAGTCTCGCTGTGTCACCCAGGCTGTGTGCAGTGGTGCGATCTTGGCTCACTGCAACCTCTGTCACCCACATTCAAGCAATTTTCCTGCCTCGGCCTCCCTGAGTAGCTGGGACTGCAGGTGTGTATCACCACGCCCAACTCATTTTTGTATTTTTAGTAGAGACAGAGTTTCATCATGTTTGCCAGGCTGGTCTTGAACTCCCGACCTAGGTAATCCACCAGCCTCTGCCTCCCAAAGTTCTGGGATTACAGGCGTGACTCACCGCACCCACCCCCTTTTTAAAAATACTGATTACTCAAAGCAGCAGTAGGAGAATCAGAGCATTGCCTCACAATAAAATAAAGGTAGCACTTGCTTTCACATGCAATCCTTCTTTTGGGAATTAACTAGCTGCCAAGTTGAGGAACAGCAGAGGGGCCTCCTTAGGATGAGTTGATTTCCCTTAATGTGGACAAGGCTGATTGAAGCAAGATGAGAAATGCAACCCAAGGGTGAAGGGCGGGGAAAGGAAAGGGAGGCTGTGAATATGTACTGTCAAGCCTCAAAAAACTACTTAACTTGGAAGGAAATAAATATAGACCCTCCACTCAAATCTAGCTTTTAAGATGCTGATCCCCTTTGTATTTTGCTTTTTACTTTTTTGAGACAGTCTCACTGTTGCCCAGGCTGGAGTGCAGTGGTGCTCACTGCACTGTTGAACTCCTGGGCTCAAGTGACCCTCCAGCCTCAGCCTCCCGTAGCTGGGACTGCAGGCATGCACCACCAACCCTGGCTAATTTCAAAAAATTATTTTGTAGAGATGGGAATCTCACTGTGTTACCTAGGCTGGTTTTGAACTCCTGGCCTGAAGCGATTCTCCCACCTCAGCCTCTGCAGATTAGCATTTGAATCAGTGGACTGAGTACAGCAGATCTGCCCTCACCAGTGTGGGTGGGTACCATTCAACATGTGAAAGCCTGGACAGAACAAAAGGTGGTGGAGGCTGGGTACGGTGCCTCATGTCTGTCATCCCAGTGCTTTCAGAGTCCAAGATAGGAGGATCGCTTGAGCCCAGAAGTCCAAGAGCAGCCTGAACAACATAACAAGACCCTGGCTGTAGAAAAAATAAAAAGGTGGATGAATAGAAAATTCTCTCTCTCTTCTTGAGACATCTGTCTGCTTTTGCCGTTGGACATCAGAGTCCCTGGTTCTCTTCAGGCTGTCAGACTCCAGGACTTACACCAGCAGCTCCCCCACCCTGGTTCTCAGGCCTTTGGACTCAGACTATATTATACCATCCGCTTTCTTGGTTCTTCAACTTGCGGATGGCATGTGTAGGATTTTGTGGCTTCCGTAATTGCAAAACCAATTCCCACAATAAATTTTCATCTATCTATCCATCCATCCTTTGTTTGTTTGTTTTTTTAAACAGAGTCTCTCTCTGTTGCCCAGGTTGGAGGGCAGTGGTGCGATCTTGGCTTACTGCAACCTCTGCCTCCTGGGTTCAAGTGATTCTCCTGTCTCAACCCCCTGAGTAAGTGAGACTACAGGCACCCACCACCATACCTGGCTAAATTTTGTATTTTGAGTGGAGACAGTGTTTCACCATGTTGGCCAGGCTGGTCTCAAACTCCTGACCTCAAGTGATCTAGCGATCTGTCCTCCTTGGCTTCCCAAAGTACTGAGATTACAGGTGTGAGCCACTGCGGTCGGTCGATCTATCTATCTATCTATCTATCTATTTATCTATCTATCTATCTATATCTTATTGATTCTGTTTTGCTGGAGAACCCTAATACAGAGAAATAAGGGAACGACCATTATATACCTCTTGAATTATTTGATTTGCTTAAATATTTATGCATTACTTTTTTTTTTTTTTTGGACACAGAGTCTCATCCTGTTCCCCAGGCTGGAGTGCAGTGGTGTGATCACAGCACACTATAGCCTCAACCTCCTAGGCTCAAGTGATCTTCCCACCTCAGCCTCCTGTGTAGCTGGGACTACAAGCACACCACCATACATGGCTATTGTGTGTGTGTGTGTGTGTATGTGTGAGTGTGTGTGTACGTATTTTTTGTAGACATGGGTTTTCACAATGTTGTCCAGACTGGTCTTGAACTCCTGAGCTCAAGCAATCTGCCTGCCTTGGCCTTCCAAAGTGCTGGGATTACAGGCATGAGCCACTGTGCCTGGCTTATGTATTACTTTTGTATCAAAAAAATTTAATAAAATTTTAAAAAGTAAAAAAAAAGAGAAGAAAAATTAAACATTAAAAAAAAATCTCTAATGCCACCAGGAAAATTGCTCAATTTTTTCCTTCTAGGAATGTGGATAAACTCCCCCCAAAACAGCCCCCTCCGTAACGATTCCACACCCCCCCTTTCCCCACACCCTCTCTTCCACCACTCCACTCCCTATACGCCGCCCCCATGCGGCCTTGGCTACAGGTAGCACTCACTGAACTCAGTGTAAAGCACTAATGTTATTGTTAGACAGTTTCCTTCTACAGGCTTCTGCCAGGCCAGAGCTACCCGAGTGAATAATAATCATTATCCTCTCTGACAGTCTGCGAAGATTAGCTCTAAGGGTAAACAACTGAAAAATTGCATGTGCAAGTTATATTATGTGTCTTAATTTTAAAGCCACGCTGAAACCACAGAGTGCTGTAGCTTACCACTATTTATCAAAGGCAATTATTAGAAAAGCCAGTTTGTATGGTACATATTTATGTCAGTAAAAATGCACTCCTTACTGACCTGTCTGGTCTCTGAACTCCAGACTGCTTTTTTGCCTCAGTATCTTTTCTTGTTTTTTTTTGAGACAGTCTTACTCTGTCACCCAGGCTGGAGTGCAGTGGCACCATCTTGGCTCACTGCAACCACTGCCTCCTGGGTTCAAGAGAGTCTCCTGCCTCAGCCTCCCAAATAGCTGGGTTCACAGGCACCCACCACCATGCCTGGCTGATTTTTTTGTATTTTTAGTAGGGATGAGGCTTTGCTATGTTGGCCAGGCTGGTCTCAAACTCCTGACCTCAAGTGATCTGTCTGCCTGGGCCTCCCAAAGTGCTGGAATTATAGGCGTGAGCCACTGTGCCTGGCCTTGACTGGATATCTTAATTTCTCCTGGTCCCTAGGCCAAACAAGACAAATGAGAAAGAGCAACTTGCTTCTCTTGGTAGAGGAATAGGGTGTCTCAGAACAGTTGTGCTTGTGGGTGGCCCACCAAGGAGCCTGCCAGAGCTCTTGGCCTGAGTGGGGAAGACTAAGGCCACAGTTTGGAGCAAGGCTTGGGTAGCGGGCCAGTCTCCCTCCTGAAGGAGTACCTGGAAGACTTGCTGAGCATACCAGGGGGTTCATAAGGAGGAGGAGAATTCGACAGTGTCAAAAGTCTGACAATCACACAGGTGTGGTTTGGTATTAGATACATCTAAAATTACCTGCTGGGCCAGGTATGGCGGCGCATGCCTGTGATCCCAGCTACTCTAGAGGCGACGCACAAGAATCGCATCAACCTGGAAGGTGGAGGTTGCAGTGAGCCGAGATCGCACCACTTCACTCCAGCTTGAGTGATAGAGTGAGACTGTCTCCAGAAAAAAAAAAAATTACCTGCTAATGTGATATACCATTTGGACCCAAAATTGATGAAAGCTGGGAAGCATTTGAGATTACAATAGGAAGTACAGATTTCCACTCCTCTTACTTGGGTAGCTCCTAATAATTAAGTTCTGGGGTAGGAATGAGAGCTGTATATTTAATTCATTAATTAATTAATTTATAGACAGGCTCTCACTCTGTCACTGAGGCTGGAGTGCAGTGGTACGATCATGGCTCACTGCAGCCTTGAACTTCTGGGCTTAAGTGCTCCTTCCGCCTCAGCCTCCTGTGTTGCTCGGATTATAGGTGTGCATCACCATGCTGGACAAATTTTCTTCATTTTTTTTTTGGTAATGATAGGATCTTGCTATGTTGCCCAGGCTGGTTTCAAACTCCTGTCCTCAAGTATCCCTCCTGCCTTGGCTTCCCAAAGTGCTGGGCTATGGGAATGAGCCACCGTGCCCACTCAAGGGAGATATACATATGATTTATTTTTCCTTTTTTTTTTTGAGACTCTGTCACCCAGGCTGGAGTGCAGCAGCACGATCTCGTCTCACTGTAACCTCCGCCTCCTGGGTTCAAGCGATTCTCCTGCCTCAGCCTCCTGAGTAGCTGGGATTACAGGAGCATGCCACAACACCCAGATAATTTTTGTATTTTAAGTAGAAACAGGGTTTCACCATGTGGCCGGGCTGGTCTGGAACTCTCGACTTCAGATGATTCACCATCCTCAGCCTCCCAAAGTGCTGAGGTTACAGGTGTGAGCCACCACGCTTAACCTATAAGCATTTATATTTCCCAGCATTTATAAGAAGGCGTGCAAAGTAAGCCCTGTGTTTGATGCTGTATCACACTTGTATTCTCATCACTGTTGGGATAGATGGAGAGAGGCATATTGGTTCAGCTTTTCTCCAGAGCCTCAGAAACATTCTGTGAGGCTGCCTCTCTTAGCCTGTGTGGCCATGGTTCCCTGGTGCCACAATGTCACTCACAGTGGGCCATTGGCCAATAGCTACTCAGGTGCCATGGCAGCCTCTGTAGCCTTCAAGTTCAAGAAATGAGTCTCAGGAGCCTTCTAACTTGCCCTACATCACGGGGGTTATTCACGGCAGGACAGGAACAGGTGGTACTAAGACCTTGCTCTTAAATCCTAGTCACAGAGTACAATGAGCTTGCCTGCTATGTTCTCTGAGCCCTTGTAACCTCCCTCCAGCCAGTCAGACTGACCTGAATACCAAAAAGTGGTTCCATAACATTAATGATTCATGACATCCTTTTCCTATATCAGATCACTCCCAGCTCATTATCATACAATTAGTCTTATACCCTTCCTTCATCGTTTTTCTTATCAGTTGGAGGATAAAATATTTGCAGCAGAAACACACAAGCCCTTGGGGCTGGATGTGAGGCGACACATGTCAGATTTTAAGGTTTGAGGGTTTTGACACCTATACCTGCCAGCATTAGCCCTGGTCTGACCTCTCTAAATTAGTGATTGTGTTGGTCCAGGAATCTTTGAGATTGCTTTGAGAATCACTGATATAGACCTCCATTCCATCATATAGAACCGAATTTAAGTAACTTTTGTTTGATTGTTTACCTGGAGGTTGAACTGGAAAGGCTAACTGCTCTCTATTCTTATTCTTCTTATTATTATTATTTTGGAGACAGAGTCTCACTTTGTCACCCAGGCTGGAGTGCAGTGGCACCATCTATGCTCACCACAACTTCTGCCTCCCACATTCGAGAAATTCTCCTGCCTCACCCTCCTGAGTAGCTGGGATTATAGGTGCCCGCTATCATGCCCAGCTAATTCTTGTATTTTTAGTAGAGATGGGGTTTCACCATGTTGGCCAGGCTGGTCTTAAACTGCTGACCTCAGATGATCTGCCTGCCTTGGCCTCAGGTGGTCTGCCTGCTTTGGCTTCCCAAAGTGCTAGGATTACAGGTGTGAGCCACTGTGTCCGGTGTAACTGCTCTTTAATATATTTAAGTATGATTATCCTGATCAGTAAAAGTGACCAGCATTCTTAGGCTTAGACAAATCTCCTCAGATCATCTTGTATCTAGGACTTCAATCAATTCTTGGAAACTATTTTATAATCATTGTTTGCTAGAGGCTCTGCCAAAGAGTCGTGCCTCTACTCAACCAAATCTAGAAATCACAACTTAATTACTACTCAGCTATCATGTAGAATTTTGAAAATAGATTCAAGTTAAGGGACGTTGACTTTAGAGATTCAAATATGTTCTAAAACACTTTGACTGAGTGATTATGTCTCTAAAAATAATCTATCTCAAGTAAATAGTCAAGATTACAAAAGAAGCCAGGCGCGGTGGCTCATCTCTGTAATCTCAGTACTTTGGGAGGCCAAGGCAGGCAATCATTTGAGGTCAGGAGTTTGAGACTAGCCTGGCCAATATGGTGAAACCCTGTCTCTACCAAAAAATACAAAAATTAGCTTGACATGGTGGTGCACACCTGCAGACCCAGCTACTTGGGAGGCTGAGGTCGGAGAATTGCTTGAACCCAGGAGGTGGAAGGAGGTTGCAGTGAGCTGAGATTGTGCCACTGAACTCCAACCTGGGTGACAGTGAGAACTCTGTCTCAAAGAAACAAAATAAAAAACCACAAAACAATATAATATGTATGCACAAAGATGTTCATCACAGCATTGTTTAACACAGTGAAAAATTAGAAGCAAACTGGCCGGGTGTGGTGGCTCACTTCTATAATCCTAGCACTTTTGGAGGCCAGAGATGGGGGATCTCTTGATGTCAGGAGTTCAAGACCAGCCTGGCGAACATGGTGAAACCCCATCTCTACTAAAAATGCAAAAAAATTAGCTGAGCCTGGTGGCACATGCCTGTAATCCTAACTACTTGGAAGGTTGAGGCATGAGAATTGCTTGAACATGGGAGGTGGAGGTTGCAGTGAGTGGAGATCGCGCCACTGCACTCCAGCCTGGGTGAAAGAGTGAGACTGTGTCTCAAAACAAAAAAGGAAAAAAAAAAAAAAAAAAAACAGAAGCAAACCAAAAGTAAATTCTGTACTAACATAAGATGTTAATAATAGGTAAAAAATCGTTGTAGGGTATATGGAAAATCTGAACTGTCTTCCCAATTTTTCTGTAAATCTAAAACTGTTCTAAAATAAGTGGGCACAGTGGCTCATGCCTGTAATCCCAGCACTTTGGGAGACGGAGGCGCGAGGATCACTTAAGGTTAGGAGTTTGAGACCAGTTTGGCCAACATAGTGTGAAACCCTGACTCTACTAAAAAAATACAAAAATTAGCCAGGCGTGTCAGTGTGTGCCTGTAGTCCCAGCTACTTAGGAGGCTGAGGCAGAAGAATCGCTTGAACCTGGGAGATGGAGGCTGCAGTGAACCGAGATTGCACCACTTCACTCCAGCCTGGGCAACAGAACGAGACATGGTCTCAGAAAAAAAAAAAAAAGAAGAAGAATAAATTTGACTGAGGAGCATAAGGCAGAAAAAGAGATTGAGGCAAGTTTCAGAGCAGGAATGGGAGTTTATTTAAAAGGCTTTAGAACAGGAAAGAAAGTATGCTTGGAAGAGACCCAAGCAGGTATTGAGGTCAAGTGAGACATTTAACTTCCAGCCGAGGACTTTCTAGTCTGGCCCACTTCTGCCATCTTGCACCCCCACTCCCATGATTCTTCCCAGGGTGGGCTGCTCGCATGCGCAGTGCCCGCCTTACGCTTAGGAAGTGAGCATGCGCGGTGTGTTCAGGCAGTTGCATGCATGCGCATCTGGAGTTTTCTTCCGTTTTCTGGTGGAGTGCCCTTGCAAGATCTTACTCCGCTGTTTTTGTCTCTTAATGCCCATGCCCCGGAAGTTGCTTCTCTCTGGCATCTGCATTCAATTAACACTTAAATGCAACAAGTGTGAACCATCCAGAGATGGCCTCTTCCTGGTACCCACTGCCAATTTATTACTTTAAGAGAGCCAATGTGATAATCGTTGAACCATCACCTAACATTTCTAGTGGGTAGGACAGAGCCCTTACCTGTGACAGATCCATTATGGGTGGGTGCAGCCAAGAACACAGAACTCTGTCTCAAATCCCAGTTGAGGGCTATTGTATCTTCCCAGGAGGGGCAGCCCACCAGCATTTTTCTTCCCTACCCCTACCTCTGTGTTGCAGAAGCTCTAACTGAGGCAAGAGCAACTGGGAGGTCTTGGGGGATGGTCCCTTCTCTTACTCAGCCCCCACTTTTAGGATAGAAGCTGAATCCTAGGTGTGGGAGGCTGAAAATATAAGGATCACAATTTCCCTGGACACAGCTCGCTCATAGGCAGAGGTTCCATGTTGGGAGAGGCACACTGGGAGGACCAGAGGCTATTGCTCCTGCCTAAAGCCCTGCTCATAAAATAAGGGGAACTACACTGAGGCAGAAGCAGGCCACTGTCTCTACCCTCAGCTCCAGAGCAGTGGTGAAGAATTATGCCCAGCAACAGAGGCAGGACATAAGAACAAAGATCTCTGAAGCTCTCCCCAGTGGAACTGACTTCATTAGGCCTAGAGTGTGGAGAAAATCAAGCCCAGAGACACTCTAGAAACAGTGCAGATTTTGGTAGTAAGCAATTAATAGGAGGCTAGCAGATTCATAAGAGCAACAAGTTAAATCACAGGACAGCTACATGTTTGCCAGAGAGAACCAGGGAAAGAGAGAGCTAAGAAGAACCTTCCTGATCTCAAAGGAAACCTCAAAACTGTCCTCAACAGTTTAGCTACCTTTGCAAAGGTACCTGAATTTAATTGCTCCAGGGCATTGTTAAAACAAATGAAAATTGGAGGGCAATTAGTGGACATTAACAGTAGAGTGTAAAACCTATGAGGCACACAGCATAAGAGAGAAATCAAAGACAGAGACAGTAAAAAGAAAAGGAGGCTTGGGCCAGGTGTGGTGGCTCATGCCTGTAATCCCAGCACTGTGGGAGACAGAGGTGGGTGGATTACTTGATGTCAGGAATTCGAAACCAGCCCGACCAACATGGTGAAACACCTTCTCTACTAAAAATACAAAAATTAGCTGGGCATGGGGACGCATGCCTGTAATCCCAACTACTCAGGAGGCTGAGGCAGGAGAATTGCTTGAACCCGGGAGGCAGAGATTGCAGTGAGCCAAGATTGCACTGTTGCACTACAGCCTGGGCAGTAAGAGTAAAACTCTATCTCAAAAAGAAAAAAACGAGACTCGAAGAGAGTCCAGCTAAAACCATTGTCATCCCAGGGTAACTATTTGTGTGCCCAAGGTTGTAACCTCTGAAGGTTAACATCAGGGGCTCCACACTAAGGGAGAAATAGACTTCACTAAAATCGTTCACTGAGTCACAAAACAAGATAAACAAGAAACAACAGTAAGTCCTAGAGAGGATGCAGTGAGGGAAATCAGTATCCAATTGTTAAAACACAGAACCTAAAATGCCCGGTTTTTAACAAAAAATTATGATATGCAGAGAAATAGGAAAATATGACCCATACATAGGAATAATAAAAGCAGACAACAGAAACTGCTTGTGAGAGAGCCCACATGGCAAATTTAGCAAATACTTCAAAGAAGCATTATAAATACACAACTAAAGAAGACTCAGAGAAGTAAAGTATAACAATATCTCATTAAAGAAAGAATACCAAAAGAGGGATAAAATGATAAAAAATGAACCAAATGAAAATTTTGGAACTAGGAAGTACAATAAACGACATAAAAAAATTCACTATAGGATTAGACATAACTCCAGCACACAACACCCAATGAGAGAGACGCAGAAATCCAGAGACCTCCTAGCTCCAACGGAGGTACCAGGTAGATTTCAACAGGTCTGGTCCAGTGGTGAGCAAAGCCCACTCAGGGCAGACTGAGGAAGGGAGGGGTGCTGCTTCACCCAGAAAGTGCATCTGATCGGCGAGTCAGAGGCTCCCCTCTGGCACGCCAGATCAGTTACAGCGCTTCCCCCAAAGCCTCAACAATACACAGAACAGGGGATCTTTGCCAGGCAAGCGCCAGGAACTACAGCGCGGAGTTGAATAAGAGCCTGTGGACTGAGCTATCGCCCCCTCGCTCCACCTGGAGAGAGAGAAAGCTGAAAGCGGGAGACACCGGGTGAGGCTGGGTGGGTCCCTACCCTCCCCCACAAACCCTAGAAGGCTGAAGCTCTGACTCTAGTGGGTTGTTCAGCCAGTGCCACAGTCTGAGATGAATAATGAATGATCCAGCCCAGTGGAGGAAGGGCACAACCCACCTCCAGAGGGGTGGGACTGGGCTACATGTTTAAACAAAAAACACGAGAAGCCTACGTAGCAACGGGACAGCGTTGTTGACAACCCAGAAGTGCCTACAGGTCAGCAGAAGAGGCAGGCCTAATCTCCCAGTATAAACAAAAAAGACACTGGAAACTTCCCTAGTAACCTGAAGGAGTCCCTGGAAACCCAGCAGCACCTCCACAGGCAGACAAGCGACCTCATCAAGAAGCTCCCTGACACCACAGCCAGGTAAATCCACAAAGATGGGAAGAAACCAGCACAAAAAAGATGAAACCATCAAAGAACAGAACACCTCTTCTTCTTCAAGGGATCACAACTCCTCAACAACACAGGATCACAACTTGACCAAGGAGTGTGACGAATTGACATAAACAGGCTTCAGAAGGTGGATAATGACAAACTTTCTGAGCTAAAGGAACACATTCTAACTCAATGAAAAGAAACCAAAAACCCTGGAAAAAGGTTAGACAAAATGCCAACTAGAATAACCAGCTTAGAGAACAACATAAACGACTTGATGGAGTTGAAGAACACAGCATGAGAACTACGTGAAGCAAACACAAGTTTTAACAGCTATATTGATCAAGCAGAAGAAAGGATTTTAGAGATTGAAGATCAACTCAGTGAAATAAAAAGAGAAGGCAAGACAAGAGAAAAAAGAGTGAAAAGAATGAACAAAGCCTCCAAGAAATATGAGATTATGTGAAAAAACCTAATCTATGCTTGATCGGTGTACCTGAATATGATGGGGAGAATGAATCCAAGCTGGAAACACACTCCAGGATATTACCGAGGAGAACTTCCCAAGCCTAGCAAGGCAGTCGAAATTTCAAATTCAAGAACTACAGAGAACTCCACAAAGATATTCCTCAAGAAGAGCAACCCCAAGGCACTTAATTGTCAGATTCACCGGGGTTGAAATGAAGGAAAAAATGCCAAGGGCAGCCAGAGAGAAAGGTCAGGTCACCCACAGAGGGAAGCCAATCAGACTCAGCAGATCTCTTGGCAGAAACCCTACAAACCAGAAGAGAGTGGGGGCCAATATTCAACATCCTTAAAGAAAAGAACCTGCAACCCAGAATCTCATATCCAGCCAAACTAAGCTTCGTAAGTGAAGGAGAAATAAAATCCTTTACAGACAAGCAATTATTGAGAGATTTTGTCACCACCAGACCTGCCCTACAAGAGCTCCTGAAGGAAACACTAAGCATGGAAAGGAACAAGTACCAGTCACTGCAAAAGCAAACCAGCTGGCAAAGACCAAAAATGCAATGAAGAAAACGAGTCAACTAATGAGAAAGAAAACCAGCCAGTAACAAAATGGCAGGATCAAATTCACGTATAACAATATTAACATTGAATGTAAATGGCCTAAATGCCCCAATCAAAAGACACAGACTGGCAAACTGGATAAAAAGTCAGAACCCATTGGTGTCCTGTATTCAGGAAACCCATCTCACATACAAAGACACACATGGACTCAAAATAAAGGGGGTGGAAGAAGATTTACCAAGCAAATGGAGAACAAAAAAAAAGCAGGGGTTGCAATCCTACTCTCTGGTAAAATGGACTTCAAACCAACAAAGATCAAAAGAGACAAAGAAGGACACTACATAATGGTAGAAGGATCAATCCAACAGGAAGAGCTAACTATCCTAAATATATATGCCCCCAACACAGGAGCACCCAGATACATAAAGCAAGTTCTTAATGACCTAAAACGAGATTTAGACTCCCACACAATAATAGTGGGAGACTTCAACACTCCACTGTCAATATTAGACAGATCAATGAGACAGAAAATAAACAAGGATATCCAGGACTTGAATGCAGAGGTGGACCAAGCGGACCTAATAGACATATACAGAACGCTCCATCCCAAATCCACAGAATGTACATTTTTCTCAGCACCACATTGCACTTTATCTAAAATTGACCACATCATTGGAAGCAAATCACTCCTCAGCAAATGCCAAAGAACAGAAATCATAACAAACAGTCTATCAGACCACAGCCCAATCAGACTAGAACTCAGGATCAAGAAACACACTCAAACCTGCACAACCGCTTGGAAACTGAACAACTTGCTTCTGAATGTCCACTGGATAAACAATGAAGTGAAGACAGAAATAAAGATGTTCTTCAAAACCAACCAAAATGAAGACACAACATACCAGAATCTCTGGGACACTTTTAAAGCAGTGTCGAGAGGGAAATTTATAGCAATAAATACCCACCAGAGAAGAGAGGAAAGATCTTAAAATCGACACCCTATTGTCAAAATTGAAAGAGCTAGAGGAGCAAGATCACAAAAACTTAGAAGTTAGCAGAAGACAAAAATAACTAAGATCAGAGCAGAACTGAAGGAGATAGAGACATAAAAAAACCCTTCAAAAAATCAATAAATCCAGAAGCTGGTTTTTTGAAAAGATCAACAAAATAGACAGACTGTTACCCAGATTAATAAAAAAGAAAAAGGAGAAGAATCAAATAGATGCAATAAAAAACCACAAAGGGGATATCAGCACTGATCCCCACAGAAATATAAACTACCATCAGATATTACTACAAACAGCTCTACTCACATAAACCAGTAAACCAGGAAGAAATGGGTAAATTCCTAGACACTTGTACTCTACCAAGACTAAACCAGGAGGAATTTGAAACCCTGAATAGACCAATAACAAGGGCTGAAGTAGAGGGAGCAATCAATAGCCTACCAACCAAAAAAAGTCCAGGTCCAGATGGGTTCACAGCCAAATTCCATCAGATGTACAAAGAGGAGCTGGTTCCATTCCTTCTGAAATTGTATCAAACAATACAAAAGGAGGGAATCCTCCCTAACTTATTTTATGAGACCAACATCATCCTGATACCAAAACCAGGCAGAGACTCAACTAAAAAAGAAAACTGCAGGCCAATATCCATGATGAACATTGACATAAAAATCTTCAATAAAATACTGGCAAACAGATTGCAACAGCACATCAAGAAGCTTATCCATCATGACCAAGTAGGCTTCATCCCAGGGATGCAAGGCTGGTTCAACCTACGCAAATCCATAAATGTAATCCATCACATAAACGGAACCAAAGACAAAAACCACATGATTACCTCAATAGATGCAGAGAAGGCCTTCGATAAAATTCAACAGCCCTTCATGCTAAAAACTCTCAATAAACTAGGTATTGATGGAACGTATCAAAAAATGATAAAAGTTATATATGGCAAACCTACAGCCAATATCATACTGAACGGGCAAAAGCTGGAAGAATTCCCTTTGAAATCAGGCACTAGACAAGGATGCCCTCTCTCACCACTCCTATTCAACATAGTATTGGATGTTCTAGCCAGAGCAATCAGGCAAAAAAAAGAAATAAAGGGTATTCAATTAGAAAAGGAGGAAGTCAAGCTGTCTCCATTTGCAGATGACATGATTGTATATCTACAAGACCCCATCGTCTCAGCCCAAAATCTTCTCAAACTGATAAGCAACTTCAACAGAGTCTCAGGATACAAAATCAATGTGCGGAAATCACAAGCATTCCTATATACCAATAATAGACAAACAGAGAGAAAAATCTAGAGCAAAATCCATTCACAATTGCTACAAAGAGAATAAAATACGTTGAAATACAACTAACAAAGGATGTAAGGACCTCTTCAAGGAGAACTACAAACCACTGCTCAATGAAATAAGAGAGGACACAAACAGATGGAGAAACATTCCATGCTCATGGTTAGGAAGAATCAATATCATGAAAATGGCCATACTGCCCAAAGTAATCTATAGATTCAATGCTATCCCCATCAAGCTACCAATGACCTTCTTCACAGGACTGGAAAAAAACACTTTAAACTTCATATGGAATCACAAAAGACCTCGCATAGCCAAGATAATGCTAAGCAAAAGGAACAAAGCGGGAGGCATCACGCTGCCTGACTTTAAACTATACTACAAGGCTACAGTAATCAAAACAGCATGGTACTGGTACCAAAACAGAGACAAAGACCAATGGAACAGAACAGAGACCCCAGAAGAAACACCACACATCTACAACCATCTGCTCTTTGACAAACCCAGCAAAAACAAGCAATGGGGAAAGGACTCCATGTTTAATAAATGGTGTTGGGAAAACTGGCTAGCAATGTGCAGAAAGCAGAAACTGGACCCCTACCTGTCACCTTACACTAAAATTAACTCCAGATGAATCAAAGATTTAAACATAAAACCTAACACCATAAAAACACTAGAAGAAAATGTAGGCAAAACCATCCAGGACATAGGCATAGGCAAGGACTTCATGACTAAAACACCAAAAGCAATCAGAATAAAAGCCAAGATAGACAAATGGGATCTAATTAAACTCCAGAGCTTCTGTACAGCAAAAGAAACCATCATTAGAGTGAATCAGCAACCAACAGAATGGGAAAAATTTTTTGCAATCTACCCATCTGACAAAGGGCTAATATCCAGAATCTACAAGGAACTGAAACAGATATACAAGAAAAAAACAAACAACTCCATTCAAAAGTGGGCGAAGGATATGAACAGACATTTTTGAAAGAAGACATATGTGAGGCCAACTAATATATGAAAAAATGCCCATCATTCCTGGTCATTAGAGAAATGCAAATCAAAACCACACTGAGATATCATCTCACGCCAGTTAGAATGGCGATCCTCAAAAACATCTGGAGACAGCAGATGCTGAAGTGGATGTGGAGAAACAGGAACACTCTTACACGGTTGGAGTGTAAATTAGTTCAACCATTGTGGAAGACAGTATGGCGATTTCTCAAGGATCTAGAAATAGAAATTGCATTTGACCCAGCAATCCCGTTACTGGGCATATACCCAACGAACTATAAATCATTCTACCATAAAGACACATGCACACGTATGTTCATTGCAGCCCTGTGTACAATAGCAAAGACCTGGAACCAACCCAAATGCCCATCAATGATAGACTGGACAAAAAAAATATGGTACATATACACCATGGAATACTAGGCAGCCATAAAAAATGATGAGTTTGTGTCCTTTGTAGGGACTTGGATGAACCTGGAAACTATCATTCTCAGCAAACTGACACAAGAACAGAAAGCCAAACACCGTTTATGTTCTCACTCATAGTTGGGTGTTGAACAATGAGAACACGTGGACTCAGGGAGAGAAACATCACACACTGGGGGCAGTTGCGGGGGGGTAGGGGAGAGACAGTGGGGGGCTGGGGAGGGGGGGAGGGTAGGGTGGTGAGGGATACATGGGGAGAAATGCTAGATATAGTATGCACTAAGTTAAAATAAATAAATTAAAAATATATATATAATTATAAAAATATGTTGTTCAGTTTGTAACATATACAGATATAATATGTATATTAATACTAGCATAAAAATTAAATAGAGAAAGCGCTATACAGAACAATGTTTTTATATTTTACTGGGTTTAAGTAACTATAGTCTAAAGTAGGTTCTGATAAATTAAAATATTCATGTTAAGCCATACAGCAACCATAAGAAAATAATAAAAATACACAAAGTGAGAGAATCATTCAAAGAAACATAAATATTACACTAGAAAGTATGAAATTAATGCAAAAAGAAAACAGTAAAGGAGGAAGCAGAAGAACAAAAAAGACTTAAGACACAGAGAGAACAAAAGCAAAATGGCAGATGTGAATCCAGATATATCAATAATATTATTAAATGTGAATGGATTAAACAAATGTATCAAGAGGTAAAGTTTGTTCTGATGGATAAAAAGTAGATCCAACTAGATACTGTCTATAGAATATACATTTTACATTCGAAGATGCAAGTAAGTTGAAAGTAAAAGGATTGAAAAAGATATGCAAATACCAACGTTAAGAAAACTGGAGTGGCTATATCAATATGAGACAAATTAGACTTTCAATAAACATGTTATTAGAGATAATGAAAGATATTTTATAAAAGGGTCAATCCATTAAGAAAATTTAGTAATTATAAACATATGTGCATCTAAAAACAGAGCCCCAAAATACATGAAGCAGAAGTCCAAGAGAGCTGAAGAGAGAAATAGACAATTCAAAAATTATCACTGGAGGCTGGGCGTGGTGGCTCACGCCTGTAATCAAGCACTTTGAGAGGCCGAGTCAGGTGGATCACCTGAGGTCAGGAGTTCGAGACCAGGCTGGCCAACATGGCAAAACCGCATCTCTACTAAAATAAAAAACTAGCCAGGTGTGGTGGTGGGCACCTGTAATCCCAGCTACTCAGAAGGCTGAGGCAGGAGAATCGCTTGAACTTGGGAGGAGGAGGTTGCAGTGAGCCGAGATCATGCTACTACACTCCAATCTGCTGGGCAACAGAGCAAGACCCCCTCTCAAAAACAAAACAAAGCAAAAACAAACAACAACAACACAAAAGTTAACACTGGAGACTTCAATATCCCACCTTTAATAATTGGTAGAACAACTAGATAGAAGCTCAATGAGGAAACAGAAAACTTGAACAACACTATAAACCAACTAGACTTAACGGATTGCTATAGAACACTCTGCACGACAACAGCAAAGTACATACTCTTCTCGAGTGCATATGAAATATTCTCAAGGATAAACCACGTGCTAGGATGTAAAAAAGAGCCTGAACAAATTTAAAAGGATTGAAATCATGCAGGTATGTTCACCAATCACAATGGAGTGGAATTAGATAATACTTGTAACAGGAATTTTTGAAGTTCAAAAATAGGTGGAAATTATAAACAACACACTTCTAAATAACCAATTGAGTCAAAGAAAAATCACAGGGGATATCAGAAAATACTTTGAAAGGAATAAAAATTAAGAAGCAACATACTAAAACTTGTGGGATGCAGCTAAAGCAGTACTTAGGGATATATTTATAGCTGTAAAATATCTATATTTAAAAAGAAAAACTTTAAATCAGTAACCTTGCCTTCCATCTTAAGACACTGGAAAATTAAAAGCAAACTAAACCTCAAGTAAGCAGAAGGTAGGAAACAGTAGAGATCAGAGTGGAAATTAATAAACTAGAGAACAGAACAACAATAGAAAAAAAAATCAAAAAAAAAGTTGATTATTTGAAGAGATCAACAAAAATGACAAACCTTTACCTACAATGACAAAAAAAAAAAAAAAAGACTCAAATTACTAAAATCAGGAATAAAAAAGTAGATGTCACTATATGTCTTAGAGAAATGAAAATGATTATAAGGGAATTTATGAACAATTGTATGCCAACAAGTTTGATGACTTAGATGAGATGAACAAATTTCTAGAATGACACAAATTTGACTCAAGAAGAAGTAGAAAATCTGAATAGAACTATAAGAAGTAAAAAGACTGATAGAACTATCAATCTATAGTCTAAGAACTATAACAGTTAACTTTAAAACATCCCACAAAGAGAATCCCCAGGCCCAGATAGCTCAACAAACCTAGGAATAGAAGCAAATTTCCTCAACCTGATAAAGATCATCTACAAAACACCCAAAGCTAATATTGGAATTAATGGGGAAAGTCTAAAGCTTCCACCCTAAGGTCAGGAGCAAGACAAGGAAGTCTGCTGTCATTACCTGTGTTCAGCATTGTACTGGAGGCTCCAGCCAAGGCAACTAGGCAATAAAAGAAACGAAAGGTGGCTGGGCCCTGTGGCTCACGCCTGTAATTCCAGCACTTTGGGAGGCCGAGGTGGGCGGATCACGAGGTCAGGAGATTGAGACCATCCTGGCCAACATGGTGAAACCCTGTCTCTACTAAAAAAACAAAAAAATTAGCTGGGCGTGTTGGTGTGTGCCTGTAGTCCCAGCTACTCGGGAGGCTGAGGCAGGAGAATTATGTGAACCCAGGAGGCGGAGATGGCAGTGAGTCAAGATCGCGCCACCGCACTAGCCCTACAGCCTGGGCGACAGTGTGAAACTCTGTCTCAAAAAAATAAAAAAATAATAAATAAAAGGCATCCAGATTGGAAAGAGAAGTAAAACTATCACTATTTTTAGATGACATAATTTTATATCTGGGAAACCTTAAGAAATAGAGCCAGGTGTGGTGGTACGTGCCTGTAGTCCCAGCTATTCAGGAGGTTGAGGCGGGAGATCACTTGAGCCCAGGAGTTTGAGGCTGTAGTGAATTATGATTGCACTTGTGAATGGCCACTGTACTCCAGCCTAGGCAACATAGTAAGACCAAGTCTCTAAAAAAAGAAAGTAAAAGAAAATCTTAAAACACACACACACACACACACATACACACGCAAACACACACACACACACTATTGGAACAAATGAGTTCAGAAAATTTGTAGTATACAAGATATACAAAGCAGTGATTGCATTTCTGTATACTAGTAATCTACAATTCAAAAATGAAAGTAAGAAAGCAATTCCAGTTACGTTAGCATGAAAAAATAGAAATACATAAGAATAAATGTAGGAAACAAATGCAAGACTTGTGTACTGAAAATGACAAAGCATCATTGAAAACATTAAATACCTAAGTAAATAGAAAGATATCCCTTGTTCCTGGATTGAAGATAATATTGTTCAGGTGGTAATATTTCCAAATTGATCAACAGTTTCAATGCCTATCCGTCATATCTCAGCTACCTTTTCGTAGAAATGGACAAGCTGATCCTTTAATTCACATGAAAATTCAAGGGACCACAATGGCCAAAGCAATGTTGAAAAACAACACACTTGGAGGACTCATGCCTCTTTCAAAACTTACTAAATAGCTACAGTATTCAAAGTACTCTTGTATTGGCATAATGATAGACATACAGATCAATGGAATAAGATTAAGCATCCAGAAATAAACCTTTACATTTATGGTCAATTGATTTTTGACATGATGCCAAGACAATTTAGCAGAAAAAGAATAGTCTTTTCAACAAACAATTGGGACAACTGAATGTCTACATGCAAATGAATGAAGTTGGACCCCTTCTTCACACCGTATGCCAAAATTAACTCACAATGGATCATAGATCTAAATGCAAGAGTTAAAACTATAAAACTCTTAGAAGAAAATAAAAGAGTGAATTTTCATGACATTGGGTTAGGGCTAAAGTTTCTTAGATATGACACCAAAAGTACAAGTAACAGTAGAAAAAAATAAATTGACCTCAAATTCAAAACTTTTGTGCTTTGTTTTTTCCTTTTTTGAGATGGGTCTTGCTCTGTCACCCAGACTGGAGTGCAGTGGTGCAGTCACAGCTCACCGCAGCCTTGAACTCTTGGGCTCAAGCGATTCTCCTGCCTCAGTCAGCCCTCCTGAGTAGCTAGGACTACAGGTATATGCCATTATGCTTGACTAAGTTTTATATTTTTTGTAGAGATGGGCTCCCAATTCTTGAACTCCTGGCGTCAAGTGATCCTCCTGTCTTGGCCTCCCAAAGTGCTGGGATTATAGGCATGAGTCACTGAGCCCAGACAAAATTTTATGCTTTAAAGAACACTGTTGACTAGAGGTAATGGCTCATGTCTGTAATCCCAGCACTTTGGGACGTCAAGGCAGGAGAATCACTTGAGGCCAGGAGTTTGAGACCAGCCTGGGCAACATAGTAAGACCCCATCTCTCAAAAAAAAAGAAAAAAATTAGATTAGCTGGGCATGGTGGCACATACCTGTCATCCCAGCTTCTCAGGAGGCTGAGATGGGAGGATGGCTTGAATCTAGGAGTTTATAGAGGCTGCAGTGATCTATGATTGCACCACTGCATTCCAGTCTGGGTGACAGACAGAGATCCTGTCTCTTAAGAAAAAAAAAAAAAAGATGGGGCATTTACAGCTTCTGGATGTCTATTATTGAATTCCAGACATTTTCTAGCTTCTCTGGTGGCAGCAGTAGCCATAGCAGCATTGACAGCAACAGCACAGAAGCCCCTAGAAATAGTGACAAATTCCCTGCAGTGTCATCTGCCTTCTAAGTGGAACTGCCCCAGGAAAATAAAGGGGAAGCTCCCACTGGTTAATAGAACCTCTGGTGCCCATTTATAAGTGTAATTTTGCAACTTTCTCGGTGGCTTGCAAAGGCTGTCCCTAAATTTCCTTTCAACAGTGCGCTTTCCCTTTTTCTTAGATGTGCACGGAAAGGACCAGGCTGCCTGAGAATGCTTTCCAGGTCAGATAGTTGGCTGCCTCTTCTCTTTAGCTAAATAAAGGACATCATCTTCAAAGAACAAGGAGGCAAGTCCATCTGGTCTCTCTGATTGCACCGGTCAGGGGAGTTCCAGCCAAGTCTCAAGCTTTAGCTATCTGGACAGTCAGCTCATACCACCCAGAATCTACATCTGGCTGCCAAATGCACCTTGCTCTGGCCACCCACATACACTTGATCCAATGAGCAACCGACTCAGCATTCTCCTGACTGAACAAAGAGGGTGCTTGCCACAAGCAGGGCTATTGTTCAACTGGCATTACCATCAAAGGCCCTGGCCAGTTCTCCTTTGTCTGTCAGTTGCTATTCAGAAGGAAAAGAGAAGAAAAGCAAATCAATAGGTTTCTTGGAGAGAATCGCCTGTGGACGTGGGACATTCACTGTAGCACCGAGCTAACGTGATTCTAATAACAACTTGTAAAGCTATTTAACATGGGGAACCTTGCCAACATATATTCCAAAATGTCACGGCGCCTGGTTATAACGGGCAGGCTGTTTCCCACATTCAGATTGTTGAGTCATCTCTGCCTGCTTGTATATAACAAGGTCTGTGCAAGGTGTTTTGGGGCAGGTTATTACATGGATGTTAACCTCTCAACCCTGTATTGGCATTAAAGACATGCCATCTTGTCTTCAGACATACTACAAGAGCCTTTTCCCAGAAGGTCAGATTTTTTTTCCCACCTGGCCCATCTTGTGCCACCAATAGGAACAGACTCTTGACACCTTCACATACATCACATCTTTATTTTTTTAATCAGTCACCTGCACTGGTTTATGAGGGGTAAGGTGGACACAGCCCTTCCTGGCAGTTAGGAGCATTTGGATCTTTTTGGTGGGTCAAAACGTTATTCATATTATGAAATATTTCTAACATGTAGAAAAAGAACAGGTAGTAAATATACTGAACACATGGTTTCCAACCCTGGACTTAAAACAACAGCAGCAATGGCCAACCGCGGTGCCTCATACCTGTAATCCCAGCACTTTGGGAGGCCGAGGCAGACAGATCACCTGAGGTCAGGAGGCCAAGGCGGGCAGATCACCCTGAGGTCAGGAGTTCGAGACCAGCCTGACCAACATAGTGAAACCCCATCTCTACTAAATATACAAAAAATTAGCCAGATGTGGTGTGTACCTATAGTCCCAGCTACTCGGGAAGCTGAGGCAGGAGAATTACTTGAATCTGGGAGGTATTGCACTGAGCCGAGATTGTGCCACTGCATTCCAGCCTGGGTGACAGAGCGAGACTCCATCTCAAACAAACAAACAAACAAAAACAACAGCAACAACAAATACTAACAATGGGCTGGGCATGGTGGCTCACGCCTGTAATCCCAGCACTTTGGGAGGCCAAAGCAGGAGGATCACTTGAGCCCAGAAGTTCAAGATCAGCCTGGGCAACATAGCAAGATCCCATCTCTATAAAAGAAATAAAAACTACTCCCTACCTCCGAATACCGACAATGTCCTGTGTGCCCTTTTTGAATGCATTTCTTTCTCCCCCATCCCTTAGAGATCACCACTCAGCCCAGTGTCTGTCAGGTGTACACATGTTTGTGTACTTTCTTTATCATTATTTTTTTAGACAGAGTCTCGCTGTGTTGCCCAGGCTGGAGTACAGTGGTGCCATCTCGGCTCACTGCAGCCTCCGCCTCCCGGGTTCAAGCGATTCTCCAGCCTCAGCCTCCTGAGTATCTGGGATTACAGATCTGCACCACTACATCTGGCTACTTTTTAAATCTTTTTTGGTAGAGACAGGGTTTTGCCATGTTGGGCAAGCTGGTCTAAAACTTGTGGCCTCATGTGATCCACCTGCCTCAGCCTCCCAAAGTGCTGGGATTATCGGTGTGAACCACTGTGCTCGGCCACCTTTGTGGGTACTTTTACAATATGGAGCCACACACGACATTCATTTTACATGTTTTAGAATTTCATGTGAATGACATTAGACTATGTAGACTTCTGCAACAGCACGCTCTGGGGTTGACCTGGTTGATGTGTGAGGTCATGGTTCCTCTGCTTACGCTGGTCCTAATATACCATGATCCATTTACCCACTCCGGTTTTTCACTGTTACAGACATTACTGTGCCGAGTACTCTTAGGAAGAAGGACTTTACTACTAACGTGTATTTTATTGGATTGCTGGTGCATGGTGACAACAAAAAGCAGACAGACTTTTGGTCAGTTTCTCATTGTTTTTGAATTTCTAGAGACAATGCACCCTTTATCAATGCTCCCAGTGAGAACCCCGCCCCTCACTGCTCTGGCTTCTCCACTGTTCTCTCAGGCCATCTTTGTGTCTATTTCCTGATCTGCCCCTGATGTCTTCAACGTCTGTTTCCTGCCATCCCTGACTCCATGTACCAATTCTCTCTCACACTGGGCCCTGGCTTTCCTTGCCCCTTTGATTATATAATTTCCAGCTATTCTTGGTGAAAATCTCACAGCGTCTTGCCTCAGATCCTGTTCCTCTGGCTTAGATGCTCCTGGCAAGTATCCCCACTGAATTCCTCAGGCCCTAAGAAGGGAGATAAGAAGCGGACATGCATAGAGTTTTCTCTAAGTTCCCACCACCCCTAACAGGCAATGGTATAGAGAAAATGCTCAGTGATTAAATACTGTGCTGAATACAAGAGAGGCATAAAAATGGAATTTGATGGATGTGGTATAGGGCCAGGGTTACATAAGATCCTTCTAACAATGCAAGTAGACTGACTCTCATCAGATAGAGACTCTTTATGGAAACACTATGGCACATAAGCTGTTATTTAAGAGGGCATAATAAATTTCATGTTTCCTTTCACCTGACTGCATTCCTGAAGAATATTCAATGTTCCACACCCACACTTGCATACACACTCAGAGGTGTACGCACCAACACTTCCATTTCCTGAAAAGATTCAGTGATAATCTATTTTAGGCACTGCTAAGCAATTTAAATAGAAGGCTACCAAGTTATCTTTTTTAGTAAACTTTTATTGAAATATAGCAAGCACACAGTGCACAAATCATGAGTATGCAGCTCAATGAATATTCACAAACTCATCTGGTAATCACACCTCAAATTGAGAAACAGAATATACCACTTCTCCAAAGCCCCATGTGCTCCATTTCAGTCACTACACACCACCATCCTGCGTTCTCACGTCGTATATTAGTTTTGCCTGGTTTTGAACTTTCAGCAAATGAAATCATGCCGTCTATACTCTCTTATGTCCGACTATTTTTGCACAACGGTAAGTTTGTGAGATGCGTCCAAGTCATCGTGTAGGGCCTAATTCATTCATTTTCATTCTTATATATTATATTCCATACTGTGTGAATGTATGACAATTTGTTCATTTTGATGGGCATTTGAGTTGTTTCCAGTTTTTTTCTCTTTTCTTTTTTTAAGAGACAGTGGTGAAATCCCATCTCTACTAAAAATACAAAAAATTAGTGGTGCATGCCTGTAATCCCAGCTACTCGGAAGGCTGAGGCAAGAGAATCGCTTGAACCCAGGAAGCGGAGGTTGCAGGGAGCTGAGATTGTGCCATTGCTCTCCAGCCTGGGTGACAGAGCAAGACTCTGTCTCAAGAGGAAAGAGAAAAGAGAGACACAGGTTGGCCAGGCACAGTGGCTACCTTGGTAATCCCAGCACTTGGGGAGGCCAAGGTGAGTGGATGACTTCAGGTCAGGAGTTCAAGACCAGCCTGACCAACATGTTGAAACCTTGTCTCCACTAAAAATACAAAATTAGCTGGGCGTGGTGGTGGTAATCCCAGCTATTTGGGAGGCTGGGCAGGAGAATCGCTTGAATCCGGGAGGCAGAGATTGCATTGAGCTGAGATTGGGCCATTGCATTCCAGCCTGGGTGACAGAGCAAGACTGTCTCAAGAGAAAACAAACAAAAAAAGAGAGACAGGTTGGCCAGGCACTGTGGCTCACACTTGTAATCCCAGCACTTTGGGAGGCCAAGGTAAGTGGATCACTTCAGGTCAGGAGTTCAAGACCAACCTGATCAACATGGTGAAACCCCATCTCTACTAAAAATACAAAATTAGCCGGGCGTGGTGGTGGTAATCTCAGCTACTTGGGAGGCTGAGGCAAGAGAATCGCTTGAACCCGGGAGGCAGAGGTTGCACTAGCCAAGATGGTGCCATTGCACTCCAGCCTGGGCAACAAGAGTGAAACTTCATCTCAAAATAAAAATAAAAAGAGACGGGTCTTGCTCAGTGGCATGGTCATGGCTCACTGCAGCCTTAAACTCCTGGGCTTAAGCCCTCCTCTCACCTCAGCTTTCCAAGTAGCTGGGACTGCAGGCATATGCCACCATACTTGGCTAATTTTAAAATATTTTTGTCGACCCAGGGTCTTGCTATGTTGTGCAGTCTGATCTTGAACTCCTGGGCTCAAGTGATCCTCCTGCCTGGGCCTCCCAAAGTGCCGGGATTATAGGTTTGAGACACTGTAGCCAGCCCTCTGCTCATTCTTTACATGTTATCTTTTTCCTAAAGCTTATCTTTTTCTTTTTCTTTTATTATTCTACCTACTCAACACCTACCTACACTAGGTCATTCACTTATTTATTTATTTATGACACGGTGTCTCCCTCCATTGCCCAGGCTGGAGTGCAGTGGCATGCCTCTTGGCTCACTGCAGCCTACGCCGCCCAGGTTCAAGCTATTCTTCTGCCTCAGCCTCCTGAGTAGCTGGGACTACAGGTGTGCACCACCCCACGCAGTTAATTTGTGTATTTTTAGTAGAGATGAGGTTTCGCCATGTTGACCAGTCTGGCCTCAAACTCCTGACCTCAGGTGATCCGCCCTCCTCGGCCTCCCAAAGTGCTGGGATTACAGGCATGAGCCACCAAACCTGGCTGGTCATTCACTTATTCATTCAGCAAACACTGAGTCCCTACCATGCACTAGAGATTGTGCTAGGTGATGAGAAAAATCAACATGGTCTCTGTCCCTGCAGTCTAGTGAGGAGCAAGCATTTAACAGGTGCGTCTCACAATTTACCGTAATTACACGCAGTAATTGTTGTTACCAAGGAAAATAAACAAGTGCCACGAGAGTAGCTGGGGGCTTCATTTGGATGGAAAAGTTCAGGAAAAGCCCCTTTTAGGAAGGAATCTGAGATGGAAAATTGAGTAGAAGGGAAGGGATTGGTGTTGGAGAGATAAAAGATCAGCATATGTGAAAGCTCGAGGGAGAAAAACACTTGAAACTAAGAAATAAAAAAGACCAGGATGGTGGCTCAAGCCTGTAATCCCAGCACTTTGGGAGGTTGAGGTGGGCGGATCACCTGAGACCAGGAGTTCGAGACCAGCCTGGCCAACATGACAAGACCCTGTCTCTACTTAAAATACAAAAATTAGCTGGTGTGGTGACAGACGTCTGTAATCCCAGCTACTCGGGAGGCTGAGGCAGGAGAATTGCTTGAACCTGGGAGGCGGAGGTTGCAGCAAGCCAAGATTACACCACTGTACTCCAGCCTGGGCGACAGAGCAAGATCTAAACATAAAACAAAACCAACAAATCCTAAGACCCCAACCAACTGAATCGACTACCTTTTGGCCAAGGGTACTCCAGAGAAAACTTAAAACCTGAATTCCCAGAGGTGCCGGGATGGGAGTTCAGACAAGCCTCGTGATCCTGCTTTCTTTGCTAACTGCTGTTAGGCTTTCTTTCCTAACAGTTCAACAGCAATCAGTCCTTTTACCAGACTTGCTCCACTGCTGATTTATACCACACCTGAGCAGTTTTCTTTCCTGCTAGGAGACCACTTGCCAGCAAGTGGTTCTGGCTAGTTTAGGGGGCTGTATACTGAGTGCCTTCGTATCCTCTGCCTCACCTTTTGATCTATAGGGCCTAACTGTAACACCTTTATTATTTTATTATTATTATGTATTTTTTTGAGACAGAGTTTCGCTCTGTTCCCAGGCTAGGGGGCAGTGGCATGATCTCTGCTCACTGAAACCTCTGCCTCCCAGGTTCAAGTGATTCTCCTGCCTCAGCCTCCCAAGTAGCTGGGATTATAGGTGCACACCACTGTGGCAGGCTAATTTTTCTATTTTTAGTAGAAATGAGGTTTTACCATGTTGACCAGGCTGCTCTCGAACTCCTGACCTCAAGTGACCTTCCCACTTTGACCTCCCAAAGCACTGGGATTACAGGGCTGAGCCACTATGTCCAGCCCTATTATTATTATTTTTTGAGACAGGGTTTCACTGTGTTGCCCAGGTTAGAGTGTAGTGGTGCAATCTTGGCTCACTGTAACTTTCACCTTCTGAGCTCAAGCAATCCTCCTGCCTCAGCCCCCCAGCTAGCTGGGACCACAGGCACGTGCAAACATGCCTGGGTAATTTTTGTATTTTTGTTAGAGACAGGGTTTCACCATGTTGCCCAGGCTGGTCTTGAATTCCTGGGCTCAAATGATCTGCCTGCCTCAGCCTCCCAAGGTGCTGGGATGACAGGTGTGAGCAACTGTGTGCCTCGCTATAATACCTTTAAATGTTAAATCTCCATCCCAAAGAGAACATGAGATGTAAGTAACATCCATTTTAACTTACTATGCACACATGCCTCTGTGAATATGCATAGCTCCTCCTATAACCTGTTCAATATGCATACTCAGTCAAGCCATTCAGCATAAATTAGTGTCTTACCTTTCCTCCTTCGAGGTTCCATTTCCTTCCTGCAGGTTGTGATACCTCCTTTTAGAAATATAGCATTTGTAGCCAGGTGTGGTGGCTCCCGCCTATAATCCCAGCACTTTGTGAGGCAAAGGTGGGTGGATCATTTGAGGCCAGGAGTTTGAGACCACGGGCAACATGGTGAAACCCTGCCTCTACTAAAAACACAAAAATTAGCCGGGAGTGGTGGCAGGTGCCTGTAATCCCAGCTACTTGGGAGGCGGAGGCAGGAGAATCACTTGAACCTGGGAGGCAGAGGTTGTAGTGAGCTGAGATCATGCCATTGCACTTCAGCCTGGGCAACAAGAACAAAACTCTCAAAAAGAAAGAAAGAAAAGAAAGAGAGCATTTCTTTCTAAATGTATAGGTGTTAGTGACTCTTTTGATTGACAGAATCTTCAGAGACCATGGGAAGGCCAGTGTCAGATCCAGAGGAGCAAAGTTGCTGACAGCCCAGAGGAGGCAGCAGACAGAACACATGGGGCCTCGTAGGCCACTTTAATCATTCTGTATTTTATTGCAAGTGCAATGGGAAACCATTGAAAAGATACAGAGTAGGGTGTTCACCTGACCTGAGGGGTTTTGTCAGCTTTGGCTGACTGTGTGGGGAAAGAATTGGAAGGAAAGAGAGGTGGAAGTAGGGAGACCAGGTGGAAGGTTCTTGCAGTAATTCAGAGAAGTGAAATTGATGGCTAGGAGTTGGGCAGGAGGGTGGCGGTGGAGCCAAGTGCACAGAGGTGAAAGAAAATTGGGAGGGCGAAATAAGCAAGATCTGGTTCTCCACTGGAGGTGGTGGGTGAGAGGGTGAGGGAAGAGGACTTGGTAAACTAGGTCCCAGACTCATGGCTTGAGCAATGGAATGGATAGACAAGCCTTTCTCCTGGTTGGGGGAGATTGGAGATGCTGCAGATTTGGATATGGAGAGGATCACAAGTTTTAAGCATGTAACCTTGTGTCGTGCCACTGAAACTTACAGGGGGATGTGTTAGCCCAAGTATTTTAATTTTCAGCTATGTGGCTCCACCCCAGGACTCTTCACTCATTGAAGGTGAGGCCTCCCATTGCTTCACAGAAGAAGAGACATAGCTAGAACAAAGTGCTGAGGATTAACCCTGCTTTAAAAATAGATTAATTTTTTAAAAAAATCACAAAGAAAGCCAGGTGTGGTGTTGACGCCTGTAATCCCAGCGCTGTGGGAGGCCGAGTGAGGTCAAGAGTTCAAGACCAGCCTGGGCAACATAACAAGACCTCATTTCCACAAAATAAAAAAAAAGTTGGCCAGCCATGGTGCTGCACACCTGTAGTCCCAGCTACTCAGGAGGCTGAGGTGGGAGGATGGCTTGAACCCAGGAGTTCGAGGCTGCAGTGAGTTACGTATGATCCTGCCACTGCACTCCCACCTGGGTGACAGAGCAAGACCCTGTCTCAAAAAAAACTTTTAAAAAATTAAAACTGTAAATTAAGAAAAGGCTTATTTGGAGGAGGATTTGAGACCATGAGAAAGTGTTCTAAGGATTCAGCTGTCTAAAGCATGATGGCTCATGGATGGATAGGTTGAAGATCTAGAAGCCAAGTTCCTGAGAAGGCAGGAGGGGATGGGGTTCTGTTGACATCCTCGGCTGCCCTGGTGCATATGAGAACCAGCTGCTTAGGACAGCTGTCAGGAGTGTAACTGACTGATGGTCTCAGCTTCTGTGTTTCTGGATCCACCTTGCATCCTTGGTCCCTGAGGCTATTCTCAGTATGACTAAGGATGGCAGGGCCATTCTTAGGGCAATTTTGGCACGAGGACTCCCCATAGTCCTAGCAAAGCCTTTCTTGGAGCTGTGCTACAGTCTAGGAGCCTTCCATCCAGTTTTCCTTCCCCTTGTCCTTCACAGGTGCCAGAGCTGCCTGCTGGTCTCAAAGCTCTCTCTGCCTTCTCTGCCTCCCTCCATTTTATCCTTCACGGGCATATCCCTTGATATTGTTTTTCTTTTGAGACGGGGTCTTGATCTGTTGCCCAGGCTCTGGAGTTTGGCGGTACAATCATAGCTCACGGCAGCCTTGATCTCCAGTGATCCTCCTCAGTCTCCTGAGTAGCTGGGACTACAGGTGTAGGCCACCAAGCCCGGCAAATTTTTGTAGTTTTATTAGGACGGGGTTTCACCGTGTTGGTCAGGCTGGTCTCGAAACTCCTGACCTCAAGTGATCCGCCCGTGTTGCCTCCCAAAGTGCTGTGATTGCAGGCATGAGCCACCACGCCCAGCTACTTGTCTGTTTTTTGTTGTTTTTTTTGGAGACAGTCTCACTCTGTTACCCGGGCTGGAGTGCAGTGGCACGATCTCAGCTCACTACAACTTCTGCCTTTCAGGTTCAGGTGATTCTCCCACCTCAGCCTCCCGAGGAGCTGGGATTTCAGGTGCCCTCCACCATGCCCAGCTAATTTTAGTAGAGGCGGGGTTTTGCCATGTTGGCTAGGCTGGTCTTGAACTCCTGAGTTCAAGTGATCTACCCACCTTGGCCTCCCAAAGTCTTGGGATTATAGGTGTGAGCCACCGCGTCCAGCACCCCCATGTTATTTCTTGATCCCGCATAGCGTGTTCCCTGCTCCATGGTTCCCAGAAATACTCTTTCTCTAGATCTTCAGATGGCATGCCCCTCACTTCATCCAAGTTTCTGCTCCACTGTCAGTTCCTTCTAGAGGCCTTCCCTGATCACTTTCTCTAAAACTACTCACCCTAACAGGGAGGATCCTTTGAACCCAGAAGTTTGAGGCTGAGTGAGCTATGATCGCCCCATTGCACTCCAGTCTGGGCAACAGAGCAAGACCTTGTTTCTTATAAAATTAAATAAATAAATAAATAGCTAATTCCGACCATACCCATTGTTGTTCTGTGTCCCCTTACCCTGTGTCATTTTTTTCTTGGCATTTGTCACTCTTTGAAATTGTATTAGACTGGTCCTGATGGAGTGAGTTACCTCAATTCATTGTTCACGGGCAGTTACTGATGGAACTCCTGGTGTTGCTATTTTCCCACTTCTCACTACTGCATTTGTCTAGTAAAAAAAAAAAGTGTATTACTTAATTTGGGCTCAATAAATGTGTAAATTAAAGAATACAGTTCTTTTTTGTTTTTTGGGACAGGGTCTTGCTCTGCCACCCTGGAGCAGTGGCGTGATCATGGCTCATTGCAGCCTTAACCTCCTGGGCTCAAGCAATCCTCCTGTCTCAACCTCATGAGTAGTAGGGACTACAGGTGTATGCCACCACACTGGGCTAATCGTTTAATTTTTTTCTAGAGATGGGGTCTTGCTCTGTTGCCCAGGCTGGTCTCGAACTCCTGGGCTCAAGCCATTTTCCTGCTTCAGCCTCTCTAAGTGCTGGGATTACAGGCATGAGCCACTGTGCCAATTTAGGAATACAGTTCTTTAATTTAAAGATTGTGGGCTGGGCACGGTGGCTCACGCATGCAATTCCAGCACTTTGGGAGGCTGAGGTGGGTGGATCACCTGAGGTCAGGAGTTCGAGACCAGCCTGGTCAACATGGAGAAAACCCATCTCTACTAAAAATGCAAAACTTAGCTGGGCGTGGTGGCGTGTGCTCCCAGCTACTCAGGAGGCTGAGGCAGGAGAATCACTAGAACCCAGGAGGCAGAGGTTGCAGAGCCGAGATTGTGCCACTGCACTCCAGCCTGGGCAACAGAGCAAGACTCCATCTCAATAAATAAATAAATAAATAAATAAATAAATAAATAAATAAATAAATAAAGACTCTGATGGCTACTTACCATCTAGGGCAATCCTGTCTGATAGAAATATAATGTGGATCACAAATGTAATTTCAAATTTCTAGGAGCTCTCTGTTACTTCTTAAGCTTCCTAAGTAGTGAATGTGAACAGGATTGAGCAGTTGTGTGAAGAGACGCAAAATACCCAGGTGTAGCTTTTGGTGGTAAACTCCCCCTCACCGGGGTAAAAGCATTCTGCTTCATCTAAAAAGCACTGAAACAATAGAGGTATGACTTGGTTTTAGTCCGTCAAATAGTTCTGTGACCTTAGGTAGATCACGTGGGTCCAGGATGGCAAACAGATTTTAGTTTTCATGTCATCTTCTATTAATTGATAGTGGCTGCCTGGAGGTTGGCTGAGGACAAGATTCTGAGACTTAGTCTGAACTTCTTGGGAAGAGTGCCTTGATCAATTCATGATGTCTGTGCTGGGCACCACAGGAGAATCGGGCAGACTGTGCCAAGACTCAATTTTCTCCTCATTCAAAAGTGGATAAAAATAACAGCTCTCTCAGCCCAACATGGACACTTACGAAGCTCAAATGGAGCAGGCTGAGAAAATGCTTTCAAAGTCCAACACAACACTAAGATATTATTAGAGATTTGTCTTCTTAGTTGGGTCAAGGCTAATGTAATGGGTTTGTGTGTGTGTGCACGTGTGTGTGTGTGTGTATTTTCCAACAGCAGAAAAAGAAAAGTACAGGTCAATGTTTCCTAAGCAGCTGGGTCTAGGAAAATGCTCAGTTGTGCCAAGCTCCGGATTTTCATTTTTTTTTGGAGACCAAGTTTTGCTCTTGTCACCCAGGCTGGATGGAGTGCAGTGGCATGATCTCGGCTCACTGCAGCCTCTGCCTCCTGGGTTCCAGTGATTCTCCTGCCTCAGCCTCCCGAATAGCTGGAATTACAGGTATGTGCCACCATACCTAGCTAATTTTGTATTTTTAGAAGAGAAGGGGTTTCACCCTGTTGGCCAGGCTGGTCTCGAACTCCTGACCTCAGGTGATCCGCCTGCCTCGGCCTCCCAAAGTGCTGGGATTACAGGCGTGAGCCACCTCGCCTGGCCCAAGCTCAGGATGTCAAAGGCTGTCTGGATAAAGATAACCAGTTGATGAGTTTAAAAAAAAATCTTCAATTTGACTTTTTTCCTCTTAATTTACTACATGCGTGTGTGTACACATTTAATCTGTATATTTTTGCAAACAATGGCCTCTTTACAAGTCACTTCGAATTTTTAAAAGGTTCAATTTTCGTTGCCTTTGAGGGCTTTGAGAGGGAGAGTGCCATTTTTCCTCTTTTATAGGCCACTTACGGTCTGACCAAGTTTACTCCCTCTCTCTACCTGGCTGTCTTTCTCAGCTTTTCCCCTCTCTGCAAAGGCCCAGGCACCTCAGTGAATCTGCTATTATTGATTCAGGAAAAGGCTTTGATTCTGCAAACCACAAGCTGTTACTCATGAAACTATGACAACTTGGTATTAGCTGCAAATCAATGAACTTTTTAAATGCAGTCGAAGCAACAAAACTCGCTTACTGCTAAACCTTGATAAGCCCACCCTGGAGCAGCCAGACCTTTATCTTAACAGCCATGTGATCTTCCCTGCTTTGATAGCCTCTTTGCTGTATTGATAAGGATTACACATCTTATAGGAGCTGTTGCCCTCTCCCCAAGCATGTCTAAAGTGGATGCAGGCAAAAAGGGAGTCTCCTTCTATGGGTGGGCTGTGACTGTTCAGCGTTCTCAAATCAACCTATTCTGAGCCTCCCTCCTTTTCTCTCTAGCTGTTCTTTAGAGATGAAATAGAAAATAGGAACCTGTCAAGGAAGAGTTTAAGCTGTGATGAAGTGCTCTTGGCGTGATTCACCGGGAGGGCATTTAGACCTTCATGCTTCGGAACCGTTCTGCAGAACCAGCTCCTGAGCCTTGCTCTGTAGAAGGCGTAGAAGTAGTCTCATCTCTGTTCCTTCCTCTTGGTCTCTAGTCAATAAAATGTCTAAGACTAGGTCACTTAGAATTTTTGTGTTTGCCATTATCACTATGACCTTCATTTACATGTGCTTTTCTTTTCTTTCCTTCTTTCTTTCTCTTTCTTTCTTTTTCTTTTTCTTTCTCTCTCTTTCTTTCTTTCTTTTCTTCCTTCCTTCCTTCCTTCTTTCTCTCTCTCTCTTTCTTTCTCTTCTCTCTCTCTCTTTCTTTCTTTTTCTTCCTTCCTTCTTTTCTTTCCTTTCTTCCTTTCATTTGTTATTTTAGAGACAGAGTCTTGCTCTGTCACCCAGGCTGGAGCACATTGGAGTGATTATAACTCACTGCAACCTCAACCTCCTGGGTTCAAGCAATCCTCCCATCTCAGCCTCCCGAGCAGCTAAGACTACAGTTTCGTGCTACCATGCCTGGCTAAGTTTAAAATATATATTTATATATATATATATATATATATATATATATATATATTTTAGTAGAGATACAGTCTTGCCTATGTTGCCCAGGCTGGTCTCAAACTCCTGGCCTCAAGTGATGGTCTTCCTGCCTTGGCCTCCCAAAGTATAGGGATTACAAGTGTAAGCCACTGTGCCTGGCCTGTGGGCCATTTTCAAATGGAGTTTGGCTGCAGATGAGTTTGTTATAATTTAGGAAAGCAAGGGCAACAGCTATCCTGGGAGACCCATTGGACGGGTGTAGGTACACCAGTGCTCACCTCCTGCTACCCAGGCATCAGCCACCAGCAGCTGGGATGTCCTGAGTGTCCACAGTGACTGCTTGCTAAAGGAACCCTCTATTTCCTGCATCTCTAATTTCCCCTTAGTCAAGCATTATCGGAAGGACCAGAGCTTTCAGAAGGTTTATTCTGTCCTCCTTATACTCTTCCTTTTTATTTTTTCTTTTTTCTTTTTTTTTCTGAGACAGAGTCTCGATCTGTCACTCAGGCTGGAGTGCAGTGGTGCGATCTCAGCTCACTGAAACATCTGCCTCCTGGGTTCAAGTGATTCTCCTGCCTCAGCCTCCCGATAACTGGGATTACAGGTGCATGCTGCTACGCCTGGCTAATTTTTGTATTTTTAGTACATATGGGGTTTCACTATGTTGGCCAGGCTGGTCTCAAACTCCTGACCTCAAGTGATCTACTCACCTCAGCCTCCCAAAGTGCTGAGATTATAGGTGTGAGCCGCGTCACCTGGCCTACTCTTTCTTTTCTTTTTCGTCTCTTACTCCTTGCTTTGGATAGCGCTTGCGTCCCATTTCACATCCTCCCATCTCACTTTTCACTTTGGACGTTGCTGCAGCAACCAGCTCAGTGCAGGTGAAACCGGATAGCCCCCGGCTCAGCTGTCCTTCTTAGCTTATACTTTCCATCCTGGGCTTCTCTAGGGTCACGGCATTGGGGTGCCCACAGAAGCCTCCTGTTGGGCAGGCTGCAGTGGCTCATGCCTCTAATCCCAGCACTTTGAGGGGCCAAGGAGGGCGGATCATTTGAGGTCAGGAGTTCAAGCCCATCTTGGCCAACATGGTGAAACCCCGTCTCTACTAAAAATACAAAAATTAGCTTGGTGTGGTAGCACGTGCCTGTATTTCCAGCTACTCAAGAGGCTGAGTTGGGAGGATCGCTTTAACCTGGGAGGTGGAGGTTGCAGTGAGCTGAGATTGTGCCACTGCACTTCAGCCTGGACTCTGTCTCAAAAAAAAAAAAAAAAAGCCTCCTGTCACTCATGCACCTGCCTCCTGAAAGAGAGAAATAGAGAGAGTTAACATCCCAAGGTGCAAACTTTGTCCAATGCGGAAGGGAAGATGGTGAATAAATATTCCCTTTATCCATGAATAATCCTTTTATCCATCTTTCCTGTGGGTGACTCTGAGGTGCATTTTATGTGGCTTCTCAGAGATCCTGGCAGGATTAAGCCCCAGTTTCTCACGGCGGTGATGAGGAGCTCAAAGACTCAGTCTCACGTCAGCTTCGCCTCTCCCCCTGTCCCCCTCCTCCTAGCCCTTCAATTGCCTCCCAAATTAGCTGCTTACGCATAAGCCCTTGTCTTGGGTTCTGCTTTCCAGGGGGAACTCCAGAACAAAATGGTCTACAAGGCAGAGTTTCAGGATGGATTCTGGAACTAGGCTCACTCTCTGGTCAGAGGGCAGTCAGGACACCACTGCTGGTGGTAAGTGAAGTGGATAACCCCTGATCTTCAGTAGCACCCCAGTTGCTGAACTCTCCGAGGGAGGACAGTGGCCCAAGAGGCAGGTGGAGGGTGAACCACTGGCTTTGCAGTAGCTATTACATTTGGATAATATGGGGACAATGATAATGGTAAGGATTGCAGGGTTGGTGGACTTTTGTTAATTGCCTTTGGAGCTGTGGTGGGTTTGTTCTGTGTCACCTTACCTAAGCTGGAACTACATTTCCCAAAATTCCGTTTTCTGCATAGTCTTGGCCACGTGATCTTGTGTAGGCTTTGGGAGGCAGCCATAGTTGTTTTACACTCAGAGGGTGAGCAGGGTACCAGGTGCTGTTGCAGCTCATGAACCTGGTTGCTGATCTGCTTGCTCACCTCGTGGATGTGAAGAAACCTCCTTCCTCACCTTCTCTGACTCCTGGACCAGCCTTTCTCCCTGGCTGAATTCATTCTTAGCATCGGACGCAGAAGCAACAGCTGTACATAGACCGTATAGCCAACTCCCCCAAATTATATAAGGTTGAATTCCTGTAATAAATCCCATATTCTAGATTATTTCTAGTGGTTCTATTTTTCTGGCCAAACCCTGACTGATACAGAAGTCCCGAAAATAGAAAATGCAGGCTCAGTTCAGCTAACAGTCAACTCAGGCACACTGTGACACTTGGCAAGGCAGTCTTGAAAGAGATTCATCTCCCACAGCTGCAGAGCAGACAGTGCTGAAACTCAGGCTCAGGAATCAGTTTTAAGGATAGCAAAGCTATAACGGAAACAGAAAGCACGACCCCAGGAAACTTCCTATCCTAAAGGCAGGGCCTTGAGAGGACTCTGAGTTCTGGCATTAGGTTGTTTGGCTGGACAGGGCCTGAGAATCTTGGAACCCACAGATACTCCTGTAACTCCAGGATGGCAGAGGCAGAATTTCTCCTTTGCTAGGAAACAGTAGCCTTCTCTTGCCTGAAGACCTTCAAAGCCTCGCAAGATGATTCTTGTCTTTCTCAAGGTCTTGTTGAAGTGGCATTGAGCACCTCACTAATACCCGAGGTTCGTTGCCTCATGCCAAGGAAATCAAGGACGTGGACACAAAAGGAGTAAGGTTAAGAGTGGAAGTTTAATAGGTGAAAGAAGAGAAAAACTCTCCTGCAGAGAGAAAGGGGGTCCCGAATAGGTTTTCTGGTTCTGTGGTGAAATGCATGGGGTTTTATAGATGAGCTTGAGGAGGCAGTGTCTGATTTACATAGGGTACAAGAGATTGGCCGGACCAGGTGTGCCATTTACATACTGTGTGAAGAAGCTGGCTCCCCCACCCTAATCTTTTATTATGTAGATGGATTATCTACCTGGCCGGTGCCCTGTTGTCTGTTCCTTTACTGTACATGTGGTTGACAAAGAAAGGGAAGATGGAGCCTCCATGTTGAATATACCTGGCTTCCGGGTATCCCTTTTCTATTGGCATAGATGCCGGTATTTACCTATGCAAGCTTCCAGCTTGCTTATCTATGTTTGGAGTTTGATTTTTTAGGCTGCTTTTTGTTAGAAAAGAAAGGATTTTAGGCTGCTTTTTTATTAAAAGGGAAACTTTACTGAGGACTCTCCAGCCTGGGCAACAGAGTGAGACTCTGTCTCAAAAATAAAATAAAATAAAATAAAATAAAAAGACATACTTGAGACTGGGTAATTTATAAAGAAAAGGAAGTTTAATAGACTCACAGTTCCACATGGCTGGGGAGGCCTCACTCACAATCATGGTGGAAGGCAAAGGAGAAGCAAAGGCACATCTTACATGGCGGCATGCAAGAGTGTGTGTGCAGGGGAACTGCCCTTTATAAAACCATCAGATCTCGTGAGACTTATTCACTATCACGAGACTAGCACAGAGAAACCCACCACCATGATTCAATTACCTCCCACTGGCTCCCTCCCATGATGGGTGGGGATTATGGGAACTACAATTCAAGATGAGATTTGGGTGGGGACACAGCCAAGCCACATCAGGGGTTGTAATTGTTTTTTTTTCTCTCTCCAGTTCTTTTCTGCCAGCTCAGTGAAAATGGTTTCTGATCCCTGTGGGGCTGTGGAAAAGATGAGAGGAGGAGAACATTTCTAACTGATAGGAATTGTCATCAGATGACTTTGTGCTATCTGAGCCAGCAAGAGGTTAAAGCTGACTTGTTTCTTTGGGCAGTGTGATGGTTAATTTTAGGTGTCACTGTGACTGGGTTAAGGGATGCCCAGATAGCTAGTAAAACATTATTTCTGGGTTGTCTGTGAGAGTGTTTCCTAAAGAGGTTAGCATTTGAATTGAGAGACTGAGTAAAATAGATAGATCTATCCTCACTAGCGTGAATGGGCTTCATTCAATTCGCTGAGGAAAGGCAAATTCTCTCTCTCTTTAAGCAGAGACATTTATCTTCTGCCCTCAGACTTTGGCACTCCTGGTTCTCAGGAGTTAGACTCTGAGACTTACACCATTGTTCCCCCTCCTACCCTCTGGTTCTAAGGCTTTTGGCTTTATAGTTATACCATCTGCTCCCCTGATGCTCAGACCTTTGGACTTGGACAGAATTAAACCACAAATTTCCTAGTTCTCCAGCTTGCAGATGGTGTACTGTGATGCTTCTCAGCCTCCATAATCATGTGAGCTGATTCCCATAATAAGTCTCCTCTTCTAGGTCTACGTCTATCCTATTGGTCCGTTTCTCTGGAGAACTCTGACTAATACAGACGCGTCGTGGGTTCTTCCAAGATGTCCTTTCCCTTCTGTCCAATGTTCATCTGGGTGGCATGCCTGTGGTTGTCTCATGCTCTTTTCACAGTCCTTAGGATCTGGTGGTTCCTTCAGTTTCTCTCTGCCAAGGCCTGTTCACATCCTTCAGTAAACCTTATGTCAATCTTCTCTGGCATGTGGCCCACATCCAGTCCATGGAAAACCCCGCATGCATTCTTTGGCCCAACACATTATGGAAGGCAGGCAGATCTCCAAACAGTTGTCTTTCCTTTGGCTCATCTATCTGCAGCCCACCAGACTGCTTCTCACCCAGGAGGTTTCTCAGGTGGAAATCCATTCTGTCTGCCCTTTCCTTGTCTTCCTGTACCTTCCTCTTCTTATCTTTGTACAGAGTGGGTCATGGCACACCAATAACTTTCTCCTGAGAAATCTTGGACAAATATCCATGTCTCCTCCTTGATGAGGGTGAGGGGTTTAAGGTTAGTTTAACTCAATTCCTGACCACCTCCTTTTGAAACTGGCCCAATTTCCCCATAGAACAGATGTTTATAGTTTTGTTTTGTTTTTTTGAGACGGAGTTTCACTCTTGTCATCCAGGCTGGAGTGCAATGGCGTGATCTCAGCTCACTGCAACCTCCGCCTGCCTGGTTCAAGTGATTCTCCTGTCTCAGCCTCCCAAGTAGCTGGGATTACAGGCACCTGTGACCATGCCCGGCTAAGTTTTGTATTTTTTTCGGTAGAGACGGAGTTTCACCATGTTGGCCAGCCTGGTCTCGAACTCCTGACCTCAGGTGATCTGTCCACCTCAGCCTCCCAAAATGCTGGGATTACAGGCATGAGCCACCGCTCCCAGCCTGGTCCTCTTGATGTTAAAGCTTGAAGCGTAACATTTGTTTTATCCAAGATCCTTTCTCAGGAAACCAACCCTCAGTAGATACCACATAGTATCAAGGCATTGAAACTCATGGGATCACCATGTCCAGTCGATGAGATGTCATATCCTTCACCCGTCATAACTGCTTCCTTACCGCTCTAATTCCTGCTTTCCTGCACACAGTCCCATTCCTTTTCCACTGTATAAACTCACCACTTTAGTGGGTTGAGGAGACAAATTTGAGACTTATCTCCCATCTCCTGGCTGATGTCACCTGAATAAAGCACTGTTTCCCCTGGCAATACTCACTGTTTCAGTGATTGGCTTTCCGTGCAGTGAGGAACAGGACCTAGACCAAATCTCCAGCATTCGATAACACTTAGAAATTTCTACATAGGGCCAGGTGGGGCGGCTCATGCTTGTAATCCCAGCACTCTGGGAGGCTGAAGAGGTTGGATCACCTGAAGTCAGGCGTTTGAGACCAGCCTGGCCAACATGGCAAAACCCTGTCTCTACTAAAAATACAAAAATTAGCTGGGCATGGTCGCAGGCACCTGTAATCTCAGCTACTTGGGAGGCTGAGGCAGGAGAATCATCTCTTGAACCTGGGAGGTTGAGGTTGCAGTGAGCTGAGATTGCACCATTGCACTCCAGCCTGGATGACAAGAGTGAAACTCTGTCTCAAAAAAAAAAAAAGAAGAAATTTCTTATGAATGGTTGTGAACACGGCCTCTACTCCTGCAAGTAGTGCTACCATGGCATTTTGATAGATTTCAGGTGACTCTTTTACTACCTGGAGCTCTAGGACAGATAATCCGCCCCTTTAACCAGCTGAAGATGCTTTTAGAGATTCTAATTCTTTTATTTAATTTCTCCACAAGACTTTACTTGATTCTCTTGAAAAACTTTAAGGGCCTTAGAGAGGGTGATTTCTAATGCAAACAACAAGATTCAACCTAAACTAGCTTAAGTATAAAACCTAAGAGGGGGATTTATAAGTTCATGTAGAGGTGAAATGGAGCACAGATCCCTGCAGGAAATGAAGAAAAGTCTTGAGTTCCTTCAAGGGAATTTCCAGGCATCTAGTTAGCCCTGAGAAATCAATGAGCAACTTGATAAGCAAGAAGGTAATCATAGCTTAAAACAATAGCCGAGGAAGTTAAAATCATGAGATGTTTGGTCCCCCTACAGAAATAAAGATAACATCTCAACGTATGTCTCTGAGTTGCTTTTCAGACCCCCAGACCCCGACCAGACAGATGCTCTGGAATGTAGACCTCAGATAAGTGGGAACTGAGGACTGAACCCTGACCGTCATTCTTTGTTCTAAATTTCTTCCTGAGGAGTCTAGAGGAAGTCACACCCATGAGCCAGAGCTAACATTCTTTTCTGCTGATCCCAAGTTTTTAGGTAAAGTTTTCCTTCCTTAACCAATCACAAATCAGAAAAATATCTGAATCCACTAATGACCTCTGGGTCCCCACTTTGAGATGTCTGCCTATTTAGGTCAAACCAATGTATAGCCTCCCTTTATTGACTTATGATCTTGCTGTAGCCTCTGCCTCTCAGCCTTTAAAAACCCTTACCTGTAAGCCATTGGGGACTTCTGGTCTTAAGTGTGAGGTGCTTGACTCTCCTTGCTTGGAGCTTGCAAGTAAATACCTTCCGTTCTCCTGCTGCAAACCTTGGTGTGGATGTTGTGGTCTTATTGCACTGAGTGAGTGAACCCCAGTTCAATTTGGTAACAGAGATGAGAATTAATTCTGGCTTCATGGGAGACTTTTTCTGGACACAAACAATGTGACTCCCACTCTTTTTTTGAGATGAAGTCGGGCTCTGTTGCCCAGGCTGGAGTGCAGTGGCGCGATCTTGGCTCACTGCAACCTCCGCCTCCCGGGTTCAAGCGATTCTCCTGTCTTAGCCTCCCGAGTAGCTGGGATCACAGACGCCTGCCACCACGCCAGCTAATTTGTGTCTTGTTTTGTTTGAGACAAAGTCTCGTTCCGTCTCTCAGTCTGGAGTGCAGTGGTGCCATCTCGGGTCACTGCAACCTCTGCCTCCCAGGTTCAAGCGATTCTCTATCCTCAGCCTCCCAAGTAATTGAGACTACAGGTGAACACCACTGCATGTAGCTAATTTTTGGTATTTTTAGTAGAGACCAGGTTTCACCATATTGGCCAGGCTGGTCTCGAACTGCTGACCTCAAGTGATCCGCCTGCCTTGGCCTCCCAAGATGCTGGGATTACAGGCCTGAGCCACCGTACCTGGCCTAATTTTTGTATTTTTAGTAGAAATGGGGTTTTGCCATGTTGGCCAGGCTGGTCTTGAATGCCTGACCTTAGGTGATTGTCTGCCTCGGCCTTTTGAAGTGCTGGGACTACAAGCATGATCTTCCTTGCCTGGCTGACTCCCACTCTTACTCCCCCTCCATGTCTCAGCTTGGTTTGTTCCAAGTTGGTTCTGTTCTCAACAAAACTTCCTACTCTTGGTCCTAGGTTGGCACTCAGCTGCTTCCAGGACAGTGGCTCTCAATTGGGGGTGATTTTATATTTCCCCTTGGGAGACATTTGGCAATGTTGGGAAACACTTTTGGTTGTTACAAGTCTCGGGGAGGGGGGGTGATGCTGCTGGCATCTGGTGGGTAGAGGCCGGGGTGCTGCTAAATATCCTTCAGGGTACGGACAGCACACCAAAGAACTGTTTGGCCCATAATGTCAGTGCTGCTGAGGCTGAGAAACTCTGTTTTCAGATCTGCATGCTTCCTCTTCCATATTCAGTAGAATGTTTCAGAATTCCCGTGAAAAAGTCTTGATTAGATCAGTTTGATACGTCACGTCCACTTTTGTTTTTTTTTTGGTAGGGGGACAGAGTCTCCTTCTGTCACCCAGGCAGGAGTGCAGTGGCATGATCTCAGCTCACTGCAACCTCCATCTCCTGGGTTCCTGCCTCAGCCTCCCGAGTAGCTGGGATTACAGGTGCCTGCCACCATGCCTGGCTAATTTTTGTATTTTTAGTAGACACGGGATTTCACCATCTTGGCCACGCTGGTCTCAAACTCCTGACCTCAAGTGATCCACCTGCCTTGGCCTCCCGAAGTGCTGGGATTATAGGCGTGAGCCACTGCACCTGGCAACAGATCCACTTTTCAAAAGATACTTCCTCTCCTTCGCAACCGCAGTCTTTACTGTTTACTTCCCCCTCCTCCCCAGCCTTTTGTTACCTCGACATACTTAGCTTCTTTGCTTTCATCCTCCTCTTAATTGTTTTTTTTTTTTGGCCTCTTTGCCATTAGTGGGTGGAGAAGGGAAGATGTGGAATATACACATTAAATCTTGCTTTTGTTATTTATGCATACATTTTACATGGTTGAAAGCATGTTATATGCCCGCCCCTTACCTCCCTCCCCCCCGCACACACAAATAATATTGAGTGTCGTGCTTTTTTTCTCTTAATATTGTAAGTAAGCACTTTCTCCTGCTGTTAAAAATGATTTGCAGGCCGGGCATGGTGACTCACTCCTGTAACCCCAGCACTTTGGGAGGTCAAGGCAAATGGATTGCTTATGCCCAGGAGTTCAAGACCAGCCGGGACAACATGGCAAAACCCTGTCTCTACAAAAAATACAAAATTAGCTGGGCATGGTGGCATGTACCCGTGGTCCCAGCTACTCAGGAGGCTGAGATGGGAGGATCATTTGAGCCCAGGAGGTAGAAGTTGCAGTGAACTGAGATTGCGCTGCTGCATTCAGCTTGGGAGACAAAGTGAGACCCTATCACAAAAAAACAAATGACAAACAAACAATTTGCAATGACCATTTAAATATTCTGCATTTGGCCGGGCACAGTGGCTCACACATGTAATCCCAGCACTTTGGGAGGCCAAGGTGGGTGAATCACTTGAGATCGGGAGTTTGAGACTAGCCTGGCCAACATGGTGAAACCCCTTCTCTACTAAAAATACAAAAATTAGCCAGGTGTGGCGGCACATGCCTGTAATCCCAACTGCTTGGGAGGCTGAGGCAGGAGAATTGCTTGAACCCGGGAGATGGAGGTGGTTGTAGTGAGCTGAGATGGTGCCACTGCACTCCAGCCTGGGTGACAGAGAGAGACTGTGTCTCAAAAAAGTAAATAAATAAATAAATAAAATTCTTTAGAAATTAATCATATAGATAAGCTTAAATTAATAATTACCTATTAATTTTATTTGTATTTGACTTTCATAGTAATTTTACAGAATATGGCAATGGATTCTTTATGTGGCCGTTTCTTGGACTTTAGGAGCAAAACTAATACTGGGCCAGTATTTACTTTCTGTTGGTTGTGAGTAAAAGGACAGGGTTTCAAGTGGTTTCCAGACTGGGTGCAGTGGCTCACACCTGTAATCCTAGCACCATGGGAGGCCAAGGCAGGCCGGTCGCTTGAGCCCAGGAGTTGGAGACCAGCCTGGGCAACATAGTAAAACCCTGTTTCTATTTATTAAAAAATATACATTTTTTTTGCATTTTTTAAAATTGCACTTTGGGCTCTGGGGATATGTGCACATCCTGCATCCTGCAGGATTATTGCATAGGTACATACATGACATGGTGCTTTGCTGTCTCCATACCCCCCACCATTGCCTACATTAGACATTTCTCCCAGTGTTATCCCTCCCCATCCTCCCTGCCCCAACATGTCCTTCCCCCTCTCCTCCCCCTCCACCCCCAACCTAGCGCAGTGAGTGTTGTTCCTTTCCCCTGTGCCCAAGTGTTCTCATTGTTCATCACCCGCCTATGAGTGAACACACGCGGTGTTTGGTTTTCTGTTCTTGTGTCAATTTGCTGAGAATGATGGTTTCTAAATTCATCCATGTCCCTACAAAGGACACGAACTCGTCGTTTTATTATGACTGTGTAATATTCCATGGTGTAAATGTGCCACATTTTCTTTGTCCAGTTTATTATTGATGGGCATTTGGGTTGGTTCCAGGTCTTTGCTATTGTACATAGTGTAGCAATGAACATATATGTGCATGTGTCTTTATAATAGAACGATTTATAATCCTTTGGATATATACCCAGTAATGGGATTGCTGGATCAAATGGAATTTCTATTTCTAGATCCTTGAGGAATCACCACACTGTCTTCCATAATGGTTGAACTAATTTTCACTCCTACCGACAGTGTAAAAGTGTCCCTTTTTCTCCACATCCTCTCCAACCTCTGTTGTCTCCAGATTTTTTAATGATCACCATTCTAACTGGCGTGAGATGGTATCTCAATGTGGTTTTGATTTGCATTTCTCTAGTGACCAATTATAATGAGCATTTTTTCATATGTTTGTTGGCTTCATACATGTCTTCTTTTGAAAAGTGTCTGTTCATATCCTTTGCCCACTTTTGAATGGGTTTGTTTGTTTTCTTCTTGTAAACCTGCTTTAGTTCTTTGTAGATTCTGGATATTAGCCCTTTGTCAGATGGGTGGATTACAAAAATTTTTTCCCATTCTGTTGGTTGCTGGTTCACTCTAAGGATTCTTTTTTTTTTGCTGTACAGAAGCTCTTAAGTTTAATTAGGTCCCATTTGTCTATTTTAGCTTTTGTTGCCAATGCTTTTGGTGTTTTAGTCATGAAGTCCTTGCCTGTGCCCATGTCCTAAATGGTTTTGCCTAGGTTTTCTTCTAGCATTTTTATAGTGTTAGGTCTTATGTTTAAGTCTTTAATCCATCTGGAGTTAATTTTAGTGTAAGGTGTCAGGAGGGGACCAGTTTCAGCTTCCTGCATATGGCTAGCCAGTTTTCCCAACACCATTTATTAAACAGGGAATCCTTTCCCCATTGCTTGTTTTTGTCTGGTTTCTTAAAGATCAGATGGTTGTAGATATGTGGTGTTGCTTCTGAGCCCTCTGTTGTGTTCCATTGGTCTATATCTCTGTTTTGGTACCAGTGCCATGCTGTTTTGATTACTGTAGCCTAGTAGTATAGTTTGAAGTCAGGCAGAGTGATGCCTCCAGTTTTGTTCTTTTTGCTTAGGATTGTTTTGGCTATGCGGGCTCTCTTTTGGTTCCATGTGAAGTTTAAAGTGGTTTTTTCCAGTTCTGTGAAGAAGGTCAATGGTACCTTGATGGGGATAGCATTGAATCTATAAATTACTTTGGGCAGTATGGCCATTTTCACAGTATTGATTCTTCCTAACCATGAGCATGGAATGTTTTTCCATCTGTTTGTGTCCTTTTTTATTTCCTTGATCAGTGCTTTGTAGTTCTCCTTGAAGAGATCTTTTACATCCTTTGTCAGTTGTATTCCTAGGTATTTTATTCTCTTTGTAGCAATTGTAAATGGGAGTTTGCTCATGATTTGGCTCTCTGTTTGTCTGTTATTGGTGTATAGGAATGCTTGTGATTTCTGCACATTTATTTTGTATCCTGAGACTTTGCTGAAGTTGCTTATCAGCTTAAGGAGATTTTGGGCTGAGACAATGGGGTCTTCTAAATATATGATCATGTCATCTGCAAATAGCAACAATTTGACTTCTTCTTTTCCTAATTGAATGCCCTTTATTTCTTTTTCTTGCCTAATTGCTCTGGCTAGAACTTCCAATACTATATTGAATAGGAGTGGTGAGAGAAGGTATCCTTGTCTACTGCCGGTTTTTAAAGGGAATGCTTCTAGTTTTTGCCCATTCAGTATGATATTGGCTGTGGGTTTGTCATAAATATCTTTTATTATTTTGAGATACCTTCCATGGATACATAGTTTCTTGAGAGTTTTTAGCATAAAAGGCTATTGAATTTTGTCGAAGGCCTTCTCTGCATCTATTGAGATAATCATGTGGTTTTTGTCTTTGGTTATGTTTATTTGGTGAATTATGTTTATAGATTTGCATATGTTGAACCAGCCTTGCATCCCTGGGATAAAGCCTACTTAATTGTGGTGGATAAGCTTTTTGATGTGCTGTTGCGATCAGTTTGTCAGTATTTTATTGAAGATTTTTGTATCAATGTTCATCATGGATATTGGCCTGGAGTTTTCTTTTTCAGTTGTGTCTCTGCCAGGTTTTCGTATCAGGATGATGTTGGTCTCATAGAAAGAGTCAGGGAGGAATCCCCACTTTTTGTATTGTCTGGAATACTTTCAACAGGAATGGTACCAGCTCCTCTTTGTACATCTGGTAGAATTCGGCTGTGAACCCGTCTGGACCTGGACTTTTTTTGGTTGGTAGGCTATTGATTGCTGTCTCGACTTCAGACCTTGCTATTGGTCTATTCAGGGTTTCAACTTCTTCCTGGCTTAGTCTTGGGAGTTGGCAAGTGTCTAGGAATTTATCCATTTCTTCCAGATGTACTGGTTTATGTGCAAAGAGTTGTTTGTAGTAATTTCTGATGGTAGTTTGTATTTCTGAGGAATCGGTGGTGCTATCCCCTTTATCATTTATTATTGCGTCTATTTGATTCTTCTCTCTTTTGTTTTTTATTAGTCTAGCTAGCAGTCTGTCTATTTTGTTGTTCTTTTCAAAAAGGTAGCTTCTGGATTTATTGATTTTTTGAAGGGTTTTTGTGTCTCTATCTCCTTCAGTTCTGCTCTGATCTTAGTTGTTTCTTGTCTTCTGCTTGCTTTTGAGTTTTTTTGATCTTGCTCCTCTAGCTCTTTCAATTTTGATGATAGGTTATCAATTTTAGATCTTTCCTTGTTTCTCATGTGGGCATTTATTGCTATAAATTTCCCTTTAGACACTGCTTTAAATGTGTCCCATAGATTCTGGTACATTGTGTCTTCATTCTTGTTGGTTTCAAAGAACATTTTTATTTCTATCTTCATTTCATTGTTTATCCATTTGTCATTCAGGAGCAAGTTGTTCAGTTTTCCATGTGATTGTGCAATTTTGAGTGCTTTTCTAAATCCTGAGTTCTAATTTGATCATGCTGTGGTCTGAGAGACTGTTTGTTATGATTTCCATTCTTTTGCATTTGCTGAGGAGTGATGTACTTCCAATTATGTGGTCAATTTTAGAGTAAGTGCAATGTGATGCTGAGAAGAATGTGTATTCTGGGATTTAAGGTGGAGTGTCCTGTAAACGTCTATTAGGTCTGCTTGGTCCAGATCTGCATTCAGGTCCTGGATATCCTTGTTGACTTTCTGTCTCGTTGATCTGTCTAATATTGTCAGTGGAGTGTTAAAGTCTCCCACTATCACTGTGCGGGGGTCTAAGTCTCTTTGTAGGTCATTAAGTATTTGCTTTATGTATCTGGGTGCTCCTGCATTGGGTGCATGCATATTTAGGATAGTTAGCTCTTCTTGTTGCATTGATGCTTTTACTATTATGTAATGCCCTTCTTTGTCTCTTTTGATCTTTGTTGATTTAAAGTCCGTTTTATCAAATACTAGGATTGCTACCCCTGCTTATTTTTTGCTCACCATTTGCTTGGTAAGTCTTCTTTCATCCCTTTATTTTGAGTCTATGTGAGTCTTTGCATGTGAGACGGGTCTCCTGAATACAGCCACCAATGAGTCTTGACTTTTTATCCGGTTTGCTAGTCTGTGTCTTTTGATTGGGGCATTTAGGCCATTTACATTCAACGTTAATATTGTTATGTTTGAATCTGATCCTGCCATTTTGTTACTGGCTGGTTGTTTTGCCCGTTAGTTGACATGGTTTCTTCATTGCGTCATTGTTCTTTACCAGTTGGTACTTTTTTGCAGTGGCTGGTACTGGTTGTTCCTTTCCATGTTTAATACTTCCTTCAGGAGCTCTTATAAGGCAGGCCTTGTAGTGATAAAATCTCTCATCAATTGCTTGTCCATACGGGATTTTATTTCTCCTTCACTTATGAAGCTTAGTTTGGCTGGATATGAAATTCTGGGTTGAAAGTTCTTTTCTTTATGGATGTTGAATTTTGGCCCCCACTCCCTTCTAGCTTGTAGGGTTTTTGCTGAGAGGTCCTCTGTGAGTCTGATGGTCTTTCCTTTGTGGGTAACCCGACCTTTCTCTCTGGCTGCCCTTAGGCTTTTTTCCTTCATTTCAACCCTGGTGAATCTGACGATTATGTGCCTTGGGGTTGCTCTTCTTGAGGAGTATCTTTGTGGTGTTCCCTGTATTTCCTGGATTTGAATGTTGGCATGCTTTATTAGGGTGGGGAAGTTCTCTTGGATAATATCCCCAAGAGTGTTTTCCAGCTTGGATTCATTCCCCCCATTACATTCAGGTATGCTGATCAGCGTGATTAGTCTTATGCCGATCAAGCGTGATTACAGTCGTGAGCCACCTGAGCCTGGATGAGGAAATGTTTTCTTATCTATAGGCTCCCATGTGGCCTATAGATAAGAACACTCAGGAACAAAATTGTAAAGCCTTTGCTTTTGCCCTGAAGCAGGAACTACTTTTCCTTTGCATGGGTATAACCCGCACCGGGAGCCTATAGATAAGAAAACATTTCCTCGGCCAGGCTTGGTGGCTCACGCCTGTAATCCCAGCTCCTCAGCAAGCTGAGGCAGGAGAATCGCTTGAGGCCAGGAGTTTGAGACTGGCCTGGACAACATAGCAAGACCCTGTCTCTAAAAAGAGAAACAGCAAGGCAAGGTAGTGGTGCATGGCTGTAGTCCCAGCTACTTGGGAGGCTGAGGCAGGAGGATTGCTTGATCCCAGGCAGTTGAGGCTGCAGTGAGCTGAGACTGGGCTGCTGCACTCCAATCTGGGCGACAGAGTGAGGGCCTGTCTTCAAAAAAGAAAGAAAGAAAAAGAAAACATGTCCCTCAAAATGAAGCTAGGACTTCAACACTCAGAGAAGTTCTTATTTGAGACGCTGTAATTTCCCATCATAGAACCAGGAAGGGAGCATTTTGGCCAGGAGGATGCAAAGGCTTCCGTGACATGAAGTGGCCTCCAAAGAGGCCCTTTAGAAGCCTCTTTGGAAGCACAGAGCCTGCTGACAAGGCCACCGGGATGAATTAGCTGAAACCTGTAGCCTCAGACTGCAGCCTGCATTTACCTTGATGGATGGAGGTTTGTCGTGTTGTCCATTTGAACGTTGACAGACTCCTGCCCAAATCAGTCATTTCTTTTTGACATAGTTGAATTTGAATTGCACTTTTTGATGGCGATTAGTTGACAGTTTGAGCTGGGTCTTAAGGCTCTTCATGTTGTAAAGCTTCCACACTGATGTAGCCATCCATCTTCCTGTTAATGGTAGTGGGAGGGCAGGCATCGCATGCATTGCTAATAGGAGTCCAGTTGTATCATAGGTACAAACTTAAAATGAAGTAGGACTCGGACAGTCCTGTTTTATTCTGTTTAAAAATAGACTTTCGGCCGGGCATGGTGGCTCACACCTGTAATCCCAGCACTTTGGGATGCCAAGGCGGGTGGATCACCTGAGGTCAGGAGTTCAAGACCAGCCTGGCCAACATAGTAAAACCTTGTCTCTGCTAAAAATACAAAAATTAGCTGGGTGTGGTGGCAGGAGCCTGTAATCCCAGCTATTTGGGAGGCTGAGGCAGGAGAAGCGCTTGAACCTGGGAGGTGGAGGTTGCAGTGAGCCGAGATCATGTCACTGCACTCCAGCCTGGAGAGCAAAACTCCTCTATCTCAAATAATAATAACAATAATAATAAAAGATATTTTGTCTGTCCTAAGATCATTCCTAGCCATTCTGATTCTGGCAGTGGTATTACGATACAGGTTTAGGCAGTGTTAATCATGGGAGATTTTTGCCAGGATCATCAAACTTAATGCAAAGATAACCCCTGTCCACAGAATCAAGAGCTGATTCAGATAGACTAATAAATAGTGTGTTAGGAAGTCTTACATTGTTCATACCTAACTCCTCAAGAAGATGTATCATACATAGCAAGCAGAGTGTAGAGTTGTACTCGAGGGTAAGTTGTACCTAGAACGTTTTTGTTCCTGATACAAGATGTTTGGTTGAGAGGACCAGCTCTACCTGGGTCCCAGCACTTTGGGTGAGGCCGGTGAACAGCTTGAGCCCAGGAGTTCAAGACCAGCCTAGGCAATATGGTGAAACCCTGTCTCTACAAGAAATACAAAAATTAGCCAGGCATGGTGAGGCACATGCCTGTAGTTCCAGCTACTTGGGAGGCTGAGGCAGGAGGATCACTTGAGCCCAGGAGGTCGAGGCTGCAGTGAGCTGAGATTATACCACTGTGTTCCAGCCTGAGTGACAGAGTGAGACCCTGTCTCCAAAAAAAAAAAAAAAGAAAAAAAAAAGAAGCAGCAGGGAGCAGCTCTGTGGCTTGCTGAGAAGAAAGAAAGTATGAAATTCTGAGAATAAATCTAGCAAGTCAATGTGTCTAAAATCTTTGAGAGACAACAGAAAGCTCTTTTTGAAGATGGGGTGAACTCTTTATGTTCACTCCGAAGGATCTGTAATCTGAAGAGTCATTTTGTGTAGAAGTTTCAGTAAGGGCTGGGGTAGACATCTACACTTTGCCTTAAGATAATGAGATGTACCGTGGTAGAGGAGTTTCCTGTACTCAGCTGTAGAGAATTCTGGGAATGAATGAAAATGAAAATGAATAAAACATGGAGAGGTCATTTTCAGACTGTGAGCTCCAAAAGACTAACTCTTTCCATTGTCAGTAGTTATTTGTTGTTTTACAGTTTCTTATAGAAGTCATGTTGTGAGCCAAATGCGACTTCCAAAATCTACTGAAGCTAAGTCCAAATATCATGAAAAGTAAATTTTTGGCAAATGGCATTATTTATGAGAGGCTTTGAACTTGACATATTTCTATATTGCTTCCTCTAGGTTCCAGTGGTGATGCCAGTTCCCTAAGTTTGCCAAGTCTGTATTTTTTCTTCCTTGGCATTCAGATTAAGAGGCCAAGTCACCACTCTTCTTGTGGCTCAGATATGTTAGATGACAATCAGGAATATGCTTAGTCTACCTCTAATGAATGATCGGGAATTGTTTTTCTTGTTGTTATATTTTTTTAATACTTTGGACCCAAGAATATATTCTTCTTATTTATGTATTTATTTTTATAATTTGTAGAGATTCACTATGTTGCCCAGGTTGGTCTTGAACTCCTGGCCTCAAGACACCTCCTGTCTTGGCCTTGCAAAGTGCTGGGATTACAGACATGAACCACTGTACCCAGCCCAGAATATTATTTTTGAAAACTTAAAATCTGAAATTTATTTGGAAGACATAGCAAGACAGGATGGCTGGGCATGGTGGCTCATGCCTGTAATCCCAGCATTTTGGGAGGCCAAGGTGGGTGGATCACCTGAGGTCAGGAGTTTGAGGCCAGCCTGACCAACATGGTGAAACCCCATCTCTACTAAAAATACAAAAGTAGCCAAGCATGATGGCACATGCCTGTAGTCCCAGTTACTTGGGAGGCTGAGGCAGGAGAATTGCTTGAACCCAGGAGGTGGAAGTTCCAGTGAGCCGAGATTGTACCAGTGCACTCCAGCCTGGGCAACAAGAGTGAAACGCCATCTCAAAACAAAACAAAACAGAAAAAAACGGGATGGCAGATAGGTTGTAAGTTAGGACCGGATGCTTGGTCAGCGCAAGAACAGTCACGGTTTAGTCAGACTGCCTACCTCCTGTCCATGGGTGCCCACTCTTCTGGGATATTTCATGGCTGTCCCTGGACCCCCACCAGACTGTGCTACCTGAAATTATTGTGTGCAAAGCTCATGTTTTGAATTTTCCCTTCTGCACTCAAAACGTAAGTATCCTATATGCTATCCTATCATAGCTCTGCTGTGTATTTTTATATTAATTTGATAATCTCATTTTATTAAGAGGTAATAACTGATAATAATTTGCTGTGTTACACCTCCCTGGAAAGATGGATTTTAACAGGGGACTCTTAAAGATATATGCCTTAGGCCAGGCACAGTGGCTCATGCCTGTAATCCCAGCATTTTGGGAGACCAAGGTGGGAGGATTGCTTGAGCCCAGGAGTACCAGATCAGCCTGGGCAATGCAGTGAGACCCTATCTCTCTATATATAAAGAAAGATATAAACCATAGCCTATAGGATGAATTACTCAGCAAAATTTTGGCAGGATATAGGGACAAAAGTTGAGAAATATGTTTTCAGCAGGGCCCAAATGACTTATCTGACTTAATTTGGTTTCTTTCTTGTACCAGCTCTACAAAGATGCCTAGAATAAGAAGTTCACAGGACTGGAAGATCGAGTCTTCGTCCACCTTTTCACAGAAAACCACCCCCTAAGGAGGTGATGTGTATTACTGATCTAGGCTAACGATAGGTAAAATTATATTTAGCACATCACTTAGGCAGCTTTCTGGAAATTGGCAATGGTTAAATAATTCCCTAGAAGTTTACAGTGCTGATGTAAGGTCGGTCAAATCCGTCAATGCAAACCAGGCTAAAGAAACGTATTTTCAAAGAATAACTGAGGAGTCCTTGTCTTCCCCAAATGCCACCACCTCGGCTACCAGGTTTGTATTCCAGGGATTGACTTGAGGAATACTTAGAAGATCTTGAAGAACATTTTGCTTCTTTTTGAATCAATGAGAAAATCAGACTTTCTAGCAACTCTTCATCAACTAAATCATTTTATTGAATTGCAAATGCTGTTCATTATGTCATCCCTTGGCCTATACTTGGCTATCACTGGGTTATGGGAGTTGGCTCTTGAGGTTCTGCTCTTCATGAGAGAGGGGAGCTGCTGGGAACAAGGTTCCAGACGGTATGATTTCTAGGGCTTGTATCAATGCAGACAGTATAGTCACCACAAAGAAGAAAAATTACCAGTGGGAGATAAAACTAAAATACTAGTTGCATTACAATCGCATTCTAGAGCAGCAATAAATTGCACGAAGCCAATAAAGCAAAACTAACTGAAGATATTTGGCACAAACCAAAAATGAAATGAGAGTCATCATGCTGTCTGCTGCAGGGGCATGCCTCGATGTAGTTAAAGCAATAAACTACCTGGGAGTGATCTTTACTTATTTTAAATTGCATATTCCAAGTGCAAAGCTGTTTCTGGCATTTTTGCCATACTTCGCTTTACTGAGCTAAGGAAAGAATTACATGTCTGAATAAGTCATGTTCTACTAAATGTGCCTCCTATCTCCAGTAACTCATAACTGGCTTGAGTCGGAATATTGTTTATTCTGAAATTAATCATGGTTTTCTGCCATAAGTAACTTTTCTGCAGCACACTGGAAGTAGATTGACCCTGGAACTCCACCAAGTGTTTCATCAGTAGCTTCCAATCTTTCCTTACTATGATCCTGGGCTCTTTCAGGATTTTGGGGATCAAGGAGTCTTTTTTATCAGTAAAGGAACCCAAAGAGGTCATACCTGTTGGAATTTTTTTAAAAAATTTTATTTATTTATTCATTTTTTTGAGACAGGGTCTCACTCTGTTGCCCAGGCTGGAATGCAGTGGTGCAATCTTGGTTCACTGCCATCTCTGCCTCCCAGGTTTAAGCCATCCTCCTGCCTCAGCCTCCTGAATAACTGTGAGTACAGGTGCACACCACCACCCAGGCTAAATTTTGCATTTTTTTATTTTGTAGAGATGCGGCTTTGCCATGTTTCCCAGGCTGGTCTTGATCTCCTGAGCTCAACGATCCACCCGCCTCAGCCTCCCAAGTGCTGGGATTACAGGCTTGAGCCACTGTACCCGACCCCCTGTTGTTATTTGAGATGTGAATTTTTATATGGTGTCAGAGAGTTAAAGTAGTTATCCAGGAAGAGGGATTCCTGGACCTGATGGGTGATTTGTCCAGGAGTCCTGTCCTTTAATACGTCAATAGATTTCTTACCTTCAAAGGAATGTTCCCTTGATTAGCAACCCAGAAAGCAACATGTCTTTAAAGGCATGAGAATTTACAAAGTTACATAAAATCTAGACAATGGATTACCTCAGCAGCACCGAGGGTCCTACAACGAGTGAGTACCACGGTTTCCTGCGTAAAGCAATGACCGAGTTAGGGCTGTTCTTTTACCTGAAGTAATAAAGATACAGGATGAAGAAAGGGGCCTGGTGCGGTGGCTCATGCTTGTAATGCCAACACTTTGGTAAGCTGAGGAGGGTTGATTTCTTGAGCCCCGGAGTTTGAAACCAGCCTGGGCAACATGGTGAAACCCCATCTCTACGAAAAATACAAAAATTAGCTGAGCATGGTGGCACATGCCTGTGGTCCCAGCTACTCAGGAGGCCGAGGTGGGAGGATTGCTTGAGCCCGGGAGGTGGAGGCTGCAGTGAGTCGAGGTAGTGCTGCTGCACTTCAGCCTGGGAGAGAGAGTGAGACTCTGTCTCAAAACAAAAATGAAACAAAACAAAAAACCCAGGGAAGTAGGCCAGTAAACCCTGTGGAGGAGACAGACAGACTCTTGTTCTTGCTCTAATCTAGTTATTTTTAACTATTAATCTACATGAACAGAGCTTCTTGCATTCAATAACCAAGCAGCTTTTCACATTTTGTTTTTGAAGAGAGCATCCTCATACATTGCTGGTGGGAGTATAAATCAGTGTCTCTTTACTGGAAATGCAGTGTTCATTTCAATTCAATATATTTGGCAGTATTCATTTAAGCCTTAAAAATAAGCATGTCATTTGGCCTAGCAGTTTCATCTAGGAATTTATTCCAGGGGAGATAATCATGACTTTGGTAAATGTGTTTGTACAAGAATAGTAAAAGTATAAAAATCGTAATAGTAAAAAAAATCTAGAAACCACCTTGACAACTCAGAATTGAAGAGAGTTTCAGTAAGTCTGAATACATGTGCAAAGCTGGGGACCTACCATACCTGCAGTGGTTAAAAGTGCTATCATGAAACTTAAGGGGAAACACTCATGCTTTGGGAAAAGGTGAAAGAAATATTACCTGGAAAAGCAGGCCACAAAATAGCAAGAACAGAATAATAGCATTTTTGGTATAAAAATGTATGCATTTAGATAAAACCAAACAGAAATGAATACATCAGACTATTAAATGTGGTTGTGTCTTGTGGTGGTATTCTTTTTATTTGTGTATATTTCCCAAGATAATTCTAATAAATATGTATTACTTGTATAACCAGATAAAAATATGGTTTGAGAAAAATCCTTAATGAAATTCATGTAATACAATGGGCTGGGAGCAGGGGCTCACGCCTGTAATCCCAAGCACTTTGGGAGACTATGGTGGGTAAATAACTCAAAGTGAGGAGTTTGAGACCAGCCTGGCCAACATGGTGAAATCCCATCTCTACTAAAAATACAAAAAGTAGCCAGGTGTGGTGGCGCACACCTGTAATCCCAGCTACTTACTCAAGAGGCTGAGGCAGGAGAATCGCTTGAACCTGGAAGGCGGAGGTTGCAGTGAGCCCAGATCATGTCATTTCACTCCAGCCTGGACAACAAGAGCAAAACTCTGTCTCAGAAAAAAAAAAGAAAGAAAAGAAAGAAAGAAAAAGAAAATTGTGTGTTGCAATGATCCCAATGAACAACATGATCTGTCCTCCTCCCCCCACCTTTTTCTGTTTTTGAGACAGGGTCTTGCTCCGTCACCCAGGTTGGAATGCAGTGGCGCAATCTCAGTTCACTGCAACCTCCGCCTCCCAGGCTCAAGCTATCCTCCCTCCTCAGCCTCCTGAGTAGCTCAGACTACAGGTGTGCATCATCATGCCCAGCTAATTTTTTATATTTTTTGTAGAGACGGCATTTTGCCGGTTGCCCAGGCTGGTCTTGAACTCCTGAGCTCATATGATCCACCTGCCTCAGCTTCCCAAAGTGTTGGGATTACAAGTGTGAGCCACTGTGCCTGGTCTTTCCTCCCACCTTTAGGCTAGGAATGAGCTGAGTCCCAGACAGCTGTTTCTTTTTTTTACCATGGCCTCTTTTCTCTGCCCTTGTCTGGGCAGCTTTCGAACTCTGGTTGTCTGTAGATCTTTGGGACTGAGGGTCATTTAGCTTTGTCTCTGATCCCACAGGGATCATATTAGCTATCTTTGCGAAGAGTTCTAAAATGGCTCCTGATGACCTGTTCCATTCCCAAATCCACCCTTCTCCCTTGCCCTGGAAGTGTTGTAGAAGGCGGAGGTATATCGTTAATACCTTCAAGCCCTTTGCTGAGAGAAGTAGTCAAGGAATAGTGCAGAGGAAGTTGGGTTCAAATTCTGGTTCTGTGTGCCCCTGGGCAAGTCATTTAACCTATCTTCATCTCAGTTTCCTCATAGGTAAAACAGATATAATCAGAGTTCCTACCTCACAAGGTGGTTCTTGTTTTAGAACCAAACCAGGGGCTGCTTGCCTGGCACAGTAAGACCAGATATCTACACTGAGGCTTTGCACTGGCATACAGAGAGATGTTTATTTGCAGGTACAAAGCAAGGAGAATCAGGGCAGTTCATGCTTACGACCTGAACTCACGGATGGCTTGCATGTAAGGGTTTTGGAAGGCAAGGGTAAGTTCCAAGGAAGCAGAACCTGCAGGCAAAGTCATAAATCAATACATGGAGGCTAGGCGTGGTGGCTCATGTCTGTAATCCCAGCACTTTGGAAGGCCAAGGTGGGCGGATCACAAGGTCAGGAGTTCGAGACCAGCCTGGCCAACATGGTGAAACCCCGCCTCTACTAAAAATACAAACATTAGTCAGGTGTGATGGCACATGCCTGTAGTCCCAGCTACTTGGGAGGCTGAGGCAGGAGAATCACTTGAACATGGGAGGCAGAGGTTGCAGTGAGCTGAGACCACACCACTGCACTCTAGCTTGGGTGACAGAGTGAGACTCCATCTTAAAAAAAAAAAAAAAGTAAATTGCACAAACTGCCATCACTTTTGCACCAACCCAATATAAACAGGCCTATTGATTGATTGATTGCTTACATTTTTTTTTTCAGTTCCTGGGCAGAGTGTGATACACAAGCTCTCAACACTGGGAACAAGTTCATAGAGCAGGTCCTGTTATGATATTCCCACTTCTCAGATAAGAAAGTCCAGGCTCAGGCGCCCACAATTTTGCAGCTTTTGAGTGGCTTTTAATCTTTGCTCTATTTTGTCCTCAGTCTAGGAAATCAATTATAATTTTTTTGTTTTTGAGACAGAGTCTCACTCTGTTGCCCAGGCTGGAGTACAGTGGTGCCATCTCAGCTCACTGTAAACTCTGTCTCCCAGAGTCAAGTGATTCTCCTGCCTCAGCCTCCCGAGTAGCTGAGATTATAGGCACCCACCACCATGCCCAGCTAATTTTTGTATTTTTAGTACAGACAGGGTTTCACCATGTTGGCCAGGGTGGTCTGGAACTCCTGACATCAGGAAATCCACCTGCCCGGACCTCCCAAAGTGCTGGGATTACAGGCGTGAGCCACCACACCCGACCAAAATCCATTATAGTATTTTAAAGTATTTGTTGACATGCATGATTTAGAATTGATTTCTCTTCCAATTACTCATCTCAAGGTCAAAATCATCAACTGTTCTCAGCTGCCTGCAATGTGCAGAACGCCAAAGTGGGGATGTGTGAAAGGCACTGGAAGAAAATGTTCCTTGCTATGTTCAAGCTTTCTGGTTTTAATCCATCACCTAAATAATCATCTAAAATAAAACGGGTGTATTTGCATGAGAAGTGTCTTCTGAATCGAATGCAAATGAGGTGAATGGCGGCACATTGTGTCTTCTTCATTATGGACAACGACCTCTGGCATTAATTAATTACATGTTCTTTCTTTGCCTGCAAGGTAACTGCCTTTAAATTTTTGTTGTAAAGAGAGCTAACTCCATTGTGCTTCCATCACCTGTCATGCTTTAAACAGGTGGGGTTTGCTTCTGCTGATGTTTTAGGAAGCGGGTAATCTTGCCTACAGCATTGCTTTCTGCTTGGCCGGACTAGATCATCAGTTCTTTGCAGAGAGTCTGTGGCTACGCTGCGTGCATCACTTTAGCTTCCTTTTGGAGTACTTCTTGGATGTTAAGAAAGCCCTGTTTTGGGCGGGGTGCAGTCCCAGTACTTTGGGAGGCTGAGGCAGGTGGATCACTTGAGGTCAGGAGGTAGAGACCAGTCTGGCCAACATCCTGAAACCCCCGCCTCTACTAAAAATACAAAAATTAGCCGGGGGTGGTGGTATGCTCCTGTAATCCCAGCTCCTCAGGAGGCTGAGACAGAAGAATTGCTTGAACCTGGGAGGCAATGGTTGCAGTGAGCTGAGGTTGCACCACTGCACTCTAGCCTGGGCAACAGAGCGAGACTCCGTCTTAAAAAAAAAAAAAAAAAAAAAGAAAGCCCTGTTTTTCTGCAAAGATGGGGAAAACCACGAGGCTGACTTTCCCTTTCAAAATGAGGGTTTTAAAATGCCAGCCTTCTGAAAAAATAATAAATAAAAAGAAGTAACCAACTTGCTTCTTTTCCCCCTCTTTTAAACCAGACTCTTTTCCCTAAAGTCATAAACTGGTGACAAAATGAATTAATTCAATGTTTTATTACTCATTTACTGTAAAATATTGTACAGTCTTGGCAAGCTGATGAGTGACTGTGTAACTAGAAACATTTCTGCACTAATTCAAGAAACTTAGTTTCCTGCATATCGTAATTCTCTATCATTCTAAGTATGCAAACACTACTACTATTACTAGACTTCTACCGCTATGAATAAACACTTATTTAAGGACTTAGTACGTGCCAGGCATCTCATTCATTTCTCACAATAACTCTTCTGTGGGGTGCTATATATAGGCACTATTTTTATTTATTTATTTACATATTTTTTCAGGCAGAGTCTGGCTCTGTCACCCAGGCTGCAGTGCGGTGGTGCGATCACAGCTCCCTGCGGCCTCCCACTCCCGGGCTCAAGAAATCCTCCTATCTTGGCCTCCTGAGTAGCTGAGACTACAGGTGTGTACCGCCACACCTGGCTAATTTTTTACATTTTTTATCTGTAGAGATGGAGTCTCACTATGTTGCCCAGGCTGGTCTTGAACTCCTGGGCTCAAATAATCCTCCCAGCCCCCAAAAGTGTTGGGGTTACAGGTATGAGGCATCACTCCCGGCTATTGTTTTTTTCTATTTAGATGGAGTCTCACTCTTGTCGCCCAGGCTGAAGTGCAATGGTGTGATCTCTGCTCACTCCAACCTCTGCCTCCCGGATTCAAGCAACTATCCTGACTCAGCCTCCTCAGTAGCTGGGATTACAGTCACCCACCCACGACCATGCTCAGCTAATGTTTGTATTTTTAGTAGAGATGGGGTTTCTCCATGTTGGCTAGGCTGTCTCAAACTCCTGACCTCAGGTGATCCTCCCGCCTCGGCCTCCCAAAGTGCTGGGATTACAGGTGTGAGCCACTGAGCCCGGCCTGGCTATTTTTTTAAACCTATTTTGCAGACTAGAAAATGAAGGATGAGAGAGGTTTAGTAAGTTGCCTAGATTCAGACTGCTAGTCAGTGGAGAACTGAGGATCTGTATCTAGTTCAGCCTGTTGCCAACGCCGCTCTTCTTAACCACAATGCTGTTCCTCCTCCCCAAGTGATTTCTAATTTGCTTTTATGTTTACACTAACTTATCCTACGTAGCTTTGCTGAGCCATTATTTAAGAGTAATTATAAGATTCATCATCCAGGAGGTCTATTTGACTTCAGCCATGTAAAGTTCATTGTTTCTCAGAAAAAGCAAATTCTAATTTCAGGACTGAAATTCGAGATGGCTGGAACACTTCTATTTTTTGTCGGGCACATAATAGTTTTTAAAAGGAACTTTGTGACCAGGTACAGCAGCTCACGCCTGTAATCCTAGCACTTTGGGATGCCAAGGTGGATGGATTGCCTGAGCTCAGGAGTTTGAGACCAGCTTGGGTAACATGGTGTGACCCTGTCTCTACTAAAAATACAAAAAATTAGCTTGCCTGTAGTCTCAGCCACTTGGGAGGCTGAGGCAGGAGAATCACTTGAACCCGAAGGCAGACTTTGCAGTGAGCTGAGATTGCACCACTGCACTGCAGCCTGGGCATGAGAGAATGCTTGGAATAGTTTTTAGTTTTTTTCTTTTCCAGAAATGTGCTTACCCATGAAATAGTTTCAAACTGAACATGAGAATGGGAAGACTCTGGCACTGCACACTGTTTGAGCATGAGTAGATTTGCAAGTACTTGATGCACTGTCATTGCTTTGAGCACAGTCCTGCCTCTCTCCTGAGGTCAGAGCTGGAATTCCTCTTACCTGCTGTGGGTTGGCCCCTGGATATACTTCAGGCCCACTGCGCTCAGCAGGTTCAAGCCACACTCATGGTCCTTCCCCTTAGAGCTTCTACCACAGTCCTTGTTTGGTTACCAGCATAACCATCCTTTCAGTTATTTATGATTAAAATAGTAACCTTACCTTTCCTTTCCCTCCCCTTCCCCTTCCCCTTCCCCTTCCTCTTCCTTTCCTTTCTTACGACAGTCTCTCTCCATCACCCAGGCTGGAGTGCAGTGGCTCAATCTAAGCTCACTGCTCTGCCTCCCAGGTTCAAGCGATTCTCATGACTTAGCCTCCGGAGTAGCTGGGATTATAGGCATGCACCACCACACCTGGCTAATTTTTGTAGTTTTTGGTAGAGACAGGGTTTCGCCATGTGGGCCAGTCTGCTTTCAAACTCCTGGCCTCAAGTGATCCACCTGCCTTGGTCTCCCAAAGTGCGAGGATTACAGGCATGAGCCACCAAGCCCGGCCTGTTTTTTTTTTTTTTTTAAATTGGTTGTTTGTTTGTTTTTGAGACAGGGTCTCACTCTGTTGCCCAGGCTGGAGTACAGTGGCATGATCATGGCTCATTGCAGCCTCAACCTTCTGGTCCCAAGTGATCCTCCCACCTCAGCCTCCTGAGTAGCTGGGACCATGGGTATGTAACACCATGCGAGGCTAATATTTTTGTTTGTTGTGGAGATGGTTGGGGGGAGTCTCACTATGTTGCCAAGGTGGGTCTTGAAGTCCTGGGCTCAAGCAATCCTCCCACCTCAGCCTCCCAAAGTGCTGGATTTACAGGCTTGAGCTACTGCACCTCAGTAATCTTTGATTTCTTTGATTCTCCCAAATCAATCTAAATAACCTTTCTAATTAAATAGCAAGTCCTGTTGATTGTCTCTCTTTCTCTCTTTAATTTTAAAGACAGGGTCACGTTCTGTTGCTCAGGCTAGAGTGCAGTGGTGTGATCATAGCTCACCGCAGCCTCCAACTCCTGGGCTCAAGAGATTCCCTGGTTCCACCCTCCTGAGTAGCTGGGACCACAGGTGCACCTGGGTACTTAAAAAAATTTTTTTTTGTAAGATCAGGTGCAGTGGCTCACGCTTGTAATCCTAGCACTTTGGGAGACGGAGATGGGAGGATCACTTGAGCCCAGGAGCTTGAGACGGGCCTGGGCAATATAGTGAGACTTTGTCTCTGCAAAAATAAAAACTTAGCCAGATGTGGTGGTGCATACCTGTAGTCCTAGCTACTTGGGAGGCTGAGGTGGGAGGATCACTTGAGCCTGGGAGGTTGAGGCTACAGTGAGCTGTGATTGCAGCACTGCATTCCAGCCTGGGCAGCAGAGTGAGATGTTTTTTCACTGATGTTTTCTTGCTTTTTCAGGATTTCATCCAAGACACCACATTACACTGAGTTGTCACCGCTCCTTTGTTTCTTCTGATCTGTGACAGTTTTTCAAGTCTTTTCTTGTGTTTGATAACCTTGACAGTTTTGAGGAATACTGCTGGGTATTTTGTAGAATTCTCTCAATGTGGGCTTGTCTGGTGTTTCTCACGGCTAGGCTGGGCTTTGGGATTTTCGAAGGAAGACTTTAGAGATGAAATGCCATTTTCATCACATCACATGAAGATATGTACTATTAACATGATGTATCACAGATGCTAACCTTGATCTTGATCGTCAGGTAAAAGAAGTGTTCGCTGCTTGCTAGATTTCTTCTCTGTAACATTATTTTCTCCCCCACGCCCTCCTTTTCTTTTCTTTCTTTCTTTCCCTTCCCTCCCTCCCTCACTTCCTTCCTTCCTTCTTTTCCTTCCTTTGCTCTCTCTCTCCTTCCTTTTTGCCTCCCTTTCCTTCCTTCCTTCCTTCCTTACTTCCTTCTTCCTTCCTTCCCTCCCTCCTTTCTTTCTTTCTTTTTCTTTCTTTCTTCTTTCTTTCTTTCTTTTGACTTGCTCTCTCACCCAGCCTAGAGTGCACTGCAATTACTGCTCACTGCAGCCTCAACCTCCCAGGCTCAAACGATCCTCCCACCTCAGCCTCCGAAGTAGCTGGGACTACAGGCACATGCCACCATGCCCAGCTAATTTTTAAAAATGTTTTGTACAGACAGGGGTCTCACTCTGTTGCCAGGCTGGTCTCCAACTCTCGGGCTCAAGTGATCCTCTCACCTTGGCCTCCCAAAGTGCTGGGATTATAAGCATGAGCTACCCCACTCTACCTAATTTTTCCCTTTGTATACTTTTTTCTTTAGATGCAAGTCCCAAAATGCTTCCCATACTCCGGGGTAGGTAAGAAATTAAGTTCCATCTCCTCAATGAAGGAGTATCTACAAAATTATTTGGAATTCTTCTGTAAACAGTTGTCTCTAAGGCTCACAATTATTTTACTCAGTCATTTGCTTCAATCAGTAGTATGGTTTGGCTCCGTGTCCCCACCCAAATCTCATTTTGATTTGTAATCCCCATGTGTGGAGGCAGGGAGGTGATTGGATCATGGGGGTGGTCTCCCCCATGCTGTTTCCGTGATGGTGAGTGAGTTCTCACTAGGTCTGGTGGTTTTATAAGTGTTTGGAAGCTCCTCCTTCATTCTTCTCTCTCCTGCCGATTTGTAGAGAAGGTGCCTGCTCTGCCTTTGTCTTCTGCCATGATTGTAAGTTTCCTGAGGCCTCCCCAGCCATGAGGAACTTTGAGTCAATTAAACCTCTTTTTTTAATATATCACCCAGTCTCGGGTATTTCTTTATAGCAGTGTAAAAATGGACTAATACAATCAGTATGGACTCCTGGTTGTTTCTTGTATACTTTGGGGGTATAATCCAATACTATGCTGTTTATTTTGTTGTTTAAGTTGCTGCAGCTTTGGCCATTTAGAATCTTTCAGACTTTGACGTGCTTCATCCTTTTGCTTTTTGAGTGCTTTTTTACTTTCTTATCTTTCTTTTCTTTTTTTTTTTTTTTTTGAGATGGGGTCTTGCTCTGTTGCTTAGGCTGGAGTGCAGTGGTGCAATCATAGCTCACTGCAGGCTTGAACTCCTTGGCTCAAACGATCCTCCTACCTCAGCCTTCCAAGTACCTGGGACTACAGGTGCACACCTCTAGATAATTAACTTTTTTTTTTTGAGACAAGATCTCGCTTTTCACCCAGGCTGGAGTGCAGTGGTGTGAACACAGCTCACTGCAGGCTTGACCTCCCAGACTCAAGTAATCCTCCCACCTCAGCCCCGCAAAAGCAGGGACAACAGGTGCATGCCACCAAGCCTGGCTAATTTTTTTTTTTTTTTTTTTTTTTTTTTTGTAGAGATGGGGTTTCACCATGTTACCCAGGCTGGTCTTGAAATCCTGAGCTCAAGGGATCTGCCCACTTTGGTCTCCCAAAGTGTTAAGATTACAGGCCTGAGCTGCCTCATCCAGCCACTTTCTTACTTTCTAGCACCATAAGATGTTCCAGGTTAATCTTGTATCTTCCCTGCCACAGCCCTAGCTTCAGCCATATCTGCAAGGTGCTCTGCTTCCTTTTATTGCAGAAAGGTATAATGGTATTAGAAACCAAGATCTGGACACTTAATGTGCTCATTTCTACAGGGATGTCACTGCCTCTAGGCCCAACCAGCTGACAGAACTAGAAAATATATGTGTATACTAACTCATGTGTATTAGTTCATTTTCATGCTGCTGATAAGGACATGCCTGAGACTGGGTAATTTACAAAAGAAAGAGGTTTAACTCAACTAACAGTTCCATATGGCTGGGGGAGGCCTCACAATCATGGTGAAAGGTGAAAGGCATGTCTTACATCACAGCAGGCAAGAGAGAAAATAAGCATCAAGTGAAACAGGGTTCCCTTTATAAAACCATTGGATCTCGTGAGACTTATTCACTTCCACTAGAACAGTATGGGGGAACCACCCCCATGATTCAATTATTTCCCACTGGGTCCCTCCCATAACATGTGGGAATTATGGGAGTACAATTCAAGATGAGATTTGGGGTGGGACACAGAGCTAAACCATATCACCATGTCTGTACAACTTACCTACGATAGTTTCTGTATTTATCCATTTATTTCTCTATTCAACTAAACATGAATTCATGCTGATATCTCTGACTCTAATCCAGCACCACATGATTTAGCCTAGTCCTTCCCCTCCTGCTTATCGGTAATTTCCCTTGTCAACAGTGATAAACTCATCTCCCACTATCCACCATCTACTTGCCTATTAGTTTATCCCCCAGTATGCATGTAAAATAGTTTCAGAAATTTTAACCTATAATCCCATGAGAAACAATGTCACCCACTGGAGTATAGTGTTTATGTAGATTTCCATTTGTCTTTAGCCTTGCAATTTCCAAAGTTATTTAGATCAGCTCTTTTTTTCCCCAATCCACTTCACAGCTTTGTAAAACATTTAGATTCTTTTATCACAGTGTGCATTTCATTCTGGGATACTCCCATCTTCTGATTTATTTTTTAAAAATCTGTATCCATTGAAGTTTACTCTTTATGATGTTAAGTTCTATAGGTTTTGACAAATGCATAGTAAACTGTATACATTTCCCCAGTGTCATAAAAAAAATTCCATAATCCCAGAATTTTCCTGTGTCCCCTTTGCAACCCTTTCCCCAACTTCCTTTTGTTTTCACATTTTTACTTTGCCTAAAATTTACTTTTCTTCCTCTGCTGGTGTCTAACCACCTATGAATGGCAGCTCAAACACTTTCTCTTCTACAAACTCCGTTCTTAGTATTATTACCACCAAATCCCACAACACACCCATTGATACTTGAAAGCACTCATTTCTTAAAGTTTCCATAGTACTTTGCTCTTACTTTTATTATATAATTTCAATTTTATAATGAAATAATTTTAGTTTTTGTCTTCCTCCCTTCTTCAACAGCCTCTAAGGACCAAGGACTACACTTTTTTCATTGCTATTTCTTCAGAGCTTGGCTTACAGTGAGTGTTCATTAAACATTTGTGGTTTTCTGAATCAGATACATTATAGTTAATATTAACCAGTTAATTAAACTGAACAAGTATTTATTGAGCACCAGGTAAGTTCTTGGCAGTTTAATAGGTGCTACATGTGGGGAATACAAAATGAGTATCCTGTTTAACAATTTCCTTGGGTTTATAATGTCATTGAGACAATACTTTATATTTGGTGCTGATGTGTTTATCACTATGAGGTTGGAGCTGGGAATGGGAACTCCAACCTTGTAGTAACTAGTCAGTTTGGTATATGGGGCAGAAAAAATTTTAGTGATCCAGATTTTGGATTAGGATATTGAGAAAAGAAATACTCCTGGCTGACTGGGTGCAGTGGCTCATGCCTGTAATCCCAGCACTTTGGGAGGCTAAAGCAGGAAGATCGCTTGAGACCAGGAGTTCAAGACCAGCCTGGGTAACATAGTGAAACCCTGTCTCTACTGAAGATAGAAAAATTTGCTAGGTATCATGGCACACACCTGTACTTCCAGCTACTCAGGATGCTGAAGTGGGAAAATCCCTTGAGCCCAGGAGTTCAAAGATGCAGTGAACTATGATTATGCCACTGCACTCCAGCCTGGGTGACACAGCAAGACCTTGTTTTGAGAAAAACCCAAATGTAACTTCTTCCTTCAGTATCTCCTCTTAAAAGGGAGAAAGACAGACTCAGGGGCTCTATGGCTTGCCTGCTCAGCTGTATTTGCACTGGCAAAGGCAGCACATGTGTATTGGACAATAAAGAATTTGCTTGGTCTTGTCTTGAGTTCCCGGCAGGGAACTTCAGAAACACTTGGAATTTCTCAAGTGATAGGAGTAGTTTTGTTATTCATGAGCCCCTTGGATCACACCCAAGTTTATGCTACTGCAGTGACTCATGGTGGGTCCCTGGATAGCGTCATGGTTGGGGCTGGTTGCCGGAGAGATCAACCATGTCATCAGAGGACTTTGAGCCAGTTTACCAATGGACAACAACAGGATAGAGATGGAGTTCAATCATGTGACCAATGATGCAACTGATGATTGAACAGTCATGTTTATGTAATGAAACCCCAATAAAAAAGCTGAACACTGGGGCTCAGTAGAGCTTTTTGGTTAGTGAATACAACAATGTGACACGCTCTGATTCCATGAGGAGGGACATGGAAGCTCCGCATTTGAGACCCTCCCAGATCTTGCCCTAAGTATCTCTTCATTTGGCTGCTCCAGATTTGTATCCTTCATAAAAAAAAAAAAAAAAAAAACAACTGTAGTTGTGGGCTGGGCATGGTGGCTCATGCCTTTAATTCCAGCACTTTGGGAGGCTGAGGTGGGAGGATCGCTTAAGGTCAAGAGTTTGAGAACAGCCTGGCCAACATGGTGAAACCCTGTCACTACTAAAAATACAAAAATTAGCCAGATGGGGTGGTGGGTGCCTGTAATCCCAGCTGTTTGGGAGGCTGAGGCAGGAGAATCACTTGAACGCGGAAGGTGGAGATTGCAGTGAGCTGAGATTGTGTCACTGGACTCCAGCCTGGGAGAAAGAGAAAGACTTTGTCTCAGAAAAAACCCCCAAAACCCCACAAAACTGTAGTTGTGGCCCAGTGTGGTGGCCCACACTTGTAATCCCAGTACTTTGGGATGCCAAGGCTGGAGGATTGTTTGAACTTATCAGTTCAAGACCAGCCTGGGCAACAAAGTGGGACCCCCATCTATACAAAACATTAAAAAATTAGCTGAACGGGGTAGTTCATGCCTGTAGACCCAGCTACTCAAGAGGCTGAGGCAGGAAGATTGCTTGAGCCTGGGAGGTCAAGGGTGCAGTAAGCTATGATCATGCCACTGCACTCCAGCCTGGGTGAGAGCAACACACTGTCTCAAAACAAAACAAAACAAAACAAAATTGTGGATATAGGTATAGTATTTTCTTGAGTTCTGTGAGAAATCATCTGACCTCAGGGGATGGTGGGGACCCCCATCCCCACCATTAGCCAGTCTGAAGTGTGAGTGGGCTGAGAACCCCTGAAGCGTAGCTGGTGTCTAAAGTGAGGGTAGTCTTCAGTCTTCTTGTGAAGCCCTTCACTTGCAGGGTCTACACCAACTTCAGGTGGTGAATGCCAGAACTGAATTACAGTACCACAGTTGAGGTTAGGACAGAACGTGCGCCCCACCAATGAGAGAATACGGCATCAAGGGTTGAATTCCAGGCTTAACATTTAGAGGAGAGTGACGTTTGAGGGATTAGTGCCTTAAACCTCTACAAATCACAGCCTGTGGTTTTCTTGCTACTCCTCACAATGGTGAAGGCAGATGGTGGCAGAATACAGTTTGCGAAGATGGTGAAATGCTGGGGTGGACCACTTTGATATTGGGAAATATGTATTTGGTCTTCATTTCTGTTTCTTGGCACACAACTCCTAAAATCCTTGGGATCTCCAAATTGCTGTCTTTTCTTTCTGTTTTTTTTTTTCTGAGACAGAGTCTCACTGTATCACCCAGGCTGGAGTGCAGTGGTATGATCTTGGCTCACCGCAACCTCCACCTTCTGGGTTCAAGTGATTCTCCTACCTCAACCTCCCAAGTAGCTGGGACTACAGGCATGCACCACCCTGCCCAGCTAACTTTTGTAGTTTTAGTAGAGATGGGGTTTTGTCATGGTGACCAGGCTGGTCTCAAACCTCTGACCTCAGGTGATCCACGCTCTTTGACCTCCCAAAGTGCTAGGATTACAGGCGTGAGCCACCACGCCTGGCCTGAGCTTGCAGTTTTCCTGCTGTTCCTCATATGGTGAAGGCAGATGGTAGGAGAATACAGTTTGTGAAGTTGGTGAAATGGGGGATGCGCCATTGTGATATTAGGAAATATGTATTTCGTCTTCATTTCTTTCCTGGCCTATAGCTCCTAAAATCCTTGGGATCCCCAAAATGCTCTTTTTTTCTGGGCCTTTTTTTTTTTTTTTTTTTTGAGACAGATTCTCACTCTGATGGCCAGGCTGGAGTGCAGTGGCACAATCTCTGCTCAATGTAACCTCTGCCTCCAGGTTCAAGTGGTTCTCCTGCCTCAGCCTCCTGAGTAGCTGGGATTATAGGCGTGGACCATCATGCCCAGCTAATTTTTGTATTTTTAGTAGGGAAGGGGAAGGGGTTTCACCATGTTGGCCAGGCTGGTCTCAAACTCCTAACCTCAAGTGATCCACCCGCCTCGGCCTCCCAAAGTGCTGGGATTATAGGCGTCAGCCCCTGCATTGAGCCCTTTTCTGGGTCTTTTGTTTGATAGCTTCATATTGGGGCTGGTCACTGGGAAGACCAAGGCAAGGGTTAAAGGGTTGGGACTTTCAACTCGAGTCCTCACCTCCGGCAGAGGGGTTGAAAGTCAGGTTGATCACCAGTGGCTAATGGTTTTATCAATCATGCCTACATAATGAGGCCTCCACAAAAACCCAAGAGGACAGGGTTTGAAGAGCTTCCAGAGAGCTGAACACACGGAGGTTCCTGGAGGAAATTGTACCCAGGCAAGACAATGAAAGCTCTGTACCCCTTTCCCCATACTTCACCCTATGCGTCTCTTCATCCGTCTCCTTTGCACTCTCCTTCATAATAAACGGGAAAATGTTAAGCGTTTCCATGAGCTCTGTGAGCTGCTGCAACAAATTAATTGAACCCGAAGAGGGGGTCATAGAATTTCCAACCTGAAGCAATTGGTCAGAAGTTCAGAGGCCTGGAACTTGCTTCTGGGGTCTGATGCTGGTATGGGGCAGGGGGAGGGGCAGTCTTGGGGACGGAGCCCTCAACTTATGGGATCTGACACAATCTCCATGTGAGTAGTGTCAGAATTACACTGGAGCACACCCAGATATCTGCTGCTTGGTGTGTAGGGATAAACCCTCATACCCTGGGTCACAGAAGTCTTCCGTGTTGATGATACTAGTGGTGGTATGAGAGCAGAGGAAAAACACAGTCTGAGAGGTTTTCACTAAACATTCGGGAGATCACTTCAGCAACGCTATAGCCCCCTGCAAGGGGATGAATGCCCAGGCTCCCAGGGCCACAGACTTGTAGGCAACCCCCGCCTAATGCCATATACTGGGAGTTCCATCATTCTTAAGGATCACAGTAGTTGGTGTTTATTTTTTATTGTTTTATTTTTTTTTTTTTTTCAGCTGGAGTCTCGCTCTGTAGCCCAGGCTGGAGTGCAGTGGCATGATCTTGGCTCACTGCAGCCTCTGCCTCCCAGGTTCAAGAGATTCTCCTGCCTCAGCCTCCTGAGTAGCTGGGACTACAGGTGTGCGCCACCACACCCTGCTGATTTTTGTATTTTTAGTAAAGATAGGGTTTCACCATGTTGGTCGGGTTGGTCTCGAACTCCTAGCCTTGTGATCCACCTGCCTAGGCCTCCCAAAGTGCTGGGATTGCAGGCATGAGCCACCATGCTCAACCTATTTTTTTCTTCTTTACAGGTGAATGTTATTGATATTGATATTCAAGCACCATGTTACTGAAAATAATCACATTGCCAAAATCCAGCTTTAGGCTGACAGACCTGATTCAGGCTGAATGCAATTCACAAATCAATAGACTGTATAATAGCAGTTCCATGCCAGGATCTGAATTCTGCCCTAATTTAATATGACTTAACACAACTCTGTATTACATTTCCACCCTTGTTCTGTCAACTCAAGGAAAACACAACTTTGAGGTGGTGACACTCTCAGTTACACCTTCCTGAACCCTCTGGATGTGATTTTTAGAGACAAAATTGCAAAGTAGAAAAATCTGTGTTTGGGGCCTCTCAGCCTGATCCTTACTCTTTCTATTTCTCATCAGGTCTGCAGTTCCCACAAGACCTTCCTTTCCCAGGAGGACACCAATCCCCTGGCAAAAGTTGGTAGTGCCTTTCCCCAGGGGCATTTTTGTGTTTGTTTGAGACAGGGTCTCGCTCTGTTGCCCAGGCTGGAGTACAATGGCGTGATCACATGAGTCACTGCAGCCTTGACCTCCCAGGCTTAGGTGATCCTCTTGCCTCAGCCTGCGGGGTCGCTGGAACCACAGGTGTGCCCCCCATGATGCCCAGCTGATTTTTAAATTATCTGTAGAGATGGAGTCTCCCTATGTTGCTCAGGCTGGTCTCAAACTCCTGGGCTCAAGCAATCCTCCCACTTTGGCCTCCAAAAGCGCTGGGATTACAGGTGTGAGCCACTGCTCCCAGCCACTAATGTTCTTTTTCTAAAAATTCATTTGCTGAACAAATATTTCGGTGCTTACTATGTGCCATTTGTAGCGTTAGGGACTAGTTTTACAGTCATAGAGAATAATCTTGGCCAGGCATGGTGGCTGACGCCTGAAATCTCAGCACGTTGGGAGGCTAAAGTGGAAGTAAGGCTTGAGGCCAGGAGTTTGAGACCAGCCTGAACAACATACCAAGAACCTGTCTCTAAAAAAAAAAAAAAAAAAGATTATAAAATGTTAGCCTTCCAGCTACTCAGGAGGTTGAGGTGGGAGCATCACTTGAGTCCAGGAATTCCAGGCTGCAGGGAGCTAGGATTGTGCCGTTGCACTCCAGCCTGGGCAACAGAGTGAGAACTTGTCTCAAATAAATAAATAAGAATAATCTTATGTATTGTAGAATTGCATAATTACTAGCAAGAGTTAAGCGGCGGTTCTCACTTTGTGCATAAGAATTGCCTGAAATGTGTGTTAAAAATGCTGATTTCTGGCCAGACGTGATGGCTCACACCTATAATCTCAGCACTTTGGGCTGAGGTGGGGAGACCACAAGATCAGGAGTTTGAGACCAGCCTGACCAACCCTATCTTTACTAAAAATACAAAAATTAGCCAGGCATGGTGGTTGGTGCCTGTAATCCCAGCTACTCAGGAGGCTGAGGCAGGAGAATCACTTGAACCTGGGAGGCAGAGGTTGAATGAGCAGAGATGGCACCACTGCACTCCAGCCTGGGTGACAGAGTGAGACTCCTTCTCAAAAAAAAAAAAAAAAGAAAGAAAATGCCGAGTTCTGTCCCTCTTTCTTGACCTATTAATCTATATCTGTGTAGAGAGAGTACAGGATTCTGCATTTTTACCGATCCCACCTCCCTGAAATTTCTAAAACTGGGGGCCTGAGACCTTCATGTTGAGCTGTTTTCATGGGGTGATGGAATGCTCTTACTCCCCACACAACATCTGTTCCAGAAGGGCTTTGGCCAGCAATGAGTAGTGAATGAGGTAAGCCATATGAAGGCAGGCTTCCGTCCGCTCCTCAAAAGCAGGGATAGCTATGGGGCTGGGACGGCACTAAATTCAAAGCCATTGGCTTGGCCACTCTTCCTTCCTCTTTGCTTACGGAGCCCGCCTTTGCTCAGATCACATAAAGTGGCCACCGTCATCTCAGTCCTCAACGCAGATTTGTTATTGCCCAGCAGCCTCCCTGGTAGCTGGCTGCCGCCATCTGTTCCAGTTCTGGATAACTCGATACCCAAAGAGCAATCTGTTGGGGGAACTTCTGCAAAAGATGTCCTCCTCTCATAAAAGCAGAGAGATGTTGGCCAGGTGCTGTGGATCATGTCTACAATCCCAGCCTTTTGGGGGGGCCAAGGTGGGAGGATCACCTGAGGCCAGGAGTGTGAGGCCAGCCTGGGCAACACAGCGAGACCCCATCTCTACAAAAAAATTCAAAAAAAATAGAGAGATGTGGGAAGAGAGTCCTCTTCTTCCACTCCCCCTGTGGATGGTCTCGTGTGCAGATCTGGTGTTTGCAGCGGCCGCACCCTCACTGTGGTCACTAAGTAATAGCAAGGAGCGTGGCAGAGACGTGGATTCACCCGGGAAGAGCTTCTCTGCAGGTTTCTAGTTGGCTGAAATAATCAAATGTCTCTATTGTCTAAGGCAGCAGTCCCCAGCCTTTTTGGTATCAGGGACCAGTTTTGTAAAAGGCAATGTTTTCACGAACCAGGGGTGGGGGGATGATTTCAGAATGATTCGAGCGTATTACATTTGTGTACACTTTATTTCTATTCTTATTACATTGTAATAGATACTGAAAAAATTATACAATTCACCATCATGTAGAATCAATGGGAACCCTGAGCGTCTTTTCCTGCAGCTAGACGGTTCCATATAGGGGTGACAGGAGACAGTGACACATCATCAGGCATTAGATTATCATAAGGAGCGTGTAACCTAGATCCCTCGCATGCGCAGTTCACAGTAGGGTTTGCGCTCCTATGAGACTCTAATGCTGCTGCTGATCTGACAGGAGGCAGAGGTCAGGTGGTAACGCAAGTGATGGGGGAGTGGCTGTAGATACAGATGAAGCTCTGCTCACCTGCTCACCACTCACCTCCTGCTGTGCATCCTGGTTCCACATGGACCACCTGGACACAAAGAAGGGAATTGTCCATGGCCCAGGGATTGGGGACCCCTGGTCTAAGGCACTCTTGACCCCATATTATTACTATTATTATTATTTTTGAGACAGAGTCTCACTCTATTGCCCAGACTGGAGTGTAGTGGCGTGATCTTGGCTCATTGCAACCTCCGCTTCCTGGGTTCAAGCGATTCTCCTGCCTCAGCCTCCTGAGTAGCTGGGATTACAGGCACCCGACACCACACCCAGCTAGTTTTTGTGTGTTTTAGTAGAGGCAGGGTTTCACCATGTCGGCCAGGCTGTTCTCGAACTCCTGATCTCAAGTGATCCAGCCACCTCAGCCTCCCAAAGTGCTGAATTACAGGCATGAGCCACTGCGCCCAGCTGGCCCCATATTCTTCATTTGCAGCTGAAGGTATTCTATCTGACAGTCTTATTGTCCTTGCTACCTGTACACATGTGGGACCCGTCCTAGAGATTTTGTGTGGTAATGACAGCCCCAAGAACCTTCAGGCTAGAATTTCCCAATGGACTGGGCCCTGTGAGATACACACATCTTTTTAGGAGACAGGAATTCTTGGAGAAAAGCTATCCTGCCCCTTATCCAGAGGGAATGAAGAACAAACTAGCAGGGCTTGCTCTGTAATTGCAAGGCCAGGAACAAAATAAAAATCTGTTACCTCTTGTTTAAAATTGACAGGACCCCACGTGATCACACAGGTCACGGGTCCATGAAGCCAAACCTGCAAGAGAAAGGTGGTTGCGGGTTACTGCCTCCCAGCCAGAATCCGGCCACAGGGCTCTCCGCTGGTGGCAAAGAGGTTTCACGTATCCTCCAAGTCTCACTGCATTGTTTCCTACTCAGTTTCTTGGTAAGACTATCTCTTTGGCGCTTATGTTTTCTTGGCCTGGGTGTCTTAAGGTTTTTGTTTTTTTTTTTGAGACAGAGTTTTGTCTCTTTCACCCCGGCTGGAGTGAAGTGGCGTAATCTTGGCTCACTGCAACCTCTGCCTGGGTCCAAGTGATTCTCCTGCCTCAGCTTCCCGAGTGGCTGGGATTGCAGGTGCCTACCACCATGCCTGGCTAATTTTTGTATTTTTGTAGTAGAGACAGGGTTTCGCCATGTTCCCCAGGCTGGTCTCCAACTCCTGACCTCAGGTGATCCACCTGCCTTGGCCTCCCAAAGTGCTAGGATTACAGGTGTAAGCCACAGTGCCTAGCCTTTTTTTTTTTTTTTTTTTTTTTTTTGACAAGATCTCATTCTGTCACCCAGGCTAGAGTGTGGTTGCACAGTCATAGCCCACTGTAGTCTTGAACTCCTGGCCCAAAGCAATCCTCCTACCTCAACCTCCCAGAATGCTGGGACTACAGGATGCAACACCATGCCTGGCTAAGTTTTAAATTTTTTTCTAGAGATGAGGTCTTGCTATGTTGCCCAGTCTGGTCATGAACTCCTGACCCTAAGCGATCCTCTGGCCTTGGTCTTCCAAAGTGCTGGGATTACAGGTGTGAGCCACTGTGCCTGGCCCCCTAATTTTGACATATTTGTTCAGGTACATTTCTCCTCCAAACTTCTGCAGGAGGAAAGGAAACTAATTACCAAGCTACTTCTGTGCACTAGCCATTTTCACATGAATTATCTGTTTTATCATCTTAACAACCTTTAGAAGGCAGATGTTTTATATTTCTTCTCTCTCTGTCTACATATGTGTGTGTGTGTGTGTATATATATATATATTTTTTGAGACAAAGTCTGGATCTGTCACCCACGCTGAAGTGCAGTGGCACAATCTCGGCTCACTGCAGCCTCCGCCTTCCAGGTTCAAGTGATTCTCCTGTCTCAGCCTCCCAAGGAGCTGAGATTATATGCATGCGTTGCCACACCTGGCTAATTTTTTTGCATTCTTAGTAGAGACGGGGTTTCACCATCTTGGCCAGGCTGGTCTTGAACTCCTGGCCTGGGATCACAGGTGTGAGCCCCCCGCTCCTGGCCACATTTTATATTTCTGTATTACAGATGAGCAAACCAAGATTCGGAGGCATGAAGCAACCTGGGGTGTGGTTGGGGTTTCAACTGGAGCTGATCTTTTCCAAAGTCCGGACTCTTTCTCCTCATTGCCTTGCATTTTCCCTCCCACCACTACCTCTTCCTACTCCGTAAAGCCCTAATGACACATTTTGTTTCCATGAGCAAGCCCCCTCCCTCCCAAGTGAAGTGGGAGCATTACGTCTTGTGCAGGCTTCTCTGTCCACGGCAGGGGATGTTTTAGCAATTACTTTACACTCTGTTTAATCCTACGGGAGTCATTACTGTTGGAGGGTAACAATAAAACAGGCTCATTGGAATTTCCTGAAGGTAAGGCTCTCCCCCTAAACAGTTTTATTGTGCTAAGCAGTAATGGCAGAGGCTGTTCCTCCCCATGACAACTTTGATTGGCAGGGAAACCCAGACTGCAGGCTGGAGCCAACAGTCTCTTCTTTTGTCACGGGGATTGGACCACGTTCCAGGCACCATTCCAGGGCTACAGCCAAAGCTGCTGAATGCCTCTGATAATCACCTTCCCCCCAACTTCCAGTCCAGCCCTTTGCATTCTGCAAATATTTCCTGAGTGTCCACTCTGTCGTGCTGCCCTGGGGTCAGACTTGAGACAGAGTCTCTGCTCTCGTGAGTTCCCTATCTAGTAAGAGACAAAGTCAAGTTAGTACAAACACGGCAGTTCAACAGTCAAAGTATGCAGGAAAGGAGGAATGGATTACTTTTCTGCAGGAAATCCAAGAAGGCTTCCAGGAAGGGTGATCTCTGAGTCAGACTTTGAGAGATTAAGAACAATTTTCCAAGTCCTATGGGGGTAAGAGTAGGGGACACATTTAAGCAGAGGAAACAGCACATACAAAAGCATGAAGCAGCATTGTGTCTGAAATAGTTAATTATTACTGCATAACAAATCCCCGCCAGATCTCAATGGCTTAAAACAATAATTATTTCTCAAGAGTTTGCCTGTGTGTTGGTGGATTTAGTCTGGGCTTAGCTGGGGGCTGGCTTTGCTCTATATGCCTCTCATCCTTTTCCTGGTACCAGATCACTAACAAGTCTTTGCTGTGGCACAGGCAGAGGTACCAGCCAAGTAGAAACATGTACTGTTGGCCAGGTGTGGGGTGGCGCACGCCTGTAATCCTAGCTCTTTGGGAGGCTGAGGCGGGCCAATTGCCTGAGCTCAGGAGTGTGAAGCCAGCCTGGGCAACAGGGTGAAACCCCATCTCTACTAAAAATACTAAAAATTAGCCGGGCGTGGTAGTGTGTGCCTGTAATCCCAGCTACTCAGGAGGCTGAGGCATGAGAATCACTTGAACCCAGTTAGTGGAGGTTGCAGTGAGCTGAGATCATGCCAGTGCACTCCAGCCTGGGTGACAGAGCAAGATGCTGTCTCAAAAAAAAAAAAAAAAGAAAGTACTATTTTGCCACATTCTCTTGGCCAAAGTAAGCCACATAGCTGAGCCTGGAGTCAAGAGTGGGAAGGGTGGGGAAGACGCCCTGCCCGTGATGACAGAGCACTGCTTCCAGTATGGATTTAGGGATGGGTAAAAATATGGGACATTAATGCATTTTACCAAGGAATAGTTTCTCATAAGTGGCGTTACTGACATTTGGGGCTGGATTCTTCTTTTTTGTGGGAGACTGTCCTGTGAACTGTAGAATGTTTAGCAGCATCTTTGACCCCCACACCTGCTAGAAGCTTGCAGCGCATCCACTAGTAGCAATCAAAAATATCTTCAGGGAAATATACATCATTTTACCGTAAAGACACATGCATGCATATGTACGAATGGAGTGCTTCCTTCAGGGTGGATTTTGACATCATTGCAGCACTATTTGCAATAGCAAAGGCATGGAATCCACCTAAATGCCCCTCAGTGGCAGATTAGATAAAGAACAAATGTGATCCACATATACCATGGAATACGACACAGCCATAAGAAGAATGAGATCATGCCCTTTGCAGGAACATGGATGGAGCTGGAGGCCATTATTCTTAGCAAACTAATACAGGAACAGAAAACCAAATACTACATGATCTTGCTTGTAAGTGGGAGCTAGATGAAGAGAACACATGGACAGAAGGCGACAACACACACTAGGAACTATTTGAAGGTGGAGGATGGGAGGAGGGAGAAGAAAGAAAAATGTCTTCAGAGTCTCTGAATGTCCACTGGAGAGTGGGGTAATGGGGAAGGGGAACAAAATGATCCCCATTGGAAACCACTGTATCAAGGTATACTTAGAAAACTCAAAACATTGGCCAGGCGCGGTGGCTCACACCTGTCATCCTAACACTTTGGGAGGCCGAGGCAGGCAGATAACCTGAGGTTGGGAGTTCGAGACCAGCCTGACCAACATGGAGAAACCACATCTCCACTAATAATACAAAAATTAGCCAGGTGTGGTGGTGTAGCTACTCGGGAGGCTGAGGCAGGAGAATCGCTTGAACCCAGGAGGCGGAGGTTGTGGTGAGTGGAGATCATGCCATTGCACTCCAGCCTGGGCAACAAGAGTAAAACTCTGTCTCAAAAAAAAAAAAAAACCCTCAAAATATTCCAAAATTGTTGATGTGTAAGATGCAAAGTGAGGAAACTGAAGAAGGGAAGGGAGGAAAGGTGAAAATGCAGCTCCCAAGGTAGGGAGGGGCTGCTTTTTGGAGGATCCCTTATGTGAATTAGGAGTTGAGAGTTGAGATTTTTTTTTTTCTTTAGGCAACCACCAACTACTACAGGGGCTCAGACTTGGGTTTTGGAAAGGTGACTAGTGTGTGTGATCTGTTCCTCCACAGCAGCTGTTCCCATCATTCCTCATGTCTTAAGGCAGGCTTTGCTGGGACGCGAGTGCTCACATCTCTGTATGCTTCATGTGGCATGGGGCACTGGTTTATCTCCGCAACTGCATAAAGATTAATGACAGCCTTTTCTTGGCCGGGTGCGGTGGCTCATGTGTGTAACTCCAGCACTTTGGGAGGCCAAGGTGGGCGGATCACTTGAGGTCAGGAGTTCCAGACCAGCCTGGCCAACATGGTGAAACTGTCTGTACTAAAAACGCAAAAATTAGCTGGGCATGGTGGCGGTCACCTGTAATCCCAGCTACTCAGGAGGCTGAGGCAGGAGAATCACTTGAACTTGGGAGGCAGAGGTTGCAGTGAGCCGAGATTGGGCCATTGTACTACAGCCTGGGCGACAGAGCAAGACTCCATCTCAAAAAAAGAAGAAAAAAAAAGATTTATGATAGCCTTTTTCTGAAACATTCTCCTCCTGGGCCTCAATGAATACATTTTCCAATAATTCCTTTGCTTTTTCTCATCAGGAAACGATGCCGTGGAGGAATGGCACTCATATAAACACTTCTTTGCTTTTCAGAGAGCATACACCCTTCTGAATTACACACTGCAATTTAGGAATTACACTCACATATGGAATAATATGGTTTAGTGTACTTACTACAAAAGCTGGCATCGGTCCTTCAATTGTTAAGATCCCTGGGTATTTCTATTATGGTGTAAATTAGGTAGTATTTTCCAAGTTCATTATTGCTATTTTTATGTCCATTATTTATTTATAAGCCATTAGAGGTATACACAGGTTTATGCCTTTACAGGAGAAATGTCTTTTGGTTAACTTGGCACTGAAGGTCTTCGCACAGAAGCACAATTTCTTTGAAAGCAGGGTTTGTTTCCAGCTGAGCACAAATACATGGAGAGTGTGTCTTCTTACCAAATTTTTGCTAAAGGGAGAAGAATTCTGCTAGAATGGAGTGCTTCCTGCAGGATGGCTTCTTTTTTCCTTTTTTTTTTTGAGGCAGAGTGTCACTATGTTGCCCAGGCTGGAGTGCAGTGGTGCGATGTCAGTTTACTGCAATCTTCACTTCCCAGGTTCAAGCGATTCTCCTGCCTCAGCCTCCGGAATAGCTGGGATTACAGGTGCCCACCACCATGCCTGGCTAACTTTTGTATTTTTAGTAGAGATGTGGTTTCACCCTGTTGACCAGACTGGTCTCGAACTCCTGGCCTCAAGTGATTTTCCTGCCTCAGCCTCCCAAAGTGCTGGGATTACAGGCATGAGCCATCGGGCCCAGGCTAGATTGGCTTTTGACATTATAGGCAACTGGTATCATTTTATTATGGGGGGAACCAAAATATCTTGCAGGGCTAGTCCAGTGTGAAGGGATTAAGGCTTGAGAGATGAGATTTGGGTTGCATATGATGTTTCTAAGACTGTGTTGGCCGGGCGTGGTGGGCCACACCTATAATCTTAGCACTTTGGGAGGCTGAGTGGGAGGAGTGACCGTTGAGCCCAGGAGTTTTGAGTGAAGTCTGGGCAATATAGCGAGACCCTGTCTCATAAAAAATTTTAGAACATTAGCCGAGCATGGTGGTGCATACCTGTAATCCCAGCTACTCAGGCGGCTGAGGCAGGAGAATCACTTGAGCCTGGGAGGCAGAGGTTGCAGTGAGCTGGGATCACGCTACTTTACTCCAGCCTGAGTGACTGAGCTAGACTATCTCAAAAAAAAAAAAAAAAAAAAAAAAAAAATGACAGCTGAACCCATGCTTCCCAAATTCGCCAGAGCCCATGAATTATCTGATGTGCTTTATTACATATTCTGATTCCAGGGCATCATCCGAGAAGAAAGTCCTGGGACTCTGTATGTTTAGCTGGTGCCCCATGTGTCTCTTAAGACTGGGCAAGTTTGGGAGGACTTGGTCATTGGTCTGAGATTTGGCTCTTCCTTCGAATTGCAGAGAAAGCTTTTCAAAATACAGATTGCTGAGCTTCACTTAGAATCCTAGGGATTGTAAGTGAAGCTCAGCAGAGCCCTGGAATCTGTATTTTTATTTTTGATTATTTATTATGAGACAGAATCTTACCCTGTGGCCCAGACTGGAGTGCAGTGGCGCAATCTTGGCTCACTGCAGCCTCAACTTTCCAGGCTCAAGCGATCCTCTCACCTCAGCCTCCAGAGTAGCTGGGACTACAGGCAAAATGGCACTGCACTTGGCTAATTTTTAAACATTTTTTTTGTAAAGACAAGGTCTCATTATGTTCCCCAGGCTGGTCTTGAACCCCCAGGATCAAGTGATCCTCCTGCCTCAGCCTCTCAAAGTGTTGGGATTACAGGCTCAAGCCACTAAGTTCGGCCTTAATTGCATTTAAAAAATTGTGATAAACTGCACATAAGATAACATCATTTAACCATTCTGACAAGTACCATTCAGTAGCATTTAGTATATCCACAAGATCGTGCAGCCATCACCATCATCTAGTTCCAGAACATTTTCATTGCCCCAAAGGGAAACTCCTACTTATTAAAAAGTCACTCCCCAGTCCTCCCTCCCTCAGCCCTTAGCAGCCACTAATCTGCTTTCTATCTCAATGGATTTGCCCACTTTGGACATTTTATATAAATGGGATTATATAATATGTGACCTTTTGTCCCTGACTTCTTTCAATTAATGTAATGTTTTTAAGGTTTATTCGTGTTGTATATTACTTGCACTTTACAGATGGGGAAACTGAGGTTCAAGGAAGAGAAGTAACCTGCAGGAATTCAAGACCAACCTGGGGCTAAGCATGGTGACTCATGCCTGTAAACCCCCACACTTTGGGAGGCCGGTGGATCACCTGAGGCCAGGAGTTCAAGACCAGCCTGGCCAATATGGTGAAACCCTGTCTCTACAAAAAGTACAAAAATTAGTGTGATGGTAGATGCCTGCAATCCAAACTACTACAGAGGCTCAGGCAGGAGAATAGCTTGAACCCCGGAGGCAGAAGTTGCAGTGAGCCGAGATTGCACCATTGCACTCTAGCCTGGGGACAGAGTGAGACTCTGTCTCAATCAAAAAAAAAAAAAGAAGAAGAAGAAGACCAGCCAGGGCAACATGGCAAGACCCCTTCTCTACAAAAAAATGCAAAAGTTGGCCAGGCATGGTGGCATGCTTGTGTGGTCCCAGCTACTCCAGAGGCTGAGGCGGGAGAATTGTTTGAGCCCAGGAAGTGGAGGTTGCGGTGAGCTGAGATAGTGCTCTCACTCTAGCCTGGGCAAGAGAGTGAGACCCTGCCTCAAAAAAAAAGGAAAGAAAAGAAAAAAAAAGAGATAAGTAACTTGTCCAAGGTCACTTAAAACCCAAGCCATTTGATCTGGGCCATTTCTCATATTTATGCCCTTCTGAATTGCTCTTGGGCAGGCTATGCCCTATAGAAAAAGGTCCTAATTAGACGACCATGTTACCATCCATTCAGGGTTCTTAGTTCAATTCAGGTCTGTGTACTACAGAGAAAACTGATCGGTTAGGCCCTTGGTTTGTCCAGATTTCTAAAAATAAGCCATGTTTCTGGGTCAGCAGCTGTGAGGGCCACATTGAACAATGACTGCCTTGGACACATTTAGCCCCAAAGCTTTCTGTCCTGACCTCTATTTCGTCCTTAGTTAAAATAACAATCTTCATAGTCTCTTATCCTGGGCCCACCCCAGATCTGCAATGTGGAGGCCTAGGAATATAGGTGTGTAACAAATATCTCAACTGATCCCTAGGAAAGAAGACATTGTCAGGTGGTACTAATTCTTTTTTTGAGACAGGATCTTGCTCTATGACCCAGCCTAGAATGCCATTGTACAGCTTGGACCTTCTGGGTTCAGGCAATCCTTCTATCTCAACCTTCTAAGTAGCTAAGACTACAGGCATGTATCACCATGCCCAGCTAATTTTTTTGTAGGGATGGCATCTGGTATGCTGCCCAGGCTGGTCTTGAACTCCTGGCATCAAGCAATCCTCCTGCCTTGGCTTCCCAAAGCGCTGGGATTACAGGTGTGAGCCATCACACGCAGCCAGGTGGTACTTTTTTTCTGAGATGGAGTCTTGCTTTGTCACCCAGGCTGGAGTAAAATGGTACAATCTTGGCTCACTGCAACCTCCACCTCCCAGGATCAAGGGATTCTCGTGCCTCAGTAGCTGGGATTACAGGTGTGTGTCACCACACCTGGCTAACTTTTGTGTTTTTAGTAGAGATGGGTTTCACCATGTTGGCCAGTCTGGTCTCAAACTCCTGACCTCAAGTGATCTGTCTGCCTAGGCCTCCCAAAGTGCTGGGATTACAGGTGTGAGCCACCGCACACAGCCAGGTGGTACTAATTCTTCCCTACTGATGGGAAAACAGATACCCAGCAGAGAGGTGACCGCCCCACAATTTTATATTTAGCTCCTTGGTCTCCTTCTAATAAGGAACGAGGCCTGAGGTTCCAGTATTACTTTCAATAAATATTTATGTTTTATTACCTACTTAGCCCTTTGAAAAATGGTTACATCGAAGGTCTATTAATCTACGAGCTCCTGGTGGATGAGGACAGATTGTTGGAGTGCCTTCCTAGCCTGTTAAAAATTAGTGGCGATGATACCGACGCTGATGACAATGATGATTAGACTCAGCGCCAGGGCCTGGATCCAGTCCCTTGACTTCTCTTCCTTTGTTAAATCAGGATAATGAGACTCTCCTGCTATTGTTTGTGAGGCCAATTTACTACGTCTTGCAAGGACTCAAACCTATAAACACTTTGTAACCTATTCAAGTGTAAAAGGCTTGTTGATAAGGACTTTGGTTTGTGAATCTAAGCATACAAAAGCTAGGAAATGCAAATGTACAGGCCTGCCTGTGAAGCTGGCTGCCAGCTCCATCCTCCTCTGTCTGGTAATATCTTTCTAGTGATCCCAACTCTGCAAAACAAGAAAGTAATGGTGCTGCATTACAAACAAGCAAAAACCGCCATGAAATAAGTATAAATGGGCCTTCATCGAGAAATTCTTTTCCATTTATAAATAATGGCGTGAGAGGTGTGTGTGTGCGCAAGTGTGTTGTTGTGTTTGGGAGTTTTTTTTTTTTTTTTTTTTTTTTTTTGCCAAAGTCTCGCTCTGTCACCTGGCTGGAGTGCAGTGGCATGATCTCAGTTCACTGCAACCTCTGCCTCCCGGGTTCCAGTATTCTCCTGCCTCAGCCTCCTGAGTAGCTGGGACTACAGGTGCATGTCACCATGCCTGGCTAATTTTTGTATTTTTAATAGAGACGAGGTTTCACCATGTTGGCCAGGATGGTCTCAATCTCTTGACCTCGCGATCCACCTGCCTCGGCTTCCCAAAGTGCTGGGATTACAGGTGTGAGCCACCATGCCCCGCCAGGAGTTTTTTTTTTTTTTTGAGATAGGGTCTTGCTCTGTCGCCTAGGTTGGAGTGCAGTGGTGAGATCATGACTCACTGCATCCTCTACCTCCTGGGGTCAAGTGATCCTCCCACCTCAGCCTCCTGAGTGGCTGGGACCACAGGTGTGTGCCACCACACCTGGCTAATTTTTTATTTTTTGTAGAGATGGGAGTCTCCCTATATTGCTCAGGCTCGTCTTGAACTTGTGGTCTCTAGCGATGCTCCTGCCTCAGCTTCCCATCTTATCTCATTTAAACTTAAGAACAACAATGTGAGGTAGTCAATGCCTTTATTTCCACTTTATTTGTTTGTTTATTTATTTTGAGATGGAGTCTCTGTTGCCCAGGCTGGAGTGCAGTGGCGTGATGTTGGCTCATTGCAACCTAAACCTCCCGAGTAGCTAGGATTACAGGTGAGCGCCACCACAACTGGCTAATTTTTGTATTTTTAGTAGAGACGGGGTTTCACCATGTTTGCCAGTATGGATTTAATCTCCTGAACCCAAGTGATCCCCGCCCCCCCCCGTTGGGCTCCCTAAGTGCTGGGATTACAGGCATGAGCCACCACGCCCGGCCTGTTTCCACTTTATTTTACAGTTAAGAAAACTGAGCTCTTGAGACGTGAGGTTTGCCTTGCAGTCTTCTTAGTTTGTGGTCATTTCAACGATATCCACACGGTGTTGCCTTGTGTGAAGAAAACTTCCCCCGGTGATGCTGGTGCTGGGGCCAAAATGACAGCAGTGGCTGAAGATTCCGTTCTGGATTAAAGCAGGGATGGACCAGGGTGGGCGCTCTTCTAGATACGGGAAACTGATTTGCATTTTGGGAGATCTCTAAAGCTGTTGTCTGGGGGAGCTCACATTTCTTGAGTACTTACTATGTGTCTGGCCTTGTGCTGAGCTAGGCATACAGCCTAGTAGCTAAGGGTGAGGCTTCCAATCCTGACTTTCTCATTTACCAAGTATTTAACATCTCTGTGCCTCAGCTTGCTCTTCTGTTAATTCCAGCATTTTGGGAGGTTGAGACAGGAGGATCGCTTGAGGCCAGGAGTTCCAGACCAGCCTGGGCAACATAATGAGAACCCCATCTCTACAAAAATGAAAATAGTAGTTAGGCGTGATAGCGCACACCTATAGTCCCAGCTACTCAGGAGTCTGAGGCAACAGGATTGCTTGAGGACAGGAGTTCCAGGCCAGCTTGGACAACATAGCAAGACCCCCATCTCTACAAAAAATAAAAAAATTAGCCAGGTGTGATGGCACATGCCTTTAGTTCAGGAGGCTGAAGTGGGAGGATTGCTGGAGCCGAGGAGTTCTAGGCAGTAGTAAGCTACGACTGCATTCCAGCCTGGGCCACAGAGTGAGCCACCATCTCTTAAAAAAAAAAAAAGTAATAATAATAACCCTAGGCCAGGCATGGCGGGTGGCTCACATCTGTAATCCCAGCACTTTGGGCAGCCAAGGCGGGAAGATTGCTTGAGCTCAGGAGTTCGAGACCAGCCTGGCCAACATGGGAAATGCTCTTTGTACTAAAAATAAAAAAATTAGCCTGGCGTGGTGGCGTGTGCCTGTAATCCCAGCTACTTGGGAGGCTGAGGCAAGAGAATGGCTTGAACCTGGGAGGTGGAGGTTTCAGTGAGCCGAGATTATGTCACTGCACTGTAACCTGTGTGACAGAGAGAGACTGTCTCAAAACCAAAAAAACCCAGCAGTATGTCCCTCACAGAGTGATTGTGAGGATTAAATGGCTTAATACTAGAGAATTTTTATAAGCATTCGCATTAGGGACGGTCCAAAGCCACATAGAGGGGAGTGCATGGCTGGCATATGCATACATGTCCTTCCAGAGTTTGTGTTCTTAAACCGCTGACCTTTTCTCCTCTGAGACTACATACTGGCAAGTAGCAACACGCCAAGGCTCTGATGTCATCATCTATTCATTCAAACATTGACTGCATGCTCAGAGCCAGCCAGGCCAAGCTAAATGCTGGGGAATGAGGTCTCTCACCATGAGAAAGATGTGGCTCCCGCTGTGGGGCCCAGGACGCGGGGCTTGCAAATTGCAGCGAGAGGCTCATGCCATGTGACAAGCACCCCAATGTCAGGACGCCTAGGATGCTTGTGGGGGGCAGAAGAGATACACCTCAACACAGTCTTGGGGAAAGGAAGTGACCTTTGAACTGAGCCCTGGAAACATGTCAAAAGGCCAGCTGGGGAAGCCAAGCGGGCAGAAGGTTTGTGGACAGAGCAGTCCACTGGTGGTAAGGGCCTGGGAGCCAGGGGTGGGTGCTTTAGGAGCCCGGGGGAGCCAGGGAGGCTGCTGAGAGGTGAAGTCAGAGAGGGCTGGAGACTGGGTCTGGAGGGCCGGGCGTGTCAGCTTTGGAATGCAAGCTGAAGCCAGTGGCCTCAGATCGTACTCACGCTGAGAAAAGACTGGGGGCTAGGCGCAGTGGCTCACAGCTGTAATCCCACTTTTAGAGGCCGAGGCCAGCCTCAGAGGGTCAGGAGTTCAAGACCAGCCTCACCAACATGGTGAAACCCTGTCTCTACTAAAAATACAAAAATTAGTCGGGCCTGGTGGCAGGTACCTGTAGTCCCAGCTACTTGGGAGGCTGAGGCAGGAGAATTGCTTGAACCTGCGAGGCAGAGGTTGCAGTGAGCTGAGATCATGCCACTGCACTCCAGCCTGGGCTACAGAATGAGACCCTATCTCAAACAAAAAGGAAAGACTAGGGCCTGTCATGTGGAGACCAGATGGGAATACAGAGGGGCTTGACACCAGAAGTAGGCGGCAAGCTAGGGAGGCTGTTACCAAAGCCAGGGCAATGGGCAAGGGGCCTGAATGACGGTGCTGGTGGTGCTGCTGGGGTTTGGAGAGAGAGGCTGGGATTTTAGGACCCTCTTGTGAGGCTGGAATAGTGCCATCTGACTGTTTCTTTTCTTTTTTTTTTTTTTGAGACAGGGTCTTGCTCTCTTGTCCAGGCCGGCGTGCCATGGCTCACTGCAGCCTTGAACTCCTGTGCTCAAGTGATCCTCCTGCCTCAGCCTCCTGAGCAGCTGAGCATACAGGTGGCCGCGTTACACATTTTGTTCCATCACCTTGTGGGCTGTTGTGATGTCTGGGGCTTGAGCTGGGTTTGCTGCTGCAGCTTACACAGGAGATCATTTCCCATTATCCTGTGTTCACAGCATCTCTGCTCCTTTTCTGGAATGTCACGCTTTGGCTCTTTGCTTTCAGTTTTTTTTCTTTTTTGAGATAGTGTTTCACTCTGTCTCCCAGGCTGCAGTGCAGTGGTGCAGTCATAGCTCATTGCAGCCTTGAACTCCTGGGCTCAAGCGATCCTCTTCCTCTGCCTCCAAGTAGCTGGGAATACAGGTAGTCAGGTATGAGCCACCATCAGGTAATTTAAAAAATTACAGGTATGGATGGGTGCTGGGACCACGCCTGTAACCCCAGCACTTTGGGAGGCTGAGGAGGGCAGATCACTTGAGGCCAGGAGTTTGAGAGCAGCCTGGCAAAACTCTGTCTCTACTAAAAATACAATAATTAGCGGGGCATGGTAGTGTGTGCCCCGGTCCGAGGCGAGGCGTGAGAACAGCTAGAACCCAGGAGGTAGAAGTTGTACTGAGCCAAGACTGACCACTGCACTTCAGCCTGGGTGACATGACAGAGTGAGACTTCATCTCAAAAAATAAATAAATAAATAAATAAATAAATAAGTTTATAGGTATGAGCCACCATTCCTAGTAATTTAAAAACGTTTTTGTAGCAATATGGTCTCACTCTGTTTCCCAGGCTGGTCTCAAATTCCTGGCCTTAAGTGATCCTCCCGTCTCGGCCTCCCAAGGTGCTGGGATTACAGACATGAGCCACTGTTCTGGCCTCTCACTTGATTTCTGAGTGCCCTGATTCCTGCTCCAGCACTCTGTTTATTTTTTGAGATGGAGTCCCACTCTGTTTCTGGGCTGGAGTGCAAGGGCTGCATCTTGGCTCACTGCAACCTCCACCTTTCAGGTCCTAGTGATTCTCCTGCCTCAGCCTCCTGGGTAGCTGAGATTACAGGCGTGTGCCACCACGCCCAGCTAATTTTTTTGTATTATTAATGGAGATGAGGTTTCACCCTGTTGGCCAGGTTAGCGAACTCTTGACCTCCGGTGATCCACCCGCCTCGGCCTCCCAAAGTGCTGGGATTATAGGTGTGAGCCACCATGCCCGGCCTATTCAGATGACCACCAAGTTCTTGTCCTTCCCTACAACTTCTCTCTGAAGACTCCTAGTGGTGTCTGTTCCCGCAGTCCTAAGTCAGGATCCCTGTGTCCCTGTCACGCTGATTGCTGTAGTGTCTCCTGACCGCCCTCTCTGCTGCCCCTCACCTTCTCCAGTCACCCAGACGGTAGAACGGAGTCCCCATCACCATTCCGATCATGCCCTTGCTCTGTTTAAGATTCTGCCGTGGGACCTGCTTCTTATCAGATCATTCAAGGCTCCCTGTTGTTTCATCAGCCATCGTACTTATGCTCCGCTGCTGCGCAGGGCAGACCCGGTGCCACTCAGGCCGGAGCCTCTCTGTTCCTCTCTGTTCTTGTTACAGCGAGGACACACTCGTGCCTTTGCTGGGGCAGAGCGGTTTTGTTGGTGAGACCTACTGACAAAACCCTCCCGTATCATGTCTGGGACAGGTCTCCTCCTACTGATTTGAGTCACCTCCTGGGGGGGATTTAAAAATTTGAATCAGCAGCACAGAGGGAGAGAAGGAGAGGTCTGGAAGTCACAGTTTTAGCAAAGATGAGTCTGGGCAGATAGAAGTTTGAATACAAGGTCTTTCTTTGAACAGACAGTTCTGAGAGGCGGGGGTGGGAGAGGACATCAAAATCACAGGCCAAGTGAGAGGGAAGCACTGAGCTGACCTGATGGTTTTGGCATGACTTGGGCAAACGAGCCAGTGGGATTAGCACAGCTGATGAACACAGTTAAATGCTGGGCACTTTGAAATGCACACGGCGTGCAGGTGGTCTGGGAGAGGTGACAAAAATTTGTCACTTGAAAAAAAAAACACAGCCAGGCATGCCTGTAATCTCAGTACTTTGGGAAGCCAAGGAGAGGGATCACTTGAGCCCAGGAGTTTGAAACTAACCCAGGCAACAAAGTGAGACCTCATCTCTATAAAATAAATTTAAAAAGTTATCTGGTCATGGTGACACACCCTATGAGTCCAAGGTACTCAGGAGGCTGAGGCGGGAGGATTGCTTGAGCTCAGGAATTTGAGGCTGCAGTGAGCCCTGATCACACCACTGCAAGCCAGACTGGGTGACAGAGTGAGACTCTGTCTCTAAAAAAGAAAAAGAAGAAAGAGAAGAAAAGCCTAAACCATTAATTGTTACTATTTCTAAAGCTGAAGCAAAACAGGTGAGTTCTAAATAATTCTTAATTTTTCATTTTTTAAAAAAAATCCTGGGTGTAGGTAAAGACCAAGCTAGAACTGAAAGCTTCAGTGAAATCATTTGGCTTCATGCAGTAGCATGGCCTTTGAATCACGATGTCAACCCGGCTGTGTTCCTCACCCTGCCCCAACCTCTTCACTACCTGTCAGACGGCCACCGGCCAGTGGCCTCTGCAAGCTTCCAGCAAATATTCCTTCTTTGCATAGAGGGGGCAAGTGTCTGAGACTGGAAACAAATTTCCTGAAGCTGCTTAGGTCCTTTACCTAAGCTAAGTTGAGTTGTTTTATTAATTGATTGATTGATTTTTGAGACAGAGTCTCACTCTGTCTCCCAGGCTGGAGCGCAGTGGTGCAATCTGGGCTCACTGAGACCTCTACCTCCTGGGCTCAAGCGATCCTCATGCCTCAGCCTCCCGAGTAGCTGGGATTATAGGCATGTGCCATCACGCCTGGCCAATTTTTGTATTTTTAGTAGAGACAGGGTTTCGCCACGTTGCCCAGGCTGGTCTCGAACTCCTGGCCTCAAATGATCTGCCCACCTTGGCCTCCCAAAGTGCTGGGATTACAGGCGTGAGCCACCTCGCCTGGCCCAAGTTGAACTGTTTTAAACAGTGTTTGGAGAAATGTGTTTTCCAAAAATTACTACCAAGTTCTTTCTGAACAGTTTATAGTGCGTGGTTTCTAAATGTCCTATAATCATCAAAATTTAATGAGCGCAAACATTTATTATTTACTAGGTTCTAGACACTATGTTAAGTACTTTATAGATATCTCAATTAATTGTCACAACAACCGTAGGACAGAAGCAAGGGGGTGTCTTCGTCCATTTTGCATTGCTATAAAGGCATACCCGAGGCTGGGTAATGTGTAGGTTCACATTACGGTGCTGCAGGCTGTGCAGAAGCATGGTGGCAGCATCTGCTTCTAATGAGGACCTCAGGAAGCTTCCAGTCATGGTGGAAGGCAAGGGGGAGCCAATCTGTCACATGACAAGACGAGAGAGGGGAGCAAGAGAGAGTGGGGAGGGGGTGCCAGACACTGTTCTTTTGTTGTTGTTCAGACTGGATCACTCTGTCACTCAGGCTGGAGCAAGGTGGTGTGAACATGGCTACTGTAGCCTTGACCTCCTGGGCTGAAGTGATCCTCCTGCCTCAGCCTCCTGAGTATCTGGGACTAGAGGCCTGCACGACCCTGCCTGGCAAATTTTTAATTTTTTTTTTTTTTTTTTTTTTGTAGAGACAGGGTCTTTCCATGTTGTTCAGGATGGTCTTTAATTCCTGGGCTCAAGCAATCCTCCAGCCTCAACCTCCCAAAGTGTTGGGATTTCAGGCATGAGCCGCCATGCCCAGCCCCAGACTCTTTGAACTAATCAAATTTCTAGGGAACTCACAGAGTGAGAACTCATTTATTGCCTTGAGGAGGGTACCCAGCCACTGGTGAAGGATCTGCCCCCATGACCCAAACACCCAAACACTTCTGCCAGGCCCCACCTCCAACACTGGGGATTAATTTTTTGTTTTTGAGACAGAGTCTTGCTCTGTCATCCAGGTTGGAGTACAGTGGCATGATCTTGACTCACTGCAACCACCACCTCCTGGGTTCAAGCTATTCTCCTGCCTCAGCCTCCTGAGTAGCTGGTGCACACCACCGTGTCCAGCTCATTTTTGTATTTTTAGTAGAAAAGGGGTTTCCCCACGTTGGCCAGGCTGGTTTCAAATTCCTGGCCTCAAGTGATCCACTGCCTCAGCCTCCCAGTGTTGGGATTACAGGCGTGAGCCACCGTGCCCAGCCATGAGGATTAAATTTTAACATGAGATTTGGAGGGGAAAAACATCCCATCTCTGTCAGTAGAGATATTATTAAATAAAAATACGTAACCACTTGTTCAGGGTTAACCTTTTGCTTGCAGGATGATGAGGGGTTTGGGGGACGTAGAGGAGAGGGGCTGAGTCACTCTTTAGGAGGTCAGGGTGACTTCTGTTTCCTGATTGGTATGGGAGTATGTTAGCAGTTGGTATGACCAGAGTTCACAGCGTTATAGACAAAATTATGTCCTCTCCCCCAAATCTGTATACTAAAGTCCTAACCCCCAGTACCTCATAGTGTGACAGTATTTGGAGATGGAATCTTTAAAGAGGTGATTAAATTAAAAATGGGGCCATTAGGGTGGGTCCTCATCCAATCTGACTGGTGTTTTTATAAGAAAAGGAGATTTGAACACAGAGACACTGGGGTCACTCGCCACCTGAGGACACAGTGAGAAGGCGGCCATCTGCAAACCAAGGTGAGAGGCCTCAGAATGAGCCAACTCTGCCAACACCTGAATCTTAGACTCTGGCCTCCAGAACTGTAAGGAACTACATTTCTGTTACTTAAGCCACTTAGTCTGTAGTATTTTATTATGGTAGCCCAAGTGTATTAGTCTGTTCTCATGCTGCTGATAAAGACATACCTGACGCTGGGTAATTTATAAAGGGAAAAGGTTTAATGAATTCACAGTTCCACATGGCTGGGGAGGCCTCACAATCATGGCTGAGTGCAAATGAGGAACAAAGTCATGTCTTACATGGCAGCAGGCATGAGGGCTTGTGCAGGGGAACTCCCATTGATAAAACCATCAGATCTCATGAGACTTATTTACTACCATAAGAGCAGTATGGGGGAAGTCGCCCGTGATTCAATGATCTCTGCCTGGTCCCACCCTTGACACGTGGGGATTATTACAATTCAAGGTAAGATTTGGGTGGGGACACAGCCAAACCATATCATGAAACAAACTAATATACATATCATCTAATTATCAGCCTTGGAGAGAAATCTGTTTGACAAATGAGGTATATTAACAAAGATTAGGCTTTTACTAACAGAAAACACAGAATGTCAGTGGCTTAAACCAATAGATGTTTATTTCTCACAGAGACGGTGATTACACTGAGAAGGGTTACTGAGCGCTGGATTGGTCTGGTCATCATGGGAGAAAGCATTTTTGTTCAGGCTTACAAAAATAGGTAAGAAGCTGAGTGTGGTGGCTCCTGCCTGTAATTCTAGCTGCTTGGGAGGTTGGGGTGGGAGGATTGCTAGAACTCAGGAGTTTGAGGCCAGCCTGGGCAACATATTAAGACCCTATCTCAAAAAAAAAAAAGATAGGACTTGATGCCCATCCATTTCATCAGTGAATGAATGGATAAGCAAAATATGGCATATTCGTGCAATGGAATATTACTCAGCCTTCAAAAAGGAAGGAAACTCTGACACAGGCTGCAACATGCCTGAACCTTGAGGGCATTATGCTAAGTGAAATCAACCAGTCAGAAAAGGACAAATACAGGATGATTTCTCTTAGATGAGAGTAGCCAAATTCATAGACAGAAAGTAGAATGATGTTGCCAGGGGTTGGGGTGGGGAGACATGAGGAGTTGTTTAATGCGCATCAGTGTCCAGTTTTGAAAGATGAAACAGCTCTGGAGATTGACTGCACCCCAGTGTGAATGTACGTAACAGTACTGAACTGTACGCTTAGAAATGGTTAAAACAGTACATTTTACATTATATGTACTTTACTGCAATGAAGTTTTTTTTTTAAATAAAAATATACAGTGAGAACCTAAATAATTGGAAGGAGAGGAGGATGGGTGGAAAAAGCTCCTGAAGAGGATGGGAGGAGATTTCTCAAGGAAAGCTCTCCCACCCCCTCCCTGCCCCGTCTCCGTCACTGTCCTTAGCTCTTGTCCTTATAAGTTTGCATCTCAAGGCAGAGACTCTGTGCCTCATGTGGACTCTAACAAAAAGATAACAAGAATTGCTAGTAATTGAATGGATAGTAAATGAAATCAGGAAGTGCTGAAGGAAACTAGACTCAGATTGAGGCTGCAGTGAGCTGGGATTGTGCCACTGCACTCCAGCCTGGGCAACACAGCACGACCTTGTTTCAAAAAAAAAAAAGAAAAGAAAAAAGAAAAATAGCCTTTGGAATACTATGGCCGACTCTGTTGGTTGGTCCATCCAAAGTCCATCATCCCAGCTTTCTTCTTCCATGCTTGGTTTCACCATGGAGCCTAAAAGCAAAATTCTTACTTTCTTGGTTTCTGTCACCACTAGGGTTAATCAGGTAGGAAGGTCTGGCCAAGAATACGTGAGCAGAAACATATTGGGACACTTTTGAAAGAGAGTTTTTCTTTAAAAAGAGAAGCCAACCTGGATATGATGCTTCATTCTCTTTTTGAGCTTTGGAGGCAAACACAATGTCTGCAGCTAAGGGAATTATTTTGTGACCATGAGGGAAATATCAAGTGCACAACCAACATGTTTTCCCTGACATCCCTGAGATTCCGGGTCAATATTAACTACTGCCTATCTCTAGATTTCTTATTATGCAAGAAAAATGCCACCCCCTCCCCTGCTCCCCCACCGTGCCATGCCATTTGTTTAAGCTATTTGGTGTAGGCAAAAGGATTCCCCGTGGATACAGATATGGTCTTCCCATTTTGGCCTAGCTAATTCTTATTTGATCTTCAAGAAGTCAGTGTGGAAGACACTGACTCAAAAGTCCAGACCTAGCATAGAATCCAGCACAGTGGATTAAATCAAGTGTCTTCCACAGACCTAGCATAGAATCCAGCACAGTGGATTAAATCAAGTGTCTTCCACACTGACTTCTTGAAGATCAAATAAGAATTAGCTAGGCCAAAATGGGCCTAGCTACAACTAGAATTATGGGAGCTACAACTCAAGGTGAGATTTGGGTGGGGACACCTATCACCATGACAGGCACTAGTATAAGCGGTTATGTGAGCACAATGAGGGAACATCTCAGTCAGTCTTAGGAGGTGCAGGAAGACTCAAAAGGTCTTCCACTACAACTCACCTTGAGTTGTAGCTCCCATAATTCTCATGTGTTGTAGCGGGGAACCTGGTGGGGAGATTGTTGAATCATGGGGCAGTTTCTCCCATACTGTTCTCGTGGTAGAAATACATCTCATGAGATCTGACGGTTTTATAAGGGGTTTCCCCTTTCGCTTGGCTCTCATTCTCTCTTGCCTGCTGCCATGTAAGATGCGGTTTTGTTCTTCCTTCATCTTCCGCCATGATTTGTGAGGCCTCCCATGTGAGTTCCATGTGTTACTGTGAGTCTATTAATCCTCTTGCCTTTATAAATTACCCAGTCTTGGGTATGTCTTTATTAGCAGCGTGAGAACAGACTGATACACATGGCGTTAATCACCTGTATTGCCGTCCACCTATGTAGATTCTCTGTTTGATGATGAGTTCCTCGAGGACACAGATCATGAGTCTGAGCCATTTTTACAACCCCAGTGCCCGGGGCGGTCTGACACTCACACAAAAAGCACTCAATTAGTTGAATAAATTACTGAATGATGAAAAAAAAGTGCCATTTCTGGCCATGTCAGCATTTGAAAAGCATGAGAGCCTCTTTTATTAGCTTCTTTATGTGTTGAAGAGTCTCAGTCTCTCTCTCTCTCTCTCTCTTTTGAGACAGGGTTTTGCTCCCGTCACGCAGGCTGCAGTGCAGTGGCACAATCTGGGCTCACTGCAACCTCCACTTCCGGGCTCAAGTGATCCTCCTGCCTCAGCCTCCTGAGTTGCTGGGATTATAGCCACATGCCACTGTACCCAGCTGATTTTTGTATTTTTAGTAGAGATGAGTTTCCTCATGTTGCCCAGGCTGGTCTTGAACTCCTGACCTCAAGTGATCCACCTGCCTCAGCCTCCCAAACTGCTGAGATTACAGGTGTGAGCCACAGCGCCGGGCCAAGAGTGTCTCTTTTATTTCTCACTCCTCTCTCTCTCTCTCTAACACGTACATGTACACACGTGCACACACATGCACGCCAGTGAGCGCTTCTTCCATTGGACAGAACTTTGGCAGAGATTACTGTCGTGACCTCACCTGACTCAGGCGCAAGGAATGAGGCTGAGGAGCCAAGGCCCTTTATAAAATTAATTATGAACAGGCTCTGAGAAGCCGACGCCGAGGCGCTGGCAGCCGGGTCCTTAGCCTTTTGGCTGCAGGAATTGAACACTGCTGGGAGAAGCAGCGTAGGTAAAAATAAGCTGATTAGGCCTGGCGTGTGTGGGTGTGGTTTGAGAGCGTCCTGGGTTCCTGCGGTCCATTTGCTGTGTCTGCGCCGTGGAGAGAGGTCACACCCCTGGAATGGGGACCCCTGAGCGGTTTGTTGGGGCTGCCGCCTGGAGGGGAGGGAATTCACTGGCTAGGAGAGAGATCTGCAGAGTTCTGGGGAACATGTTAGTTGTCAGCAGTCTGGCAGCTCACATGAGGCGGAACCTTCCTCTCTCTGAACCGAAGCTTACTTTAGCGGTTTTTTCATATACTCAGCATCTGGGAAGCAGGAGGTCCATGCTGGATGGACATTCTGACTTGCACCGAGCAGCTTTTCTGCCCATGATAGAGGCTGTGCACTGCAGTGCTAAGAACCTCCATGTAGTGTCAGGCAGCCCTGAAGTTGGTCCCGGGGGATCTGTCACTAACTGTGGGGTAGTCGGAGGCAAGTAACTTCTGTGTTTGAGAAATCGAACCCTCGTCATTCCCTCACAGGCTGTTTTGAAAATGAAAGGAGTGTAGATAGAGTGACTGGAACAGCTCTTGGCATGCAGTAGCCAGTATTACTACCTAATCATCGTTTATTGCAAAGAATACAGGCTGAGTGTGTGTGTGTGTGTTTAGAGAACATATGCACATGCATTTTTTTTGAACTCCCAGATTTTTAAAAATTTATTTACTTATTTATTTGAGATAGAGTCTCACTCTGTCACCCAGGCTGGAGTGCAGTGACGTGATCACAGCTCACTGCAGCCTCGACTTCCTGGGCTCAGGTGATCCTCCCACCTCAGCCTCCTGAACAGCTGGGACTCATGGGTGCACCACCATGCCCAGCTAATTAAAAAGAATATGCATTTTTTTTGTAGAGAGAGGGTCTCACCAAGTTGCCTAGGCTGGCTTCAAACTCCCGGCCTCAAGCAATCCTCTGGCCTCTGCCTCTCGAAGTTGCTGGGATTACAGGCTGAGTCACCACCCCCAGCCTCCAGATTTTAAATCTGTGCAGATAAAGGCTTACTCTGGACAATTTTCAGGTCTCCCTTTAGCAGTATGTTCTGGCCTAATTGGAGCACCTATGTATGGAGCCAAGCACATGCCTCACTGCATTTAATCTTCACCAAAACACTATCAGGTGGGTCCAAATCTCTCCGTTTTAGAGATGCAGAGAGGCTGATATTTGCACAAGGCCCTGCGGGATTTACTTACTGAGGACTCACACCCTTAGCCCTGCCTGCACCACCCTGTCTCCCATAAAGGTGCATTCTAACCCCCACCTTTGCTTTGTTGTGTTTGTGGTGTGTCTTGGTGAATAGGCAGGCTTCTTTCTTTTTAACTTCATTTTCTTTTTTTTTTTTTTTTTTGAGACAGAGTCTTCTCTGTCGCCCAGCCTGGACTGCAGTGGCGTGATCTCGGCTCACTGCAACGTCTGCTTCCCAGGTTCAAGTGATTCTCTTGCCTCAGCCTCCTGAGTAGCTGGGACTATAGGCGAGCACCACCACGCCGGGCTAATTTCTGAGTTTTTAGTAGAGATGGGGTTTCTCCATGTTAGCCAGGCTGGTCTTGAACTCCTGGCCTCAAGCAATGCACCTATCTTGGCCTCCTAAAGTGCTGGGATTACAGGCATGAGCCACTGCGCCCGGCCCTTTTTAACTTCATTTGAACTGTTGACTCTGCCCGTTTGCTGTGCTGCTCCCGCTTGTTTAGATAAGCCTGTTGTTTTCTCCAAGCCAACCTATTTGCACAAAAGCACTAAGGAGCCCAGAGATTGCTGAGTATTTAACATTCACAGGCAACATGCCACAGAAACCAAAAACAATTGAAACACAACCCAGACAAGAGGGTGAGGGCAGGGAGGGTGGGAAGGAGGCTCAGCCGGATTGCTGGCCAATGGAGGGCTCATTCAGGCACTTCTCATAGGCACAAGGAACCAGCAGTGTGGTTAGCTCAGCTTAGAGAAACACCAGCCAGCGCTGTTCTCGTTCACGTCTGCCAACAGTAATGGCCTTTGACAGTAGAGTTTGCAAAACCCCAAACAGAAGAGCTATTAATTTTTTTTTTTTTTCAGATGGGGTCTCACTCTGTCGCCTAGGCTGAAGTGTGGTGAGTTGTGCAATCATAGCTCACTGCAGCTTCAAACTCCTACGCTTGAGCAATCCTCCTCCTTTAGCCTCCTGTGTATCTGAGACTACAGGCACACACCACCACACCTGCCTAATTAAAAAAAAAATTATGGAGATGGAAGTCTCATGACATTACCCAGGCTGGTCTTGAACTCCCGGCCTCAAGTGATTCCCCCTGCTTTGGCCTCCCAAAGTGCTAGTATTATGGGCGTGAGCCACTGCACCGGCTTTCAGAAGAGCTATTGATGCAGTCGAGCCTCTGCTAAGCTTGTGGATCCTAGAGACACATTTAAACAGGTAATGTCTTGGGGCTAGCTCCCGCAGTTGAAACCATAGCAGGCCAGTTGCTAATTTCTGACCCTTGACTTTCTCCTTGGTGTGGAAGGTGGATGGCAACAGGGTGTGGTGGCTCATGCTTGTAATCCCAGTGCTTTGGAAGGCCAAGGTGGGAGGATCACTTATTCCCAGGAGTTTGAGACCAGCCTGGGCCACATAACGAGACTCCATCTCTACAAAAATAATAATAATTTAAAAAATTGGCTGGGCGCGGTGGCTCACGCCTGCAATCCCAGCACTTTGGGAGGCCAAGACGGGCAGATCACAGGGTCAGGAGTTCGAGACCAGCCTGACCAACATGGTGAAACCCCGTCTCTACTAAAAATATAAAAATTAGCCGGGCGTGGTGGCGTGTGCCTGTAATCCCAGCTACTCAGGAGGCTGAGGCAGGAGAATTGCTTGAACCGGGAGGAGGAGGTTGCAGTGAGCCAAGATCGCCCCACTGCACTCCAGTCTGGGTGACAGAGCGAGACTCCATCTTCCCGCCAAAACCCAAACAAACAAACAAAGATGGCCTGGCTTGTTGGCACACGCCTATAGTTCAGGCTACTCAGGAGGCTGAGGATCGTTTGAGCTCAGGATATTGAAGTTGCAATGAGCTATGATTCTGCCACTATGCACGCTCAGGCAGGGATGACAGAGCAAGACCCTGCCTGTAAGAAAAAGAAGAAGCTGGATGGCTGGGAGGGTCCTGACGTGAAAGAAAAAAGAGAAAGCACGCTTGGCCACAGCAGAAACCATTTTGAGAAGGTCAGACTCTTTACTTGGGATCTGCATTTTGGATCCTAGCTTGCTGGGAGTTCTCATTTGAAGTCAGCTATACTGCTGTAACACACATGGGGTCCATGGACTGTATTTCCTTCTTAATTGCAGACTGAGAGGTATAAATTTGCTGAAGGGGGAATGTAATGCCTGTGGATTGAACTGAATTGGGTTGTCAGGTTACATTCAAGAAAGCGTTTTTTAGTGGGGGCCCGGCATGGAAGAGCAGGGTTCTTGGCTGGAAAGGTGAAGGAGGAGAGAGAATTAGAGGAGTAGAAATTTCAGGTACATGGTCCCACTGTTGCTGTCAAATAGCTCACGTATTTGGGGGAGAGACATGCAGGTTTGAAATGCAGCATCATTCTGACAACACCCCAAACGCATAAGGAAAGGGAAAAAAAAAACAAAGAACTATCTTGGTACAGTTTGTTTCATTTTGCATAGAATAGTGCCCTCTCACCTACGGCTTCACTTTCTGAGGTTTTCATTACCTGTGGTCAACCAGGGTCCAAAAACGTTACGTGGAAAACTCTGGAAATACATAATTTGTAAGTTTTAAATTGTGTGCTGTTCTGGGTAGTGGGTTGAAATCTCATGTATTTTACGCCATCTCACCTGGGATGTGAATTACCCCTTTGTCCAGCATATTTATGCTGTATACACTATGTATCCATTGCTATAGAGAAAATAAAAGTACTATCTGTGGTTCACTACCATGTCCGGTGTCAGGAATTCACTGGAGGTCTGGAAATGTATCCCTCGTAGGTAAAGGGGGACTACTGTATTTTAAATGAGAAATGAGTGTCTTTGACTGACTCTTTTTTTTTCTCAAGAGACAGGGTCTTACTCTGTTGCCCAGGCTGGAGCGCAGTGTCACAATCATAGCTCACTGCAGTCTTAAATTCCTGGGCTCAAGAGATCCTCCTGCCTCAGCCTCCAAAATGCTGGGAATATAGATGTTAGCCACTGTGCCTGGCCTGAAAATGGTTCTTAATTAGAGGAGGTATTTTAGATGCCTGTCACATCCCACTCTTGGAAATAGCACATTTTCTTCACTGTCTCCTGCATGAAATGAGTTTGTATGGATAATTTCAGAGGCTAGAGTACAAAGGGAAAAGTACTTTTCAAAGTACTGGGCTGGTTGGCTAACTCTTAAGAAATGTTTCCAGCTGGGCACCATGGCTCACACCTGTAATCCTAGCCTTTGGGATGCCAAGACAAGTGGGTCACCTGAGGTCGGGAGTTCGAGACCAGCCTGACCAGCATGAAGAAATCTCATCTCTACTAAAACTACAAAAAATTAGCCGAGTGTGGTGGTGCATGCCTGTAGTCCCAGCTACTCGGGAGGCTGAGGCAGGAGAATCACTTGAATCTGGGAGGCGGAGATTGCAGTGAGCTGAGATCGTGCCATTGCACTCCAGCCTGGGCAACAAGAGCAAAACTCTGTCTCAAAAAAAAAAAAGAAAGAAAGAAAGAAACACTTCCATTAATTGTTTCTTCTGACTAGTGGTTCTCCTGTTTTTTGTTTTGAAGCAGGAAGGAAGTAGTACATGCAAAGTCAACTTGAAAGTAGATTTGCCATCAATAACCAAAGGTGATGAATTAAATTGTGGGAGTGAGGGAGTGAGGGTGGAGGGCCAAGAGTCATATTATTGGTAAAAGCTCTTAACTGTGTGAGTGGACTACATTCTGAGGGGGGTGGAGCATGGAAGCCATTCAGGAAAAAGAGATACCTCCATGGTGGGAGGATGCCTAGAGAGCCAGGGATCTCCTCTGATATAGGTTGCTGAGAATCCACAGAATGCTTATCCGTGGGACAATTTCCAGACTGTTGGCCTGGGCCATGAAATTTCACCAGCAGTGATCAGTTGCAGGATGTCTCAAAGGATTAGTCTTTTGCTTCCTCATAGGTTTGGGATTTTGGTGGGGGCGATTGTGGCTTGTGGTTCTTCAGCATGGATTGTGAATTTCGTGGTACACTGAGTACAACAGTGCCAGGATGATTTTCCACTGAGGTTGTGTATTAGTCTGTTTCATGTTGCTAGAATGCAAAATTGCAATTCCTATAAAGGAATACCTGAGACTGGGTAATTGTTACAGAAAAGAGGTTTATTTGGCTCACAGTTCTCCAGGCTGTGCAAAAAGCATGGCAGCGGTGTCTGCTTCTGGGGAGGACTCAGGAAGCTTCCAATCATGGTGGAAGGTGAAGGAAAAGCAGGTGTGTTATATGGTAAGACAGGGAGCCAGAGAGGGAGGAGGAGGTGTCAGCCTCTTTTTTTTTTTTGAAACAGAGTTCGCTCTGTTGCCCAGGCTGGAGTACAGTGGCACGATCTTGGCTTGCTGCAAGCTCCGCCTCCCAGGTTCTAGTGATTCTCCTGTCTCAGCCTCCTGAGTAGCTGGGATTACAGGCGTGCGCCACCATGCCCACCTAACTTTTGTGTTTTCAGTAGAGACGGGGTTTTCCCATGTTGGCCAGGCTGGTCTCAAACTCCTGACCTCAGGTGATCCGCCCACCTCGGCCTCCCAAAGTGCTGGGATTATAGGTGTGAGTCACTGCACCCGGCTGTCAGCCTCTTTTAAACAACCAGATTTTGTGCGAACTAATAAAGAATTCACCCATCACCAATGGGATCGCACCAAGCCATTCATGAGGGACCTGCCGCCATAATTGTTGATGTTGACAGATCTCACCTCCAACACTACGGATCACATTTCAACATGTGATTGAGAGGGACGAGTATCTGAACTGTATCAGGTTAAAAGCCCAGCTTCTCTGCTTGAAGAGAGAGAAGTGTGTGAAACAGAGAAGCAGAAGGCAGGCCATATGGTTGTGTGGAGGGGGCTGAAGAGACCTTGTTGTGGAGACTCTTTCCCTCCAAACCAGACTTTTCGGCTTTTTGAAGGAAACAGAGTCTGGGTGAGGTCTTTCTGAATGGAGTTTTAAGGCATTCCTCCTACACAGCCCTTGAAATAAATGATAGGGGCAACACTTATTGGCCTGATTTGATTTCTCCACTGAGTGTAACTGTTTAGCCGTATCCATGTGTAGATTTTGGAGCTCCAGCTGAGAAGAAAATACTGAGCATGCTTAGAAACAGTAAGTTGCTCGGTGACTGTGGGTGAGTGGGAGCTACTGCTGTGGGACAATGGGTGGGTGACTAAGCTGTCCAGTTCCTCAAAAAATGTCAATGCAGGGGTTCTTCAAATCATATTGCATCAGAAGTTATCTGTATGAGCAAACTCTAACTCACCAAAGCTTGGTGACTTGTCCATAAACAATGATGGTTGACCTGCTTTTATGCGGCTCTTCGTTTCAAGAAAGCAGGGACGGATCAACCTCTCTGTTTTTTTTTTCTCCAGGAGTCCAGTAAAGAAGGAAATATTTGAAGGCCACAAAATATCAGAATCAGAAGTGCAGAGCCCAGGAATCTGCATTTTTGACAAACACCCCCGGGAACTGCACTTTGAAACACCTCTCTAAACTGAAGCCTAGCCAGGTGCTACAGCATGTGCCTGTAATCCCAGTTACTCGGAAGGCTGAGGCGGGAGGATCACTTGAGGTTAGGAGGTCAAGAGCAGCCTGGGCAACATAGCAAGATCCCATCTGGAAAAGAAAAAAAGGAAACAAAATAAATAAAGCCAAAAACCTATGATCTGCAACAACCAGATTGTTGTAAAGTGGGGACAGCGCCTCCTTCCAACTGATGGAAGGTGTGGGCGACCAAGGCACAGGCATCCTTGACACGCAGCTTTCAGAGACATTCCCTGGCCCTGTTTGCAGTGGCTCTTTGGTTTCAAGGCCAGTGCTTCCAGCTCCTGGAGGAATCTCTCAGAAACATACACTGGCAGAGTTGAGATTCTACATCTAGATGGAGAGTAGCTTCACATCAGGGAAATCTATTACATGCATCCAGACCCAGTAAATTAAGTGGTGGGGGAGGTGTGCTAGGTACAGGGGTTCAGAGGAGAACCCATGGCCTGTGGAATAAGCTAATATGGGGTTCTAGTCTGACTCAGCAAACTCCTGGACAGTATGCCTTACTTTGGTCATAGCTGGGCTTTACGTTCTACTGGGGGAGATTGACACTAAACAAGGAAATACTTGGGTAAGAGTAATTCTGGGCCAGGCACAGCAGCTCACCCCCCGTAATCCCAGCACTTTGGGAAGCAGAAGTGGGAGGATCATTTGAGGCCAGGAATTTGAGACAAGCCTTGGCAAGAGAACAAGACCCTGTCTCTACAAAACAACTAAAAACAAACAAAAAACTCACACCTGTAATCCCAGCACTTTGGGAGGCTGAGACAGGCAGATCACCTGAGGTCAGGAGTTCAAGACCAGCCTGGACAAATGGTGAAACCCTCTACTAAAAAAATTCAAAAATTAGCCACGTGTGGTGGCTCACATTTGTAGTCCCAGCTACTAGGGAGGCTGAGTCAGGAGAATTGCTTGAACCCGAGAGGCAGAGGTTGCTGTGAGCTGAGATCGTGCCACTGCACTCCAGCCTGAAAGAGTGACTCCATCCCCCGCCCCCCTGCAAAAAAAATGCCAGTCATGGTGGTGCTTGCCTACAATTCTAGCAACTCAGGAGGCTTAGGCAGGAAGATTGCTTGAGTCCAGGAGTTGGAGGCTGCAGTGAGCCAAGATAGCACCACTGCACTCCAGCCTGGGTGACAGAGTGAGATCCTGTCTGAAACATACAAACAAAAAAGTAATTCTGGACTGTAGCAAAGGCTAAGGAGAAAATAAAAGCGTGTTAGATAGAGCGAGGGTGATGGGAGGTGGGTGGGGGCAGCACTACCTAGGAAGCGAAGGAAGCCCTGGTGGTCACAGGTGACATGTTGAACAGATGCTCAAAAAAGGGGCAATGCTCGTGTCCCACTTGCCCTGGGCTTGTGCGGACGGTGCTGGTCTCCATCCACCACTAATCTTTAGCTTCGCTGCCCTGTGTGAAGCGAATGTATGCATGCGGGTATTGAGAGTAAAATCCCTCGATGCCGAGAAGCCAAACAGGCGTGGACCTGCTTCACCAAGCAGAAAGCAGGAGAGTGACGAGATGTCATGCAGAGCTTGGTCCTGCTGGAGATTTGGGAAAATCTCGAGGAAAGGGGAGAGGGGCCGCTACCCTCAGAGAGCGATTGGAATTGCCATCAGACACCTTGGCTTGTCTTTTGGCTCTGCCACTTGAGAGCTCTCTGCCCCTGGGCAACTTAAAGGACGTCCCCAAGCCGCAGTCCCCTCTGCCTTAGAACAGGAATGACACCAAGCTCAGACGGCTGCTTTTATGGTTCAGGGAACCGACAGGTGCAAAGCACTTGTAGCTGCGATGTCCTCCCTCCCTCCCTCCTTCCCTCCTTCCCTTTCTTCTTTTCTTCCTTCCTCTCTGCTTCCCTTGTCTCCTTTTCCTTCTTCCCTTCCTCTTCCCTCCCCAGCAAATCCAGGAAGGCCTGATGACAGAAGAGTCCTAGCTGTTCCTGATTTCAGATCAGAGGCGGATGGAGCCACCCCCAAAGCCCTCCTGGTGTTCCGAGTCCTGTTAAGGAAAATCTGGGGGAACGCTGTCTGACTGCCTGGGTGATATCACTTGTGCCTGTCCCTGAAACAGACAAGACCTTCTTTTGATTCTGTTTCCTCTCTGCTTTAAAAACACACAGCACCATGCAGCGAGAACCAGAGCCTTATGTGATCCCCGCTTTATCTTTCTCTAGCCTGGGCTTTGGGTTGCCTTATTTGGGATCTCAGGGCAGGAAGAAGAGCTTCTAGAGGGGGTGGGGGGACGCCTGAAGCTCTCCTCCTTTCCAAAGGAGAGCTGGTGCACGTGGTTCTTGGCTGCCGGCAGCGTGGATGAGTGTGCTTAGCTGTTTCTGGCAGCGATTTCCTGATTTACTTGGCCATCGCTGGATCCTTTTATTTCAGCTAAGAGGGCCTGTTATGTCCTCATTTCATGGGGAAGGGGATACATCCATATTAGCCTTAGAAATAGTATTTTTTGAGCACCTACTTTTTTCTTTCTTTCAGTCCGGGTCCTGCATTGTCGCCCATGCTGGAGTGCAGTGGCACAATTACAGCTCACTGCAGCCTGAAGCCTCCTGGGTTCAGGTGATCGTCCTGCCTCAGTCTCCTGAGCAGCTGGGACTACAGGCATGTGCTACCATACCTGGCTATTTTTCTTTTTTTACTTTTTGTAGAGAATGGGGTTCTTAACTATTTTGCCCAGGCTGGTCTCAAACTTCCGGCCTCAAGCAATCCTCCCGCTTTGGCCTCCCAAAGTGCTGAGAATACAGGCATGAGCCACTGTGCGTAGCTTCAGCACCTGTTATAAGCCTAGTTCTACACAAAGTAAACCTGTGGAGGTACTAGGTGTGGGAAAGGCTAGGACTGTGGATCCAAGAGCAGTTAGGAGAGCTTTTAGGAGGAGGGGGACTCGGCTTAGTTGCTAAAAAGGTCTAGTTCACCAAGCACTTACTGAGCATCTATTATGTGAATGGGCTGTGGCTCCAGCCCCCAAGTAGCTCTTGGTTAAGTGGAAGACAGATGATTAAGAAATCACAATACTCCAAGGCAAGCTGTGTAACAGAAACAAGTTTTTTTTGTGTGTGTGTGTGTGTTTTGTATTTTTGAGATGGAGTCTCACTCTGTTGCCCAGGCTGGAGTGCAGTGGTGCAATCTCGGCTCACTGCAACTTCTGCCTCTCTGGTTCAAGCAATTCTCCTGCCTCAGCTTCCCAAATAGCTGGATTCCCAAATAGTGTGTGCCACTACGCCCAGCGAATTTTTGTATTAATTTTTGTATTTTTAATAGAGACAGGGTTTCACCACGTTGGCCAGGCTGGTCTCGAATTCCTGACCTCAAGTGATCTGCCTGCCTCAGGCTCCCAAAGTGCTGGGATTACACACAAAGGAGGTTCTATGGTGATACCAGGGAGGGAGCGACTGAGTGAAGCTGGAGGAGTCCCTCTCTCTCTCTCTGGGATGGGATAATAGGGACATGGGGACATCAGAGATTGGGGGAGAGGGACAGTATAGACAGAGGGTGAGGGCAGAGCTCCTGGGCAGGTGTGAGAACCAGGGTATTTAGCAAGCTGGCCACTTGCTGGGCCATACCCTGTAACTTACCTTATAATTGCCAGAGGGGCTGGGATAGTAGGAGGCTCTTGGGCTAGTGGCTGTTTACCAGTGGATGCTGTGTCCTTGTGTCCTGGTGCGTATCGGTGGAGAGTCAGCCTGCTGCCAAGTGAAAGAGAAATGACCCCGGGGAAAGGGCTGGCAGCATGGGCTGGCTGAGCCCAGGGGAGTGGTAGCAGATGATGTTGAAAGGTAGGTGAACACGTGTGCACTGTTGGTGGGAAGGTAAATTAGTTCCACTGCTATGGAAAGCAGTTCGGAGATTTCTCAGAGAACCAAAAACAGAACTACTATTCAATGCAGCAATCTTATTACTTGGTATCTTCCCAAAGGAAAATAAATCCTTCTACCAGAAAGACACCTGTACTCACACATTCATTACAGTGCTATTCACAATAGCAAACAGATGGAATCAACCCAAATGCCCATCAATAGTGGATTGGATAAAGAAAATGTGGTCCGTATGCACCATGGAATACGATGCAGCCATCAAAAAGAACGAAATCATGTCCTTTGCAGCAACATGCCTGCAGCTGAAGGCCATTATTACCCCAAGTAAATTAACACAGAAACAGAAAACTAAATACTGCATGTTCTCACTTATAAGTGGGAGCCTAAACATTGCGTACACGTGGGCATAAAGATGAGAACAACAGACACGGGGACACTAGAGTGGGGGAGAGGGGGAGGGGGACAGGGGCTAAAACATCCTATTGAGTACTGTGCTCAGCGCCTGGGCAATGAGATCAATAGAAGCCCAGTCCTCAGCTGCACACCATGTACCCTTGTACCAAGCCTGCACAAGTACCCCGAACCTAAAATAAAAACAGAAATTTCAAAAAAGATAAGAGGGGACCGGAGCACAAGTAAGCTTTTACGCCCAGCTGAGGAGCGCGGCCTTCAACACAAAGCCGGTGGGGGCTGTGGGAAGGTTTCCAGCAAGGGGGACCCTGGGAGGGGGCTGCATTTTGGATGGTTGGCCCTGAGGTTCTGGATGAAGAAAATTTCAGACAGGGAGACCCATTAGGAGGCTTTTCCAGGAACCCGTGAGAGAGGGTAAGGTGTCCAAGTGAAGGCTTCAGCTGTGAGGAGGGGAGAGGCATGGGTTCAAGAAATGTTTATCAGGCTGGGCACGGTGGCTGACATCTGCAATCCCAGCACTTTGGGAGGCTGAGGTGGGAGTTCGAGATCAGCCTGGCGAAGTAAATATTTTTGTATTTTTAATAGAAGATGGAGTTTCACCAGTTTCAACATAGTGAAACTCCGTGTTCTATTAAAAACACAAAAATCAGCTGGGTGTGGTGGCAGGTGCCTGCAATCCCAGCTACTCGGGAGGCTGAGGCAGGAGAATTGCTTGAACCTGGGAGGCGGAGGTTGCAGTGAGCTGAGATCACGCCACTGAACTTCAGTCTGGGTATCAGGGTGAGACTCCATCTCAAAAAAAATTATATATATATATATATTATATATATGGGGGTGCGGTGGCTCATGCCTGTAATCCCAGCACTTTGGGAGGCTGAAGCAGGCAGATCACTGGAGGTCCGGAGTTTGAGACCAGCCTGACTAACCTGGAGAAATCCTGTCTCTACTGAAAATACAAAATTAGCCTGGCGCGGTGGCGCAGGCCTGTAATCCCGGCCACTCTGGAGGCTGAGGCAGGAGAATTGCTTGAACCCTGGAGACAGAAGTTGCGGTAAGCCGAGATGATGTCGTTACACTTCACCCTGCGCGACAAGAGCAAACCCCGCAAAACACACACACACACACACACACACTTACAAGGGCAAACCCCAGGACTGGTGAAGCGCAAAGTGAGGGAGAGGGAGGATTTGGGGTGACTCTGGATTCAGGAATGCATGCAAGGTGATGCCAGGCAGTCGATCTAGGGAAGAAGGAGCCGCGGGTGGGGGTGGATGAAGGGGAACCATGAGGAGGGGCTGGGGGGGGCTTCGGGTGAGCACCCAGGCTCAGGCTGCTCTGTGTGTGAACGTGGGAGCCTGGAGTGGGCTGTACATAGGAGAGCCCGCTGGAGCCAAAGTGACGTGGCTATGGGGAAGAAGCAGGGTGTCAGCTGGATGTATGATGAGATGCATCAGTGTCTTGGAGCCTGCAGGAGGATTTGGACTTGATGGCACCAGAGAGTGACAGGTGAAAGGGGTGTTAGGATTAGAGCTGTGCTAATGTTAAGCTGGCAGCTGAGTGTGGGTTGGGCTGGAGGAAAAGATAATGCAGAGAAAAGCCAAGAACGAGGCTGATGCATGACCCATGCCCTTCGGAGTCTGGGGGCCCAGCAGGGATGGGTCGGGGCTGTCAAAAAGAGCGATGGGGGTGTAAGCAGGTACCCTCGCCTTCCTAGAGTGTCCTGGCTCTTCTCTGCTTTGTCTTTGGCAAAAGATTTCACTGGATCTAAGAGTTCTGCTGCTAAAATAAAATTTGCAAACCACTGCACTAAGCAAACGGAGGGAAGGGTTGTGGGGCAGACAGGCAGACGACCTGGAAAAATGATTTAGAAACTTCAACAGTGTGTGTAGGGGGAGTTGTGTTCTATAGCAGCGTGGCAGCGAAAGGCATTTATCCATTAGATTTTAAAAATTGTACTTTAAGGCCTGGTGCAATGGCTCACACCTGCAATCCCAGCACTTTGGGAGGCTGAGGTGGGTGGATCATGAGGTCAGGAGTTCAAGACCAGCCTGGCTAATACTGTGAAATGCCCACTCTACTAAAAATACAAAAATTAACTGGGTGTGGTGGTGCACGCCTGTACTCCCAGCTACTCAGGATGTTGAGGCGGGAAAATTGCTCAAACCCAGGAGGCGGAGGTTGCAGTGACCTGAGATTGTACCACTGCACTCAGCCTGGGCAACAGAGTGAGACCCTGTCTCAAAAAACGAAACAAACAAACCCCAACAATCGTATCTGTGTTTGAAGTCCTAAAGTACAGCCGAGTAACATGAGACTAGACTGGTCCTCTCATTTTCCCACTTCACAAACACTGATTTTATAATCTGTGTTAGGCACTATGTAAAAACCCAGTTACTTCTTAAAAGGATCTTACTGTTGACAAAGTCAGTTGTTCCTCCTTACCCACCATTTCACTTTCTGTGGTTTCAATGATCTGCAGTCAACTATGGTCTGAAAATATTACATGGAAAATTTCAGAAATAAACAATTTCTTTTTTTTTAATTTACGAGATGGGGTCTTGCTACGTTGTCCAGGCTGGTCTCAAGCTCCTGGGCTCAAACAATCCTCCCGCGTTGGCTTCCCAAGTGCTGGGATTACAGGCATGAGCCAACATGCCCGGCTAATTTTTAGATTTTTTTTTGTAGAGAGAGTCTCGCTATGTTCCCCAGGCTGGTCTTGAACTCCTGGGCTCAACTGATCCTACCACCTCAGCCTCTCGAGTAGCTGGGACTACAGGTATACATCACCATGCCTGGCTCGATCCATCAGTTTTAAATTGCATATCATTCTGAGTGTTGTTGTAATTGTCCTATTTTATTATTAGTCGTTATTGTTAATCTCTTGCTGTGCTTAATTTCTAAATTAAACTTTGTCAGAGGTATGTGTGTATAGGAGAAAACATAGTACTGTTTATATGGAGTTTGGAACTAGCTGAGGTTCCAGGCATCCGCTGGAGGTCTTGTAACATATCCCTGTGGATAAGGAGGGACTATAGTATGGGAATAGCTGCAACTCAAATACTAGCTAAGTGAGATAAATGTCATAAAAAGTGAAGAGAGCCTGGGCGAGGTGGCTCAGGCCTGCAATCCCGGCACTTTGGGAGGCCAAGGTGGGCGGATCACTCGAGGCCAGGAGTTGGAGACCAGCCTGGCTAACATGGCGAGACCCCATCTCTACTAAAAACACAAAAACATTAGCCAGGCATGGTGGTGCATGCCTGTAATCCCAGCTACTCAGGAGGCTGAGGCACAGAATCACTTGAGCCTGAGAGGCTGAGGTTGCAGTGAGCCGAGATCATGCCCCTGCACTCCAGCCTGGGTGATGAGGAAAGACTTACCTTGGAAAAAAAAAAAAAAGTGAAGAGAATGTAATAAAACTAGAAATGTTCCAATCTAGGTAAAGATACAGAGGCCTACTTCAAGGAGATGAGTCCATTGCCTCCCAAACCTGCCAACCAGAGAGGGGCTCCCGTGGGGAAGGTTGGATGCCCCAGAAACAGAACTCCCTGTGAGGGCCCTGTGGGAGCAGGGGGAACCCTGCAGATTCTCAGTGTTCAGGCTGTTCCAGAGGAGACACAAAAGCCTGGGAAGAAAGGACCAGGAAGGGACAGTTGCGGGTGGGGAGTCACACAGGGTCCAGGTGGGTGAACTGATGAGAAAACAAGAACCAAGCCCGGGCGCGGTGGCTCACGCCTGTAATCTCAGCACTTTGGGAGGCCAAGGTGGGCAGATCACCGGAGGTCAGGAGTTTGAGACCAGCCTGGCCAACATGGTGAAACCCCATCTTTACTAAAACTACAAAAATTAACTGGGTGTGGTGGTGTGTACCTGTAATCCCAGCTACTTAGGAGGTGGAGGCAGGAGAATCGCTTGAACCCGGGAAGCAGAGGTTGCAGTGAGCTGAGACCGCACCACTGCACTCTAGCCTGGGTGACAGAGCAAGACTCCATCTCAAAAGAAAAAAAAAAAAGAAAAGAACCGAGAAGAGAGGAAGAGAGTGGGGTTCACCAAGGCAACATGGTGGGTGAACCTAGATGACACTTGGGTGGGACACAGGATCTGGCCTGACAACCTGGGTGTGCTGGAGGAGTCACGTTGCTGCCTTGGCTTCCCTAATTGTAACAAAGGGGTTTGCCTGGGTCCCCCAGTGAGTGCCACCTTTCTTCTTCCAGGGTCCATTGCAAACATAAGAAACTCCATCCCAGCAATTTTCCCCTTCGCGCCCAGTCCCAGCCCCATTTGTCCCCAGCACCCCAGGCAGCCACTTCCTCTCAGCCAGTGTAGACATGTGAGTTGAAATCTCTTTGTGAGTCCTGGACTAGGTAATCCAAAAGGGCTCTTTCATAGCATTTCATACATTTCAGGATTCTGTCATTTACCAAGGACTGCGGACCTATGACCTGTCAATGTGTTCATGTGCCCTGCGATGCCATTCTTTCCTTTCTCTCTGTGCCTGGGGAAATGTCAAACATTCATCCAGGTTTGAAACTCAAAGCACCAGCACAGCACAGACCCAAGGCTTCGGGAGGCTTTTACCCTCCAAGGTCGTGTTTTGTGAATTGACTACAGCCACCTGCCCCAGAGCGAGCCAATGGATGTCTTTCTGTTTATGATATCTCTAATACTTGATGGAAACAGAAGCAAAGGAACTGAGATTTCTTCTTTTCTTTTCTTTTTTTTTGGAAACAGTCTCTCTCTCTCTCTCTCTCTCTCTCTCTCTCTCTCTCTCTCTCTCTCTCTCCCCTCTCTCTCTCTCCTCTCTCTCTCTCGTCTCTCTCGTCTCTCTGTGTTGCCCAGGCTGGAGTGCAGTTATGTGATCACAGCTCATTGCAGCTTCTAAATCCTGGGCTCAAGTGATCCTCCCACTTCAGCCTTCCCAGTAGCTGGGACTATAGGTGTGCACCACCACACTGGGTAATTTTTAAATTTTTTGTAGAAGTGGGGTCTCACTATGTCGCCCAGGCTAGTCTCAAATTCCTGGGATCAAGCAATCCTCCCACCTCAGCCTCCCAAAGTGCTAGGATTACGGGCATAAGCCATTGTGCTATGCTAACGTTGTATACTAATATTATATAAATGGTGGTGGCTCACGCCTGTAATCCCAGCACTTTGGGAAGCTGAGGCAGGAGGTCGAGGCTGTAGTGAGCTATGGTGGCACCATTGCACTCCAGCCTTGGCCTTAGAATGAGACCCTGTCTCCAAAATCATCATCATAATAATAACAACGAATAATACATAAACATTTATTAATTGAGGGCAGGGAATGTTTCTTATTTGTTTCATTTATATTGCCCAGCACTTAGTAGGTACACAACCACTGTGCATTCAATGCCTAAGCAGGGAGACCACTGGATTTTGCGTCTCCTCATGTTCCCTGTCTCTGATTCAGCTGCATAATTAGGAATTGGCGGCAGTGGCAATCCCTCCCCGCCTGTTTAAACCAATACTGAGAAGTTGTATTTGGTTGACTGTTGTCCTTCCAGGCAGATGAAAGTGGCAATTCAACCCTCTTTTTCTTATCAACCCCTGCATGTGTCAGAGCATTTGAAGATGGGATGTGTGGGAGCTCCGGCTCTCTGGTGACTCCTCTCGATTTAATTAGTCTGACCTTCTGTGATAATCCCCCTCGGATGTCCCTGGCTCCCCCTCCGTTTCTGTATCATATTCAGGCTTCTGCCTTCATCAGCAAAAGACCAACTGCTCAGCTCAGCCTGTAGCATAATTCACAGCTTGGCTCTCAAAAATGAACTTTTACTCAAATGGAGCTACTCTTAGCATTAAAATTGGCCTGAGAGAGCTAGGAAAGTTTATCTCGGAGCCAGCATGGGGTCCGTTCCTCCAAGTCAAATATTTCTCTTTAGAACTAGAATGAGCTTTAGTGTGGCACTACCAACGGCTTTCTGAAATACTGGGCTATCTTTAAACATTAGCATTTAGTTACAGTGCTGAAGGCTTTCTGGAGAGTTTTAAAGTCTTTTTTTTCTCCCTGGTATTCTCCCCTCTGAATAACCAGGGTTTTCATACACACTTCCTTTTTATTTCAGGGCATGCAATCTCTCTGCTCGGGAGAGGGAAGGCATTAAAAGAGCTCAATACTGGGCTAATCAAACAGCTATTTATTTTCAGTCTGTCCTCATAAGATTTTCTGAATGAGGTAGAGAGGCCACTTGAGAATGATCTAGAAAGTCAAAGTGGTACCCCTGGAGCTTCTGGTCTTCAGGATGCTGGGGAAATTCCTGGGAGTTTAATGTTCTCCTTTCACATCCCCCAGCCCAGCCTGGGAGCTATCTTATCATTCTCTCTAGCTCCTGTTTCTCTCTCACTATTTTGAATAAAGACCTCGCAGTGTGTGAAGGAATGGCTTCTTTCTCAGGAGCATAAGATGAGATGGAGAAATTTGTAGCATGGATTTATTCAACATTTACTGATACCTACAAGGCCAGGAGTAATTCTATCCACTGGAGATACAGAGATGATCAAGGCACAGCCACTATCAAGGAGAAATCCACTGAGTGAAAGAGAAGCACATTCCAACCAGGAGGTGCAATTGAGGCAGGTGTCTGGCACCCAGAGCGGGGGACAACCAGTTCTGTTGGGGACAATGGGGGAGGTTGCCATAGAGAACAGGACACTTGAGCTGGGTATTTGAGAGTCAGTAGAGTTTCTATAGTTGCCACAGGTTGCAGGGAGCTCTCTGGGAAGTGTTATGGCTATTTGAGCAGGGAGTGTGAGTTTGGGGTGGCTTGAATACAGGTGACACAGGAGTAGGGCATTGGGTGATGAGGCTGGAAGGGTCTTTGGGACCAGATTGTAAAAGTTATTTTGGCCAGATGCGGTGGCTCACACCTGTAATCCCAGCATATAGGGCGGCCAAGACAGGAGGATCGCTTGAGGCCAGGAGTTTGAGACCAACCTGGGTAACGTGGCAAAACCCTGTCTCTACAAAAAATACAAAAATTAGCCAGGCATGGTGGTGCATGTGTGTAGTCCCAGCTACTCAGGAGGCTGAGGCAGGAGGATCACCTGAGCCCAGGAAGTGGGGGATGCAGTGTGCTATGATTGCACCACTGCACTCCAGCCTGGGTGACAGGGCAAGACGCTGTCTCTAAAAAAAAGTTTTCTTTCCACTGCTCTAAGGAAATAGAGTCTATTCTGTTGAACTGTGGCTATGGCATATATAAACTGTCAAAGGATGTAATCAGGTTAGATATTTAAAACGGTGATGGACAGTGGTTTGACGAGAGAGGAATGAAGACCAGTTAAGAACACTGTGACAATAGATTTGGAAAAGAGGCCAGGTGCAGTGGCTCACGCCTGTAATCCCCACACTTTGGGAAGCTGAGGTGGGCGGATCACTTGAGGTCAGGAGTTCGAGAGCAGCCTGACCAACATGGCGAAAACCCATCTCTACTAAAAATACAACAATTAGCTGGGTGTGGTGGCCAGAGCCTGTAATGCCGGCTACAGCGGAGGCTGAGGCAGGAGAATCACTTGAACCCAGGAGGTGGAGGTTGCAGCGAGCTGAGATCGTGCCACCGCACTCTAGCCTGGGTGACAGGGTGAGATGCCATCTCAAAAAAAAAAAAAGATTCAGAAAAGAAATGACAAGAGCCTCAATGAGGTTAATGGTAGCAGAGAGAGATGGGAGGGAGTGTTCTGTAGCTGCCAATTGAGATCATCATTCAGTGGCTAAGAGGGTGACATTGGTGGCAGCGGCCATCAAACACTGTGGCTGCTGAAGGGCTACGAGTCATCAGCAGTGATGCCGGGAGCTCGGTATCACAATGATTTCTCTAGATGTGCAGGCAAGTGTGTTGGGGTTAAAAGCCATTGGGATTATTCTCTTCTGTGGCAGAATATTTACTTACTGCTCTTTCCCTTCTTTTTGGAGATAGGTCTTGTTCTGTCATCCAGGTTGGAGCGCAGTGGGGCAATCATGGCTCACTGCAGCCTCTAACTCCTATGCTCAAGTGATCCCCCCGCCTCAGCCTCCCCAATAGCTGGGACTGCAGAAATGAGCCATCATGCTTGGCTAATTTAAAAAATATATATACATTTTTTGGTAGAGATGGGGTCTCCCTATGTTGCCCAGGCTGTTCTTGAACTCCTGGCCTCAAGTCACCCTCCTCCCTCCCAGGGATTGCAAGTGTGAGCCACTGCACCCAGCCCATTGACTGCTTCTTGAGTATCCCTGTGTTGCCCCACATTTTCCCAGGCCCCTGCAGTTGGATGGGGCCAATGACTATTTCTGGCCACGGCTTATAGGCAAAAGTGATTTATGTTGGTTCTAGGTCAAAGCATTGAAGAGCTGGCTCTTCCCGTGCCAGCATGACCTGGAAGCTGACTTCTGGATGTGTAGCAGTAAGATCCAAGTCCCTGGACCCATGAGTCATCACTTGAAAGCAAACTGCCCTGGGGACTTGCCCACATCTACAGTGAACTTTGCATAAATGAGAAATGAATTTTTACTGTTAAGTCACTGAGTTTTTCAGCCCTCTTTTTCTTTCCTTTTTTTTGTTTAGAGACAGGCTTTCTCTCTGTTACCCAGTCTGGCATGCAATAGTATGATCATAGCTCGCTGCAGCCTCAAACTCTTGGGCTCAAGCAATCCTCCCGTCGCAGCCTCCCAGGTAGACAGGACTACAGGCACGTGCCACTATACCTAGCTAATTTTTAAATGTCTTGTAGAGATGGGGTCTTGCTGTGTTGCCCAGGCTGGTCTTGAACTCCTGGGCTCAAGCGATCCTCTTGCCTCAGCCTCTCAAAGTGCTGGGATTGCAGGCATGGGCCACCATGCTCCATCTTTTGGGATCTTTTCCAACACAGCCTAACCTGTCCTATCCTGACAAAAATCCTTCTTCTCTAAGGCTGGTGAGGCCTGTGGAGCTGGTATGAGGCCAATATCTCTGACTGCAGGTTATTTTAGCTTCTTTACCACAAGCTGATGCATCAGAAAAGTGTCTGGAAGGAGCCACATGGCAAAGCTATGTTTATCTGCTTCAGAACACTTTGGTTCCCCTTGGCTGAAGAATATGACAGTTTTCTCAAGCAGGCAGCCCCTTGGGAGAAAAAAAAATGATTATATGGTGAAATGCCAGAGTCGGTCACAATGCCAGAGAGATTGACAGCAATTCTTAGTACTCCTGGAGTACATATCATCCCGAGAAAGCATAAATGTATTACAAGCCTCCGGGGGCAGGATGAAAGCTTCTCTGGTCATCAATAGTATATGCCTCTTGTCAAGCCCTGAGGCGGAGCAGTGGGCCTGGGTGGGAAGGGGATTCATCATGTGTTCTGGAAGACGGATGGTGAAAGAATCTGGGGGTCTGGAGAGGAGAGGACTTGGCGAGGCCGGGGGTGAGGGGGTGGGTTACATGACTGGGTCTTTAAAGATGCAAGGGTTGTGATGGGAAAGAGAGAGAGAGTTGTTCCTGGTGGCCCTGCAGGGCAGAGTAGACCAGTGGAGGGCTCTCACGTGGAGACAGATTCCAGCTCAAGAGAAGGGAGAACGTCCTACTGATGGAGATGGTGGAAGGTGGGTTAGGGCTGAATCAGTGGGTGGTGAGTTCTCTGTCACTGAAAGTGCTTAATTGCCTGTTATCCCAGCACTCTGGGGAGGCGGAAGGGGGAGGATCACTTGAAATCATGAGTTTGACGCCAGCTGGGGCAACATAGGGAGACCCCATCTCTACCGGAAAAAAAAAAAAAAAAAACTAGGAGGGCATGGTGGCACGTGCCTGTAGTCCCAGCTTCTCAGGAGGCTGAGGCAGGAGGATCACTTGAGCCCAAGAGCTAAAGATGGCAGTGAATTATGATGGTGCCACTGTACTCCAGCCTGGGTGAAAAAATGAGACCCTGTCTCTAGAAAAAATAAGAAAGAAAAATAAAGAGCTTAATTATAGGCTGGAAAATTACTTGGTAGAAGGATTGCTGCAGGAAAAGGGAGAAATAAACGCTACACAGTCCTAGGTTTAAATACTTGATCTTCCACTTCTGCTTCTTCCACCCTAAGGCTGTGTGATTTTGGGCCAGTCAAGTGACCTTTCGGAACTGGTTTCCTTAATTGTGAATAATAAAAGTCCTACTTCCCAGGAGTATGGCAGATATATCAACAAGCTCCACAGTAGAACTTCACATTTCTAGGACACTGATTCTGTGCTGGGCACCATGCTTTGTAAATATCATCATCTTATCTGACACTTACAATAGTCCCATGAGATAGGTACCATTATTACCCCCATTTAACACATGAGAAAACAGAGGGCTGGAGTGATTTGTCCAAGCTCACACAGCTAGAAAGTGGTGAAGCTGGGATTCCAGTCCAAGTCTTCCTGGCTCTGGAGTCTAAATGCTTAATTATTCAATTTGTTACAGCTCTTCAAGATCAACATAGAAGGTGCATGTATTAGTTTGTTCTCACACTGGTATAAAGAACTACCTGAGACTGGGTAATTCATGAAGAAAAGAGGTTTAATTGACTTACAGTTCCACAGGCTGTACGGGAGACACGGCGCGGGGGAGGCCTCAGGAAACTTACAATCATGGCGGAAGGTAAAGGGGAAGCAGGCACATCTTCACATGGTGACAGGAGAGCGAGAGAGAGAGCGCAAAGGGGGAAGTGCCACACACTTCTAAACAACAACAGATTGTGTGATAACTCCCTATCATGAGAAGAGCAAAGAGGAAATCTGCCACCATGATCCAATCACCTCCCACCAGGCCCCTCCTCCCAGCCTGAAGAGCGTAATTCAACATGAGATTTGTGGGGGGGACACTGAGCCAAACCGTATGTATGCATGTGTGGTTCCTCTGGGTACTATAAAGAACCAAGGTTTTATGTAAGGAGGCACATCACTGCATGGGCAATTGGTCTTGATGAAATTAAGCTTTCTTTTAACACTATGATTGTAAGCACACTTTAATTGTGGTCCAGCCCATTAATACAGTTTGAATATGTGTCTCTTCTAAATATCATGTGGAAATGTAATCTGCAATGTTAAAAGTAAAGCCTGATGGGAGGTGTTTGGGTTATGGGGGTGGATTCCTCATAGCTTGCTGCTGTCCTCACCATGATGAGTGAGTTCTCATGAGATCGGTCACAGAAAAGTATGTGGCATCTCCCCCTCTCTCTTGCTCCTGCCATGTGACATGGCTACTCCCCTTTGCTTTCCGCCATGAGTAAAAGCTCCCTGAGGCCTCCCCAGAAGTCATGCAGATGCCAGCACCATGCTTCCTATATAGCCTGTAGATCCATGAGCCAATTAAAGGTCTGGATAAATTACCCAGCCTCATGCATTTCTTTCTAGCAATGCAGGAAGAGCCTCATGCATCTACCTAATCCATCAAATCCCATGGAAACTGTGCAGGGAAGTGCCTCGCAAGCACTTTGATCTACAAAGCAGTGCCTTTCAGAATTTATTTCAGTAACGAAGCACTGAAGAAGCGTCACCTCTATTTCGGCCTGTAGCATGCAAGTAGGACTTGAGACAGGAGAAGCAAAGGCAACCTGAAGTGCAGGTGGAGGCAGTGCTCACAGGCTGCATGGGACAGAGCTGTGTCCACCCAAAGAGTGACTAAGTCTTAAAGTACACACCTAGGTGTTTCTATAAAGTAGACAAGGCTGAGGTGGGCGGATCATGAGGTCAGGAGTTTGAGACCATCCTGGCCAACATGGTGAAACCCCAACTCTACTAAAAATACAAAAATTAGCTGGGTGTGGTGGCATACGCCTGTCGTCCCAGCTACTTGGGAGGCTGAGGCAGGAGAGTCGCTTGAACCCGGGAGGCAGTGAGCCAAGATTGTGCCATTGCACTCCAGCCTGGAGACAGAGCGAGACTCCATCTCAAAAAAAAAGAAAAAAAAAAAAAAAAGACAAGACTTTTGTAACCAAGGTAGCTATGAGCCTTTCACTTGCCTAGTAGTGAGACCCATATAGGGAGAGGGAGAGGAAAAGGAAGACCAGTAGAGAAAACTACTTTATAAGAATAATTATTTTAGGCCAGGTGCAGTGGCTCATGCCTGTAATCACAATCCTTTGGGAGGCCAAGGCGTGAGGATTGCTTGAACCCAGGAGTTTGAGGGTGCAGTGAGTGAGCTATGATTGCACCACTACTGCCCTCCGACTGGGCAACAGAGCAAGACTCTGTCTCAAAAAAGAGAGAATGATTAATTTAGATTTTTAGAGCCCTAGTATAGAGAAATTAGACTTTATAAACACACACACAAGTAACATGCATGGTTTTTTTTTTGGTGGGGGGTATTAATTTGCATTTCCTTCTATAATGAGGTATTAGACTATCATAGAATTCCCTGAGGCTGCCCAGCCTCCCTCTCATCTTTCCTTCCTTCTTAGTCTTATGAAAATGCTCAAAGATACACAAAAGCAAAGAGAAAAGTGTAATGAACCCAGACAGAAAGTTCCTTTCAATATCTTTTCTTTGGCATATTTGAAGTAATTGCTTATGAAGTTTAGGAAGATTTCATTTTGTGTAAAGTGAAGAATAAATATATTTTATAAAATTATTCTCAGGAGATATGTACCCATGATAAATCTATGAAGATCTTCTCCTAACGTAATATAAATCAGTAAATCTAGGATAGCAATATTAGACAGTTTCCTACTTTACATCTGCATTTAAAAAATCTGCCCTTCATGAGAATTTGAATCTAAGGAGAAACACTAAAAATAATTGTTTAGGCTAATATTTTTGGCCAGTCTATGATGATGCAAGATATAAGGTGCAACTGATCAATTATTTCAGTGAAGTAATCACACTGATGGATTTTTTTCCCCCACTAAGTTGACTGATGCTTTCACAGAATCAACCTATCAACCTTTTTTTTTTTTTTTTAATTGAGACAGGGTCTTGCTCTGTTGCCCAGGCTGGAGTGCACTGGTCCAACTCTGTGACTCAAGTGATTCTCCCACTTCAGCCTCCTGAGCAGTTGGGACTATAGGTGTATGACACCATGCCTAGATACTTTTTATTTTTTTTTTTGCAGAGACAAGGTCTTGCTATGTTGCTTAGGCTGGTCTCTAACTCTTGGCCTCAAGGCATCCTCCTGCCTTGGCCTCCCAAAGTGCTGGGATTACAGGTGTGAGCCACCATGCTTGGCCAGAATCAAACCTTTAAAGCATGATTTAGACACAATTTTAGTCCAGTGCTATCTGGACCAGGAAGAGGAAAAAAGACATATTTGGAGCTGAAGGAGGAATGCTATGACTGGGGTTAGTGGTTATCCATGAGGCTCAGGCAGAGTGACCAGGATAACTTGGCTTTTGGGCCTCCACCTGTGAGGGACTCCAAAGGCAAAAATAAATTTCTGGAGCTTGGCAGATGTGGTGAAGAGGTGAGCGTGACCATAGTTGAAGCGTTAAGTGTTAGAGTGCTACTTCTGAAGCGCCTCTGGAAGGTGGTGGGAGGTGGAAGCTGAGGGGGATCAAATCATTCTATCATGAAGACATATGCACACATATGTTCACTGTAGCACTATTCACAATAGCAAAGACATGGTTCAGCCTAGGTGCCCATCAGTGATAGACTGGATAAAGAAAATGTGGTACATATATACCATGGAATACCATGTAGCCATAAAAAAGAATGAGATCATGTCACTTGCAGGGACATGGATGGAGCTGGAAGCCATTATCCTCAGCAAACTAAAACCAAATACTGCATATTCTCTTTTATAAGTGGGAGATGAATGATGAGAACACATGGACAAAGAGGAGAACAATACACACTGGGGCCTTTCAGAGGGTGGAGGCTGGGAGGAAGAAGAGGATCACGAAAAATAACTAATGAGTACTAGGCTTCATACCTGGGTGATGAGATGATCTGTACAACAAACCCCCATGATGCAAGTTTACCTGTGTCACAAACCCATACTTCTACCCCTGAACTTAAAATAAAGGTTAAGACTCCCCTCCACACACACACAAAGCCCCCCCCGACAAAGTACTATCAAGAAGGAGAAGGTGGTAAATTGCAGTGGCTCCTGCCTGTATTCCCAGCACTTTGGGAGGCCAAGGCAGGCAGATCGCTTGAGGTCAGGAGTTCAAGACCAGCCTGAGCAATGTGGTGCAACCCTGTCTCTACAAAAAATACAAACATTTGTCAGGTGTGTCGGACAAAGTTTCAGGAAGAAGCTAGTGAACCAGGTGAAGGTGTCAGAAATCTGTTCTTGGTGTAGCTGTTCCCGTTGTAGGCTAGGGCCACTGCAAATGTGGAGACCCTGAAACAGTGGTAGATTTCACCTGCATGGAACCTTCTGGGGGTATTGCATAGAACATGATTCTCACATTGCAGACCATTAAAGCCCCTGGGAAGCTTTTAAAGATCCCCACGCCACGTCAAAACAAATCAGAATCTCTGCAGGAGGCACCTGAGCATCAGTGCTTTTAAAGTTCCCCAGGTGATTTCAGTGTGCAGCCATGTGAGATGGAATGGCATAGCGTAACAGGCCGGGCCTGAAGGCACCTGTTCCATCCTACCACTGGCACTTTACGAGTTATGCAATCTTGGATACACTGCTTAACTTCTCTGAGCTTCGGTTGTTCGGCTAGAATTTAAAGGGGTTGGACTGGCTGGGAGCAGTGGCTCACGCCTGTAATCCCAGCACTTTGGGAGGCCGAGGTGGGTTGATCACTTGAGCCCAGGAGTTCAAGACCAGCATGGCCAACATGGTGAAAACCTGTCTGCACTAAAAATACAAAAATTAGCTGGATGTGGTGGTGCACACCTGTATAATTTCAGCTACTTGGGAGGCTGAGGCAGGAGAATGGCTTGAACTCGGGAGGCAGAGGTTGCAGTGAGCTGAGATCACGCCACTGCATTCCAGCCTGGGCGGCAGAGAGAGACACTGTCTCAAAAAAATAAATAAAAAAGTAAAAATAAATAAATAAATAATGAAGGAGCTAGATTGAACAATCTTGTTGGTGGTTTAAAAAAAAAATGGCCACAAAATTCCTTAAGAGGTAGGGTCTCTGTCCCTTCCCATGGAATCCGGGCTCTGGAACTGCTTGGTCGATAGAACACAGCAGACATGTTGCCGTGCTGGCTTGCAGTGTCCATCATAAGAAACAGACAGCTTCTGCTTCCTGCCTTGTGGGATGCCTGCTTCTGGAAGCCAGCCACCTGGCCGAGCAGTCCAGGTCACATGGAGAGACCGTGCGTAGAGAGTGACGTGGGAGTATAATACCTTTAGATGATATCGGTCCCAGCTGTTGAGTCATTCTCAGCCTTCCAGCCTTTGTAGCTGATGTCTTAGACGTGGTAGAGCAGAGACAAGCTGTTCCCATGGTGTCCTGCCCAAATTCCTCACCCACTGTGTCCAGGAGCAGAATGAACTTGATGTTTTTCTTTGTGAAGTTTTTGGATGGGTTGTTATGCAGCAATGACAGCTACAGCAATCTTTCGGCTTGTACATTCCAGGAGTGACACAGAGTATTACAGAGTGATAGCATAGGGGAGTATTTCAGAGGGTAAACGCTGGAGGCAGATGGTCTAGGTTTAAATCCTGGCGTCACTTTTTTCTAGCTGTGTGACTATAGATAATTACTTACCCTTTATTTCTTTTTTTGGAGAGACATGGTCTCACTCTGTCACCCAGGCTGGAGCACGGTGGCGCCATCATAGCTCACTGCAGCCTCCAACTCCTGGGCTCAAGGGATCTTCCCACCTCAGTCTCCCAAGTAGCTGGGACTACAGGTACACATCACCATACCTGACTAATTTTTAAATTTTTCTTTTTGTAGAGATGGGGAGGAGTGGGGGCGGTGTGTGTGGGGTCTCCCTATGTTGCCCGGGCTGGCCTCAAACTCCTGGCCTCAAACAATCCTCCTGCCTCAGCTTCCCAAAGTAGTGGAATTACAGGAGTGAGCCACAGTACCTAGCCCTACTTACCCATTCTAGGTTTCCCTTCCTCCATCTGAAATGGGATAATAATAATTTAAGTCATAGGGTTGTTGTGAGGATTAAATAACTTAATATTAAGGTGTTAATATTAATGCTTAATATGGGACTTACGGAGTGAGTCTGCAGTGATTCTGAGAAGGATGGTGATAAAGAAGGTGGCTTAGCTTTGTGTTCTCTGTAGCTTGCAAGATGCTTGGGGGTGGCCTGGGGTGGTGGAGTCTGCTGCATAAACTGAGCGTGATACGCATTTGCCTGGAACGCGTTCCATTTTGCTAAACACATTCAGAGTTACACATTGTTCTTAATGATTCAGCAGGTGTTCAAAGGCACCTTGGGAGTGTGTAGCATGTCTCTGGACCTGTCACCGTCACATTGCTCAGAAATTGGATTCTGCAGAGTGGAAACATGTGGCTTGTTGGCAAGGCAACTGGTTCAGAGCAGGGACATTTCCAGGCTGAGAGCACCTTGTCCATTGGTTACAGACCTCATAAAAACCTGTTTGTGTGTTTTTTCTTTTCTTTCCTTTTTTCTGAGATGGAGTCTCGTCTTTTGCTCAGGCTGGAGTGCTGTGGTGTGATCTTGGCTCACTGCAACCTCGCCTCCAGGGTTCCAGCGATTCTCCTGCCTCCGCCTCCCAATTAACCGGTGTTTGTGTTCTTTTTTGGATGCTCTGAGACATCAGGGCCACCTCGAGTGGTGAGGGGAGGACGGCTCCAGCTGCACTCCTTTCTTGTACTCCCTGGCTGCTAAAATCAAGCATCGGACCCAGAAAGTGTGGGAAATGCTGGACCTGTGGAGGAGGGAGGTCCTGCAGCCCTGAGCGCTTCTGACTTTGGCCTTTTTGCCTCCACATAGATGGAGACCCGGGAGAGGGTTTATCTGTACTTCTGCTTCTGAGGTCATCAATTTCCATTTAAAAATCAGAGCGGGGCAGGCCTCTGTGGTTCACGCCTGCAATCTCAGCACTTTGGGAGGTAGATTAACTGAGGTCAGGAGTTCAAGACCAGCCTGGCCAACATGGTGAAACCCCATCTCCACTAAAGACAGAAAAATTAGCTGGGCATGGCAGTAGATGCCTGTGATCCCAGCTCCTTGGGAGGCTGAGGCAGGAGAATCACTTGAACCGGGGAGGCGGAGGTTGCAGTGAGCCAAGGTCGCGTCACTGCACTCCAGCCGGGCGACAGAGTGAGACTGTGTCAAAAAAAAAAAAAAATACCCCCAAAATAAAAAACAATCTTTGTCTTTCTGAGCTCAAGTCAGGAGAGACATAGACAAAAAATAAAACGTCTATGCCCAGAAACTGGATTCTGCAAAGTGGCAACACGTGGCTTGTGATAAGTGCTGTGTAGAAAATAAAGCAGGGAGGAAAAATGGAAACTTACAGAGTGGGAGACAGTTGGGGTTTTAAATACCATGGCAGGGAAGACCCTGCTGAGAGGGTGACATTTGAATCAGGACTTGAAAGAGGTGAAGAAGTGAATCATGAAGTTGCCTGGAAGAAAAACCTGCCAGGCAAAAGCTAGCAGCCCGTGTACACACCAGGGGAGTGCACCTAGTATGTCTGAGAAAACAACGAGGCAGGTGGAGCCGGCCTGGCATGGCTGAAGAGGAGGTGGATAGGAATGAGGGAACCGTGGCTTCAGAACCAGATGTCTGTCACCTTGTGGGTCATTCCAAGAACTGTGGCTTTTACTCTGAGTGAAATGGGAAGCCCACGGAAGGTTTAGAGTGGCGGAGGGACAGGATCCCATTGATTTTTTAAAAATTGAATTAAAAAAATTAAAAACAGCTTCATTGAGATAAAAGTGACATAGGGTAAAGGGAACTTACTTGTTTATTTCTTGTTAAAGGTGTAGATCTTTTTTAAGCTGTAGATTTAATGGATATGACTTGATGTGTTTGGAGAAAAATTTACACCTGTGAAGCCATGATGCAATGATGATGACTTGGCCCGGGGTGGTTGTAGCGGAGGTGATGAGAACACGAGAGATTTGGAGGTATCCTGAAGCTAGGACCAATGGAATTTTCTGATGGATTGGATATGGTATGTAAAACAAGGGGAATAAGCGAAGAGATTCCAGCAGAAGGCCTGCAAGGAGGATTTTACCCTTACACGAGACTGGTAGGCAGCTGGCAGGACAGGTGAGGGCAAAGACATGGAGCCCTGTGTTTGAACTATTAGGTTTGAGGTGCCTACTGGCATCCCAAATGGAATAGGCGTTTGGACCTCTGAATGTAAGCTCAGTGTGATTCAGCCTCTGGTCACGCTAGGTTCTGTGTTATCTCCTGATATTTCTCTTCTGGATTTATATCCTCCACTGAACTTGTCACTTCCTTTACTGGAGCCATATACTTACTAACTACACACATTCTGAGTCATGTAGGCAGTTGTTCAGGACTCAAGCTGAATTTGGATCAGCTACGTGTCTGTCTCTCGGTGACACATATCTCGATTTGTCCTTCACAAGCCCGTGACAGTGCAAGAGCTGCGAGTGAAGTCACTTTCCATGCATGGCTTTGGAGTGGGCAGAGATTTTCAAACTTGGCTGACTTTTGGGAAGAAAAAGCCTAAGGCTGCCTCTAGGTCCATCTCTCATTATCCTGAAGGCTGTCCCTCTGGTGATTTTCATCTTTCTCCATTTGTAGATTTAAACGAATCTGGGGATAAGTTGTCTGCTGTCCGACACTTCCTGGCTATTGACACATCGCAAAAGGGAGGAGTAACCACCTGCTCCTTGGTCCTGCAGGTCAAAGCAGCTTCTTGGAAGGTTACTGTTTTTTGTTATTTTTAAAAATGTATTATTTATTTTGTGAAAGTTTTTATCTGCATAGGTTATTGGGGAACAGGTGGTGTTTGGTTACATGAGTAAGCTGTTAGTGGTGATTCGTGAGATTTTGGAGCACCCATCACCCGAGCAGTATACAACGCACCCAGTTCGTAGTCTTTTATCCCTCACCCCCTCCCACTCTCCCGCCGAGTCCCCAGAGTCCCTTGTGTCATTCTTCTGCCTTTGCATCCTCATAGCTTAGCTCCCCGCTTAAGAGTGAGAACATACGATGTTTGGTTTTCCATTTCTGAGTTACTTCACTTTGAATAATAGTCTCTAGTCCCATCCAGGTTACTGCGAATGCCACGAATTCATTGCTTTTTATGGCAGAGTAGTATTCCCATCGTATATATGTACCACAGTGTCTTCGACCACTCATTGATTGATGAGCCTTCGGGCTGGTTCCACATTTTTACAATTGCAAATTGTGCTGCTATAAACGTGCGTGTGCAAGAATCTTTTTCGTATAATGACTTCTTTTCCTCTGGGTAGATGCCCAGTAGTGCGATTGTTGGATCAAATGGTAGTTCTACTTTTAGTTCTTTAAGGATTCTCCATACTATTTCTGGAAGGTTCTGTTCATCTAGATCAAGCTTGGGTCCATTTCCCAACTATGCAGAGATTTGTTTTGTGTTTTGAGTGTTGGGTTTAAGAAAAAGACTTTTTTTTTTTTTTTAGCCAGTCAAATTTAGCAGTGGGGGGTTGTATACCAACTTTAGTGACACTAACGTTAATAAGTTCTGATAACCCACTACCATCGGACCAGCCTTTTTTTTTTTTTTTTTTGAGACAGGGTCTTGCTTTCTTGTCAGGTTGAACTGCAGTGGCACAATCCTTCCACTTCAGCCTCCCCAGTAGCTGGGACTACAGGCATGCACCACCATGCCTGGCCAAGGCAAAGACTTCATCTTTAAGGAAGATCGAATAACCAGCACTGGTATATTACTGAGGCCAATAAATGCCTCTTTGGTCCTCTGGGCAAGTGAAGCAGTGCCATCAGCTGGCTAGTCCCACACACCACATGGTGTCCCCAGGGGGGATGTATGCTGGGTTTATTATTTCAAATATCTTAGATGCAGAGATCCCAGATGTAACATTAGGCTTCCCAGAAGGTGCCAACTCATTAGAGTAGCTTTCGGTATCCTTTAATTTTGTTTCCCAGCAGATCTCTACTTGTACTAAAACCAAAATATTTCCAAAAAGAAAAGTGATTTATTCACCTCCCTTGTTCATGCAGTGGCGATTTTCATTATTCCTTCTCCTTCTAGTCCTTCGTCCACTTCTCATCATGTTTATGTTGTTATAAACCCTTGTGTATATGCATTTGAAGTGATACCATTTTATATTATCATTATTCTTTCTTGTTTTTCTTTGAGACGGGGTCTTGCTCTGTTGCCCAGGCTGGAGTGCAGTGGTGTGAGCTCTGCTTACCGCAGCCTCGATCTCCTGGCCTCAATTGTCCCTCCCACCAGCTGAGACAACAGGCATGTGGCACCACAGCCAGCTGGTTTTTGTATGTTTGTAGAAGTAGGGTTTCGCCATGTTGCCCAGGCTGGTCTCAAGTGATCCGCCTGTCTCTGTCTCCCAAAGTGCTGGGATTATAGGTGTGAGGCACTGCATCCAGCCTGAAGAGTTTTACTTAATACTCATAATCACTCTTTAGGTACAATTATTAGCCACCTTTTACAGATGAGGAAACGAGGCATATATACACACACACACACACACACACACACACACACACAAATATATAGATATATACACAAATATATAAAAATGTATTTTTCTTGTTAGAAATGACATTGGAAAGAACACCTCATGTAGCTTTATTTTTTTTTATCTTTAAAAATTCCTTAGGATAAAGGGATATCATGGAATTTTAAGAAGATCCCTGATGCCCAATAGTGTATGAGTCAACTCTCTTTACCACAGCGTTGTAATACTAGGTAACTCTTAAAATTCTCCTAATGTAGGGCGCCGGGCGCAGTGGTTCATGCCTGTAATCCCACCGCTTTGGGAGGCTGAGGCGGGTGGATTACTTGAGGCCAGGAGTTTGAGACCAGACTGGCCAACATGTCTCTACTAAAAATACAAAAAATTTTCAGGTGTGGTGCACACACCTGTAATCCCAGCTACTTGGGAGGCTGAGACATGAGAATCGCTGGAGCCTTGGAGGTGGAGGTCGAAGTGAGCTGAGATTGCACCACTGCACTCCAGCCTGGGCAAGAGAGTGAGACTCTGTCCCAAAAAAACAAAAAACAAAAATTATCTTAATATAGTGGGTGTAAATGCTCCCACAGTGTTCGGGTGGGCATTTCTTTGATCACAGCAAAGTCAGACATTTTTTCACATGCTCGTTTACTAATAGTATCTCTTCTTACGTGAATTGCCTTCTCAAGTTCTTTGCCAGTTTACGAAGTAGAGACTTAATTTTTTTTTTTGTATCAACATGTGTAAGTTCTTTTTTTTTTTTTCAGATGGAGTTTCACTCTTGTTGCCGGGGCTGGAGTACAATGGCACCATCTCGGCTCACTGTAACCTCCACCTCCCTGGTTCAAGCAATTCTCCTGCCTCAGCCTCCCGAGTAGCTGGGATTACAGGTGCCTGCCACCATGCCCAGCTAATTTTATATTTTTAGTAGAGATGGGGTTTCACCATGTTGGCCAGGCTGGTCTCAAACTCCTGACCTCAGGTGATCCACCCGCCTGGGCCTCCCAAAATGCTGGGATTACAGGTGTGAGCCACTGCACCAGGCCCAACATGTGTAAGTTCTCTATGTAACACAGAACTTTTTGTTATATTTGCTGTGAACATTTTCTCCAGATAGTTTTCCTTTGATTTTAGCTTTGGAAGTTTTTGTCAAGTGGTTGTTTACTTTGATAACGTACAAACCATTCATCCTTTTCGATTCCTTTACAACGTGAAGTTATCACCTTTTGTGCTATCGTGTTAGTGGCACATACACTGAAGTCGGAACGACGCGGTGGAGATTAGCACAGCCCTTGCATCAGGATGACACAGATTTATAAAGTGGTTCGTATTTTTTGTAGTGTAAAAATTATGGCCAGGCACAGTGGCTCATGCCTGTAATCCCAGCACTCTGGGATGCTGAGGCAGGTGGATCACCTGAGGTCAGCAGTTTGAGACCAGCCTGGCCAACGTGGTAAAACCCTGTCTCTACTAAAAATATAAAAATTAGCTGGGTGTGGTGGCAGGCACCCGTAGTCCCAGCTACTCAGGAGGCAAGAGAATTGCTTGAACCTTGGAGGCAGAAGTTGCAGTCAACCAGGATTGCACCATTGCACTCCAGCCTGGGCAACAAGAGTGAAATTCTATCAAAAAAAAAAAAAAAAAAGAGTGATAGCTCAGTGAAACTGTTACAACACCCTCCTCCCCCACAAAAAACTTATCATCTCTCTGAGGATCTGAAGCAGTACAGTAAAACAAATTCCTTTTTAGAGGTGAGAATTTTCTTTAAGCTTTTCTTATCCATATTCATGTTATCTGTGCCTATAATTTTCTTTTTGTGTGTTTTATCTTTATCAGGCTTTGGGAGGAAGTTCATGCTTGCCTAGTAGACATAAAGGTACTCATCTCTTTTTGCACTTTTTTTCTTTTTTTAGACAGGGTCTCACTCTATCACTCAGGCTGAAGTGCAGTGGTACAAACACAGCTCACTGCAGCCTCAACCTTTCAGGCTCAAGTGATCCTCCTATCTCAGCCTCCCAAGTATCTGAGACTACAGGCATACACCCCCTATGTCTGGTTAATTTTTGTATTTTTAGTAGAGATGGGTTTTGCCATGTTGCCCATGCTGGTCTCAAGCACCTGAGCTCAAGCAGTCTGCCTACCTGGGCCTCCCAAAGGGCTTGGATCATAGGTGTGAGCCACTGCACCAGGCCCAACATGTGTAAGTTCTCTATGTAACACAGAACTTTTTGTTATATTTGCTGTGAACATTTTCTCCAGATAGTTTTCCTTTGATTTTAGCTTTGGAAGTTTTTGTCAAGTGGTTGTTTACTTTGATAACGTACAAACCATTCATCCTTTTCGATTCCTTTACAACGTGAAGTTATCACCTTTTGTGCTATCGTGTTAGTGGCATATACACTGAAGTCGGAACGACGCGGTGGAGATTAGCACAGCCCTTGCATCAGGATGACACAGATTTATAAAGTGGTTCGTATTTTTTGTAGTGTAAAAATTATGGCCAGGCACAGTGGCTCATGCCTGTAATCCCAGCACTCTGGGATGCTGAGGCAGGTGGATCACCTGAGGTCAGCAGTTTGAGACCAGCCTGGCCAACGTGGTAAAACCCTGTCTCTACTAAAAATATAAAAATTAGCTGGGTGTGGTGGCAGGCACCCGTAGTCCCAGCTACTCAGGAGGCAAGAGAATTGCTTGAACCTTGGAGGCAGAAGTTGCAGTCAACCAGGATTGCACCATTGCACTCCAGCCTGGGGCAACAAGAGTGAAATTCTATCAAAAAAAAAAAAAAAAAAAGAGTGATAGCTCAGTGAAACTCTTACAACACCCTCCCTCCCCCACAAAAAACTTATCATCTCTCTGAGGATCTGAAGCAGTACAGTAAAACAAATTCCTTTTTAGAGGTGAGAATTTTCTTTAAGCTTTTTCTTATCCATATTCATGTTATCTGTGCCTATAATTTTCTTTTTGTGTGTTTTATCTTTATCAGGCTTTGGGAGGAAGTTCATGCTTGCCTAGTAGACATAAAGGTACTCATCTCTTTTTGCACTTTTTTTCTTTTTTTTAGACAGGGTCTCACTCTATCACTCAGGCTGAAGTGCAGTGGTACAAACACAGCTCACTGCAGCCTCAACCTTTCAGGCTCAAGTGATCCTCCTATCTCAGCCTCCCAAGTATCTGAGACTACAGGCATACACCCCCTATGTCTGGTTAATTTTTGTATTTTTAGTAGAGATGGGTTTTGCCATGTTGCCCATGCTGGTCTCAAGCACCTGAGCTCAAGCAGTCTGCCTACCTGGGCCTCCCAAAGGGCTTGGATCATAGGTGTGAGCCACTGCACCACGCCCACTCTGTATGTTTTATACAACATGAAAATTATCTATTTCTTAAACATACAAAAATTGTGCTGGTGGAAACAATGGAACCAGCTGGAGCGTTGGGATTGTTATTGGATGATTTTCTCAATTTTTTTCTCAGTTGTTATTTTGTTTGGGTTTATACTTAGATTATTTTTGGTAATCTATATCTTTCTAGAAATTATTTATTTCATCAGGATTTCAGTTTATGAGTCTAGAAGAATGCATAACGTTCTCTTTGGATTTGGGGGAAAATCTATTTTCTATAAATCGTCCTATCTCCTTTCTCATTTCTAATTAAAAATATTCCCTTAATTAAATTTGTCAGAGGTTTATTTTAGCCATCTTATCAAAAAACCAGCTTTTGAATTCGTTTATCATTTTACTCCTTTATGTTGTACAATGTATTTATTTCAGCTTTTATCTTTATTTACCACCTCTTTTAAAATTGTTTTTCTGCTTAACTTTAAATGAGAGGCTTTGTTAATATCAGTTTGGATAATCCCAGCCTGAATTCGATGCTGATGCCTGACTGCAGTGGTTGAGGGGAGAAGCTGATGGATTATCACTGTATGTTTATCAATCAGGCACCAGTGAGGACAACAGCGCCCACACCAGCTAATTCAATAGAAGAAATTCAGATACAGGGAACTAGTTGTCAGACACTGGAAGAGCTGAAAGTTGAGTGGGCTAGTGAGTCATTGCAGAGATGAGCAACAGCAGCACGCTGTGACTCCCCACCCACACACAGCTGGAGGTACCAAAGACAGAGCGAATGTCACCAGACGCCAGGAGCTGGGATACATGCTGAAACCCAGCACAGATCTCATGAGCCACCCCAGAAGGCAGAGATGGGGCAAGGGGTGGGGAAGAAAAAGGAGTGAGGGAGGAATAACTTTTCCTACTCCTCTCCCTGCAGTCTCCTGCCAGTGCCGCTCTTTGGTGGAAATTCACCAGAAACCAGTTGGTCAAGGAGCCTGAGAAATGTAATTTGCATGAGTCAGGTCCCTGTGATAGGAGCAGAACCAGGAAGGGCAGGCAGCCCATTGGCCTGAGAATAGATAATGACCAGCAGGCATTTTGCATTTAAATGCAGGTTAGGTCAGAAGGGTTTGTGATGCTACACTGTCTTAGTCTGTTTGTGCTGCTGTAACAGAATACAACTGATTGTGTCACTTATAAAGAGCAGAAATTTATTTCTCACAGCTCTGGAGGCTGGGAAGTCCAAGTCAATGTGCTGGCATCTGGTGTGGGCCTTCTTGCTGTGTTCACACATGGCAGAGAGCAGAAGGGCAAGAGAGAGCAGACCCACTCCTGCAAGCCCTTTTGACAGTGGCATTAATCCATTTACAAGGGCAGATCCCTCATGACTAAATGCCTCCCAAAAGGCCCTACCTCCCAGCACTGTTGCATGGGGATGAAGTTTCCAACACATGAATTTTGGAAGAGACACATCCAAACCATAGCATTCACACATGACAGAGCTAGCACCAGGATGCTGTAAACATCTTCACTAAGCCCTGCTGGGTCCTAACTTCTGGACTCCTTCATTATTCTGCCTTCTCTCTTCTTCTTTGCAACTGCCAAGCTAAGCCATTTAAAAGAGGTAAGTCAGGTTTTTGCTCTGGTTCTTCCCCCACTCTGCTCTGTTTCCTTTGGCCATTGTATCGAAAGTCTTGATTTTTTTTTTTTTTAACCAAAACCACTTTTATTTTCATCTTCAGAGAAGAAACTCTTTTCTTCTTTTCCCAGGAAAATCATGATTAACTTACAAAAATGGGTACACATCTTCAAAGCACTTCCCTTTAATGGGAAACTTATCTTTATAGGATTTAAACAGTAGGTGAAAAAAAAAATTCCATTTTCTTGTCATTATAAGACAAAACACAACCTAGTGTAAGTCAAGGAAACTCATTCACACTTCAGGTCCTTCTCCTCCAGGAACCGGCATTGCTATATTATTTCTATTTAGCAAAATCGTATGTAATTTAGTAATTCTTCCTTCTGGTGTAATTTCAAACTCAGTGACATCTTCCAGTACCATATTGACAGAGTCGTCAAATCCTAGAAGAGCACCAACGATTTCCTCATCACTCTTCAGTGTGAATTCTTGATCCCGTACGTTTGTCCACAAGCTGTAACGGCAGCAGCTGCAACAGGCTGGTAGTCGTGTTAACCACCATGGCCAGCCGGAAGTGGCCTGCCCCAAAGCCTTGATTTTAACCTGATCCTGTGCTCAGGGATGCCCAGGTCTTCATCTCTAGTCTTGGCTTCTTTTCTTGGCTCTGGTCCTGTATTTCTAATTGCTCGCTGGATGTTAGTGATGCCTCAAAATTATTGCAAATTGAATTTCTGAAATTCTCTTCTCCCCAGATCTGTTTCATGTCTTACATTCTTTTCTCAGTTGATAGAACCCCCTCCATCCAGGCCTCAGAGCCGGTTAAGAATGGAGCAAGTCTTACCCCTGCCTTTCTTACATTCCGTACAGCCATCCACAGAGCTACCTAGTTCTATGCCCTAAGATGTCCATGTATTTTTTCTTTTATTTTTTTTAGAGACAGGGTCTCACTCCGTTACCCAGGATGTGCAGTGGTGTAATTATAGCTCACTGCAGCCTTGAACTCCTAGGCTCAAGCAATCCTCCCACCTCAGCCTCCTCAGTAGCTGGGACTACAAGCACATACCACCATGCCTAGCTTATATTATATATATATATATATATATATATATATATATATATATATGGAGTCTCACTCTGTCATCCAGGCTGGAGTGCAGTGGCATGATCTCGGCTCACTGCAACCTCTGCCTCCCAGAGTTCAAGCAATTCTCTTGCCTCAGCCTCCTGAGTAGCGGGGATTACAAGTGTGGGCCACCATGCCGGGCTAATTTTTTTATTTTTAGTAGAGATGGGTTTCACCATGTTGGCCAGGCTGGTCTTGAACTCCTGGTCTCAAGCCATCTACGCACCTTGGCCTTCCAAAGTGCTGGGATTACAGGTGTGAGCCACTGCGCCTGGCCCTTAGTTAATTTTTTATTATTTATAAAGTCTCGCTGTGTTGCCCAGGCTGGTCTCGACCTCCTAGCCTCAAGTAATCCTCCCACTTTTCCCTCCCAAAGTGCTGGGATTACAGGCAAGAGCCACTGTGCCTGGCCTGATTCTTCTTATTTCCACTGCACCTGCACCAGCTCTGACCTCATTATTTCTCCTCTGGCCTGTAACAGCAACCTCCAAGCCAGTGTCCTTTCCTCCAGTCTCCTCTGTCTCACTCTGTTCTCCACTGACATCAGAGCAATCGTTTGAAATACAAGTTGGATTATATTATTCAAGGCCACAAATTCCAAAGGTCCCGCAAGTGTTCAGCTTCGCTGCAGCCTCTGCACTCTTCCAATCTCTTTTGTCTTTCTTTCTTTCCTTCTTTCTTTCTGTTTCTTTTTGTCTCTCTCTCTATCTCTCTCTCTCTTCCCCTCCCTCTCACCCTCCCACCCTCCCTCCCTCTATCTCTCTCTCCCCACCCCCCACCCTCCCTCCCTCTCTCTCTTCCACCCTCCCACCCTCCCTCCCTCTCTCTCTCTCTCCCACCCCCCCCACCCTCCCTCCCTCTCTCTCTTCCACCCTCCCACCCTCCCTCCCTCCCTCTCTCTCTTTCCTTCTTTCTCTTGAGTTAGAGTCTTGTTCTGTTGCCCAGGCTGGAGTGCAGTGGCGTGATCTCAGCTCAATGCAACTTCCGCTTCCCAGGTTCAAGTGATTCTCCTGCCTCAGCCTCACGTAGCTGGGATTACAGGTGCGCGCCACCATGTCCAGCTAATTTTTGTATTTTTTAGTAGAGATGGGGTTTCTCCCTGTTGGCCAGGACGGTCTCAAGCTCTTGACCACGTGATCTGCCCGCCTTGGCCTCCCAAATCTTTTGTCTTTTTTATACTGCTTTCTGATCCAACCCTGCCAGGCTACCTTTGCTCCCCTGAGCAGGCCAGGTTCCTTCGTTTCCTGAACCTATGCACTTGCTGCTTTCTCCCGGGTCCTGTAAGGCAGTAGTGCTCACAGTGGGATCCCTGGACCAGCATCAGCAACAACCAGCGTAACCTGGGAACTTATTAGAAAGGCAAATTCTCGGATCCTACCCGGATCTACTGAATCAGAACTTTTGACCTGGGGCTTGGGAATCTGGGTTTTAAAAAAGCCCTCTAGGAGATTTAAATTTAAGGGAAGGTTGAGAGTTACTATTGTAAGGTACCTCCTCTTACGTCTTGAATTCTACTCAATTGCAGATGTGAGTTCCGTGTAGTCATGCCTGTCACCCCTAGAGAGAATTCATTTCCCCCAGACAGAATTAATTTCCCCCTCCTGTATTTTCCCCTAGCACTTTGCCAATATCTCTACTAGAGCTCTTAAAAACCAGTTGGCAGGGCGAGGTGGCTCACACCTGTAATCCCAGCACTGTTGGGAGGCTGAGGTGGGAGTACGGTTTGAGGCCAGGAGTTCAAGGCCAGCCTGAACAACATAGTGACACCCTGTACAACATAGCGACACCCTGTCTCTACAAAAATAAAAAAACAAAAATTAGCTCAGGTATGCGATGGCAGGTACCTGTAGTTCCAACTACTTGGGAGGCTATGGTTGGAGGATTTCCTGAGCCCAGGAATTCCAGGCTGCAGCGAGCTATGATTGTGTCATTGCACTCCAGCCTGGGGGGACAGAATGAGACTCCATCTCTAAACACAAAACAAACCAGTCTCTCTCTCTCACACACACACACACACACACACACACACACGAGCACACCTGTGGGTAAACACAATACATAAAAATTCAACAAACCCTTGCACAATGCTGACAGCCAGGCGCTGTCCTGAATACTGTGAAAATTTAAAAATTCTTAATCCTGGCCAGGACATCATGACTCAGGCCTGTGATCCCAGCACTTTGGGAGGCTGACGTGGGCAGATCCCTTGAGGCCAGGAGTTCAAGACTAGCCTGGCCAACGTGCTGAAATCCTGTCTCTGCTACTCTACTAAAAATACAAAAAAATTAGCCAGGAGTGGCGGTGCATGCCTATAATCCCAGCTACTCAGAAAGCTGAGGCACAAGAGTTGCTTGCACCCAGGAGGTGGAGGTTGCAGTGAGCTAAGATCATGCCACTGCATTCCACCCTGGGCAACAGAGTGAGACACTATCTCAAAAAAATAAAAATTCTTAATCGTAATAAAAACCATAAGCATTGCGGATGCTTATAATAATCACTTTCTGGGTAAGGAAACTGAGGCACAGAGAAGTTAGTGTAACTCAAAGCCATGCAGCGGGTGAGTGGCAGAGCTGTGATTTGGTTTCTGACACTTTGGCCGCACATTTAAGGCTGTCAATCCTGATTCCACACTGCCTCTCTGCAGTATGAGCCCTGTTAAAAGGGTGTGCAGAGAGGCTGTGGAATGGGCAAACAGTACCATTCTCCATTGCAGAAGCTCTCTGTGGCACTATGGGTGGCTAGCTCTCCAGCTCAGGTGGCCTCCAAAGCCATGGAGTGGGTTCAGATCAGGGCGGCTTTCAGCAGGCTCACAATTTCTGCTTAGCATTTGTTTTCCTACAGCTGCAGAAACCCTGGGCTAATTTTCAGGAAGAGCTTAGTTACTTTGAGGGCCAGCAATCTCTTTCCTCACTCCAGGAGGTCTGAGGCGCCTGCTCAAGTTGCGGTTTTTAGTTTTGAATGAGTCAGACTGTCTCTTGGAAGCATTTTGGAGACCTTTAAGAAGAAAATGCATGACAATATTCTCCCCAGGATAGCCCAGTCCCTGCCCAGAGAGTGCTTGGCTTACTTGGAGATTTATGTAAGTCACTTCCATGTCTGAAGCATTCACTCCCCCACTTCTACTTGGTTTCCTAAAGCAGAGGATTTCGGCTGTGCTCTGTGGCTCATGCCTGTAATCCCAGCACTTTGGGAGGCTGAGGTGGGCAGATCACGAGATCAGGAGATTGAGACCATCCTGGTTATCATGGTGAAACCCTGTCTCTATTAAAAATACAAAAAATTAGCCAGGCATGGTAGCACACACCTGTAGTCCCAGCTACTTGGGAGGCTGAGGCAGGAGAATCACTTAAACCCGGGAGGCAGAGGTTGCAGTGAGTTGAGATCATGCGACTGTGTTCCAGCCTGGTGGCAGAGCAAGACTCCATCTCAAAAAAAAAAAAAAAAAAGGCAGAGGATGTCTGGAGTTTTCTAAACAAAAGGCCCTGTTTTAATACCCAAATACAGATGGTCTCTGACTTATGATGTCAACTTATGATGGTTAGAGTTACAATTTTTCAAGTTTACAATGGTACAAAAACAGTATGAACAGTATGCATTAAGTAGAAATCATGCTCCAGATGGTGATTTTTTTAAATTTATTTTTCAAAACACAGGGTCTTGCTCTGTCACCCAGGCAGTAGTGCAATGGCACTATCACAGCTCACTGCAGCCTTCAACTCCTGGGCTCAAGCGATCCTCCTGCCTCAGCCTCCCCAGTAGCTGGGACTACCAGTGTGCACCACCATGCCCAGCGAATTTTAAAAAATTTCTGGAGGGATAGGGACCTCACTATATTGCACAGACTGGTCTTGAACTCCTGGCCTCAAGTTATCCTCCTCAGCCTCCCAAATGGCTGGGATTATAGGTGTGAGCCACTGTTCCTGGCCTGATTTTTGAATTTTGATCTTTTCCAGGGCTAGTAATCTGCATGTTTGCTACTCTCTTGCAATGCTGGGCAGTGGCAGTGAGCCACAGCTCCCATCAGCCATGTGATCATGAGAATAAACAACCAATATGCCATTCTGTGTAGCTCACATTGTTTTGCATATTGTACTTTGCGTTTTTTGATATCCATCAACATGTCTACAAAATGCCTGTGTACAGTATTCCACACTTTATTGGAAAATAGGCATGATGTAAGCCCGGGCACAGTGGCTCACACCTGTAATCCCAGCACTTTGGGAGGCCAAGGCAGGTGGATCACCAGGTCAGGAGTTCGAAAGACCAGCCTGGCCAACATGGCAAAACCCCATCTGTACTAAAAATACAAAAAGTAGCCAGGTCTGGTGGTGCATGCTTGTAATCTCAGCTACTCAGGAGGCTGAGACATGAGAACTGCTTGAACCCGGGAGGCAGAGGTTATAGTGAGCCAAGATCGTGCCACTGCCCTCCAGCCTGGGTGACAGAACGAGACGCTGTGTCAAAAAAAGAAAAGAAAAGCAAAGAAAATAGGCATGTTGTTAGATGATTTTGCCCAGTTGTAGGCTAATGTAGGTGTTCCGAGCAGGTTTAAGGTAAGACTAGGCTAAGCTAGGATGTTAGGTAGCTTCGGTGTATTAAGTGCATTTTAACTCATATTTTCAACTTACGATGGGTGTGTTGGGGTGGAGCTTCATCGTACGCCAGGGAACATCTGTACTTAGCAAATCCCCGTTCTGTATTTAGCACTGCGCTCTCTATCGTGAAGGTGTGAGAGAAGTATACGACTGACTTGTGGGAAAGTCGGTATAGTTGGAGAGAAGAGCTAAGGCACATACGTGAAGAATTAGGGCAACGTGTGATTTTACATATTTTCGTACAATAATTACCATAGATCCAAGTGCCAAACTGAGTGATCCCAACAATTAGAGAACAGGGCAGCATGTTGTAAGATGTGGATTATGTGCTATGAATAGTAAGGACAGAATGAGTTAGGAAAAGCAGATAAATGAAGGCTGGGATGGCTGGGAGGCTTGAGGAGGGAGTGAGATTCAATCTGAATAATGCAGAGAGATGATGATAAAATAACAACATTAGGGCCGGGCGTGGTGGCTCACGCCTGTAATCCCCCAGCAGTTTGGGAGGCCCAGGCAGGCAGATCGCTTGAGCTCAGGAGTTCGAGACCAGCCTGGGCAATATGGCAAAACCCTGTCTCTACTAAAGATACAAAAAATTAGCCAGGTGTGGTGGTACATGCCTGCAGTCCCAGCTACGTGGGAGGCTGAGGTGGGAGAATCACTTGAGCTTAGGAGGTGGAGGTTGCAGTGAGCCGAGAAGACACCACTGCACTCCAGCCTGGGCTGCAGAGTGAGACTTCATATCAAAACAAACAAACAAGGCTGGGCGCAGTGGCTCACACCTCTAATCCCAGCACTTTGGGAGGCCAAGGCGAGTGGATCACCTGAGGTCGGGACTTCGAGACCAGCCTGATCAACATGGAGAAACCCCATCTCTACTAAAAATACAAAATTAGTAGGGCATGGTGGTGCATACCTATAGTCCCAGCTACATGGGAGGCTGAGGTGGGAGAATCACTTAAGCCCGGGAGGTGGAGGTTGCAGTGAGCCGAGAACATATCACTGCACACCAGCCTGGGCAACAGAGTAAAAACTTCCTATCAAAACAAACAAACAAACAAGGCTGGGCATGGTGACTCAAGCCTGTAATCCCAGCACTTTGGGAGGCCGAGGTGGGTGGTTCACCTGAGGTTTGGGAGTTCGAGACCACCCTGATCAACATGGAGAAATTCCATCTCAACTAAAAATACAAAATTAGCCAGGCGTGGTGGGGCATGCCTGTGATCCCAGCTACCTGTGAGGCCGAGGCAGGAGAATCGCTTGAACCTGGGAGGCGGAGGTTGCAGTGAGCTGAGATTGCTCCACTGTACTCCAGCCTGGGCAACAAGAATGAAACTCCAACTCAAAACAGCAACAACAACAACAAACGAACAAAAATAACATTGTATAAGGAGAGCTTTACTGTGTGCTGGGTACTCTACAGCGTCCCTTTCACCAATTCATTTGATTTTCACAACAGGCTTGTAAGGTTGGTCTTATTAACGTCCTCATTTTACAGATGAGGAAACTGGGGCACGAAAAATGTAAAGTATTGTGTGCGGGGCCAGAGCTGGAAGGTGGAGGAGCTTGGATTTGAACCCAAAGTCAACCTTCAGTCCTTACGCTGAGCCACTGGACTGTGTAAGTAGAGTTTGCTATTTCCTTCCAGACACTTGGCAGACCAGGTCACGGACCTGGTGAGGGTGGAAAGGACCAGTCCGTGCACAGCAGAGGATGGGGCAAAGGGTAAGGTGAGCAATGTGGTATTTGTCACCAGGGGCCGGGCAGATTGTCTAGGTATGAGTTCGTCTGCAGAAGCTGGACAGAGAGGCAGAAACCAAGCATTTGAAAATGAAAAGTGCCTGATTCTGGGATGAGGCTTCACTCTCTAGCTTTTTTTTTTTTTTTGGAAACAGTCTTGCTCTGTCATCCAGACTGGAGTGCACTGTGATCTCGGCTCACTGTGACCTCCGCCTCTCGGGTTTAAGCAATTCTCCTGCCTCAGCCTCCCGAGTAGCTGGGATTACAGATGTCTGTCACCATACCAGGCTAATTTTTGTGTTTTCAGTAGAGATGGGTTTCATTATGTAGGCCAGGCTGGTCTCGAACTCCTGACCTCAAGTGATCTGCCCGCCTCGGCCTCTCAAAGTGCTGGGATTACAGGCTTGAGCCACGGCGCCTGGCCTACTCTTCCTTTGTCTTTACTGTTTGCATGAAATCTCTGGGATCTATGCTACTATCTCACACATAGTAGGAGCTCAGTGAATATTTGCTGAATGATAAGTATATGGTCGTAGAGCAGGCCTGCTGAGATTTCTTGAGGTCCTATTTATGGGAAATGGATCAGCCAGGGTTGGCAATGTTATGTGAAAGCAGTAACACCAAGACATCAATAGCCTGACACAGCAGACGTTCGCTCCTGCTCAGTTACAGTCACCTACAGATCTAAGCAGCTTTCCAAGTAGATGTTCTCTGGGTCCACCTTGTTGGTTGTTTTGACCTTGTAGCAATTTTTTTTTTTTTTTGAGATGGAGTTTCACTCTATCGCCCAGGCTGGAGTGCAATGGCACGATCTCAGCTCAGTGAAACTCCGCCTCCTGGGTTCAAGCAATTCTCCTGCCTTAGCCTCCTGAGTAGTTGGGATTACAGGCGCCCGCCACCACGCCTGGGTAATTTTTGTATTTTTAGTAGAGATGGGGTTTCACCATGTTGGCCAGGCTGGTCTCAAACTCCTGGCCTCAGGTGATCCGCCCGTCTCGGCCTCCCAAAGTGCTGGGATTACAGGCGTGAGCCACCGCACCTGGCCGCTTGTAGCATTTTTATCTCAAGCTCATCATGCTGCTGAGTTCACCGTGGCAGAGAAAGAGAACATGAGGAATCATACACCAGCTCTGAAACACCTCCCCCTGGAAGTGACACATGTCATTTTTTGCTTAGGATTCATTGACCAAAGCCAGTGCAATGGCCATGACTAACTTCAAGGGAGTGGGAGGAGAGGAGAAACGGACATATTAGAGAAGATGGTCCTGTCGACCACAGGATCTATACTGCCTCTAAAACTGCTGGAGAGAGAGTGGGGAAGAGTCCTGGAAGGCTTACATAGGGAGGAAATGTAAGTAAACTCAACTGAGGATACAGATTCAAGTGGGAAGAACAGAAGACATTTGTGCACTGATGCTTCCTATTATTTATTTATTTATTCATTTTTAAAGATACAGAGTCTCACTCTGTCACCCAGGCTGGAGTACAGTGGCACCGTCATAGCTTACTACAGTCTCAACCTCCTGGGCTCAAGCGATTCTCCCACCCCCACCTCAGCCTCCCCGAGTAGCTGGGACCACAATGCACACCACCACACCCTGCTAATTAAAAAATAATAATTTTTTTGTAGAAAAGAGGTTTTGCTATGTTGCCCAGGCTGGTCTCGAACTCCTGGCCCCAGATGATCCTCCCAGCTTGGCTTCCCAAAGTGTTAGAATGACAGGTGTGAGCCACAGCGCCTGGCCTTAAAATTTATCTTTGAAGGGTAAGAATGACAGCTTCTCCTGTTGCTTGGCAGGAAGGTGGAGGCTGTCTACCTGTGCGTGTGAACTCTGGACCTCACTGTTGGTGCTGTTAGACTATTATATTCTGTTCTGCTACCCAGGTCTGTGCCTTAGGCCACACATTTTTAAACCCTAAATGTTTGTATGCTCTTTGCTTACATCCAAACTTAAGGGCCCTGTGTCCCAGTCACTTCAGGATTTTGGATTAAGCCATAAACTAATTCAAGCTAAGATGTGATAGTTTGATAAAATAACTTACCTAACATATTTGCATTTTAATGGAGGCTTTCAATGCCTTAAAGCAGAAGGGTTGTAATTTCAGGCACCCTGGTAAGCAGGTTGGGAAAATATTTTTCTCCAGAGGAGCCTTTTAGTGCTCCTTAAATCTTATCACACTACTCCACAGACAGAACAAGACTGACTCTCTTGGCTGATTTCTGTCGCATTCTAAGCCAGGTACCTCCCGGGGAGAGGGCGAAATGATAACAACGTAGGCCCTGTTTTATTAAGTATATTGGCAAGAGAAGAAAGGAAACTTATTCAGAGGAGATGGACTCAGGTGTGCAGAGGAAAACAAACCATCCCACGACTCGGCCCCCTGATAACACATCCACTGGCGTTCATCACAGAATGCTGCTGCTTTTCCATAAAAGACAACACGGCTTTTTGCGCAGTTGTGGAAGCAGCTAGGTCTCTTCCCTACCGTTTGACATTTGCCATGCTTGTTGCTAAATCTTTGACAGAAGCATTAGCTGGGCTGAAGAATAATAGTGTTGTAAGAAAGCTAATAATGGCCTAGAAAAAAAAGTATGTATAATACATACCTTGACACTGAATCACTGAATACTTTAATAAGTAATGCACACAAACGGAGGCCTTTTGTGTTGACATAAAATGTAAGCTCTACCTTTTTTTCTCATCGAGAAGCGTAAAGAACCGGAGAGGAAAACAGATGGAAAAAAAATTCAAATATTTTCCTTTGCAGAGTTTGATGTGCCAATGTGCTATACCCCCATGAGTTCTTTTTAATTTCCTTAAGTGTTACAAAGAGAATGAGGGTAAGAGAGAGAGGTGAGAGAGACAGGAGATAGTGTGTGTTGCATTTCTTGAGGTTTTCCAGAAACTGCTTCCAGACGTGAGAATTTGATTCTAATATGGCCTCCAGGATCTCAGAGGACTCAGCTTGTAGAGAGCACCATTAAAGTCAAAGGGGCCAAGGTCCAGTGGCCAAGAACACACCTTGGTGCCAGAAGAAATTCCTAAATCTTGAAATGCAGCATCTTCTGGGGTAGACCCGTTGGGCAGAATTCACGATAACAGAGCCTTCAAGATGGGGAATGAAGAAGAACAATAAAAATACCTGAATGTGTGATGCTTACCACTTTTTTTTTTTTTTTTTTTTTTAAGATAGAGTCTCACTCTCTTGTCCAGGCTGGAGTGCAGTGGTGTGATTTCACCTCACTGCAACCTGCGCCTCCTGGGTTCAAGGGATTCTTTTCCCTCAGCCTCCTGAATAGCTTGGACTACAGGCGCGTGCCACCACGCCCAGCTAATTTTTTGTATTTTAAAGTAGAGATGGGGTTTCCCTATGTTGGTCAGGCAGGTCTCGAACTCCTGACCTTGTGATCCGCCCACCTCAGCCTCCCAAAATGCTGGGATTACAGGCTTGAGCCACTGTGCCTGGCCAACTCCTACCACTTTTGAACTTAGATTTTTGGAAAAAAAAATCCTTATACATTTTCATTGTAAAGATTCTCTTACTCAAGTAACAGTTGATAAACTCAGAGCCGTTTTAGTCCTTTCTCTAACTTTCAAGCGTTCTCCACAAAAGCTATGCAGCCCCTGCCTCCCTCTATCCTTCCACCCTGTGCTCATCCTTCAGGCAATTCTTGAAATGCCTCTTCCTCAGTGACAGCTATTTCCTTCCTCCCTGGCATGGAACTCTGACCCCAGATATGCCTTCTTCCTGCTGATGGTACTCAACCCTGACCAGAAATGGATTTAATTAAGGTGTCACACCAGCTACTTCCTAAAATCCCAGGCTCCCGTCACTACTTGGCATATGTGGTTCCTCTTCCTGGAAGCCTCTTCCCTTATCCTTTCAATCTCAGCTCCAACCTCGGAGGTGGCAGTGTCTGTGAAGCCATCCACAGTCCCTACCACCCCACCCCAGTTCCCAGTGTTGGGACCTCTGCCTTCTACTCTTTGATATCCTGTGTATATTTCTAGTGAAGCAAGATCATCCTATATTGTAATTTCTTTCTTTATTTTTATTATTTATTAGTTTTGAGACAGAGTCTTGCTCTGTTGCCAAGCTGCAGTGCAGTGGCGCCATCTTTGCTCACTGCAGCCTCTGCCTTCTGGGTTCAACTGATTCTCTTGCCTTAGCCTCCGAGTAGCTGGGACTACAGGTGTGTACCACCACACCCAGCTAATTTTTGTATTTTTAGTAGAGACAGGGTTTCATTATATTGACCAGGATATCTCGATCTCTTGACCTTCTGATCCGCCCGCCTCCGCCTCCCAAAGTTTTGGGATTACAGGCATGAGCCACTGCGCACAGCCTGTGAATTTTTTTTTTTTTTTTTTTTTTATGAGAGACAGGGTGTCTCACTATGTCACCCAGGCTGGAGTGCAGTGGTGTTTTCAAAGCTCAATGCAGCCTCAACCTCCTAGGCTCAAGTGATCCTCCTGCCTCAGTCTCCTGAGTAGCTGGGACTACAGGTGCACGCCACCAAGCCTGGCTAATTTTATTTATTTTCTGTAGAGATGAGGTCTCCCTATGTTGCCCAGGATGGCCTTGAAGTTCTTTTTTTTTTAAATTTTTATTTTTTTAAGACAGAGTCACTCTGTTGCCCAAGCTGGAATGCAGGGGCAGGATCTTGGCTCACTGCTACCTCCACCTCACAGGTTCAAGTGATTTCTCATGCCTCAGCCTCCCAAGTAGCTGAGATTATAGACGCATGCTACCATGCCTGGCTAATTTTTGTATTTTTAGTAGCTACGGGTTTCACCATGTTGGCCAGGCTGGTCTTGAACTCCTGACCTCAAGTGATCCACTGCCTCAGCCTCCCAAAATGCTGGGGGTCTTGAACTTCTGAACTCAAGTGATATATCCACCTCTACCTCCTGAGTAGCTGGGATTACAGGTGTAAGCCACTGCTCATGGCTCCTGTATTATAATTTTCTGTTTCTTCCTTGGAATGGGAATTCCTTGAATGGCTGTGACTTGGTTTCCTGTCTCTAGCTCCCTCGTATAGTGCTTGACACATAAATGATACTCAGTACATGGAGAGATTGAATAGCTGCCCCTGTCCTGTCTACAGGAGCTGGAGGGCTCCAGCTCCTTCCACCTTTTCTGATGGTGGTGCCGACCTCCATCTCCTGATGCTGGAAGGATGTATTGTAATTGTCACTGCTCCCTAAGCACTGGGACGATGTGTTTAGGTTTGGCATAAAGGTGGGGCATTTCAGAGGCTGGGGGAGCTGTAACCCCAGCATTTTGGGAGGCTGAGGCAGGAGGATGGCTTGAGCCCAGCAGTTTGGGACCAGTCTGAACAACATAGTGAGACCCTATCTCTACAATAAAATAAAATAAAATGAAATAACATTACCTGAGTGTTGTGGCACACATCTGTAGTCCCAGCTACTCGGGAGGTTGAGGCAGGAGGCTTGCTTGAGCTCAGGAATTTGAGTCTGCAGTGAGCTATGAGTGTGCAACTCTACTCCAGCTTTGGTGAAAGAGTGAGACTTTGTCTCTAGAAAAAAAAAAAGTGGGATATTTCCAGTTTCCAGATGCCCCTTTTGAATTCCAGCCAAGTTCCAGCTTCCCATACCTAAGCTTTCCCTAGCCTCTGGTTTGTGATGATTTGAGGTTCTTGGAACTATGATGTTGTAATGTTTGCAGAGGCTGATCAATTATTACCCTGGTTCTTGACACTTCACATGGGCCAGGGAGTGATCTAATCAGGATACCTGCCAGATGGATGAAGGGGAGGAAAACAAGAGGGCAGGGGAAAGAATTAGAGGGATATCACAGAAGCGAGAGCTCCCAAGCTTGGGTTACCGAGAGGGTACGTCGTGGTGTCTTTTGCAGAAGTGCTCAACGCAAGATCAGGTTGAGAAGGAAAGATAATATGTTTTTTATCATGCAGAGCGTGGAGTGCTTGTGAGCAGTCAGAAATGTGGGTTCCAGGCTGGGAAGAAAAAAAAATCAGAGTCATAGTGAGAAAGATGTGGCTTATTGCAGCTAAGAGGGAGCGTGGGCTTTCCAGGAAAGAATACAGAGAGACAAAGAAGCTGGTAAATGGATATTTGGAGAACGTCTATTCTAACAATGAGCTAAACGGATGCAGAAAGATGCAGGAGTCTCAGAAGAATATCAAACTGCTGACATTTATGGAGAAGAGTTTGTGGAGAGCTTGTTTGCAGACCCATGAATGGAAACTTTTACTTACGTATCTTAAGTGGAAAATCGAATTGAATGACATCCTCCTCAACTATGTGTGGGTGTTTGGAGCTTGGATAGGAAGATAGGGTCTCACCCAGCCACTCTGATCTGTTAGCAGACAGATTTTGCATGGAAGTGAGGAAAATTTCAATAAAATTCTGATGATCAATGGAGAGTGTCAGATAACACTAAGAATCACCAGAGTTTTAATGCTGGTAGAATTCCTGACTGCCTTTTTTTTTTTTTTAAGTTTGAAACAATCTGGTTTCTTTACCCTATGGTTTTTCCCCTTGAGCAAAAGGTATATTTCTGGTTTACAAGTGCAATAACTAGATCCAGATGGGATGACCCGTGTGGGTTTTTTTATTTTTTAGAAACAGGATTTTGCTCTCCCCCAGGCTGAGAGTGCAGCGGCATGATCATAGCTCACTGCAGCCTTGAACTCCTGGACTCAAGCAATCCTGCCTCAGCCTCCTGAATATCTGGGAGAACAGATGCATGCAATCATGCCTGACTAATTAAAATTTTTTTTTTTTAGAGACGAGTTCTTGCTATATTGCGCAGACTAGTCTTGAACTCCTGGCCTCAAGGGTTGAGCCTGCCTTGGCCTCCCAAAGTGTTGGGATTACAAGTGTGAGCCCTGCACCTGGCCTCACTTTTTGTTTTGAGACAGGGTCTCACTCTGTTATTCAGATTGGAGTGCAGTGGTGTGAACGTGACTCACTGTGGCCTTGACTTCCCAAGCTCAAGTGATTCTCACCTCAGCCTCTGGTGTAGCTGGGACCGCAGGTGTGCGCCATCACACCCAGCTAATTTTTAAATTTTTTGTAGAAATGGGGATCCTGCTTTGTTGCCCATGGTGGTCTCGAGCTCCTGGGCTCAAGTAAGCCTCCTGCCTCAGCCTCCCAAAGTGCTGAGGTTACAGGTGTGAGCCACTGCACCCGGCCCTCCTTTTAATGAGCAATGAGTTCTCAGAAAATACCTTGAGAGTTCTTATTAGTTATTTATTGTGGTAAAGTATACATACAGATTGCCATTTGAAGCATTTCAAGTGCATTTAATACATGCACCCATTACCGCTATCCATTTCCAGCTCTTTTTTATCGTCCCAAACAGAAACTCTGTACCCAGTAAACACTTGCTCCCCATGTTCCCCCCTATCCTGGGCTCTGCATGAAGAATTGTACAGTCCTGGCCTTTCGTGTCTGGTTTATTTCACTTAGCATATCCTTAGGAATTCTTGACAGCTCTCTGGAATTTGGCCGCTCCGATGTTTTGGATACAGATTTCTGGAGTATGTGACATAATTTTTCAATTATTTTCTCAGAGGCTCTGCCCCTTCTTGAGATGGTGAACAGAAGTTTCTATCCAAAAGACTCATTTTGCATATTTTTAATACAACCTCCCATAGCAACAGTTGTGGGATGGTAGGTTCCACGTTTGCCAAAGGCCTTTGCAGAGGAATTGTGGCAGATGGCGGTGCCAATCCACTGTGAAGGTGCTTTGTGCTGAGCATGCCTGGGCACACGGGGGGCCCTGGGAAAGTCTTCATCCTACGATAGGTGCCCAGGCCTCCTTGTCCTGAGTCATTACAGCCCTGTGGTGTGAACGCTTGTCACATGTCAAAACACTTCTTCATTTTAATGGCTTTCATAAAAATTTTTACAAGCCCCCGTTTTTTCATTATCAGATTCAACAGGCATACAATTACTCTGCCAAATTGCTGTAAAAGTTTCTAAATGCTTATTCCTGATTTCTGTGATTATCTTGTGGCCCAGTAGCAAAGGGGTCCTCAGACCACACCCTGGGTAGCTCTGCTGTAGGTAGCACCACACGTGAGGGGGGAGGGCTGCTTGGAGGCTCACTGGGCTGTTAGAGAAGGTCTTGCTCCATTGCCCAGGCTGGAGTGCAATGGTGCAGTTACAGTTTACTGCAGCCTTAACTTCCTGGGCTCAAACAGAAATGTTGACTTGATTTCGAGTCTGTACTCACCTGACATTTGGCATTTATAACATTCTCTCCTCTCCTCCTCCTCCTCCTCTCCTCCTCCCCTCCTCCTCCTCTGCCTTCTCCTCCTCCTCTTCCTCCTCCTCTCCTCCTCCCCTCCCCTCCTCCTCCCCTCCTCCTCCCTCTCCCCTCCTCCTCCCCTCCTCTTCCTCCTCCTCCTCCTCTTCCTCGTCTCCCTCCTCCTCCCCTCCTCTTCCCTCCTCCTCCCTCTCCCCTCCTCCTCCCCCTCCTCTTCCTCCTCCTCCTCCTCTTCCTCGTCCCCTCCTCCTCCCCTCCTCTTCCCCTCCTCCTCCCTCTCCCCTCCTCCTCCCCTCCTCTTCCTCCTCCTCCTCCTCCTCTTTCCTCCTCCTCTTCCTTCTCCTCCTCCTCCTCTTCCTCCTCCTCTTTCCTTCTCCTCTTCCTCCTCCTATTCCTTCTCCTCCTCCTCCTCCTCTTCTTCTTCCTCCTCCTCTTCCTTCTCCTCCTCCTCCTCCCCTCCTCCTCCTCCTCCCCTCCTCCTCCTCTGCCTTCTCCTCCTCTTCCTCCTCTTCCTTTCTCCTCCTCCTCCTCCTCTCCCTTCTCCTCCTCCTCCTCTTCCTTCTCCTCCTCCTCCTCCTCTCCCTTCTCCTCCTCCTCCTCCTCTGCCTTCTCCTCCTCCTCCTCTCCTTCTCCTCCTCCTCTTCCTTTTCCTCCTCCTCCTCCCCTCCCCCTCTTCCTCCTCTTCCTCCTCCTCCTCCTCCTCCTCCTCCTCCTCCCTCCTCCTCCTCCTCCCCTCCTCCCCTCCTCCTCCCCCTCCTCTCCTCCTCCTCCCCTCCTCCTCTCCTCCTCCTCCTCTCCTCCTCCTCCCCTCCTCCTCCTCCTTCTTCTTCTTCCTCCTTTCTCCTCTATCCTTTCTTCTTTCTCCTCCTCTTCTTCATTTTTTCATGTAAAAGACAAGATCTTCCTCTGTCACTAAGGCTAGAATGCAGTGGTGCGATCATAGCTCACTGAAGCCTCAGACTCCTGAGCTCAAGCCATTCTCCCACCCTGGCCTCCCAAGTAGCTGGAACTACAGGTGCACACCACCACAACTGGCTAATAAAAAAATTTTTTTTGTAGACATGGGGTCTGTCTATGTTGCCCAGGCTGGCTTCAAACCTCTGGGCTCAAGCAATCCTCCCACCTTGGCCTCCCAAAGTGCTAGGATTACAGATATGAGCCACCTTGCCTGCCCAGAACTCACTTTAATAACATTTTGAAAGATATGTTCCAAGACAGTGTTTCCGGCTGAGCTCTGGGCTCACTCCTGTAGCCCCAGCACTTTGGGAGGCTGAGGCCAGCGGATCACTTGAGGTCAAGAGATCAAGACCAGCCTGGCCAATATGGTGAAACTCCAGCTCTACAAAAAATACAAAAGTTAGTCACGTGTGGTGGTGGACACCTGTAATCCCAGCTACTCTGGAGGCTGAGGCAGGAGAATCACTTGAACTCAGGAGGCAGAGGTTGCAGTGAGCCAAGATCGCACCACTGCACTCCAGCCTAGGTGACAGAGTGAGACTCCGTCTCAAAATAACAAAAAACAAAAAAACAAAAGCAACAACAACCACAAAAAACTCCAGTGTTTCCTCTTACTCACTCTGCTCCCTCATACCAAGGGAGTAGATTGGCTTGCTTGAACAAACCTCGATTACCCAGACCCTGGGTGCGAGACTCTACCAATTGTGCTATGTCACATTCGGGTCAGGAGCTCTGATGTGAAGCCAGTAAGTGTCATTAGTTGGAATTCTCATTTGGAGCTTTCTAATTGGTCATGCTTGGTTTTCTCAAGGCTTTGTAGGGCTTTGTTATACTCTTTTCCCAAGGTGAGTTATCAACATGCCATGGAAGAAATCCTTTAGGTTACCTTGCCGAGGTACGTGGCTTCTCTGAAATATATGCAGCAATTTCCAGTCCTTTTTTGGTTCTTACTTTATTCGTTTATCTATTTTGAGACAAGTCTCGCTTTGTTGCCCAGGCTGGAGTGCAGTGGTGCCATCATAGCTCACTGCAGCCTCCAATTTCTGAGATCAAGCAATCCTCCTGCCTCAGCCTCCTGACTAGCTGGGACTCCAGGCAGGTACCTCCGTGCCCAGGTAATTTTATTTTTTGTAGAGACAGGTTTTGCTATGTTGCTCAGGCTGGTCTGGAACTCCTGAACTCAAGCCACTGTTTCGCCTCAGCTTTCCAAAGTGCTGGGATTACAGGTGTGAGCCACCATGCCCGGCAACAATATTTAAATCTCTGAACAGTTCTAGGTGTGTGTGATACACATGTCTTCAACAATTGTGCAAGTTAATGCAACGTTGAATCTTATGTGATGGATGTGTCTTAAGGGAAGCTGATATCACAAGAAATCTTATGGAGGCCTATATTCATTTGGGCTCCATAGATGGGCAGTACTATGGTGTATTCTACTTAGAACTTCATGACTAAATTCCAGAGATGGCCACTTAGCCTATGAGTCTCAGGATGCAACTGAATGGACATTAACTATCTCAGCATTGCAGGAGGCATCCAGTGAGCCTTTAGGAGTGAGCTATGATCATGCCACACACCCAGATTTGTGTGGTGTCATGCACAAACACTCGGGCCTTGGACTGGGATCGAGTCCTCCTCTACCATTTCCGGTCTGTGTGAGCTTGGGCAGGCGCTTAACCTCTCAGAGCCTCGCAGATTAAACATGCTAGGAGGATTAAACGAGAAGCCCTGGAAAGCTTGGTGTCTGGCAAATAGCAAGCACTCATACGTTGGTTTCCTTCTCCTCTGAGATTTCTCTGCCGTGGTCCAGAAAGCAGTTTTTGAGTCCTCGGGTGATAGGTGGAAGCAGTCAATTGCTTCACAGTGGTGGATCAGAACAGACTGATCCTGCCTGCTGTTGCATGGTGTTTTTCTCTGGAGAGGCTGCAGTCCCTGTCTCTTAAAGAGATTGTGTTTGGTCGCAGTAAACAAGCTTTTAGCAAAACGACCCTTTAATCCCATTCAAGTATATTCTGCATTTACAATAGAAATGCAAATGAGAACTAAAATGCGATATCTTTTTTTTTTTTTTTTGAGACGGAGTCTTGTTCTGTCGCCCAGGCTGGAGTGCCGTGGCACAGTCTCGGCTCACTGCAACCTCCGTGTCCCAGGTTCAAGCGATTCTCCTGCCTCAGCCTCTGGAGTAGCTGGGATTACAGGCACACACCACCACGCTGGGGTAATTTTTTGTATTTTTAGTAGAGATGGAGTTTAACCATGTTGGCCAGGCCGATCTCAAACTCCTGACTTCAGGTGATCCACCAGCCTTGGCCTCCCAAAGTGCTGGGATTACAGGTGTGAGGCACTGCACCTGGCTGAGATATCATTTTTTACCTATTGGTTGGGGAAAGATCATCTGGGTTAGGGATGGGATTGGACAGCAGGCATAGGGGAGTATAAATCGGAACAGTGTTCACAGAGAGCAATTTAGCAATGTCTACCACAATCACAACTGTACATTTCACTTTTAGAAAAGTATTTATACTTGCTCATATGCAAAAGAGAGTGTTTACTGACATACTATGATTTTTAAGTTTTTTTTTTTTTTTTTTGTCACCCAGGCTGGAGTGCAGGGGTGCAATCACAGCTCATGGCAGCCTCGAACATCTGGGCTCAAACAATCCTCCTGCCTCAGCCTCCCTAGTAGCTGGAACTACAGGCACACGCCACCATACTCAGCTAATGTTTTAATACACATTTTTTTAGAGACAGGGTCTTGCTATGTTGCTTAGGCTGGTCTTGAACTCCTGGCCCCAAATGATCCTCCCGCCTGGGCCTCACAAAGTGCAAGGATTACAGGCATGAGCCACCGCACTTGGACAAGACAGATTTTTAAGTGAAAGATGGAAAGTCCAGCACACCGTGTGTTGCTTGCCTTGTATATGTAGTATTTATGTCAAATAAAAAGAAAAATATTCACATGTCCAAAAAAGAATATTTTGGGCTGACCTAGACATTTTTAACTGTGGAGACTCAAAGGAAACAAAACAGGACCACAGTGCCTGCAACGATATGTAATAATATTGAGTCTTCTCTGTAGGTGTGAAACACGGGCCTTCCGGAGCTCGGCCTCAGTAAGTGACATGAGGTCAAGCAGGGTCTGTTTGCTCACGCTTTTGCTCTTAGCACCTAGGACAGGGCCTGCATCCATAAACATAGTTGAATGAATAAATGAATGAAGGAAGGATGAGATGTACTTGACCTCTCTTCTGAGCTCCCCGTTGAGTGAATCGTGCCAGCAGGAACCAGGGAGCTCTTGTATCACTGTACTCAGCTAATGTTCACTGCAAATGTTTTGGAAGTTCATAACTGAGATGGGGAGAAGCAGAACTAGGACTCAGATAACCTGGGGCCATGTGACCTGCTTATTAATTGCTAGAAAGAGCTAGCAATGTTATACAAGGGAACCCAGTGTTTGCTGTGAATTTGAAAGTGTAATTTACATAGAAAACTTTCTGTGACCAGGTCAGTTTTATTGGTTCTTTTGTAAAAATAGTAAATATTTATGATAGAAAATGAAGATAAGCAAAATATAATTGGCAATTCTCCTAGCCAGATAGAGTCACTGTGAACATTTTGGGATATAACTTTCTAGATTTCACTTATAGCACACACTATACCACACACACGTGTGCACGTGTGCACACACACACACACACACAGAGTCCTTTCTTAAATAATTCATTAAAAAAATTTTTTTTTGAGACGCTCTGTCACCCAGGCTGGGGTGCAGTGGCAGGATCAGAGCTCACATAAGCCTCAAACTCCTGGGCTAAACTGATCTTCCTACCTCAGCCTCCCGAGTACCTGCAACTACAGGGTCATGTCATCACGCCTATCTAATTTAAAAAAACAGGTTTTTTTTTAGAGACAGGGTCTTACTATGTTGCCCAGGTTGGTCTCAAACTCATAGGCTCAAGTGATCCTCCCACCTTGGCCTCCCAAAGTGCTAGGATTACTTACAGATGTGAGCCACCATGCCCAGCCCAATTTTTGTTTGATAAAAAACAGAAGTAGCCAGTCATGGTGGCTCACGCCTATAATCCCAGCACTTTTAGAGGCTGAGACGGGTGGATCACTGGAAGTCAGGAGTTCAAGACCAGCCTGGCCAACCTGGTGAGACCCCCGTTTCTACTAAAAATGCAAAAAATTAGCTGGGCGTGGTGGCGGGCGCCTGTAATCCCAGCCACTTGGAAGGCTGAGGCAGGAGAATCACTTGAACCCGGGAGGTGGAAATTGCAGTGAGCCAAGATCACGCCATTGCACTCCAGCCTGGGTGACAAGAGTGAAACTCCATCTCCAAAAAACCCAAAACAACAACAACAACAACAAAAAAGGTAGAATTATTCAAGCCGGTTAAAATTTCCCCTCCGTGCTTGGTCTCATTTCTACCCTCGTCCTAGCCACATCTGAGAAATGATGGAGTGCTCATCTCATCTCAGCTGTGTCCATATGGAGTTTTCTGACTTTTGTACTCTCCTGTATTGTTTTACATTGTAACGCTGCTTCTGATCATTCTTCATAACATTCATATGATTTCTCCTACAACTATGTGCAATGACTTTCAGTTCCCTTAAGGGTCCCATCCTTTCCCTTTGTGCCTTCTTTCTTCTGCCTAGAAAGCCACTCCAATTGTCACCTTTTTTTTGAGATGGAGTCTCTTCTGTCACCCAGGCTGGAATGCAACCTCTTGGTTCACTGCGAGCTCTGCCTCCCGGGTTCAAGCGATTCTCATGCCTCAGCCTCCTTAGTAGCCGGGATTACAATTGTGCACTATCACGCCTGGCTATTTTTTGTATTTTTAGTAGACATGAGGTTTCACCATGTTGGCCAGGCTGGTCTTGAACTCCTGACCTCAAGTGATCTGCCACTTGGCCTCCCAAAGTGCTGGGATTACAGGCGGGAGCCACCATGCCTGACCCCCCACTTTTTCTTTCTTTTTCTCTTTCTCTCTTTCTTTCTTTGTCTTGCTATGTTGTCCAGGCTGGCCTTGAACTCTGGCCCTCAAGTGATCCTCCCATCTCAGCCTCTCAAGTAGCTGGGACTATAGGCTTGACCCACCACACACAGCCCCACTTTTTCTTATTTTCAGCTCCTTTGTGTTCTTCAGTCTCAGCACTGCAGTGCCATTTCCACAAGGAGCTTTACCTGGCCATGCAATCAATCAGCAACCCCTTCTCTGCATGCCTCTTACATCTTGCACAGACGTCAATGTCTGCATAATAACTTGCATACTTACTGTATACCATAATTTTGGGATTCCTTATCTATTTCTTCTATTAGACTGTAATCTTAATTAAAGGAACAATGTCTTGTTCAACCTAAATTTTCTGGAAGTTAGTATCAGGAACTGAGCAAATAGTAGATGTATCATACGTGCAGGCAGATTGAGCGAAGGCCTGAAATGTACACAACGTTTTGCAGATCACAAGAGGACTTTCCCATGCACTGTCCTACTTAACCCACTTCTCTACTCCTGCTATTTCCATTTAGGTGACATCTTATGAGTCACTTCTGGCTGTTCTCTACCCATTAATCACTCCTTCTCTTGGGAGCAGCAGGATCTGTCTGATTGGCAGATGGAGAAGAATAATCTGGATGAGCTCAGGTAAACTCAGCTCTCTGGTTTCTTTCTGGGATGAGTGGCTCATTGAGGCTCTGAATTCTCCTTTGCCTTTCCAGGGTCTAATTCAACAATCCCCTCTGGCCTGTGGAAGCCTGCGCCAGCCCAGCTGGGACTACAGGTATGCGCCACCACATTCAGCTAATTTTTGTATTTTTAGTAGAGACGGGATTTCACCATGTTGGCCAGGATGGTCTCTATCTCTGACCTCGTGATCAGCCCGCCTCCCTCCCAAAGTGCTTGGATTATAGGTGTGAGCCACTGTGCCTAGCCAACACAGTACTTTAATTCAGAAAAAGCTCATTCAGAATTAAGGAAGCAAGTCTGACATAATATAACACTGGGTGAACACTGACATAAGGACAGATCTGTCTTGTAAATTTGAATGCAAAATTGAACACAACGTTAACACATATATAGATTATGGGATAATAATAGTTTTCTAAGATAATCTGGACTCAAAATGTGTTACTGAGCTTTGAAAGGATTTCAGACACATAATTTGCTACATTAGTAACACAAGTTTTGCTGCGATAAGAGCATGGAATGTGGCCGGCACAGTGGCCCATGCTTGTAACCCCAGGACTTTGAGAGGCAGAGGCAGGCTGATTGTTTCAGCCCAGGAGTTTGAGACCAGCCTGAGAAACCTGGCAAAACCCCATCTCTACAGAAAATAGGAAAAATCAGCGAGGCGTGGCGGCATGCGCCTATAGTCCCAGCTACTTGGGAGGCTGGGGTGGGAGGATCTGTTGAAGCCCGGGAGGTTGACTGCGGTGAGCCATGATCGATTGTACCACTGCACTCCAGGCTGTGAGACAAAGTGAGATCCTGTCTCCAAAAAAAAAAGTGTATCTGTAAGTTAGAGGCTCTGCACTCCAAAGCATATATAAACCCGACTTTGACAGACAGACTGAGAGCTTGGGCTCTCAACCTTCAATCTGTTCTCCCAAGCCTCACCCACCAACACCAGCAGCACTTGCTAGTGTTTAAGGACCTTGCCTGTGAACAGGAAATCTATGCTGTGCTGATCACCATTCTTCCCACGATCCAGACTGCAAACTGCAACCACAATCCCTGCACAGGGTGGAAGGAGAAACTCAGGCATCTTTAAGGACCTTCCAATTCGGAGTCTGTAGGTCACCTTCTGGGCCGGCATACGATGGTCTCTTTCTCTGCGATCCTTCCCTGCGGGGGGCGTGCTAAACGCTCAGTAAATGCATGCCTGACACCAGCCTGATGGTTTAGCAGGAGAGGCCCTCAAGAAGAGAAACAGGCTGTGTAAACATTCACTACAGATGGTTGCAAAGCAGCTATGAAGTCATGTCTTCAGTATGGGAAGCACTGAGTGATGTTTTCTCAGTCACGCCCATATGTACAGGTCAAGGCTCCATCAATCATGTCATCTTCAGAAATGAGGACTGTCAGCATCAGCTCTGGGGTCGGCGCTGGTGGCTGCCTGACCACCACTCCCTCCCCTGCGCTGGGTGGGTTGAGCCAGGCTTTCTGTTCCAGCATGCAATTGCTCGAATAAGCTCAGCTTTGGAAAACAGTTTTCCTTTACTTTTTATGTGTTTTCTGCACTTTCAAACCCATGGGTATTTCGAGGGAAACACAGTGCATATGTTTCTGATTTACTTGCATTCAACTCCCTAGAAGTTTCTTTTGTAAAATCTACTTTACGTCTGGGAAACCTTTTCAGTCTGTTTTTTAAAGCCGTTTAACCCAGATATTCACACTGAAAAGGAAGCAGAGAATTGAAACAATTATTAGGATATAACTGAGACCAGAAAACCCGTTTGCCTTAGTTAGTTACCTGAGGATTTCTGGGAACAGATAAGCTCGAAGGCCTCTGGTGCAGAGGTAATTAACCTCATTCTCCATTTCCCATTTCACATGTGGACACAGGCTTTAAAGACGAACATCTGGCTGGGTGTGGTGGTTCATGCCTGTAATCTTAGCACTTTGGGAGGCCGAGGTGGGCGGATCATGAGGTCAGGAGATCGAGACCATCCTGGCCAGCATGGTGAAACCCCGTCTCTACTAAAATACAAAAAATTAGCCGGGCATGGTGGCAAGTGCCTGAAATCCCAGCTACTCGGGAGGATGAGGCAGTGGAATCACGTGAACCAGGGAAGCGGAGATTGCAGTGAACCCAGATCATGCCACTGTACTCCAGCCTGGCAACAGAGCAAGACTCCATCTCAAAACACACACACACACACACACACACAAAGAGAGAAAGAAAGAAAAAAAGACAACCCTCTTTCTTCAGAGCCCTGTATGCCAAATTTTAGTTTCTATTTAAGCTAATCTTGGCTAAGTGTCCCTGGTCTGTTTCCTATTCAGAAATCTCGGAATTTGAGTAGGTTATAAATTTGATGAAGTGCTTTTATTTATTTATTCTTTGCTTGGAGGAGAGAGTGACATAAATCTAAGTAAAAATAACGTACATAAAACTTTCAGACTGAAATACTAACTTTTAGATGATAAGTATTATTATTTTTATTAGCAATAAATGTCAAAAGCATTGAAGAGTGGTTGGGAGAGATGAAGTGGTAAGAAAACGAATATACTGGGGGGAGAGACAGGGACAGCCCACTTACGAAATAGGGAAAGCCAATTATAGCCAACCCACCCAAGATACACATCAGTTTAAGACAAGCTAAAACTATGTTTTCATAGTCATCAAATTCCTAATCTAGATGGCTGGATGCAAGTCAAATGCTGGTGTGAGAACTGAGACCCCCTAAAAGCAGAATAGAACCCCTGGCCTAGTCCCCCACTCCAAACCACCGTAGGGTGACAATGATCACATATTGGCAACCTACCCCTTTTCTTAACTTTTAGCTGAATTTTCAATTTTTCCTTGAAACTTTATAGCATTTTTATAAAGTGAAATTTTGATTCTGGAATCTTATTTTCCACATTCCTCCTTTTGCAACTTGGAATGTCTGCTTTCACTGAAAGGTGTTTATGCTAAGTTGTTCCAGAAATTACAACCAGTGAAAGCAGAAGCGCAGTGTAGTTTGTCGAGAAAAATGAAAGAAACGTCTCTGGGAAAGAGCACAGATTTTTTTTTTTTTTTTTTTTTTTGAGATGGAGTCTCACTCTGTTGCCCAGGCTGGAGTGCAGTAGCACAATCTCGGCTCACTGCAACCTCCACCTCCTGGGTTCAAGTGATTCTCCTGCCTCAGCCTCCTGAATAGCTGGGATTATAGGCATGCACCACCACACCCAGCTAATTTTTGTATTTTTAGTAGAGACGGGGTTTCATCATGTTGGCCAGGCTGGTCTGAAACTCCTGACCTCAGGTGATCTGCCTGCCTCAGCCTCCCAAAGTGTTGGGATTACAGGCTTGAGCTCCTGTGCCTGGCCGAGCACAGACTTTTCAAAGGGGAACCCAGGTTTCCAATCAGGTGCTGTCTTTTAATTTCCACAATGCATGAAATTCCAAAAAGGGATGAAGGCAACGGGAAAGAAAAGGGAAGGAGAATGGAAAGCAAGCTGACTGTCACGGTGTCTTTTGTTTTCAAGAGGCCGTGAGAGATAGTCATTTAATATTTCTAGGTCTCGGTTTCTTCAACTGTAACATAAAAATGTTTGACTGTATGATCATGATGGCCCTTTCTTGATCAAAGGTGCATGATTCAGTTTTTATTTTCTCCAAAAGACTGAAATGAAAGACAGGGAGAAAATGATGGATATGACCATTGCCTTAAGATTAACTAAATATCTTCACTCAAAGGAAGACACCAACAGCAAGGAGACCTATTCTTTTAAAATATATATTTTCATAATTTTGGGGGTACAGGTGGGTTTTGGTTCCATGAATGAGTTCTTTAGTGGTGATTTCTGAGATTTTAGTGCACCCGTCACCCGAGTCATGTACACTGTACCTTGTGTGTAGTCTTTTACCCCTCACCCCCTCCCACCATTCCCCTGAGTCCTCAAAGTCCTCCTATCATTCTTATGCCTTTGCATCCTCATAGCTTAGCTCCCATTCATTAGAGAAAACATACAATATTTGGTTTTCCATTCCTGAGTTACTTTACTTAGAATAATGGTTTCCAGGCCAGGCGTAGTGGCTCACGCCTGTAATCCCACCACTTTAGGAGCCTGAGGCAGGTGGATCACCTGAAGTCAGGAGTTTGAGACCAGTCTGACCAATATGGAAACCCCATCTATACTAAAAATACAAAATAAGCTGGGCGTGGTGGTGCACGCCTGTAGTCCCGGTTATTCAGGAGGCTGAGACAGAAGAGTCACTTGAACTCGGGAGGCGGAGGTTGCAGTGAGCCGAGATGGTGCCACTGCACTCCAGCCTGGGTGACAGAGCAAGACTCCGTCTCAAAAAAAAAAAAAAAAAAAGAATAATGGTTTCCAACGCCATCCAAGTTGCTGCAAATGCCATTACTTTGTTTCTTTTTATGGCTGAGTAGTATTCCATGGTGTCTATATGCTACATTTTCTTTACCCACTCATTGGTTGATGGGCATTTAGGTTGGTTGCATATTTTTGCAATTGTGAATTGCTCTGCTACTAACATGGGTGTGAAAGTGGTTTTCATATAATGACTTCCTTAAGAGACCCACTTTGGTTAACTGAGGACTCAAAGCAAAGTCCGTTAAGTCCTGTTGCAAAGCCTTTTACATGGCCGCAAGCGTCAAGACACAATTTGTTCTCAGACTACATATAAGATGCTCAAAAATGGAATGATATTGATCCCCTTTATAGTTCATTATTTAGATGTTTTAAATTTGACAAATGTGACCTTTTGGGTAATTACATACTGCTTAACGCTGCATTACAATATTTGAATCTGAAATTTCATATAAAATTTCGTCCTCAAGAGCATACTAATTTTCTTGCCTACTTAAAAAGTTTTATTTTCAAATATGAGAAAGTGCGGGGACGTTTTTTCACCCAAATTAAACCAGATGAAAACGTCTTTTACGTCCCCCTTGGGAATTATGTTCTGTCTTATGAACACATGCTTTCCCATAATGTACCTGTCTCTCAGTAGGTTCTAAGCTTGGTACTGCCACTATTAGGTGAGCTTGTACACATTCTTATACTCTATGGGCTTCCATCTAATCATTTGAAGAAGGTAGTCCATAGATAGATAGAAATCTGCCTTAGATAGGTAGCTGTCTTTCTGGCATTTGATGATTGTATTAGTCTGTTTTCACCTTGCTGATAGACATACTGGAGACTGGGTAATTTTTAAAGAAAAAGAGGTGTCATGGACTCATGGTTCCACATGGTTGAGAAGGCCTCACAATCATGGCAGAAGGTGAAAGGCACGTCTTACATGGTAGGAGGCAACACAGAGAATGAGACAAGTGAAAGGTGTTTTCCCTTATAAAACCATCAGATTGGCTCGGTGCAGTGGCTCACGCCTGTAATCCCAGCACTTTGGGAGGTTGAGGCAGGTGGATCACCTGAGATCAGGAGTTCGTGACCAGCCTGACCAACATGGTGAAACCCCATCTCTACTAAAAATACAAAAATTAGCTGGGCATGGTTGTGTGCGCCTGCAATCCCAGCTACTTGGGAGGCTGAGGCAGGAGAATCACTTGAACCTGGGAGGCAGAGGTTGCAGTGAGCCGAGATCACGCCATTGCACTCCAGCCTGGGCAACAAGAGAGAAACTCCGCCTGAAAAAACAAAACAAAACCAAAACCAAAACCAAAATCAAAAAACCCATCAGATCTCATGAAACTGATTCACCATCACCAGAACAGCATGGGAAAGGCCCGCCCTGTGATGCAATTATCTCTCACCGGGTCCCTCCCACAACACATGGGAACTATGGGAGCTGCAGTTCAAGATGAGATTTGGGTGGGGACATGGCCAAACCATATCAATGATCATACCAGAAGCAGATATTTTTCTTTCCGTTTCCTTGGGTAAAGATGAAGAAAGAACAAAAAATGTTGGTAGTTAAACCAGAATGCTAGTGACTCCAATCTTTCATAAAGGAAAGCAAACACAATCACTGCAGGTACACTGATCAAAATATTTTCTGACATCTTTATCAGGTGACACATGCTGACACTCATCTCAGGGTGAGAGTTCTGTGCCTCGTGCAATTCTATTGTTCTCAGATGGTGCAATGTGAAGTGTTTTACTAGAACAGTTGTTTTGACATCGCGTACTAACGTGTTATTGAATTCCTGACACAGGCATTTCCCATGAAATGCTCAACTCAAATCCTCTTTAAAAAATAATTCCAGATTGATTCCATGTATGGGGCATGCTGGGGAATGTACATAAACACTGTCACCATTTGCCTTTGGTACAGGGGACAAAAGGTTCAGCTGCATTCTATCAGACAAACCACAGTTCTAAACATAATATAGAACAATGCCGCTTTCTTGAAACAGAAAATTGCCATTGGCTTCTCAGCCTGGTGGTGAAGGCACCATATTTTTAGGTCATGTCTACATCATTACTGCAACCTAGTTTTCATTATTCAATGCGTTACATTAGTGTATATTTTTATCGTGTGCAAGTTACGATCTGGAAGAGCAATTTGTAGTTGGATTTCCATTTGTCAGTATACCCTGCACAGTCACCAACCTTCTTTCTTATTTACCAGGGCTTCTGCTTTAGGAGTTCCAATGCAACACTTTCTTATGAGAAAAAAACTGCTTAAAATAAGGTCAGACAACTATTTAATGTGCTGGAATGGAAGTATGAAAATTAAAAGTACATCAGCCTGGGCAACAGCGAGACCCCATCTCTACAAAAATTTTAAAACTTAGCCAGGTGTGTTGTCACGCACCTGTAGTCCCAGCTACTTGGGAGGCAGGGGTGGGAGGGTTGTTTGAGCCTGAGAGGTTGAGGCTGCAATGAGCTATAATTGAGGCACTGCACTCCAGCGTGAGTGACACAGCAAGATCCTGTTCTAAAAAAAACAAAATCCAGGCCGGGCGCAGTGGCTCACATCTGTAATCCAAGCACTTTGGGAGGCTGAGGCAGGCGAATCACAAGGTCAGGAGTTCGAGACAAGCCTAGCCAACATGGTGAAACCCTGTCTCTACTAAAAAAAATACAAAAATTAGCCTGGTGTGGTGGCAGGCACCTGTAATCCCAGCTACTGGGGAGGCTGAGGCAGGAGAATTGCTTGAACCCAGGAGGCGAAGGTTGCAGTGAGCAGAGATTGTGCCACTGCACTCCAGCCTGGGCAACAGAGCAAGATTCTGTCTCAAAAGAAAAAAAAAAAAAATCCATTGTCTGATTCTAGTTATCATTTCCTGCCAGAAAAGCAGAAATCTTAAGACTTGATTTATAATCTGTCTTCTTCTTCTTCTTCTCCCCCCCTCCTCCTCCTCTCCCCCCTCCTCTTCTTCCTCCTCCTCCTCTTCTTCCTCTTCTCCTTCCTCCTCTTCCTCTCTTCCCCTTCTCCCCTCTTCCCCCTCCCCTTTTTCCCTCTTCCCCCCCCTTCTTCTTTTTCTTCTTCTTTGTTTAAGAGACAGTGTCTCGCTCTGTCACCCAGCAGGCTGGAATACAGGGGGTGCAATTATAGCTCACTGCAGCCTCGAGCTCTTGGGCTCAAGCCATCTTCCCACCTCAGCCTCCCAAGTAGCTGAGACTACAGAAACACACTACTGCGCACAGCTAATAAATTTTTTTTTTGTATGTGTGTGTAGATGGAGTTCCACTTTGTTGTCCACGCTAGTCTTGAACTCAGGGGCTCAAGCAATCCTATAGCCTCAGCCTCCCAAAGTTCTGGGATTATAGGTGTGAGACACTGTGCTCAGCCTGATAATGGAATTTTGGAGGGAAAAAGTAAGGAGAAGAGAAGATGGTATTTCATTTGTGGCTGAAAACCTTTGACAACTCCCTTCTGCTTCCTCACTGCAGGGGAATCAGTCATCTCTCAAAGCCACTCAACACATGCTTGTCTCCTCTGAGACACCATCGGTAGGTGGGGTGGAAAGACTGCAAATTTCAGAGTTAGCCGAGCTTCAACTTCTAGCTCACCCACATCCTGACTCCATGACCTTGGTCATGTTAACATTTCCAAGCCTCATTTTCTTTACCTTTCAAAAACTGGGGATAAACCTTCTAATTCTGCAGCAAAATGTCAAGAATCCATGCCATCACACATGTGAAAGTGACTGTGCTGTACTGGGCACACGGTAGATCTCATAAGCATCACTTCTCTTAAGCGTCCGTAACTGCGTATATTAAAGACATTAGCTATTACTTGATCTTAGATGTCTGTCTTTATGTATGTGAATGTTGGGTTGCCCATTCCCAGAACGCTGTTAGAAAGAGAGACAGGAACCCCTGGGAGAGTACTAAGGGCTTTTGCGTATGTGTGGACTCTGTTGACCCTCTTGTCTTCCAGATACCAGACACTGTACACTTTTCAGCATCTCCCTCCTCTTAGTTAAGGTGGGATCCTTGCCTGCCTACAACTGTTGAACTTGTAGTCTCATTCTGAACTCCTGACTAGCTCATTTTTCTTCCAGCCTGGGCTTTAGCGTTTCTCCAACACTGTCTAGTTATTTCTGGGATTGTAGTAGCCAATATTTATTTAGTGCTTACCAGATGTTAGGTGTTGTGCTAACGGCGGGATCTCCCTTAGTCTCACTTAGCATGATCTTGAGGTAGGAGCTGGGACGCAACTCAAGAGGTGGGGCTTGGACAGTGGATCAAATTGAGGAGTAGCTATAACAGGGACGGGATAGAAGTAGCTTCCCAAAAGACACCCCATCAGGGTGCCATGTCAGGTTACTGTTGCCATGGCAACACCCAGGAGTTACTGCCCCTTTCCAAAAGATCCAAAAGGTACCACCTTTTTCCTAGTAATCTCTGCATAAACTGCCCTTTAGTCTACATGTAATTTCTTGTATTAATCTCACAACAACCCAAATGAGGAAGATGCTTTCATAATCCGCATCTGATAGTCAGGTACCTGAGGTTTGAATCAGTTGACAAACTTAGGCTGATAAGGGACAGAGCAGAATTTGAATCCAGGACTATGAGGCTTCAAAACCAGTGCTTAGCCATCGTGCCAAAACACTCATTCAGTCCTACCTGGTCTGGGGACTTGCAGGGGACAGTTGTTATGGGCAGTAGAGGGCCTGGACTCTTCATCTGAGAAGGGGGAGCATTGGCAAGAGAAGCCACTCAGCTGAAACATTTGGTGGCTATAAACGGGTTGCAATTTATTCTATATTCTCTTACGATCATCCTAGGGAACATTTGGAAATGAGAACTCTTTCCAACGAGCAGTCCAGATTATATAGGTCTTCACGTTTGATACTCATAATGCCTCTGCTTGTCATTCCAGATGGATGAGGAGAAAATATCTCTAAGTGTCTTCAAAACAGTAATGAGTGATTGGAAGAGACTGGGTGACCCTTCAGCCTCTCAAAGGATAGGTTTCTTGCACATGCTAGAGCTTCTAATTCAATAGCTGTGTCCATCTTTTTAGGGGAAGAATGTAATGTGATTTCAGCCTTTGGGAAGGCACTATTAACTGGCAGGAGTGTGACAAGTTGGAGATTCCCTTCTATTCGGGCCCTCAGCATGGTGATATCACCTCTCTCTGCCTTAAGTTTTTTGGCCCTGCAGGTGGGGGAACAAATGTTTTTTTAGAGAAGTCTCACTCTGTCACCCAGGCTGGAGAGCAGTGGTGTGATCTCGACTCACTGCAACCTCTGCCTCCCAGGTTCAAGCGAGTTCTCCTGCCTCGGGGTGGTAGAATTTGACTCTTGTTTAGAAATAACTCAGGAAGGCAGTCAGGTGGCAGGAAAGAAGGAAAGAAGAGGAAGGAAGGAAGGAAGGAATGAAGGAAGGGCCTAACATTTCTGTAGATAGAGTGCACCTATAGCCAACCCCCACCTTCACTACCAAGGCAAAAATCTTACTGGACAGTTTTGATATTGCCAGAGGGGTGCTCAGTTTGGAATTGGACAAAGGCTAGGTTTGAATTCCCATTCTTCTTTTAAAAAAATAGAGACAGAGTCTTGCTATGTTGCCCAGGCTGGTCTTGAACTCCGGGGCTCAAGTGATCCTCCTGCCTCAGCCTCCCTAGTAGCTGGGGATACGGGTGTGCACACCACTGTGCCCAGCTTGCATTTCCATTATGTTAATGTTTAGAAATGTGGTTTTTTTTTAAATTTAATTTTTATTTATTCATTTATTTACTTATATTTATTTGAGACAGGGTCTCACTCTGTCATTCAGGCTGGAGTGCAGTGAGGCCGTCATGGCTCACTGCAGCCTCAACCCCTGGGCCAGCTGCCGCAGCCTCCCGGATAGCTGGGACTGCAGGTTCATGCCATCACATCTGGCTAATTTTACGTATTTGTTTACTTTTTGAGATGGAGTCTTGCTCTGTCGCCCAGGCTGCAGTGCAGTGGCTTGGTCTTGGCTCCCAGTGGCAGCATTTGGCTCACTCCAATCTCCGCCTCCCAGGGTTAAGTGGTTCTCCTGCCTCACTCTCCCCAGTAGCTGGGATCACAGGCATGTACTACCATACCACGCCTGGCTAATTTTTGTATTTTTAGTAGAGACAGTGTTTTGCCAGGTTGGCCAGGCTGTCCTCAAACTCCTGACCTCAAGAGATCCGCCCCCCTCAGCCTCCCGAAGTGCTGGGATTACAAGCATGAGCCACTGCGCCCAGCCTTTATTTTTTTATTTCATAGAGATAGGGTCTTGCAGTGTTGCCCAGGCTGGTCTTGAACTCCTGGGTTCAAGCGATCCACCTACTTTGGCCTTCCAAAGTGTTGCGATTAGAAGCGTGAGCCATTGCACCAGTCCAGGAATGTAATTTTTGACAATTTAGTTATCCTGTTTGAGTTTCCTCAACTTTAAATGGAATCAATTAAAAACTGGCCCAAACTTCTTTGCTACTTCTTCCATTGAAAGGTGGGAGTCTATGTCTTCTTTTTCTCAAATCTGGGTGGGTCTCTAGATATTCCAGTCAATCGTATGGCAGATGTGAGGCCGAGTGGCTTCTGAGGCTAGCTCATACAGCCACCCAGCCTCTTCCTAGTATCTTAGGATACTTATTCTGGGTGGAGACACCCAGAATAAGATGAAATGAAGTGATTACCCTGAAGAGGCCACATCTTCAGACACTGTTGAGCAACCAGCAGACAGTGGCATCCAGTGCCTGCCATCTGTGAGCCACCTAGAGCATCCAGTCCAGCTGAGCCCCCAGATGACCACGGCACAGCTGACACCTGACCCCTACTGTGTGAGAGGCCCCAAATGAGAATTGCCCAGCCAGGCTGGGCGCAGGGGTTCACACCTATAATTCCAGCACTTTGGGAGGGGCCAAGGCGGGCAGATCACCTGAGGTCTGGAGTTGAAGACCAGCCTGGCCAACACAGTGAAACCTTATCTCTACTAAAAAAAAAAATACATACACACACACACACACACACACACACACACACATATATAAATTAGCTGGGCATGATGGTGGGCGCCTGTATTCCCAGCTACTTGGGAGGCTGAGGCAGGAAAATCACTTGAACCAGGAAGGCAGAGGTTGCAGTGGGCCAAGATCGCACCACTGCACTCTAACCTAGGCAACAGAGCGAGACTCCATCTCAAAAAAAAAAGACTTAGCTGGGGGATCATTTACTTGCAAGGGACAGAAGCTGCCTTACATGCTAATTCAAGAAGAAGGTGTCCGTAGTCAGAATATAGGAGAATCTCATGGCATCTGACTGTAGATGAAGACTGAGTCTTAAGGAACTGAGAGGGCAGCAGAGAGGTGTTCTTTCTGTCTCCTCCCTTCTTGGGGCCACGTGGTTTCTCACCTGGGCTTCTCTTGGGAGAGCAGTTTCGTCTCCACTGCTCTGGTATATCTTCTAGTTGCCCGTGACTTTGGGTGATCATGGTAATAACAATGGTAATAAATGCTAACAATAGCTCAATTGATGTGGTTTGGATCTGTGAGCCCACCCCAGTCTCATGTAGAATTGTAATCCCCAATGTTGGAGGTGGGGTCTGGTGGGAGGTGATTAGATCATGGGGGTGGATTTCTCATGAATGGTTTAGCACCACCCCCTTGGGTGCTGTTCTTGTGATTGCAAGTGACTTCTTGTGAGATCTGGTTGTTTAAAAGTGTGTGACACCTCCCCCTTCTCTCATTCCTAGTTCTGCCGTGTAAGACACCTGCTTCCCTTTGCTTTCTGCCATGAGTAAAACTCCCCCGAGGCCTCCCCAGAAGCAGGTGCCACATGTTCCCTGTACAGCCTGCAGAACAGTGAGCCAACTAAACCTGTTTCTTTATAAAGTACCCAGTCTCAGGTGTTTCTTTATAGCAATGCAAGAATGGACCGATACCCTAATATTTATGGAGAACCTGTTGCATTCCAGGTCCTTCTTCAAGTGCTTGCTCTGAAGTAATTCTCACAAGAACCCTATGGTCTAGCTTTTATCAAGATCTCCATTTCAAGGCTGGGCACGGTGGCCCACTCCTGTAATCCCGGCGCTTTGGGAGGCCGAGGTGGGTGGATCATTTGAGGTCAGGAGTTCGAGATCAGCCTGACTAACATGGTGAAACCCCATCTCTACTAAAAATACAAAAAAATTAGCCGGATGTGGTGGCGCATACCTGTAGTCCCAGCTACTCGGGAGGCTGAGGCAAGAGAATTGCTTGAACCTGAGCGATGGAGGTTGCAGTGAGCTGACATTGTGCCACTGCACTCCAACCTGGGTGACAGAGCAAAACTCCATCTCAAAAAAGAGATCTCCATTTTATAGCTGGGGAAACTGAGGCATAACGTAAAGTGACTGCCCACAGTTACACGGCAAATATGTGGCAAAATTGGGAATGAAATCCAGTGACTCAGAAACCCTATGTGTACTACTACCTTAGTGCCCGATATCAGTTCCCTATCCACCAATCTGGATCTGTAAGATAAAATGTCTTTTACGGCCGGGCGCGGTGGCTCACACCTGTAATCCCAGCACTTTGGGAGGCCGAGGCGGGTGGATCACGAGGTCAAGAGATCGAGACCATCCTGGTCAACATGGTGAAACCCCGTCTCTACTAAAAATACAAAAAAATTAGCTGGGTGTGGTGGCGTGCGCCTGTAGTCCCAGCTACTCGGGAGGCTGAGGCAGGAGAATTACTTGAACCCGGACGGTGGAGGTTGCAGTGAACGGAGGTCGCGCCACTGCACTCCAGCCTGGCGCCTGGTGACGGAGTGAGACTCTGTCTCAAAAAAAAAAAAAAAAAAAAAAAAGAAATGTCTTTTACAGTAAAATTAATTAGCAGGGGCCCAGAAAGTGGTTTTGAGTTAGATGCTTAATCCTGGCTGTGACATGCGAGACATTCTAGGCTCCAAATGGGGTTGAGGTGAGATCATCAGGTCTGTAAAAAGAGAATGTGGGTTGGGCGCAGTGGCTCACACCTGTAATCCCAGCACTTTGGGAGGCACAGTTGGGCGGATCACTTGAGGTCACGAGTTCGAGACCAGCCTGGCCAACATGGTGAAACCCTGTCTCTACTAAAAATACAAAAATTAGCCAGATGTGGTGACAAGCACCTGTAATCCCAGCTACTCGGGAGGCTAAGGCAGGAGAACTGCTTGAACCCAGGAGGCAGAGGTTGCAGTGAGCAGAGATTTCGCTACTGCACTCCAGCCTGGGTGACAGAGTGAGACTCCATCTCAAAAAAGAAAAGAAAAGAAAATGTGGGTGGGGGGAGGAAATACTGGGCGTCTTCAGCATACCGAGGATTTAGGAGGGCGGGGAAGAGGGGTCCCTGAGGCTCCTCTGCCCAGGTAATGACCTCCAGCCGGAGTTGCTGCTGACAGAAGTCTTGCCAAACAGAGCAGGCCAGATTGATGTTTCAAGGACCTCTGGATCCCGGGGACCATGGACTCTTCCTCCTCTGCCTCCAATCAAGCCTGCTCCTAACCAGCCTCCTGCCTTTTCCAGGGAGAATGTTCCATCCTGTCTTATCCAAGGGATTCAAACTTCAGTAGAGACTTGTCGTTTAGACATGTATTTATTTGCTTATTGACAGGATCTTACTCTGTTGCCCAGGTTGGCGTGCAGTGGCGCTATCATGGCTCACTGTAGCCTTGAACTCCCAGGTTCAAGTGATCCTCCCTCTTGGCCTCTCAAGTAGCTTAGACTACAGGCATAGGCCACCATGCTCAGGTCATTAAAAAACATTGTTTGTAGAGATGGGATCTCACTGTGTTTCCCAGCCTGATCTTGAATTCCTGGCCTCAGGCAATCCTCCTCCCAAAGTGTTGGGATTACAGGCATGAGCCACTGCACCCAGCAATTTAAACATTTTAAAAAAGACAATGACTTTTCTTTTTCTTGCTTGCTTTTTTTTTTTGAGGCAGAATCTCACTCTGTCACCCAGGCTGGAGTACAGTGATGTGACCTCGACTCTCTGCAAACTCCAACTCTCGGGTTCAAGGGATTCTCCTGTCTTGGCCTCTCAAGTAGCTGGGATTACAGGTGCCTGCCACCATGCCCCACTAATTTTTAGTACAGACAGAGTTTTGTCATGTTGACCAGGCGGCCTTTGAACTCCTGACCTCAAGTGATCTGCCAATCTCGGCCTCCCAAAATGCTGGGATTACAGGAGTGAGCCACAGTGCCCGGCCGACAATGACTTTTCAATGTTGAGATGGAAATCACTAGTAGATTGGAAGGAAGATGCATTCCTGCTTTTACCAGCTCCAGACCAGGCCCATCTCTGCCCACACACCCAGTTGCATTAATAAATTAGCATTTGCATGACTGGCAAGTTTTCCTGTGCTCTCTCCTTCCCTGCAGACTGGGCCATCTGCTGGGTGGGGTTACCATTCTCCTTGGTTCTCTTGACCTCACTGTGCCACAGGCAGTGAGGAAGGCTACACAGATGGTGCCTCTATCTTTTTTTCTTTTCCATTTTTTTTTTTCTTTTAGTGACAGATAACCTCACCTGGGAGTCCTCAGTACCTTAGGAATTTGCAACTAACACAAGAAATTGACATAACATGAAACTACATATAGCCCAAAAGTTGCTTTGTTGCCCAAGCTAGAGTGCTGTGGCATGATCATAGCTCATGCAGCCTCAAATTCCAGGCTTCACATGATCCTCCCACCTTGGCCTCCCAAAGTGCTGGGATTTGTGATCCTTTTAAGCTGATAAAACACGGTGTTGGACTCAGCTCCCCTAGCGAGTGAATGGAAATAGAGACCCAATAAAGCTAGACATTTGGGTGTCAGTGTTTGTGTTTGGGAGAGGAGGAAGTTTATTTGGAGACTTGAGAAGGAGGCTCTGTTCTTTATACAACAACAGAGGGAAGTTTAGCCTTCGCGTGGGCAGCTTCCATGAGGGAGCAGATGGGGCTCTCAAGGCACAGGAATGTTTCCAGCTGCCACGTGTGCTGTTGAAAGGCAAAGGCCAAGTTCTGCAAGGAGCTGTAGGCAACAAGGTTGCCCCCGGGCCTTGAGAGTGAAGATCATTCCTGAGAAGGCATTGAGCCCCTCTCTGTCCCACTCTGCCCGGGACCACCGGCAGCCAACACTGCCAAAAAAAAAAAAAAAAATCAGGAAGAACTGATGTGTCTCAGGAGGACAGCAGGCGGGGAGCATAGGAAAGGAGGCGGCCGGGCGCGATGGCTCGCACCTGTAATCCCAGAACTTTGGGAGGCCGAGGCAGGTGGATCACCTGAGGTCAGGAGTTCAAGACCAGCCTGGCCAACATGGTGAAACACCGTCTCCACTAAAAATATAAAAAATTAGCTGGGTGTGGTGGTGCATGCCTGAATCCCAGCTACTTGGGAGGCTGAGACAGGAGAATTGCTGGAACCCCGGTGGTGGAGGTTGCAGTGAGCTGAGATTGTGCCACTGCACTCTAGCCTGGGCAACAAGAGCAAAACTCTGTCTCAAAAAAAAAAAAAAAAAGAAAAAAGAAAATGAAAAGGAGGTGAATCAGGCTCCTCCATGCTGTGTCCTGGCACCAGGGGCGAAGGGCATGGGTTGAGAGTAGTAACAGACTCCATGTGCCCTGAGCAAATCACCTTCGTCTTCCCTATGGAACTCTGCTTTCCATTGGCCAAGCATAGACCCTGATCTTCTTCCCTTGGGGTAGCTCTGGGAGAGGCTGCTGATGACGAACTCATCTGTGTGCTCAGATTGACCTTTTTTTGCCCACTTTTGCGCTATATGGAGTTTCATGTTATGTCAAGTTCTTGTGTTAGTTTCAAATTCCTAAGGTACTAAAGACTCCCAGGTGAGGTTACCTGTCTAGCTGGGGCGGCTACAATCCTGTAATACTCCTTTGATGGTTTGGGGTGGTAGGTAGAAGGGGTGATAAAAGACTGTGGCTGAGAGTTTGACTCAAGTCTGTCTCTCTCTCCACCTGCCAGGGTAAATTGCCTGGTAGGTGGAGAGAGAGAAATAATCATATTCTCTATACAGCCCTTAGTTAACTTCCTTGGCTAGATGTGTGTGTGTGTGTGTGTGTGTGTGTGTGTGTGTGTGCACGTGCGCATGCGTGTATGTGTCTGTACATACTAAGTCTGTTTCTCATCATGGTATTACAGAAGAATTCATGGAGAATATGGCAATGGGTATTTTCCTTTACAAAATGAATCTCAAAAGTTTAGGAATGTTAAGAAAAAATGAAAGAAGTCAGGCATGTGGCGATGACATGAAGCAGGCCCTGGAATCCATCTGACTGGTATGAATCCCAACTCCAGCCCACTTTCCAGCTGTGTGACTTTTGTTCAGTTACTGAACTTCCCTGAGCCCCAGATTTCTCATTTCAAAGATCAGGCAAATCATTATTTTTACATTATGGGGCTATGGTGAGGCTTACATGAGTTGATCCATGAAAGAGTTTGGCCAGCCGAGCACAGTGGCTCATGCCTATAATCCCAGCAGTTTGGAAGGCTGAGGCAGGTGGATCGCTTGCGGTCAGGAGTTCAAGGCCAGGTTGGCCAACATGGTGAAATCCTGTCTCTATTAAAAAATACAAAAATTAGCCAGGAGTGGTGGCAGGCACCTGTAATCTCAGTTACTTGGGGGGCTGAGGCAGGAGGATCGCTTGAACCTGGGAGGTGGAGGTTGCAGTGAGCCAGTATCATGCCACTGCACTCCAGCCTGGGCGACAGAGTGAGACTATCTCAAAAAAAATAAATAAATAAATAAATAAAGAGTTTGGCCCAGTGCCAATTTATCATAAAGGATTTTATTTGAGACAAGGTCTTACTCTGTCTCCCAGGCTGGAGTGCAGCAGCGTGATCATAGGTTGCTGCAGCCTCAGCCTCCGCAAAGTGCTGGGATGACAGGTGTGAATCACAACACTTGGCCCATTGCAAAGGATTTATAAATGTAAGCTACTACTAAGATTAATCAATATCTCTAACAACCTCTCAGTACGTCATTATACATGGGATTATGTCTTTACCAAAATCTTTGCTAAACTCATGCATACTCATAGCTTCACCATCCTTTGGCGAAAATGCCCCTCCGGGTGGGTGTCCTTGGGCAGCCGGAAGCCACTGTGCCATGTGTCTGGCTGAGCGTCTCCTGGCCTGGTAGTTTGGGTACCTGTCCTTCTCCACTGGCCTCACCGTAGGTAGGGACTGCTGGCGAACATGACTAGAGCTCTCCTTTTCTAAAGGCTTAAAACCACTTCCCTCCAGCTTGAATGCCTTTCCCTCCAGGAGTTTAATAAGTTTGTTACCTAATTGAAAAAGCCACTCAAGTCTGGGTAAGGTGGCTCATGCCTGTAATCCCACCACTTTGGGGGGCAAAGGTGAGAGGATTGCTTTATTCCAGGAGTTTGAGACCAGCCTGGGCAATGTGGCAAAATCCCATCTCTACAAAATAAACACAAAAATTAGCTGGGCATGGTGGCATGTGCCTGTAGTTCTACCTACTTGGGAGGCTAAGGGAGGAGGATTGCCTGAGATCTGGAGTTTGAGGCTGAAGTGAGCTATGATTGTGCCACTGCACTGCAGCCTGGGTGACAGAGTGAGACCCTGTGATATGGTTTGGCTGTGTCTCCACACAAATGTCATCTTGAATTATAGTTCCCATAATTCCCATGTGTTGTGGGAGGGACCTAGTGGAAGATAATTGAATCATGGGGACAGTTTCCCCCATACTGTCCTCATGGTAGTGAATAAGTTTCGTAAGGTCTGAAGGTTTTATAAGGGGAAACCCCCTTCGCTTGGTTCTCGTTCTCTGTCTGCCGCCATGTAAGACGTGCCTTTTGCCTTCCGCCATGATTGTGAGGCCTCCCCAGCCACGTGGAACTGTGAGTCCATTAAACCTCTTTTTCTTTATAAATTACCCAGTCTCGAGTATGTCTTTGTCAGCAGTGTGAAAACAGACTAATACACACTGTCTCAAAAAAAAAAAAAAAAAAACAAGCAGAAAGCAAGCAAGCAAGAAAGAAAGAAGGAAAGAAGAGTTACTTAAATGGCAAGAGAGGCTGTGGAAGAGAACATGTGTGGGGTGTTGCATGTGAATGTGTGTGTGAGACTGTGCACATGGGTGTGTTTATGGCTGCGTGCACCCTCATAGAGTGAGGTGGAGAAAATAAAAGCTATAAATCCCATCCTGCTGTTCCTGGAGCATCTTAAGAGTTTGAGTCTGAAGATTAGAGTTGAACTCTGGCAGTTCATTCATTATTTAATCCTTTAATTGATGACCGTGGCGGAAAGATGACAGCAGCATATCCTTGGCAGGGAGGCAAATTCCATCTATTTGTTTATTACTGTTGCACAATTTATCTAGTGGAGAGCGAGTGATGGGAGGCCACCATGCATCGTGGTTCAAAATGTTGTTATAAATAACGATTAATCCACTTAGAGATCTGGCTCCATTCAACCTGGAGAATCCCATTGGACATAAAAGATTCTGGAGGAGAAGTTTGAGGAACAGAATTTTCCATTTTCTCAGCTCACTCTCACTGTCTGGTCATCCTGGCAGGGCCTGAGGTTTTCCAAGATGATGAATGTTCAGGAAGTATTGGTACCATCTCTCAACTTCTATTGCTTTATGGCCAGCATTCCTTCTTGGCAGTCAATCACATATTACTTTGGAATGTTTCTTGAATTGCTATGTTAAACTATTAAAGTTTCTATTATTCATTTATTATCTGTCTCTCTCTCTCTCCATATATATATATATATTTGAAATAGAGTCTCGCTCTATTGTCCAGGCTGGAATGCAGTGGCATGATCTTGGCTTACTGCAGCCTCTGCCTCCCAGGTTCAAGTGATTCTCCTGCCTCAGCCTCCTGAGTAGCTGGGATTACAGGCATGCGCCACCATGCCCGGCTAATTTTAGTATTTTTAGTAGAGATGGAGGTTCACTATGTTGGGCTGGCTGGTCTCAATCTCCTGACCTCAGGTAATCCGCCCTCCTTGGCCTCCTAAAGTAATCGGATTACAGACATGAGCCACCGCGCCCGGCCAAGGTCTTATTTCCCTTACTGCTTGGGCTCTGAAGCTGTAACATATATTCTTAGGCCAGAAGTATGTTTTTTGGTCATTTTCTATTTTTTATCTCAATATAAAGAATAACACTATACATTTCCTTTTCTAGTAACATATCACATAAATCTTAATCACACCACTTCATAGGTGGAGAGAGAGTAACTGGTTCAAACCAGAGTCTTCGAGGCAGGTCAGGGTTTTGTTGAGATTTCAAGGGTTCATCTCCGGAGTGACCCAGATTGCTTCAGTTTAGGTACCATTAGCCCAGGCTCTCTAGGACTTTCCAGCCTTTTCTGCTGCAGTTGTAACTGATAAGTGGCTGCTTTGTCATGTGAATAGGAAGATAAAACAGGCACTCAGGCTTAGCACTGCATGTAAAATAGGAATCACTTGAATGTCATGGCCATTGTCATCAAATCGATGTGAGTCCATCCTCTGTAAAGCCTTTGCATTACTAAAACAAAAGGAAAAAAAAAACCCATGAGCTTTCCAGTGTTTATTTATTCAAGGAGCCTTGAAGTACAAGTGGCAGCATTCAGAGCGCTGAAGACGGTGCTTCCCTGCTGAATGATTTCATTGTTTTGGGGTTACACTTCTGCAGCGAATGGGAGTCTCTGAAGATATGAAATGTGCAAGTAAACCTCCGTGGAAAATTAATTTCAGCTGCCATCACCTACCTCCAGGTTCAAATTGTCTATATTTTGCTCCTTGTGTTTTAGAGCTGCGAATAAGAGTTAGTGACTCACTCCTGCTCTGCAAATGATTTTGGTGTCATAAATAGTACCGCTTTCAAATTCGTGGCCACTTAAGTTCTCCAGCCTTTATCCGACCTGGTTCATCTCTTGAAGCATGAGAAGGCTGGTCCCCTAAACCAGGAATGTAAAAAACCAAACCAAACAACAATTCCTTTTTATTGCATACATAATGCAGGTTAATGTTAGAAAAATTGGAGAGTACAGTTTTATTGTGGCTCACTTTATTGCGCTTTGCAGATATTGTGTTTTTCTTACAAACGGAGGGTTTGTGGCAACTTTGCGTCGAGCAAGTCTCTCTGCCGTTTTTCCAACAGCATGCACTTACTTTGTGTCTCTGTGATATGTGTGGGGGATTTTCACAATATTTCAAACTTTTGCATTATTATTACGTTATTGTAAGCTGTGATCAGTGATCTTTGGTGTTCATTATTGTGATTGTTTTGGGGTACCAGGAACCACTCCCATATGAGACAGCAAATGTAATCGATAAATGTTGTGTTTACCAGCCATTCCCTGTCTCTTTACCTCTCCTCTGGCCCCCCAGCCCCTGAGACACAGCAATATCAAAATTAGGCCAATGAATAATTCTAAGAGTCCATGTGAAAGGAAGAGCCCACAGTCTTTCACTTTATTCTTTTAAATGTAAATTAAACTAATTTTTTGTTAACTTTAAGTTTAGGGGTGCACGTGCAGGCTTGTTACACAGGTAAACTTGTGTCATGGGGGTTTGTTGTACAGATCATTTCATCACCCAGGTATTAAGCTTAGCACACATTAACTGTTTTTCTTGATCCTCTCCCCTCCTCTCACCCTCCATCCTCAGAAAGGCCCCACTGTGTGCTGTTCCCTTCTGTGTGTCCATGTGTTCTCATCATTTAGCGGCCAATTTTAAGTGAGAACACATGGTATTTGGTTTTCTGTTCCTGTGTTAGTTTGCTAAGGAAAATGGCCTCCAGCTCCATCCATGTTCCTGCATACGACATGATCTCATTCTTTTTTTATGGGTGCATAATATTCCATGGTGTAGATGTACCATATTTTCTTTATCCAGTCTATCATTGATGGGCATTTAGGTTGATTTCATGACTTTGCTATTGTGAATAGCACTGGAGTGAACATATACATGTGTGCATGTGTCTATTAAATTTGAGACAAGGTCTCTCTCTGCCACCCAGTGAAATGGCACTATCACGGCTCACTGCAGTCTCAATATCCTGGGCTCACTATAGGTGCATGCCACCATGCCTGGCTAATTTTTAAATTTTTTGTAGAGAAGGGGTCTCCTGGCCTCAAGCAATCCTTCTGCCTTGGCCTCCTGAAGCGCAGGATGACAAGCATGAGCCACTCTGTCAGGCCGGTTTAAATCAAAAGCTCGAAATGATTAAGCTTAGTGATGAGGGCATGTCAAAAGCTGAGACTGGCCAAAAGCAAGAAATCAGCCTTGCACCAAACAGGCAAGTTATGAATGTAAGGGAAAAAGTCTTAAAGGAAATTAAAAGTGCTACTTCAGTGAACACACGAATGATAAGAAAGTAAAGCAGCCTTATTGCAGATCGGGAGACAGTTTTACTGGTCTTGACAGAAGATCAAACCAGCCACAACATGCCCTTAAGCCAAACCCTAATCTAAAGCAAGCCCCTTAACACTGAGGGAAGACCCTCTACCAGCAAAAAGGTTACCACTTACCACTTGCTAAAGACTCATATGATTGTTAGCATTTTTTAGCAATAGATTGTTTGCAAATTAAGGTATGCCTGTTGTTTTTTAGACATAATGCTGTTATTACACACTGAATAGACTGCAGTATAGTGTAAACATCATGTTAGCATGCACTAGAAAACCCAAAAATTTGTATAATTCGCTTTAGTGCCATGGTCTGAAACTGAACCTATAATCTTTCCAAGGTATGTCTGTACTGACAAGCAAAAACAGAAAATAAGAGCCATCTATAATGCCACACCCAGGGAATACCACTGCCAAAATTTTGGTAAATGTTTTTTGTTTGTTTGCTTGTTTGTTTGTTTTGAGAGGGAGTCTCTCTCTGTCACCCAGGCTGGAGTGCAGTGGCGTGATATCGGCTTGCTGCAACCTCTGCCTCCTGGGTTTAAGTGATTCTCCTGCCTCAGCCTCTCGAGTAGCTGGGATTTCAGGTGCTGCACCACCACGCCTGGCTGATTTTTGTATTTTAGTAGAGATGGCATTTCACCTTGTTGGCCAGGATTGATCTTGAACTCCTGACCTCAAGTGATCTGCCTACCTTGGCCTCCCAAAGTGCTGGGATTACAGGCGTGAGCCACAGTGCCCGGCATAAATATGTTTTAAAACTCTCTTTGTTTTTATTTCTCCCGACTCTAGACCTTTCTATATCTATTCTAGATCTACATATAAATCCACCCTTGCACACAATATATCTTATCAGTGATTATGGGTCCTGCACACTCCGCTCTATAGTTTGGATTTTCTTAAAATATTTACTTTGTATCATCGATTATTCTGTAGCATCAACTTTAATGACTGCCTCCTGCCTTTTCATGTTCTTTATGCAATAATGTTTAATTATATTTCTTATAACAAAGGTGTAGCTACAATAAAACCTTGTCTAATCAAGCCAGAGAAATGCAGACATCATAGCAATTTGACCAAGTGGGCTGAGGATTCTATGTGAATTATCCTGTGAAGACAGGTTTTGTTGAGCAAAGATGAATGTTGGTGCCAGGGATGTGAAATTGATCTGAAACCTACTGCATTTTTTCAAAGTGGTTTAGCAGCAGTCACTTTGTCTTTCTCTCTCTCTCTCTCTCTCTCTCTCTCTGTCTCTAACTTGAGGACAAATACAACTTCCTTCACTCCTGTTTCTTCCAATATACCTAACAGAAACTAGTCAATACTTATTGATTGTGAGGCCATTTGTAGGCAATAATAAATTGGTAATACAGCTTATTGTATGGAACATGAAGTGTTCTGAGTTTTCCAGTAAAAGGGGTTTTCTTGGCTTCTATACCCCTTTTCTTCCCCTTCTCCTTGTCATGCATTGAATCTTTTAAACGTCTGGAGCTCTGGCAGCCATATTTTAATCTTGAGCTAGAACAGAGTAAAAGGAGTTTCAATCTCTCTGATGGCATCATGGAGCAACTAAGCTGACAGCCGCAACTTCCCGTCCCTGGATTTGTTATACGGAAATAATAACCCCCAATTGTTTATGTCACTATTAGTCAGTTACTCTGCTTTTTGAAGCTGAATATGTTCCTGAAGAACACACTAGTGGAGAGATTTAAAGAAATGTAAATGGGGGCGGGGTGTGGTGGCTCATGCTGGTAATCCCAGCACTTTGGGAGTCTGAGGAGGGCAGATCACTTGAGGTCAGGAGTTCAAGACCAGCCTGGGCAACGTGGTGAAACCCCATCTCTACTAAAAATACAAAAATTAGCTGGATGTGGTGGTGCACACCTTAATCCCAGCTACTTGGGAGGCTGAGGCAGGAGAATAGCTTGAACCCAGGAGGTGGAGATTGCAGTGAGCTGAGATCCTGCCATTGTACTCCAGCCTGGGTGACAGAGTGAAACTCTGTCTCAAAAAAAGAAAAAATGCAAATGATCAACGATGTTTCTTGGAAATGGTGAGAAGTTGGCTGGAATGAAAGGTATGTAAGGAGTCAGATGGGAATATGAGATTTTAGGAATAGTTTGGGATCATACACAGCTTTTATATGTGGAGCTTATCTGGAAGCTTGGATGCAGTGGTGAGTTTATGCTCAATTTGGTAAACAGTAGGGAACTACTGGTGATTTGGGGGAAGAACTTAGGAAGTTTAAGGTGATGGCAGTAAGAGACAGATTGGAGTAGAGAAAGACAGGGAGGGGGCAATCATCAGGAGACTATTGCTGCAGTCCAGGTAAGAAGTGATGAAGAAGTGACGAGGCCTTAAGTGAGGTGGTAGCTATTTTAGTTTACTTGGGCTCCTTTAACAAAATACCACAGGCCAGGTGGCTTAAACAATAGAAACATATTTTTCATAGTTCTGGAGGCCGGGAAGTCCAAAATCAAGGTGCTGGTCAATTAGGTTCCTGGTGAGGGCTCTCTTCCTGGCTTGCAGGTGGCCACCTTCTTGCTGTGTCTTTATATGGCAAAGAGAGGAAAAGAGAGGGAGAGAGTTCTGGTGACTCTTCCTCTTTTTATAAGGGCACTATCCCTACTGGATTATAGACCTCCTCCTATGACCTCATTTAATCTTTATCACCTCCTCACAGGTCCTATCTCCAAACAGTCACATTGGGGGTTAGGGCTTCAGCAAGTGAATTTTGGGGAGACAGAAACATTCAGTCCATAACAGTGACCACTGGATTGAAAGAAAGGGCTGGCGTCTGTGGACTGCAGGGACAGAATCCACCACACCTAACATTGATTGATGTGAGGGTGAAAGCAAGCAATGAATCAAAGATGTCGTTGAGTGTCAAGCTTGAGTGACTGCAAGAGTAGTGGTATCATGTGTAGAATTAGGAGGCTTAGGAGAAAATGCAGGTTTTAGAAGAGTTGGGTTTTAAGGCCAATTGACCTGGAATGTTTAGTATGTGTTAGACACTGGTCCTTTCAGTATATTATGCCATTTATATCAAACCACCCCATGGAGTACTGCTATGGTAATCTCCATTTTATAAATGATGAAACAGACATTTGTGGTATTCCAGGATGGAAAAATTATATCCCATATTACAGGAAAAAGAAAAAAAAAAAACCCAAACCTGTCACACTAGAATACCCAAGCTGCTATAGTGGCCTTTGTGAATTATGAAGAACATAAATGGTTTGGAAAATTGGAGACAAGCAATTGGTGTTTGGTTTTCCAACCAAGAAAGAAGCTGGAATCTCAACTAAATTGCCTTTAAGAATGCATAATTGTGCAATCTCAACATTTTGGGAGGCTAAGGTGGGAGGATCGCTTTAGCCCAGGAATTCGAGGCTGCAGTGAGCTATGATCACATCACTGCACTCCAGCCTGGGCAACAGAGGGAGACCTTGACTTTTTTTTTTTTTTTTTTTAAAGGAATGCTTAATGAAAGATTCAAGGGCTGGCATGTGAGCATTAAGCAAAGAAGCCACAGACACTAGCAACCAGTGTGGCTTCACCATGAGCAAGTTTTGTGTGATTAACTTCATCTGGAATGTTGAAAGCACAGTGTTTGGCTAAAGAGAGGGACAAGGGAATGGAAATAGTTACTGATTAAAGTGCTCCCCTTTAAAGGCAGTGATTTAAAAGTAAATGTTAATCCCGTGGGAAGTGTCTAGTGACATGCTTTGGAGCTCTGCCCTTGCCTTCTGACTTTTTTCTTTCTAATCTGTGATTTGCATGAGTATTTACAAAGAGGTTTATTAAATAATTGTACAACATGAAGCTTGGAGCCTGGTAATCATGTTGGATGATAAAAACCAGTATCCCGAAAGTTGTAAACAACAGGATGAAGAGAACAGATTTAACCAGAGCAGTGCATTGGGGATAAGCGCAGGCCCTACTGCCCAAGCCTGGAGAGACATGGCTTAACAGCACTACATGCGAAAAGGAGTGTTAGGCTGGGCAATGGCTCACACCTGTATTCCTAGTACTTTGGGAGGCCAAGGCAGGAGGATCGCTTGAGGCCAGGAGTTCAAGACCAACCTGGGCAACACAGTGAGACCCCCATTTCTATAAAATATAAGAAAATCAGCCTTGCATGATGGTGCATGCCTGTAGTCCCATTCAGGAGGCTAAGGCAGGAGGATGGCTTGAGCCCATAAGTTGGAGGCTGCAGGGAGCTGTGATCACACCACTGTATTCTGGGCTGGGTGACAGACCAAGACCCTGTTCAAAAAAAGAGTGGGATCCCATCTGTAATCCCAGCACTTTAGGAGGCCGAGGAGGGTGGATCACTTGAAATCAGGAGTTCGAGACTAGCCTGGCCAACATGGCAAAACTCTATCTCTACTAAATACAAAAATTAACTGGTTGTGGGGCACGCGCCTATAATCTTAGCTGCTTCGGAGGCTGAGGCACAAGAATGGCTTGATCCCGGGAGGCAGAGGTTGTAATGAGCCAAGATTATGCCACTGCACTGCAGCCTGGGTGAGTGACAGAGTGAGACTGTCTCCAAAAAAAAAAAAAAAAAGTTAGCTGAGAATTAACTATGCAATATGGTTGAAAAAATAGTAAATGTGACCTTGGCTACCGGTATTACAAGCATAAAGTTTCTGTCCTGTCAGTCTTACCTTATTCTAGAGTTCACAGCAAAGTCACCTGAGATACCTTTCCAAATGTAGTTCTGGTTCTATTGCATAAATACCCTTCTTGGCTCCCCCGCTAAGACCAAAGGCTTAGCTTATCTATCGTGTTCCAACTGCTTATTTTTAGCTGCCTTGTGTATACGACCTGCTCTCTAGTGCATCTGATACATTGGTGTTACTAGAACATTCCTCCAGCTTGGATGATACCAGTTCCCTTCATCACAGTGACTCGGCTTATTCTGGAATGAGCCTTGGGTGCCTCCCACTTAAGTCTCCACCTCTCTGTTACAAAGCTTCGCTGCTTGAGAGAGGGCTGGAAGGTCCTAGCCTCTGTAAAGTCTTCTCTGACTTCAGCTCCTCTAGTCCAGCACCCGGTAAGACCTACTCTTCTTCCACGATCACAGGACCCTTCACACATAGATCTGCCCTCGTGTCTCAGGATTATTTACTTACTTGTCTCCCTTGAAGGAGGGGCCAGTGGGGGGATCAGCTTTGTATCCCTTGTGCATAGTTCAGTGCTCTGTTCTAGGAGCATTTAAACTTGTTGGGTAGAATAAAAGGTGATTGATGAGTTGAAGTGATGGTTTTCCTTCTACTTCTGTGGGACACAGCTAGATTATTATCAGTACCCACTCTAACTCTACTATTCCCTTGCTTACCAATAAGTAAATGCTAGGAAGAAACAAAACAGGCTGGGCATGGTGATCACGCCTAAAATCCAAGTACTTTGGGAGGCCAAGGCGGGCGGATCACCTCAAGTCAGGAGTTCAAGGCCAGCCTGGCTAACATGGTGAAAACCTGTCTCTACCAAAAATACAAAAATTAGCTGGGCGCGGGGGTGCTCGCCCGTAATCCCAGCTACTCGGGAGGCTGAGGCATGAGTATGGCTTGAACCCAGGAGGCAGAGGTTGCAGTGAGCCAAGATCATGCCACTGTACTCCAGCCTGGGTTACAGAGCGAGACTCCATCTCAAAAAAAAAAAAAAAAAAAAGAAAAAGAAAGAAACAAAACAGATACATATGATGGTAAGGCAGCGGTGAATGTCCTTTTAGAGAGGGAGGGAAAATGAAAGACGGATGTGATGGATAAACCTACATGTTATATATGCAACCATGGTGGAGAGTACTTGACAGCCCTGGGTTCAAGTTCACATTCTGCCATACTCGTGGAGTAGCTCTGGACAAATTACTGAACCTCTTTGACCTTTAGTTTTCCCATCTGTGAAATGGGCACAAAATTCTTAAAGAATGGCTATGAGGATTAAATGAAAGAATGGTGTAAAGCATCTAACGCACTGCAGTGGTACACAGTAAGCCTCAGTAGCTGATGCCTGTTCTGTGATGAACTTATCAAAGCATGGCTGGTCCCCGGCCAGGCAGACAGAGGACGTAGGACACATGTTTATTATCTCGGGGGGAGAGGAATTAGACGTGTTCTGCGTGGCTCCAATAGGAAAAAACTGCAGGGAGGCAGGACTAAGCTCTACCTGAGTCCAGGGAGTCCCAGATAATAACCTGAGAAGGGCTTCTACAAGGTAGCAGGTTCCCATCACCAGAGGCATTCAAGCACAAGTTTCTGCTGCCCTGCTGGGAACGCTGCAGAGGAGACTCAAGAATCAGGTGGGTAGTTGAGCCAGGATTCCTCTACTCATGTTAAAACGTGATGCCATCTGTAGTTCTGGCTGAGGTGGGAGGCAATTCTAGAATGGCAGTAACCAATTCCTGTATTCTTTTTTTCTTCTTCTTCTTTTTTTTTTTTTTGAGACAGAGTCTTGCTCTGCTGCCAGGCTGGAGTGCGGTGGCGCAATCATGGCTCACTGCAAACTCCGCCTCCCGGGTTCAAGTAATTCTCCTGCCTCAACCTCCGAAGTAGCTGGGACTACAGGTGTGCGTCACCACACCCCACTAATTTTGGTAATTTTAGTAGAGATGGAGTTTCACCATGTTGGCCAAGATGGTCTCAATCTCCTGACCTTATGATCCACCTGCCTCAGCCCCCCAAAGTGCTGGGATTACAGGCATGATTCTTCAACTTTTATTTTAAATTCCCGGGTACATGTGCGGGATGTGGTGCTTTGTTACGTAGGCAAACGTGTGCCACGGTAGTTTGCTGCACAGATCAACCTATCACCTAGGTATTAAGCCCGGCATCCATTAGCTATTCTTCCTGATGCTCTCCCTGCACCCAAAAGGTGCCCAGTGTGGGTTGCTTCCCCCACCCCGTGTGTCCATGTGTTCTTATCATTCAGCTCCCACTTGTAAGTGACAACATGTGGTGTTTGGTTTTCTGTTCCTGAGTTAGTTTGCAGAGGATAATGGCTTCCAGCTCCATCCACATCCCTGCAAAGAACATGATTTCATTCCTTTCTGTGGCTGCATGGTATTCCATGGTGTATAGGTACCACATTTTCCTTATCCAGTCTATCATCAACGGGCATTTAGGTTGATTCCGTGATGTTGCTATTGTAAATTGTGCTGCAGTGAACATTCGCTGCCTGTTTCTTTATGTTAGAAGGATAGATGTTCCTTTGTGCTATTTAAAAGAACTTTGTTACATTTGGCTCTTGACCACAAGAAGACTGGGCTTTCTTTGAACGATTAGAATCTGGAGGGATGTATGGCCTAGAGCTCTCAGAAGTCCAGTCGTATCTGCAGAAGCACCTCTGTGCTCTGAGGAGAGGCATTGCTGTAACCAATTACCTTCAACCCGTCCTCAGACTCCAACTCAGCCCCAGCCCATAAAACTTACTGGATAAATAAGGGATGCTTATTGGCTAAATGTTTGAATACATGATTCTGTAAAGGAAAAGAAAAACCCATCAGAATGCAAGTATCCATCATGGCTTAGCTTATCAATGTCATGGTCCTATTCGGGAATTTCTCTGCTAAAAGTTCTTCTTATGTTCACAGGACATTATAAACCTTTCGGAATATGTTAGAATCACATCTGAGTACTGTCAGTTCTTATAATAAGCTGGGAGGAGGGATGCTTTTTTGGGTACGTATGAGTAAAAAAAAAATAAACTTCCTTCTGTTTGAGCCCACACCTCTTTGAAGGTCCTGGCATATGTTGGGTCTAACTCCAAATTACTACCAACATCTCCTGCCTCCATGAATGATTTGCGTTCCTTTGGAGACAGCCTCCCAGGGGAAGTCCTGGAAACAGAACCCTCACTCCCCCCTGTCTCCCCAAGAACAACACAAGTCCACAAATCTGGAATCCTTGCCTCTGTCCTCTCTTAAACAGTTGTTACTGAGAATCAAAGTCAGCCTACAGTGCTACAGCTTGATTCAAGTATCCACACTGGGAGAACACAGCTTCAGGAATATATATAGCCCACTCCTGTCAGACTCCATCCGGTTGCTACTTATCACTCCATAAATCAGTAAACAGCCGTATGTCACCACCAGCACCAACAGTCAGCTGCTCAGATTTGAGTGGCTGAAATCTCCTTCTAGTTCCTTTGAATTCCTGAAAGGGGGAGACTCTCAGCGGTTTTATTCCATTATTTTTGCTATTGGATGCTATGAATCCCCCAAATTTGAGACAGGTCTCAGTTAATTTAGAAAGTTTATTTTGCCAAGGTGGAGGAGGACGTGCGCCTGTGACACAGCCTCTGGAAGTCCTGAGGTCATGTGACCAAGGTGGTGGGGCACAGTTTAGTTTTATACATTTAAGGTGGACTTGAGACATCAATCAACATGTGTAAGAAGGACGGTGATTGGGTCTGGAAAGGCGGAACAGCTTGAAGCAAAGGCAGGAAGACTTCCAGGTCACAGGTAGGGGAGAGAGGAATGGTTGCATTCTTTTGAGTTTCTGATTAGCCTTTCCAAAGAAGGCAACCAGATATACATCTTCCTTAGTGAGCAAAGGGATGACTTTGAATAGAATGGGAGGCAGGTTTGCCCTAAGTAGGTCCCAGCTTGACTTTCCCCTTTAGCTTAGTGATTTGGAGGCCCCAAGATTTATTTCCCTTTCACAGTGCTTCATGTGAGAACCCTATAAGCTGGCCACACAGTCTTATCTCCAGAGCAATTTGGGACGTCAGGGAGGAGCCGTGTATGGAAGAAGGCCTCAAGACCTCAAGGACACAAGGGAGGAGGAGAAGATTCAAGCCCTCTTACTGCCTGGGTTTGTTTTGATATCCTGGTTCTCTTCTCAATGGCATGTGAAGCAGATGATTTGATAAGACAGAGCCTGGGACAGCCAGGCTGGGAAGCAGCTCTGCCCTTAAAAAAGCCAAGTGGCAGGGCCCTGGAGCAGGGGCCATAAACGGGCTGCTCCTGGGCTTCAACTTAAAGAGACCAGAGGGGTCCCATGTGGGACATGACCAGGTTAGGTGACTCTTTAGGGACTTGAAGCAAAACCCACAGCCCTGGGATTCCCAGGGAATGCAGTGGGGGGATGGTGGATGGTAGCCACGGCCAGCCAGTGCTGGTCAAGGATTTAGGATCTAGTTTTTCCACCCTTGTGAAGGCATTGTAAGTTACCTTTATGACAATTAACAGGCATTGTCCTTCAGCACAGAGGTGAGAAGTTATGCACAGAAGATAGGGAATGTGATATAGCCTTGTTAAGGGCAGCTCTGAGGCCTGGCATGGTGGCTCCTGTCTGTGATCCCAGCACTTTGGAAGACCGAGGCCAGCAGATCACCTGAGGTCAGGAGTTTGAGACCAGCCTGGCCAATGTTGTGAAACCCCGTCTTTACTAAAAATACAAAAATTAGCTGGGCATGGTGGTGCACGCCTGTAATTTCAGCTACCTGGGAGGTTGAGGCAGGAGAATCACTTGAATCCAGGAGGCAGAGGTTGCAGTGAGCTGAAATTGCACCATTGCACTCCAGCCTGGGCGACAGAGTGAGACTGTGTTAAAAAAAAAAAAAAAGAAAAAGAAAGAAAAAGAAAATTAAGCCCAACAATAAGAAACCAGCTTCCAGAGAATTTCAGTCCCAGATCTAGGCCCAGAAACATAAACAAAAAAAAAAATTAGCCGGGCATGGTAGCACGTGCCTGTAATCCCAGCTATTTGGGAGGCTGAGGCAGGATCGCTTGAACCTGGGAGACAGAGGTTGCAGTGAGCCGAGATTGCACCACTGCACTCCAGCCTGGGCAGCAAGAGCGAGACTCCATCTCAAAAAAAAAAAAAAAAAAAAGAGCTGCTCTGGTTTTCATTTGCAAAACTCAGGAAGCAGAGACAGAGTTTGTGCACTGATTTTGATTGGTTGGAGTCTGGGCTTGGAGGGGGAGACTGAGAGGGAGAGAAAGAGAGAGAGAGAGAAACAGAGAGAGTTTATGCATTGATTTTTGATTAATCTAGGCTTGGCAGGGGTAGAACTGGAATCTTGAAAAAGCTGACTTCCAAATAAGTGGACTTCTCGTGTGAAATTGTTTTAGCATCTGTATTGTGGAGTGAGTTGGTATTAATGCATACAAATTTCATTTTATTCTCTTATTTCTTTTTTCCCATTTAGAGAGGCTGTTCTTTAGGGAAACGTAGAAGATGGGCTCAAACATTAGGAGATGGTGGAATTTATTCAAGAACAGATGAAGTAGGATGGTGGGGAGGGCTCCGTGGGCACGTGGTATGTAATGGTCTTTGCTTGAGTCAGGGAACCACCCGATGAAATGATCTGAAAGTGAGTGTTTGAGAAGAGAGCTAGCAGCAACAACGTACAACAATTTTCCTTTCCTAGGAACCAGGTCAGCTCGTTGGAGGTTAAAAAGGAAAGTGAGGCTGGGTCGGTGGCTCATGCCTGTAATCCCAGCACTTTGGGAGGCCAAGGCAGGAGGATCGCCTGAGGTCAGGAGTTTGAGACCAGCCCGGTCAACATGGTGAAACCCCGTCTCTACTAAAAATACAAAAATTAGCTGGGCGTGGTGGCGGACACCTATAATCTCAGCTACTTGGGAGGCTGAGGCAGGAGAATTGGCTAAACCCGGGAGATGGAGGTTGCAGTGAGCCGAGATTGTGCCATTACACTCCAGCCTGGCCAACAAGAGTGAAACTCCATCTAAAAAAAAAAAAAAGAACAAAAGAAGGAGAGTGAGTGAAGAAGATGCAGGAATTGTTGGTATGTGAGCATAAAATGCCCAGGTGTTCAGAGCAATTAATGGGATCAGCTTAAAAATAGTTTTTAATCTTCTAAGCCTAGAAAGACCTCTGGGAAGAGAAATAGAAGGAGAGAAAGAGGCTGAGAGGCTAAAAAAGGCTTAGCTCAGATGCGGGTGGGAGAAACAGGACCTCTCATCTAGAGGCAGGCTGATGGTTTAAAAACTCTGTGGGCCAGGCGCAGTGGCTCATGCCTGCAATCTTTGTGCTTTGAGGGGGCCTCAAGAGGGGGGATCACTTGAGGCCAGGGGTTTGAGACCAGCCTGGACAACATAGCAAGACCCCCATCTCTACAAAAAATGAAAAAAATTAGCTGGATGTGGTGGCAGACACGTGTGGTCCCAGATACTGTGGAGGCTGAGGCAGGAGGATCGCTTGAGGCCAGGAGTTTGAGGCTACAGTGAGCTGTGATCATGCTATTGCACTCCAGTCTGGGTGACAGAGCGACACCTTCTCAAAAAAAAAGCAAAAAACCCCAAAAGTTTTCTGAATCTGTATTCTGGGAAAGTAGAATTTGAACTATCAAGACTCGGGGAATTCAGGACAAGAGTTATGGAATTTTGGAACTCACATTATGGCTGAGAGGAATTTGCTGGAGACAGCTGAAAGTCAGAAATCTTTCAAGTGGGTTTCTCCAGCTGGGGCAAATATGGAAAAGAAGAGGGAAGTTTTCCCTGGAGGCAGATGTTCCGGGATAAAGCAAAGGCTTTCCAGAATGGAAGGAAGATGCAGTAGCCACAGAAACAGGGATGTTGCCCAGGAAGAAAAAGAAAAAAAAAAGCCTTAAGAACTTGCAGAGGCCGGGTGCGGTGGCTCACGCCTGTAATCCCAGCACTTGGGGAGGCCGAAGAGGGTGGATCACCTGAGGTTAGAAGTTCAAGACCAATCTGGCAAAACCAGTATCTGTTATCCCCATTAACCGGATTTCTGCCTAAATGAGTTATCATTCTAGAATTTACAAAAAATAACCTTATTCACCAACTCTTATAGCTATTATAACCGTACTCAATCTATACTTCTATATATACCTAATTTATTTCACCTCATAACACTATTTCCCACATCCAATAACACGAAAATAAAATGACAGTTCGAAAACACAAAACCTACACTATTCTTACCTTCATTTATTACCTCTTCCATCCTCCTCCTGCCTATCTCTTCACTGCTACTGACTCTGACTTAGAAATTTAGGTTACGCCAGGCTTGGTGGCTCACACCTATAATTCCAGCACTTTGGGAGGCCTAGGCAGGTGGATCACCTGAGGTCAGGAGTTCAAGACCAGCCTGGCCAACATGGCAAAACCTCATCTCTACTAAAAATACAAAAAAAAAAAAAAAAAAAAATTAGCTGGGCATGGTGGTGGGTGTCTGTAATCCCAGCTACTCGGGAGGCTGAGGCAAGAGAATCGTTTGAACCTGGGAGTCGGAGGTTGCAGTGAGCCGAGACTGCACCACTGCACTCCAGCCTGGGTGACAGAGTGGAACTGTGTCTCAAAAATAAATAAGAAATTTAGGTTAAATGAGACCAAACACCTTCAAAGCCCTTAGTAAGTAAATTATACTTAATTTCTGTAACAAATCTAAGGACTGCAAGACTCTATCCTGCATCAGTTGAATGCAAATCAACCACTAAGCTAACCTTTTGTTAGACTGGTGGGGCCCAAACCCATGAACATTTAGTTAACAGCTACACACCCTAGTCAACCGGCTTCAATCTACTGGAAGGAGAAAGGCAGGAGGAGCTTAGGAAGGATTGAAACTGATGCTTTGAATTTGCAATTCAATGTGAGATATCACCTCAGGGCTGGTGAAAAGAAGCCTTTGACCTCTGTCTTTAGATTTACAGTCTAATGCTTGCTCAGCCATTTTACCCTTACACCCATGTTCACTCCTCGCTGATTGTTTTCAACTAACCACAAAGATATAGGAACACTATACCTATTATCTGGTGCATGAGCAGGGATAGTAGGCGTTGCCTTAAGCCTCCTAATTTGAGCAGTCCTGGGCCAGCCAGGAACTCTGCTGGGAGACGATCAAATCTCTAATGTTATTGTTGCCCCTACGAATCTGTTATAATATTCTTGATAGTTATATTAATCATAATTGGAAGTTTCGGCAACTGGCTAATTCCCTTGATAATTGGTGCACCCGATACGGCGTTCCCCGCATAAATAACATGAGCTTCTGACTTATCCTCCAATCCTTTCTTTTCTCTCTTTTTTTTTCCAATGCAGAATTTCGCTCTTGTTCCTCAGGCTGGAGTGCAATGGTGTGGTCTCGGCCTACCGCAACCTCCGCCTCCTGGGTTCAAGTGATTCTCTTGCCTCAGTCTCCTGAGTAGCTGCGATTACAGGCATGTGCAACCACGTCCGTAATTTTGTAGTTTTAGTAGAGATGGGGGTCTCTTCATGTTGGCCAGGCTGATCTCAAACTCCTGACCTCAGGTGATCCTCCCACCTTGGCCTCCGAAAGTGCTGGGATTACAGGCTTGAGCCGCCGTGCTGGGCTTCCCCCCATCCTTTCTGCTTCTCCTTGCATCCTCAGTAGCAGAGGCAGGCGCTGGAACTGGCTCAACAGTTTATCCCCCTTTAGCAGGGAACCTAGCACAGGCCGGAGCCTCCGTGGACTTGACCATCTTCCTGCTTCACTTGGCAGGTGTCTCCTCTAAGGGGCCATCAACTTTATTACCACAATCATCAACATAAAACCCCAAGCCATATCCCCAGATCAGACACCCTTTTCGTTTGATCCGTCCTCATTACAGCAGTCCTTCTACTCCTACCCCTCCCAGTCCTAGCCGCTGGCACTACTGTATTATTAACTGACCGCAACCTCAACCCTTCTATTTTTTGACTCTCCTGGCGGAGGTGACCCTATCCTGTACCAACATTTATTTTGATTTTTGGTCACCCTGAGGTCTATATCCTCATCCTACCAGGGTTCGGGATAATTTCCCACATTGTGACATATTATTCTGGAAAAAAGGAGCCATTTGGTTGCATGGATGTAGCATGAGCTATAATATCAACTGGCTTCTTAGGGTTTATTGTATGAGCCCTCCGTATATTTACAGTAGGAACAAATGTAGACACATGCACATACTTCACATCCGCTACTATCATTATTGCTATCCACACTGGCGTTAAAGTATTTAGCTGACTAGCTACCCTGCACATGGTAACACCAAATGATTCCCCGCAATACTCTGAGCCCTAGGGTTTATTTTCCTCTTCACAGTAGGAGGACTGACCGGCATCATATTAGCTAACTCGTCACTAGATATTGTCTTTCTTACACAACAATATTATGTTGCAGCCCACTTCCACGATATCCGATCAATAGGGGCAGTGTTTGCCATTGTAGGCGGCTTTGTCCACTGATTCCCCCTATTTTCAGGCTCTACACTCAAGCCCATGCCAAAGTCCACTTCACTATTATATTTATAGGTGTCCATTTAACTTGCTTCTCACAGCATTTCCTTGGCCTCTCCTGTATACCTGGACATGAGTCCTGCTCTCCTGATGTGTAGACTGCATGAAATATGATCTCATCTGTAAGCTCATTTATCTCACTAATAGCAGTCAGGTTAATAATTTTTATAATCTGAGAGGCCTTTGCTTCAAAACGAGAAGTACTAATAATTGAACAACCATCAACTGACCTAGAGTGACTTTACAGCTGCCAGCCACCTTATCACACATTGGAGGAACCAGTCTATGTGAAAGTTTGCACGAGAAAGGAAGGCCTCAAATTCCCAGAGACTGGTTTCAAGCCAATCCCTTACCCTCTATGACTTTCTCTGTAAAATATTAGTACAGTTATTACATAACTTTGTCAAAGTTAGTTCATAGGTGAAACCCTATATATCTTTTTCTTGGAAACACAGTCTCGCTCTGTCGCCTGGCTGGAGCACAGTGGTGTGATCTTGGCTCACTATAACCTCTGACTCCCTGGTTCAAGTGATTCTCCTGCCTCAGTCTTCCAAGTAGCTGGGATTACAGGCACCATACTCAGCTAATTTTTGTATTTTTAATAAAGACAGGATTTCACCATGTTGGCCACACTGGTCTCGATCTCCTGACTTCGTAATCCCCCCCACCTTGGCCTCCCAAAGTGCTGGGATTACAGGCATGAACCACCATGCCCAGCCTAAATCCTATATATCTTAATGGCCCATCCATTTCAGCTATTTCAGCTAGGTCTCGAAGACGCTACATCCCTTCTTATAGAAGAACTACTCACTTTTCATGACCTCGTTCTTAAAATTAATTATCTTTCTGATTAGTTCCCTGGTCCTATATATTATTTCCCTAGTACTGACAACAAAATTGACTCATACCAGCACCATTAGATGCCCAAGAGGTGGAGACTGTGTGAACTATCCTGACCTTCACTGCCCTCCCCTTTCTAGGTATTCTACACAGGACAGACAAAATTCATAGCTCCTCCCTCATGTCAAAACAATTGGCCACCAATGGTACTGAAGCTATGAGTGGACAGATTCCGAAGATGTAAGCTTTGATTCTTACATGACTCCAACAACAGACTTAAAACCAGGAGAACTGGGACTCCTTGAAGTTGATAACCGAACAGTTCTCCCAGTGGAAATCCCTAATCGTCTATTAATCTCATCCGAAGATGTCTTGTGCTCACGAACTATCCTGTCACTGGGTCTCAAAACAGATGCAATCCCTGGACGCTTAACTTAAACCACCTTAAGCGCTACATGGCCAGGCCTTTACTACGGCCAATGCTCAGAAATGTGTGGGTCCAACCCCAGTTTTATACCTATCGTGCTAGAATTAGTTCCCTTAAAATGCTTAGAAACCTGGTCAACATCTACACTATCATATCACTGTAAAGCGAATCTAGCATTAACCTTTTAAGGTAAAGCCTGAGGAGATCAAAGCTCCCTCTATAGTGAAATAGTGAAATGCCTCAGCTAGATACTTCCACATGGTCCATTGTTATCCTATTGATAACTCTAATTCTTTTCTATATTCTCCAGTTAAAAGTACCAAATTTCGCTTATCATCTACCCCCTACACCAAAAACAACCAAAGCGCAGAAACCCCTTGAGAATTAAAATGAATGAAAATGTATTCGCCTCTTTTGTTACCCCAACAATTGTAACATTGATCATTTTATTTCCTACTATACTATTTCCAACCCCCAGTCATTTAATGAACAACTGACTCACTTCCACTCAACAATGACTAATCCAACTTGTACCAAAACAAACAATAATAATTAATCATGTTAAGGAGTGAACCTGACCCCTTACACTGACCTCCCTGGCGAAACTCCGTGTCTACTACAAATACAAAAATTACTCAGGCATGGTGGTGTGCGCCTGTCATCCCAGCTACTCAGGAGGCTGAGGCAGGAGGATTGCTTGAATCCGGGAGGCAGAGGTTGCAGTGAGCTGAGATCATGCCTCTGCACTCCAGCCTGGGTGACAGAGCAAGACTCCATTTCAAAAAAAAAAGAAAAAAAAAAATAACCTGCAGATTTGATGAATTACAGAGAGAAAGGGATACGTCTAGAAAAGGGTGACAGGCACAAAGCCATACCAATTGGTATGACTTTGGACAACTGGTATGGTTGATTGACAGGCTGGAAAAGCAAAAACCATACAGGCTTGTTGGTTTCACTTTTGCTTTTTTTTTTTTTTTGATAATCCTTTCACTAAGCTAATATAAACTTCTTATTTATGGCTGATAATAGCAACTTGGATCTCGAATATATGGACACTGGGTTTAGGAAACATGATGTCTACTTGGGAATTAATGTTAAGGCTGTGAACTACTCTAATGGACAGATCTGGTTTGGGGATTAAGTGATTTTTCTAAATATTGTGGATTTGGGCCTCATGTTATTGTATTGTGTTTCCTGATAATTCCTTGAAATGCTGGAAAGATTGGGCATTCGAGAAATGGGGGTTATCACATTTTGAAGGTGTTGATGTTCCTGCGGGAAATATTCCAGTCTGGGAGAGCACTGAAAAAGAAACGCAGGCCCCAAAGGCACTCCTTTGGCCAGGGCTCAGCAGAATCAGAGGAAAGGAGAAAAGTAAGGAAACCGAGTGAAATGATACTTAGTCTTCAATTGCTCTGAATTGATCCAAATAAATAGAGAGAAAATATTAACATAGACTTTTTTTTTTTTTTTTTTTTTTGAGACAGGGTCTTGCTCTGTTGCCCAGGTTACAATACAGTGGCATGATCATAGCTCACCGCAGCCTCAAACTCCTAAGCTCAAGCGATCCTCCCACCTCAGCCTTCTGAATAGTTGGGACTACAGGCACACATCACTATGCCCAGCTAATTAAAAAAAATTTTTTTATAGAGATGGGGTCTTGCTTTGTTGCCCAGGCTGGTCTCGAACTCAGCCTCAAGCGATCCTCTCACCTCAGCTTCCCAAGGTCCAGGTATGAGCCACTGTGCCTGGCCTTTAAATAGATTTTTACCTTACTTGCCTTGTGGTAAAAGAATTTGGTATGCATAATACCTGATTCTCAAAAATATTTTCAGGTTTGTGAACTAATGCCTGTTTATTTTTGTAAATATCCCATGAATTCTAGAGAACAATATTCATGCATTGAATATAAATTGTGAGATGAGTTGCTAATTTTTTTTTTTTTTTTTTTTTGAGACAGAGTCTCACTCTGTTGCCCAGACTGAAGAGCAGTGGTGTGATCTTGGCTCACTGCAACCTGCGCCTTCCAGGTTCAAGCGATCCTCCTGCCTCTGCCTCCTGAATACCTGGGATTACAGGCACATGCTGCCACACCAGCTAAAATTTTTTTTTTTTTGAATTGTTAGTAGAGATGGGTTTTCACCACGTTGGCCAGGCTGATCTCAAACTCCTGACCTCAGGTGATCCGCCCGCCTCAGCCTCCTAAAGTGCCAGGATTACAGTCTTGAGCCACCCCACCCGGGCTGGGTTGTTAATATTTTTATGTCCTTTTTTATTTGCTGGCCCTCCCTTTTACTTACAATGTGTCCCGTAGGATATCCTGTTTTATGTGGAGTTCTTAAGTTCTGCTCTTTTACTTTGCATGGACTCCAAGCCTAGTCCCTTATGCCCTTAGGTGTGGCTACTAATCTCCAAAATTCTAGATTCTTAGAATCAGCATTTTCCCCAAACAACCCCACTTTGGCATTTGCTTAGAAGTCTGTTGTTATAAAACATTTTTTTTGCCCTTGGAGATTTTTCTTATTTTCTTGTAGGCTCAGCAATGCATTGACAATATGTTTATTGTAATTCTCCCATCATCTGACTGTTTTGTGGTAGAATGTTCTTTCAAAATATCTAAAGCACCAGACTATCAGATGCAGGATTCTGTAGATATAGTTTTTTTTTTAAATAGGGACAGGGTCTTGTTCTGCCACCCAGGCTGAAGTGTAGTGCCATGATCATAGCTCACTGTAACCTCGAACCCCTGGGCTTAAGTGGTCCTCCTGCTTCAGCCTCCCAAGTAGCTGAGACCACAGGGACACACCACCATGCCCACCTAGGCTAATTAAAACTTTTTTTTTTTTTTAAGAAATGGGGTCTCACCATGTTGTCCAGGCTGGTCTTGAACTTCTGGCTTTAAGCAATTATCTGGCCTCTGCCTCCCAGAATTCTCTAGATATCCTTTCTGAGCAAATAATAGGTGGAGAGTTCCCTCTCACCTTTCCATGTAGGGCAGGAGAAAACATAGTCCTCAAGAATACTCAGTGATCTTTGCTTCTAGTTGAGAAGCAGGACAGGACATAGAGCTCTTCTGGATGGGAGAAGCAAGAAGATTAGTGTTACCTTCTCTCCAACCTCTATTTTTTTGTTTTTGAGTTAGGGTCTTGTCCCCCCAGCCGCCCCATCATGGCTCCCCCAGCCACACTGCAGCTGCAACCTCTTAGGCTCAAGCAATTCTCCTACCTCAGCCTCCCAAGTAGCTGGGACCACAGGTGCACACTACCATGCCTGGCTAGTTTTTTGTTTTTTTTTTTTTTTGATGAAATCTTGCTCTGCTGCCCAGGCTGCAGTGCAGTGATGTGATCTTGGCTCACAACAAACTTCGCCTCCTGGGTTCAAGTGATTCTCCTGCCTCAACCTCCCAAGTAGCTGGGACTACAGGTGCCTGCTACCATGCCCAGCTAATTTTTGTATATTTGGTAGAGACGGGGTTTTACCACATTGACAAAGCTGGTAGGTCTTGAACTCCTGACCTCAGGTGATCCACCTGCCTTGGACTCCCAAAGTACTGGGATTACAGGTGTGAGCCACGGTGCCCGGTCCTATTTTTTTTATTTTTTGTAGAGATGGGGGTCTCACTATGTTGCCCAGGCTAGTCTCTAACTCCTGTCCTCACATGATCCTCCTGTCTTGGCCTCCCAAAGTGCTGGAATTACAGGCGTGAGCCACTGTTCCTGGCCCTTCTTGCAGGATCTCAAATTTCATGTCAATTTTGTGATACTGTTTTCTTGCATCTTTCATCTTTGCACGGAGATCTTTCTTTTCACATTTTAAAGAATTATACTTTAAGTTCTGGGGTACATGTGCAGGTCGTGCAGGATTGTTACATAGGTATACACGTGCCACGGTGGTTTGCTGCCTCTATCCCCCCATCACCTATATTAGGTATTTCTCCTAATGTTGTCCCTCCCCAATCCCCCCCACCCCCTGCTATCCCTCCCCTAACTCCCCACCCTGCAGCAGACCCCAGTGTGTGATGCTCCCCTCCCTGTGTCCATGTGTTCTCATTGTTCAACACTCACTTACGGAGAACATGCGGTGTTTGGTTTTCTGTTCTTACGTCAGTTTGCTGAGAATGATGGTTTCCAGCTTCACCAATGAGCTGCAAAGGGATCCTCATCCTTTTTATGGCTGCGTAGTACTCCATGCTGCATATGTGCCACATTTTCTTCATCCAGTCTACCATTGATGGGCATTTGGCTTGGTTTCAAGTCTTTGCTTGGAAACAGTGCCGCAATGAACATACATCGCACAGAGATCTTTTAAGGAGGAATTTCAAAGAAAGGAAGAATGTTAATGACAGTACACTTAGAAGGAACTAGAGGGAAGAGAGAGAATGAAGGACACAAAAGGAATAAGAACAAAATGAGAGACAAAATAGGTCTAGGTTTAGACATCAGCTGTACAGTACAAATAAGAGCCTGTTGGCATGAGTACATGATATGCCCTGGCCCCTTAGATTTTCAGAAAGGACCCCTTTCATAATTTGTTAATGGCAATATAGACAGATAAAGTCACAATGGATTGATTTCCTATTGTGTTTATGCTCTGATTTTGGGGCTTTAGGGACTAGGGTTCAAAAATATATAAGGGGCTGAGTGTGGTGCCGAGGCGTGTGGATTGCCTGAGTTCGAGACTGGTCTTGACAACATGGGGAAACCCCGTCTCTACTTAAAAAACTACAAAAATTAGCTGAGTGTGGTAACACATGCCTGTAGATCCCAGCTACTTGGGAGGCTGCAGCAGAAGAATCGCTTGAACCCGGGAGGCAGAGGTTGCAGTGAGCCAAGATCACACCATTGCACTCCAGCCTGGGCGACACAGCATGACTCCCTCTCAAATAAAACCCACCAACCAAGCAAACAAACAAACAAAACATATGAAATACGTTAAGTGCTTATAATTGAGTTTGTTGGAGAAGATGCAAACAGTGATATGAACAGTATACCTCAGCCTGTGATCCCCGCCGACTTCACTATTAAAGTGGTGTCAGGGTTCATCCAAGGCAAGTTCATTACGAGACAAGGGAGTCAAATAAAGGCTTCGGAGACCATTAACCAGGTGTAGTGGCTCACACCTGTCATCCCAGCACTTTGAGAGGCTGAAACGCGAGGATCACTGGAGCCCAGGAGTTTGAGGCTGCAGTGAGCTATGATCGAGACACTGCACTTTAGCCTGGGCAACAGAGCATGACTCGGTCTCTTAAAAATAAAAAAAAAGTCTTCAGGGAAAGAGAGATGGACAGGGTCAGGGACAGCAACTGCCCTTAAAGGATGGATTTCATTCTAGAGCATCCAAGAGAAAGGCAGAGGCAAACTCTCTACATGGAGGAACTGTCTGGTGGGTTTCCCACTCCTGATGTTTTCCCTACTCTTGCCTGCTATGGGGCAGTTCGCTCTCATGATGTAGATTCTCACGTATTCTCTTTCTCCGTCTTCCCCAACAGTTTTTAAAACCTCCTATAGGCCTGGCGCAGTGGCTCACTCCTGTAATGAGGCCAAGGCTGGTGGATCACCTGAGGTCAGGAGTTCCAGGGCAGCCTGACCAACATGGTGAAACCCTGTCTCTACCAAAAATACAAAAATTAGCTGGGCATGGTGGCGTGTCCCTGTAATCCTAGCTACTGGGGAGGCTGAGACAAGAGAATTGCTTGAATCTGGGAGGTGGAGGTTGCAGTGAGCCAAAATTGCACCACTGCATTCCAGCCTGGGCAACAGGGCGAGACTCCATCTCAACAGCAACACCCCCCCCACCCCCATAGGCCAGGCCCGGTGGCTCATGCCTGTAATCCCAGCACTTTGGGAGGCTGAGGCAGGCAGATCACTTGCAGTTAGGAGTTTGAGACCAGCCTGGCCAACATGGTAAAACCCTGTCTCTACTAAAAATACAAAAAGTAGCCAGGCGTGGTGGCGCATGTCTGTAGTCCCAGCTACTTGGGAGGCTGAGGCAGGAGAATTGCTTGAATCCAGGAGGCAGAGGTTGCAGTGAGCTGAGACAGCACCATTGCACTCCAGCATGGGAGACGGAGTCAGATTTCATCTCCAAAAACAAAACAAACAACCACCATCTTCTGTAATTATAATGCTACTAGTTCTTGGTTGGTCAGTAGGTACTTCATACCATAATTAGAGTATGAGCAATGCATGGAAATGCATAAGCTTTTCATGAACGGTAATGATTAAGAAACAGTTGTTGATTTCAATTTTTCTATAATTTGCAACTTTCTAATTCAGTGAAATACCTTCACTGAATAATTAGTTGGTATTTGCAAATGCTTAGCACTCTCTAGAGAAAGGTGCTCTATTACTATAAAGAAAAGGGCCTCTGGTGTCAAGCTCAGTACCTCTGAGCCTGGAAGGATCAATTAACTAACTAAATAAATTCCTAGAACAAAAGTTGATTTGATGGTTTGTTACACAGAGGAGTCAAGGTAAAGAAACAATAGTCACAAGTGATTTACCCTGGAAAAAGAGGAAGGCCTCTATGAAACAGCAAGAGTGAGAAGATTCTTAATTTTCATCTTTTAAAAAACTTAAAATATATATATATATATTTTTTGAGACAGAGTCTCACTCTGTTGCCCAAGCTGGAGCATAGTGGTGCGATCTCGGCTTACTGCAATCTCTGCCTCTCGGGTTCAAGTGTTTCATGTGCCTCAGTCTCCTGAGTAGCTAGGATTACAGGCACCCACCACCATGCCTAGCTAATTTTGGTGTTTTTAGTAGAGATGGGGTTTCACTATGTTGGCCAGGTTGGTCTTGAACTCCTGACCTTAAGAGATCTGCCTGCTTCGGCCTCCCAAAGCACTGGGATTGCAGTTGTGAGTCACCATGCCCGGCCTCATCTTGTTTTTGATGATAGTTTTACCAACGTCTGCAAAGGGGAACGTGGGATTTTAAGCCACTTTTGTGTGAGGATGAGAGGCTTTATCTGTCATTCCTGTGCATAATTTGGTGCATGTTTTAACACAGCGAGAGTGGCTATCAGAACCAAGTTCTAGTAGGTAAAAGCTCAAGGCAGATGAAATGTCTTTTAAAATAAATGTACGCCATTTGATGGTAGCTTGAGAGATTACAAAAATCAGACATATATTGTAAAAGAACGACTCTTTTCTTTGTTTTTTTGAGACAGAGTCTCACTGTGATTCCCAGGCTGGAGTGCAGTCTCGCGATCTCACCTCACGGCAACCTCTGCCTCCCGGGTTCAAGTGATTCTCCTGCCTCAGCCTCCCAGGTAGCTGGGATTACAGGCATAAGCCACCACAACCAGCTAACTTTTGTATTTTTAGTAGACACAGCGTTTTGCCATGTTGGCCAGGCTGGTCTCGAACTCCCGACCTCAGGTGATCCACCCACCTTGGTTTTCCAAAGTGCTAGGATTTCAGGCATGAGCCACCGTGTCCGGCCCTGGGCTTGATTTTCTAAGTAGCTCATCTCCGAGGTTTCCAGCCATCACTCATGGGTCTATTTTTACCACAAACTTGCTTCCCCCCAGGCGAGTGCCAACTCTTCCTCCTCTTATTCTGTTTCTGCTGGAAATTCCAACACTTCTTTTTCAGGTTAAGGGTTTGAAAACATCATTTTAGAGAAAGTGTTCTGTTTTGAAATGCCCTTAAGGAATATAGTTAGAGGTGGCTGTATTAATTCCAGTGCTAATTCCTCTAATTAGCTTGAGCTGCTATGAGAAATACCACAGACTGGCTGGCTTAGAAACAACAGAGGCGTATTTTTCACAGTTCTGCAGGCTGAAAGTCCACGATCAGGATGTCAGCATGGCTGGGTTCTGATCAGCCTTGCCTTCTGGGTTACAGCCAGCCAACTTTGTGTTGTATCCCACATGGCCAAAACAGAGCGAGTCATTTCTCTGGTATCTTCTTCTTTTGCAATGGCGCAATCTTGGCTCACTGCAACCTCTGCCTCCCTGGTTCAAGTGACTCTTCTGCCTGAGCCTCCCAAGTAGCTAGAATTACAGGAATGTAGCTAACTTTTTTGTATTTTTAGTAGAGATGGGGGTTTCACCACGTTGGCCAGGCTGCTCTTGAACCCCTGACCTCAGGTGATCCTCCTGCCTCGGCTTCCCAAAGTGCTGGGATTATAGGCGTGAGCCACAGTGCCCGGCTTTTTTTTTCCAATTAAAATTTTTGGACAGGGTCTTGCTCTGTCACCTAGGCTGGAGTGCAGTGATACGATCATAGCTCATTGCAGCTTTGAACTCCTGGGTTCAAGTGATTCTCCACCTCAGCCTCCCGAGTAGCTGGGACCACAGGCACACGCCACCATGCACAGTTAATTTTTAAATTATTCATTTTTAGAGATGGGGTCTCACTGTGTTGCCCAGGCTGGTCTCGAACTCCTGGCCTCAAGCGATCCTCACACCTCAGCCTCCCAAAGTGATGGGATTACAGGCTTGAGCCACTGCGCCCAGGTTGGCCTCTTCCTCTCTCATTCATGAGGACTTAATTCTTATGACCTAGTGACCTCCCCAGAGCCTCACCTCCAGATACCACCATACTGGGGATTAGATTTCAACGTATGCATTTTGGAGGTGACACAAACATTCCACTCATAACACCATTTTTCACATGAAGCAAAAGAGGGCCAGAGAACTTGTAACTCATGTCAAAGCCATGTGTGTGTAAAGTAATTTTAAGAGTGCCTGACATGCAGCAAATGAGCAATACCATTATGTAGAATTACTTAACTTGCCAAGCGTCAAAGCTCAGGAAACCTAAGATGGGCCAAGTCGCGAGACGACGGTCTGTGGACACAAAGAAAATTCACCAGGGCTGGGCGCGGTGGCTCACATCTCTAGTCCCAGGACTTCGGGAGGCCAACGTGGGTGGATCCCTTTAGCTCAGGAGTTTGAGAGACCAGCCTGGGCAACATGGCAAAACACTGTCTCTACTAAAAATACAAAAATTAGCTGGGTGGGGTGGCATGCACCTGTAGTCCCAGCTACTTGGAGACTGAGTGGGAGGATTTCGAACCCGGGAAGTGGGGGTTGCAGTGAGCCAACATTGCGCCTCTGCCTCCAGCCTGGGAGACAGAGCAAGACCCTGTGCAAGAAAAAAAAAAAAAAAAAAAGAAGAAGAAAACGGTAATATTTTTAGGGCACCTTGGGGTTGCTTGGGCCCAGAGACGAAGGGCCCATGGCTCATCTACTACCCTGGCAGCTGAGAGATCAACACCTTACCTTCCTATAACCCATTGTGTGAAGCCCAGGTGAAACATTTGGGAATAGACTTTGAGAGATAACAGGAACTTTGCCTGAAAGGTTATGGTGACTGGCAAACAGGTGACTCAGGCAGCCAGGCTGTCAGTGCCACTGAGGCCCAGCGAGGTGTGGCTGGGTGTGCCATGGACTGCATTCTATGCAGAGCTACACCAAGCCTGAGCGCAGGTGCCACTCAGGCTTGAAGTGCAGTGGTACGATCATAGCTCACTGCAGCTTTGAACTCCCAGGCTGAAGCGATCCTCCTGCCTCAGCCTCCACAGTAACTGGGACCACGGGCACACGCCACCACACACAAATAATTTTTAAATTATTCATTTTTTTTTTTTTTTTTTTGAGATGGAGTCTCACTCTGTCGCCCAGGCTGGAGGGCAGTGTTGTGATCTCTGCTCACTGCAACCTCCGCCTCCTGGGTTCAAGTGATTCTGCTGCCTCAGCCTCCCAAATAGCTGGGATTATAGGTGCCTGCCACCATGCCTGGCTAATTTTTTTGTATTTTTAGTAGAGACAGGGTTTCTCCATGTTGGTCAGGCTGGTCTCAAACTCGTGACTTCATGATCTGTCTGCCTTGGCCTCCCAATGTGCTGAGATTACAGGCATAAGCCACTGCACCTGGCCTAAATTATTCTTTTTTAGAGATGGGGTCTCACTGTGTTGTCCCAGGAGGCTGGAACAGACATGAGCACTCCCCAGGGAGACTGTGGGAAGGTGGGGCTTCATTCTAGGGTGTTTCCTGACTTGGGATAGAATTGGTCTCAGAGCTGAGGGTAGAGCCAAGCTGCCCATGGAGCAGATGACAGGTGGGCACAGGCAGGCAGGAAGTAGTGGGTGGACTTGCCTCTGGCTGTGGTCAGTATTTTTCCCTGACCACACATGGTCGTTTCTTTTAAGCATCTCAGTAGGTAGAGTGGGCAGTGTCTCTGTGGGTGGCACTCAGGAGATGTGCCAGTCCCCTCCTCCAGAGCCTCCTTTCCAACCCAGAATCTTCCCTCCAAGCAGCAACTCAGCCAGATTTTCCTTCCTTGTTCTCCATAAAGCTTCCCATTAGCCACAAACAACTCGGTGATGCGCCATCTCCAACCTTACCTTCTTACCAGAATTATTTTTCTTTCCTACAGTTATTATAAAAGTAATAGATTTTGCCTTGGAAAATAATATGGAAAATATAGAAAATTAGCTGGCTAATTATTTTTATCTTTATTTTTATTTTTATAGAGACGAGGTCTCCCTATCTTGCCCACGCTGGTCTTGAACTCCGGAGCTCAAGTGATCCACAGTGTACCCAGGTAACAAACCTGTGCACATACCCCCTGAATCTAAAGTAAAAGTTGAAAAAAAAAAAAAGAAAGATATTCCACCAATGGAACAATGGAATAACACAAGATCAAAAAGGATCAAGATATTAAAATAAACACACTGGAATATCAAAGGATTAAGAGGATCCCTGCGGCTCTCTAAATATTTTGTAAAAGTCATGCTTTTTATGATTGTGTCGAAGATGTTGTAAAGGGTGATTTATTTATATTAACATAAAATTTCGTTGGAAAAATTGTGCCCCAGTCAACCCTTAAATCCTTTTGACTTTAAGAATATGGTTGGGGTTTTAACCTACATTTTTAATATACAACAAAATCATTGCTTCTTTTATTTTCATTTCTTTTTACAAGATGAAGTCACATTTAAAACATTTTCACTTTTGACATTGAGATTTTGGTCTCTGTTTGAAATGCCTTTACTTTTCTTTTCTTTTCTTTTTTTTGAGACAGAGTTTTGATCTTGTTGCCCAGGCTGGAGTGCAGTGGCTCGATCTCGGCTCACAGCAACCTCTGCCTCCCACGTTCAAGTGATTCTCTTGCCTCAGCCTCCGGTGAAGCTTGGACTACAGGCACACGCCACTAAGCCCAGTTAATTTTTTTTTTTTTTTTTTTTTTTTTTGGTAAAGACGGGTTTCACCATATTGGCCAGGATGGTCTTGATCTCTTGACCTTGTGATCTGCCTGCCTTGGCCTCCCAAAGTGCTGGGATTACAGGCGTGAGCCACTGCACCCGGCCCTAAGTGCATTTTCTTTAAGAGGCCCTTTTCTGTTACCAAAAATCCAGGGACCTTTCTGTATGTGTTGTTCTGTGTTATTAACGACCAATGCAATGTAAGTTTTTAGCCGGACTTGCTGGCTCATGTCTGTAATCCCAGCACTTTGGAAGGCTGAGGCGGGTGGATCATTTGAGCTCCAGAGTTCGAGACCAGCCTGGGCAAGCCAGGGAGACCCTGTCTCTATAAAAACAAAATAATTAGCTGGGCATGGTGGCATGCGCCTGTAGTCCCAGCTACTCAGGAGGCTGAGATGGGAGGATTGCTTGAGCTCAGGAATTCCAGGTTGCAGTAAGCCTTAATCATAGCACTATACTCCAGCCTGGGTGACAGAGTAGGATTTTGCCTCTAAAAAAAAAGTAAAAAGAGAAAAGAAATAGATGAGTATCAGTTCTAGACCCCTGAGATGTTCATCTCCGTGTAGATAGACGGTGGTCCATAATATTCTTGGTGGAACCGCTGGCAACTGAACATCATATTTAAAAGTCCTCTGGCATCTCTGGGCTGGGACCTTTCAACCCCGCCCCGTCTCCTCGCCATTTTCATTGATCAGGTAGAAAGAAAAACGGCGCAGGTGATGCCCTTTGGAGTTTGCATTGACTTCCTGCCGCCCTTTGGTGTCTGATGAAGGCCGCGTTTCCACGCAGTGGCTGAACCGACTGCTGGGCCGTGGGTTGAGAGGCTCCTGTTCGCCTTCTCTTGTCCGCATACTCTTGCTGTGACCGCCGTGCCGTTTGGCGCGTTCATCCTTTTTGCATGTGTGTGTTTTCCAAATTAGTAGTTTGCTCTTGTGTGTTGACCTTTTTAATATTCTGTATTTTGATTGGTTGGTCTTACCATTCTCTCTCATTTTCAGCCTGGCTAACTCTCCAGGGAAGAGGTGAAACAGCTATCCAATAAAAATAAAAAATACTGAAAAGGTCAAAATACGCTATTACAATAAATTACCATAACTCAAACAGGGAAGCAGGCATTAAAATTCTAATACATACAAGGATGGAGATTGGCATGAGAGTTGAAAATGGCATTGCATTAATGCATTTGGATGTCAGAGTTCACCCGGAAGAGAGTAAACATCCTAAAACCAGAGTCTGAACATTATTTTGTGAGTCTTCTACGCTGTCATACCCCGGCATTGTTGAAGAATAGAAATGCTGTCCTGAGCTGACGACTTTCACCATTTTTCCTTCTTCCCCAGCAGTGAGGACAAGAGGGGGAAAAAGAAAGAAAAAACTTTGTCTCTGCAAGATGAAACTCTTAAATCTGGCTTGCCAAGACTCCATTACAATTTATGGTTGGTCAAGACACAGGGCATTCATTTTATTTATTTTATCGTCTGGGTTCTACAGGCTGTCATTTGGCAGAAATGTCAGGTGCATAAGATAGAAGTGCATAGGTTGGGTAACATGGCAAGCTCCCCTCTCTACAAAGAATAAAAAAATAGGTGGGCATGGTGGCTGGTGCGTCCCTATAGTCCCAGGGAGGACTGAAGTGGGAGGATCACTTGAGCCTGGGAGATCAGGGATGCAGTGAGCCACGGTTGTGCCACTGTATTCCAGCATGGGTTACAGAGTAAGACCCTGTCTCAAAACATAATAACAATAGGCCAGGTGCAATGGCTCACGCCTGTAATCCCAGCACTTTGGGAGACCAAGGCAGGCGGATCACGAGGTCAAGAGATCGAGATCATCCTAGCCAACATGGTGAAACCCTGTCTCTACTAAAAATACAAAAATTAGCTGGGCGTGGTGGTGTGTGCCTGTAATCCCAGCTACTCGGGAGGCTGAGGCAGGAGAATCACTTGAACCCTGGGAAGTGGAAGTTACAGTGAGCTGAGACCACGCCACTGCACTCCAGCTTGGCAACAGAGTAAGACTCTGTGTCAAATAATAATGATAATAATAACAATGAAAAAAATGAAAAAGAAATAACAAGAGACCTAGTTCTAACACTGCCGTGGGCTTGCTGTGGCTAAGGCAGTTTCCCTAACACTCTTAACCTAGTTTGCCACATAAAAACATCAAAATCATTGTGAATATCACACAAGATATTGGGGATAAAGGTGCCTAACACAGGGTGTAGCACTTTGCAAGTCCCGAGCAATATAAACTATCTTTTTTCTCACCCCCTAAGCTCTGTGATCTTGGGCAGGTCTCTTAACCTCTCTGAGCCCTGGTTGCTATCTTTTTTCTAAAGCCAGAAGAAACCTCGTGGTCAAGTGCATGATTCAGTGACTTGCCAGGGAGTCCCTCTCTTCCCCTCCATTCCATGTGGGCAGCAAAGTTCAATGAATCAAATCTCCAACCTGCAAGGCCATTTCATGTTGGTTGGATCAATAGAAGCTCCATTTTTTTTTCCCTGAGATATCGCCAGCAGACATCACTTGGTGGCTACTGACAGCCGGGCAGCTGGCAGCTGTGGCCTGCTCACCTCTCCTGCCTGTCACCCTGTAATGATGGCAGACCCCTACAGGGGCAGAGTGTGCTATCAAATGCCTGACGGAACTTCAGGGGACAGGGCTTCTGCTCATGGGTGTCGCAATCTAATCGGCTCCTGCTCGAACAAATCATCTCTTAAGTGCTGGCGTGAAGAAAGCCGTGTTAATCTACTAAATCATAAACCTTCCCCGCAGTGTGACGCCGAGATCCAGACAGATACTAATCTGCAGCCATGCTGTCAGTTTTGGTTTTGACACCAACACTTCGAATTGCCAACAGAAAATCGTATTTGACATTTAATTCCAATCACACAGAAGCTTTCATTGAAAGTGCTGTCAGTTTACCTTTATTTGGGAGAAAAGGAGACAATATGCTCATGTCTCCCAGCAATTTTTTTTTCCCTTGGAGGAGGTGGGGGTGGAGGGGGGAGACAGGAAGAAAAATCAAACTTCAAATAATGTGCCAGCTGAAGAAGTGCTGTAATCCTCATGCCGCCCTGATGTTGAATCTACTCCCACGTGCCTTCGGTTTTCATATTCTCACATTTGCCACATTCCAGTCAATCTCCATCATTTTATACAGATTAGGCATTAATTCAGGTTAAATCGGGATTAATTAGTCAGTCTGAACCAGCCAGTGGCATCAATGCGCAGCAAGCATTTTTAAGTAATCTGTTCTTGTTTTGAGTCAGTATTTTCCAAGAGTGGGACTTCTGGAGAAAATTGCAATCAGGTATCAGATAGGACTGGTAATTTTAAAAAGCCAAATGTCAGTTTCAGCAATGTTTAAATCTCACCTGTCACTAGGATGCAAACTTTCATAACCTGAGGCCTGTGGGAAATAAAGGGACGGGTGGAGGGCTGGAGAGAGAGAATGTGTTCAGAGAGGAAGAGAACCAACCTAGAGGCTGGGTGCGGTGGCTCACATCTGCAATCTCAGCACTTCGGGAAGCCGAAGCAGGAGGATCTTTTGAAGCCAGGAGTTCAAAACCAGCCTGGGTAACACAGGGAGCACCCCCACCATCTCTACAGAATATAAAAAAATGAGCCAGGCGTGGTGGTGCCTGCCTGTAGTCCCAGCTACTTGGGAAGCCGAGGCAAGAGGATGGCTTGAGCCCATGAAGTCAAGGCTGCCAGTGAGCTTTGATTGCGCCACTGCACTCCAGCCTGGTGACAGTGAGACCCTGTCTGTGAAAAAAAAAAAGAACCAAAGAACCAGCCTTTCAAATCAAGAGTGGTTTAATTTGGGAGTGTTCCAGAACCAGCTGGAGGGCTGTCTAAAAGATAGATCTCAGTGGGTGTCACCAACTTTCTGATGCAGTAGAGCCCTGGAGTGGAGCCCCCAAATTTGCAGTTTTAACAAGTTCCCAGTTGATGCTGATGTTGCTGGCCTGGGATCACCCCACTTTGAGAATCACTGTTTTATAATCAGCATAGCCGGTGGCCTTTAGATAAGGCAGAATAGAAACGTACCCTGAGACTCAAAAGTGGGGCTGGGGAAACATTTACCTCCAAATCGAACAGAAAGCACATCCCCCTCTCTCCACACCCTTTATCCATCCCTTTATTTCCCACAGGACTCAAGTTGAGAAAGGTAGCATTTCAGTGGCAGTCAAGATTTAAACGTGGCTAAAATGGCTTTTTCTTTCTTTCTTTTTTTTTTTTCCATTTTGAGTCCTGTCTGATACTTGGTTGCAATTTTATCCAGAAGTCTCACTCTCAGAAAATGCTGACTCAAAATAAGAACAGATGATTTTAAAACGCTTGCTGGCACATTGATGCCACTGGCCTGCAGACTCGGCAGGGAGGTCAGAAGTACAGCCTCCAAACACGCCAGTATTTGAGGACTAAGGGACTGTATTAGTCTGTTCTCATGCTGCTGATAAAGACATACCTGAGACTGGGTAGTTTATAGAGAAAAAGAGGTGTAATGGACTCACAGTTCCATGTGGCTGGGGAGGCCTCACAATCATGGCAGAAGGTGAAAGTCACGTCTTCCATGGTGGCAGACAAGAGAGAAGAAGGACCAAGTGAAAGGGGTTTCCCCTTATAAAACCATCAGATCTCGTGAGATTTATTCATTACCATGAGAACAGTATGGGAAAAACTTGCGCTGATGATTCAATTATCTTTCACCCGGTCCCTCCCATAACACGTGGGAATTATGGAAGCTACAATTCAAGATGAGATTTGGTTGGGGACACAGCGAAATCGTATCTGGGATTAATTATGTGCTATAGCTGATCTTTTCCCATCTCACCTGTCATCTTCCCACATTTTGACTATTTTGGCAATACAGGAAGGTGTAGGGGCCACAGAGCAAACCCAAGGTAACTTATTTGGAGCACAAAATGAAATCAAAAGTGAAAGTCTTGGTAAGGATAATGCATGCTCATTATGTGTGGGAGAGGCTCTGATATAGTAGAAAGAGTACTACATCGGGATTCAGAAAATCTGAGTTAAGTTCCAGTCTTGGCTTTATAACTTAACTGTTACTTGAGATAGCTGAGCCTCCATTGTTTCATCTGTAAAAGGAGGTAGTGATACTTATTGCATGGAATTGCTCTGCAAGTTAAATGAGAAAGTACATTGTATTAGTCCATTTTTGCACTGCTATGAAGAAAGACCCAAGACTGGATAATTTATAAAGAAAAGAGGTTTAATGGACTCACAGTTCTGCATGACTGGGGAGGCCTCAGGAAACTTAAAATCATGGTGGAAGGGGAAGCAGCCATGTCTTATGTGGTGGCAGGCAAGACAGAGTGTGTGTGCAGGAGGAAATGTCAAACACTCATAAAATGAAACCATCAGATCTCGTGAGAACTCATTCAGTTTCACGAGTAAATCGTGGAGGAAACTGCCCCTGTCATCCAATGACCTCTCACCAGGTCCCGCCCTTGACACGTGGGGGTTATGGGGATCACAATTCAAGATGCGATTTGGGTGGGGACACAGAGCCTAACCAATATACTGCTTGACACAAAGTAGATGCTTAATAAATGCTTGCTTCCTCTCTTCCTTACAGATATCCCTCATCTAGGCCATTTTTTCCCCTTTAAGTTACATTGACTCTATTGTGGTTACAGAGCAGATAAATTGCTTCAGCTGTTCCATTAACATGGAGGTGATTTTGCTACTCTCCTTTGCACAGAGCAGAGGTCTATCTTTCTGTTTTGTTTTGTTTTGACTGTTCTTGTCAATAGAGATGGGATCTTGCTATGTTGCCCAGGCTTGGTCTCAAACTCCTGGCCTCAAATGGTCTTCCTCCTTAGTCTCCCAATGTGCTGGGATTATGGGCATGAGCCACTGCCTGGCCAGAGGTCTATCTTTATAAGAAGATCCTGAGAGGCCACGTGGCTCTCTGAGGATTTGGGCTGGAGAGGAAGGAAGAGAGAGATGATGAACGCGGGGTGTTGGATTGGGGTGGTAAAGGGAATAGGGAGGTGGTCTTCTCTCCTCTCTCTTCAGACTCTAGGATCCTCTGAATACCAGAGGATCTAAATGGCATCTAAAGCTTCCTGGGAGAGAAATGCTTAATCCTTGCAATGGGAATTCCACTCAGAGATGCTACTTGGAAGAAATACTCATGATTCTGCCACATATGGGGAGCTCTATTCCCATAGCAACAGAGGCAGAAAAAGGCAAAATCTCAACTGGGCTTGTGAGGCAGTGTGTTTTTTGGCTTCTTGATGGTAACTCTCCTGGGCTGACCTGAGCTTCCTAGCCCTTTGAATCTTGGTCACCCACCTGAGAATGCCAGACCACAATGGCTGCTGATCAGTGTTCATTCAGCAACTACTAGCTGAGGGCTTTCTCTGGGGGCTGGTTGCTATGGATACACAGATGCAATAAGATGCACTACCTATGTGGTACTTGCCCAAAAGGACTGGAGGGGCTGGTCGGGGCATTTGTAACCCCCCAAATTCAATTACAGTAAGAAATGTGTTATAATAGGACCAAATAACATGATCAGTGACTGAGAGGAAATGACTGATTCAGCAATAAGTAATCAGCACCCCCCCCCAAAATGGTGATGGATTGTGTTGAAGATCAGTGAGGTAGATGAGACATTTGGTGGCATCAGTGTAGAAAGCCAGGCTCAAGCTTAGAGCTGGATTTGTATGACAGGAGACTTGACCTTGAAAGGGAAGATTAGCAAAAGCATGGTGGTTGGCCAGGTATGGTGGCTCACACCTGTAATCTCAGCTACTTGGGAGGCCTAGGTGGGAGGGTCGCTTGAGCCTAGGAGTTCAAGATCAGTCTGGGCAACATAGTGAGACCCTATCTTTACCAACCCCCCCCCCCCCAACCAAATTAGCTAGGCATTGTGGTGCGCACCTGCAGTCCCAGCAATTTGGGAGGCTGATGCGGAGAATCGCTTGAGCCCAAGAGTTCAAGGCTGCCGCCTGGGTGAAAGAGGGAGACTCTGTCTACAACAAATAAACAAACAAACACCAACCTCAAAGCATGGTTCCTCTTTGTCCTGGAGGAATAGGTGTTTATCACCAGGGAGTAGTTCATCAAAACAAGGTCCGGATGGCCAGAGGCTCAGGTGCAGGTGTCAGTGGGGACAAAGCTCAGTTTTGAGAATGAGGCCACCTGTTCAGAGAAGGACTGACTGACGTCCAAAATGCTCGGAATATGGAAGTAGAGCTCCTTAATTCTCCCCATTTAAAGGCAAGAGTCGCTCAAAGGTCTTAGAGGGGCTGAGCCTTCCCTGGGGACCAGGAGGCTTCGGGAGGGCTGGGTGGGCAGGAATGAAGGAAAGCCCATATTATCACCACTGGCTGTGCTCTGCCTGAAGGTGGCAGGTGTATCAGATGAGACCTCGAGGGCCCTTAGACCTCTGTATTCCAGAAGTAGGTGGTTTGACAGTGAAGGAAGAAACTAGACAAAGATTCCGCTGGAGCCACTTGTGCTGTAAGACGGATCCCCACCCTTGGGCTGTGGACTGACACGGGTCCATAGGCTGCCAGGAGCCAGGCCGCACAGCAGGAGGTGAGTGGTGAGCAAGTGAGCAAAGCTTCGTCTGTATTTATAGCCACTCCCTGACTCTCGCATTCCTGCCTGAGCTCCACCTCCTGTTAATCAGGGGTAGCGTTAGATTCTCGCGCGAGCACAAAGCCTACCTTGAATTGCGCATGCGCGGGCTCTAGGTTGCGCGGGCTCTAGGTTGCGCGCTCCTTATGAGACCCTAACGCCTGATGATCTGTCACTGTCTCCCATCACCCCCAGATGGGACCATCTAGTTTCAGGAAAACAAGCTCAGCGCTGCCACTGATTCTACGTGACGGTGAGTTGTAGAATTATTTCATTATCTATTACAATGTCATAATAATAGGAATAAAGTGCACAATAAATGTAATGCTTTTGAATCATCTCAGAACCGTCCGTGCCAACCCGATCTGTGGGAAAAATTGTCTTTCACGAAACCGTTTCCTGGTACCCAAAAGGTTGGGGAGCGCTGCTGTACAGTATTGCCCAAGACTGGCGTCACCTTCCTGTCTTCAGTACTCCCGATAATGTGTGACATGCAGGAAAGGCATGCCAGGGACCCATAGTGAGAATCTAATCCTCCCCGCAACTGTCTGTGGAAAAACGGCCTTCCACAAAACTGGTCCCTGGTGCCAAAATGTTTGGTGACTCCTGCTGTAAGAGGACTTAAAGAAGCTGGTCTTAGCCTGACCAACATGGAGAAACCCCATCTCTACTAAAAATACAAAATTAGCCAGGCGTGGTGGCGCATGCCTGTAGTCCAAGCTTCACCGGAGGCTGAGGCAGGAGAATCGCTTGAACCCGGGAGGCAGAGGTTGCAGTGAGCCGAGATCATGCCATCACATCCAGCCTGGGCGACAAGAGCAAAACTCTGTCAAAAAAAAAAAAAAAAAAAAAAAGGCTGATCTTCTCAAGGCTCCTAGAAAAGAAAAGTGATCTTCAAAGGCTCACCATCTCTTTCTTTTTTCCAGATTCCCTGCCATGTTTTGGGCATGGTGAAGGGATGTAGGGAGTGTGCGTGTGTGCACGCGTATGTGTGTTTGTGAGTACAGGCATGTGTCTATAAGCGTGTGCTTCCCTGCTGGTCCATGTCTAATGCTCTTCTTGTTGTGAGAGGACCATAGCAGCCATGGCACAGCAGGGACTGACATTGTGGAGAAACGCGGAAGGTGTGTGAATTGTCCATTTTACACTGCCGACACCCTCCCTGGTGATAATGAAACAGGAGGAGGATGGGAATATTGTGTTTTCTGTGCCTGCCACTTTCTGGGACAGCTGGCTGCTATGCAATCTTGTGAAAACTGTCGTCCCCAAGTGAGAGCTACCTGACCAGGGCGCCGGATGCTCCTCTGTCCACAGGGGTGTTTGTTTATTTCACCTTCCACCACGTCAAGACCTAGTTAAAGTGAGCCGATTTCTCCAGTCTTAACTGAGGCATGGGAGCCTTGCCTAATGTCTTTGATAAAGTAGATATCCAAAAAACATTTATTAAGGATAGTGGTGGTGGTGAGCATGAACAAATTCTTGGAAACAGAGTGGTGGTAAAGACTCAGTTGATACATCTCTGCCCATCAGATTTGAATAGGAAGAATTAAATTGATTGATTATATTAGTATTTGAAAGTTACTTTTTAAATTTTTATTTAATTTATTGATTGATTTCTTTATTGAGATGGAGTTTTGCTCTTGCTGCCCAGGCTGGAGTGCAATGGCACAATCTCAGCTCACTGCAACCTCCGCCTCAGGTTCAAGTGATTCTCCTGCCTCAGCCTCCCAAGTAGCTGGGATTACAGGCGCCTGCCACCACGCCTGGCTAATTTTTATATTTTTAGTAGAGACGAAGTTTCACTGTGTTGGCCAGGCTGGTCTCAAACTCCTGACCTCAGGTGATCCACCTGCCTTGGCCTCCCAAAGTGTTCGGATTACAGGCATGAGCCACCTCGTCCAGCCTAGGTTCTTTCTTTCTTTCTTTCTTTTTTTAATAGAGTATGGACTTTGTTACCATCCAGGTCATTGTGTGACATTGGGCAAGGAACTTTAAATCTCTGAGTGTCAATTCCTCCCCCAACTTCCTGGGGTTATGAGAATCAAATACGATTGAGCATGCTAAGTATAATTTATAGTCAATAAATATTAATGGTCATGATCATTGCATAGCATAGTGGTTGAGGACGTGGACTCTAGGGCCACACAATGTAGGTTTGACCTCTGACACTGCTGCTTACCTGCTGTGTGACCTTGACCTCTCTCTGAGAGGTCACACCAATTTACTCCTGCCTGGGCAACAGAGCAAGACCCTGTCTCTAAAAAAAAAATTGAAAAAAAGAAAAAAGGAATAACCGAGCCTGGGTAACTTCTAAAGAGAAGAAGTTTGTTTGACTCACAGTTCTGCAGGCTATACAAGAAGCATGGTACCAGCATCTGCCTCTGATGAGAGCCTCAGGAAGATTCTACTCATGGTGGAAGGTGAAGGGGAGTGTGTGCTGAGACAGAGAAGGAGGAGGTGACAGGTTCTGTTGAACAACCAATTCTAGTAGGAAGTAAGAGTGAGAACTCACTCTTGAATGAATGGTTCCAAGTCATTCATGAGGGCTCTGGGATTATGGGCACCTGCCACCATGCCCGGCTCATTTTTGTATTTTTAGTAGAGATGGAGTTTCACCAAGTTGGCCAGGCTGGTCTCGAACTCAAGTCATTCATGAGGGCTCTGTCATTCTCCTCCAGGACCTGGGATCCTGGGGGCAGAACCCTCATCAGTGACTTGGAACCATTCATTCAAGGTTCCAAAGACAAAAGCAAAGGGAGAATTATAAACCAAACTGATATGGATTGGCTTTGTGTCCCCACCCAAATCTCATTTTGAATTGTAATCCCCATGTGTCAAGGGCAAGACCTGGTAGGAGGTGATTGGGGTCCTGGGGTCCTAGGGGCAGAGCCCTCTTGAATGACTGGGGATCAATTTTCAACATGAGATTTGGAGGTGACAAAACAAACCCTATTCCACCCCAGTAGGCACGTTCCATGTACTTCGAAATCTGGAATCTATCTGTCTCCAAGTTCCGTGGAAACAATGATTTGTATGTGTATTAGTCTGTTTTCATGCTGCTGTAAAGAGGTTTAATTGCTGAAAGAGGTTTAATTGACTGACAATTCCGCATATCTGGGGAAGTCTCAGGAAACTTACAATCATGGCGGAAGGGGAAGCAGGCACCTACTTCACAAGGTGGCAGGAGAGAGAAGCGTAGTTGTAGGAGACAAGGTCAAATATGTATAAGTCCATCAGATCTCATGAGAAGCCATTCACTATCACAAGAACAGCATGAGGGAAACCTCCCCCATGATGCAATCACCTCCCACCAGGTCCTGCCCTTGACACGTGGGGATTATGGGGGTTACAATTCAAGATGAGATTTGGGTGGGGACACAGAGCCCAACCATATCAGTTTGGTTTATAATTCTCTGTTTGCTGTTGTATGATTTCTAGGGCAAAAAGGGGGTAAAATGGGGTAAAGAGAGAAGGCTACTTATTTATGTAGCCATGTTCATACCAAAAGTCTTGCTTCTTAAATCAACTTGAAGTCCATATAGGGTTGGTATTTTCTTGCAACACAATTTTGTGGTATAATTTAAAGTCTGATACGTTTAATTTTAGGTAGAGAAATTGCTTTATGAAATAGAGATTTCTCTCAGGCCAGGGACAAAATATCTCTCAGATACTTGGGACAGTGTTATTTTTAGTGATAACAGTGCATTCACCTACCAATGCAGGATACCTTTCTTAGGAATCCAGAAAAGGTGCTTTTACAAGGCAATTAGCAAAATTGTGTAATTTACACCTGCAGGCTCTCAGAGTGGCTGTCTGTCTGATTGGTTTTCATCTGGAGCTGGAGAACGGCTAGAGTCCTGGACATCCTACTGTGATGTCAAAACAGCCCTGGGTTATAGCACAAAGGGGGTTTCATACATTGCTGATAGGATTGTAAATTAGCACAAGATTTTCTGAAGGGAATCTGGCAGTCTGTATCAAGAAACAACAAAAAATTACACCCTTTGACCCAGTAAGTCTATTTTTAAGAATTCAGCTTAAGGATATAATCAGTCACAGACAATGATCTATGCCTGAAGATGATTATATAAAAAATAGGAAACTGCTTAAATGTTCAAGGGTATTAAACTGTGGTACATTCATATGATACACGAAGTCACTCATTAACATAATCATTCTGTTAACATTTTAGTGATGTGGGAAAATGCTGATATTATTTTTAGGGTAGATTATAAAAATCTACATACCACGTGATCTTAGTTATGTAAAAATTGCAAAAAAAAAATCAACTAGAAAGAAATACGTCAAACATTAATAATGGCTATTTTCAGTTATGAAACTGTAGAATCATACTTATTATTTCTTTATACTTTGCTATATTTTGAAGTTTTTCTACAATGAGCATGTCTAATATATTTTATATTGTCTTTTTATTTTTATTTAATTTATTTAGATAATGCATTTCTGTGGGACAAAATCCAAACCGTATTAGGATATATAGTAAAAAGTCTATTGTCAGCTGGGTGCAGTGGTTCACACCTGTAATCCCAGCACTTTGGGAGGCTTAGGTGAGCAGATCACTTGAGCTCAGGAGTTAGAGACCAACCTGGCACATGGTGAAACCCCATCTCTATCAAAAATACAAAAAATTAGCTGGATGTAGTGGTGGGCTCCTGTAATCCCAGCTACTTGGGTGGCTGAGGCAGGAGAATTCCTTGAGCCCGAGAGGTGGAGGAGGCAGTGAGCCAAAATTGTGCCACTGCACTCCAGCCTCAGTGACAGAGCAAGACTGTCTCAAAAAAAAAAAGTTTATTGTCCATAGCTATCTTCATCCATCCATTCATTTATCCATCAATTGCCTATTTTTCCTCTCTGAAATCAACTAATATTACTAATACCATGGGTGTACTTCCAAAAATATTCTATGTGTATCCAAGCAAAAACCTCTACCCGTATATCTTCTTTTTGTCTTTCTTACTTATATAAATAGTAGCATACCTATATTCTGTTCATCAAAACAAAAAAACTTAATATATTTTGGTAGTAATGCCATATAAGGACATACAGAGATTCCTATAGTTTAGGAATTGTTCCATTCTTTGGAGGTATCTTAATTTATTTAAAGTAACATTTAAGCTATTTTCAATCTTTTTTTATTGTTGTTATAAAGAATGCTGTGATGAATAGCCTTGAACATAGGTGATTTCAATCACATGTGACTTTTTTTTTTTTAATTTTTAGTTTTAGTAGAGACAGGGTTTTCGCCATGTTGGCCAGGTTGGTCTCGAACTCCTGACCTCAAATGATCTGCCTGTGTTGGCCTCCCAAAGTGCTAGGAGCTACCGCACTTGGCCACATATCTGACTTCTATCATCGGTAACAGCTGATTGCGACTATCAACAATCATTAGTTAGGCTTATTCCCCAAATAGCAGTTAATCCTTTGAGAAACACCTGTCTAACTAACATATCCACAGACCATCTCCTTTAACAATCCTTGCTGATAGTTCACTTTTGTTATTTCACATTTATATGGGGCTTACTATTTTTTAAATATTAATTTTTAAAGATAAGATCTCACTCTGTCACTCAGCCTGGAGTGCCGTCATAGCTCATTGCAGCCTCAAATTCCTGGGCTCAAGCGATCCTCCTGCTTTGGCCTCTCTAGTGGCTGGAAATACAGATGCAAGTCACCACTTACAGCTAACTTTTAACTTTCTTAAAGTGACAGGGTCTTGTTCTGCTGCCTAGGCTGGTCTCAAACTTCTGGCCTCAAGTGATCCTCCTGCCTCAGCCTCCCAAAGTGCTGGGGTTACAGGCATGAGCCACCGTGACTAGACTACAATTCTTTAAGGTACTTCTGCAAACTTTACCTCACTTGACTCACATGGTTACCCTGTGGAATAGGTAGGGTATTGAATAGCCCCATTTCATGGCTGAGAACAAAGAGCATGTAGGCGGTTTCCCATTTGGCTACAATCCCACTATAGACCAGAGCCAGCTCTCTCGAGGTCCAGCCTCCAGTCTCTTTGTTTCTTCCTGCCTCCTGGATGTACATTACAACTTTAACCTTCACAACTTCTTGCTTATGACAACCATTTATAGCAAGACAACTCATTTACTTACCAGGGGCAATATTTCACTACCAGCTTTTCTTGCAGGTTTTACCAGGGTGTCACACCGGTTAAAAACTAGACGTTCTGTGTTTGATTTCTTCACTGAGGTGTGATGACTCTGGTGAGCTATTTCCAACTAAAAATATTGCAGCTGTTCTCGTTGGCATTGACTTGAGGGCTTCTGTCTCCAATTTATCTCAGTGTTGGAACAGACCCAGAGCTGTTTTCTGAGGACAATCTTGGCCCTGCGTGGAGCTACTCACTTCGCTCACCTCCAGCTTATATCCTTAATTTATAGATGAGGATATCAGACATGCTCTGTGCCTTGCTGGTTGCAAAAGCGGAAAGATCAACCCTTAATCAGCAGTGTGGAGTGTCTGTAATCCAGGTCCTTGTTGGAGGGCAAAACCCTAAATTCGTTGCTGCTTAATTTTTTTTTTTTTAAATAGTGACAGGGTCTCACTCTGTCACCCTGGCTGGAGTGCAGTGGTGTAGATCATAGGTCACTGCAACCTGGAACTCCTGGGCTCAAGCCATCTTCCCACCTCAGCCACTGGAGTAGCTGAGATTGCAGGTGTGTACCATCATGCCCAGTTCATATTTTTTGTGTTCATTTTTAGACATAGGATCTTGCTATGTTGCCCAGGCTGGTCTCAAACTCCCGGCCTCAAGTGATCCTTCCACCTTGGCCTCCCAAAGCACTGGGCTTACAGGTATGAGCCACTGTGTCTGGAAGCCACGTAATTCTTAACCTGACACTCAGCAAAACCTCAGTTTTCTGTTGTAATAGTTTATATATCTTTCAGTGCCATCTAGAACACTTTCCCCTTCTTCAAAAATAAGCTTAAATTTTTGATGTAGTCACTGATTCAATCAACAAATAGATATAGGCCGGGTGCAGTGGCTCATGCCTATAATCCCAGCAATTTGGGAGGCTGAGGTGGGCGGATCACCTGAGGTCAGGTGTTCAAGACCAGCCTGGCCAACATGGTGAAAACCAATCTCTACTAAAAAGTACAAAAATTAGCTGGGTATGGTGGCGGGCGCCTGTAGTCCCAGTACTCGGGAGGCTGAGGCAGGAGAATCGCTTGAACCCGGGAGGCAGAGATTGCAGTGAGCTGAGATGACACCATTGCACTCCAGCCCCAGCAACAGAGCAAGACTCCATCTCAAAAAGAAAAAAAGGTAATGGTGGTGTAGGTGATGGGTTTGGGAGCAGGTGGAAGATCACCTAGAATTTGTAGGTGTATTAGGCAAGGTTCTCTGGAGAAACAGAACCAATAGGAGCCACACACAGACACACACACACACAGAGTTGATTGTTGAGCAACGTGGGTTTAACATGGGTCCACTTATATGGGCATCTTGTTCCGCCTCTGCCACCCCGAGACAGCAAGACCAATGCCTTCTCTTCCTCCTCTTCCTCAGCCTCCTCAATGTGAAGACAACGAGGATGAGGATAAAACCATGAGGATGATCCACTTTTTCTTAACGGATAGTAAATAGATTTTCTCTTCCTTATATTTTCTTAATAACATTTTGTTTTCTCTAGCTCATGTCATTGTAAGAATACAGTTTGTGATATAATATACAAAATATGTGTAAATTGACTATGTTATCAGTAAGGCTTCTGGTGAATGGTAGGTTATTAATAATTAAGTTTTGGGAGAGTCAAAAGTTATAGACAGATTTTTGGGCTGGGTGCGATGGCTCATACCTGTAATCCCAGCACTTTGGCAGGCTGAGGCTGGAGGATTATTTGAGGTCAGGAGTTTGAGACCAGCTTGGCCAACATGGTCAAAATCCCGTCTTTACCAAAAAGTACAAAAATTGGCATGGTGATGTGTATCTGTAGTCCCAGCTACTGGGAGGCTGAGACAGGAGAATCGCTTGAACCTGGGAGATGAGGTTACAGTGAGCTGGGTTAGCACCACTGTACCACTCCAGCCTGGGTGACAGTGAGACCCTGTCTCAAAAAAAATAAATAAAAGCTATAGACAGACTTTTGACTGCGCAGGAGTTGAATGCCCTGACCCTTGCATTGTCCAAGGGTCAACTCTGTATATATGTATGAAGGTGTGTATATGTATACATAGGGAGAGGGAGAAAGAGACAGAGATTGATAAAGGCATTTATTAAGTGGAATTTGCTCATGTGATTATGAAGGCTAAGAAATGCCAACATCTGCAGTTGCCAAGCAGGAGACTCAGGAGAGTTGATGGTGTAAGCTCCATTCTGAGAGTGGCAGGCTCATGCCCCAAAAGACCCAGTGTTTCACTTTGAGCTCGAATGAAGGAAAGGACTGATGTCCAAAGTCATGCAGTCAGGCAGGAAGAATTCCTTCTTAGTCAGCCTTTTGGTCTATTCAGGTCTTCAGTTGACTGCAGGAGGCCTATGTACATTAGGGAGGGCAAACCGATTGATTCAGTCTATCTGCTGAAATGTTCCTCTTATGTGGAAACACCCTCATGAGCACACCCAGAATAATGTTTGACCAAATATCTGGACACCACGTGTCCCAGTCAAGTTCACCTAAAATTAACCCTTACAGGAGACAATAGTAGCAGTTCTGGTGCTTACTTGGAGTGACATGGAAACTGCACCCAGCCTCTAGTTTCATAGCTTTGCTTGCTTCTAGGTTTATAGCCTGATATTCAGTGGAGAGCTACTGGAGAGTTTTGCATGGGGGGAGATATGAGCAGACTCAAATTCTAGCAATCTCCCTGGCTGCTGTGCTGAGAATAGATTGTAGGTGACAGGAAAGGGAAAGGGCAGATGTTAGGGCAGGGAGACAGGTTAGGAGGCAACTGAAATAATCTAAGTAAGAAACACAGGTCACTTGTACTAGAATGCTACTGGTGGGGATGGTATAAAAAGATCCTGGCTCTAGACATATATATTTTTTTTGAGATGCAGTCTCGCTCTGTCGCCCAGGCTGGAGTGCAGTGGTATGATCTTGGCTCACTGCAACCTCCGCCTCTCCAGTTCAAGTGATTTTCCTGCCTCAGCCTTCTGAGTAGCTGGGATTACAGGCGCCCGTTGCCACACCCGGCTAATTTTTATGTTTTTAGTAGAGACAGGGTTTCACCATGTTGGCCAGGCTGGTCTCAAACTGCTGACCTCAAGTGATCCACTTTCCTCGGCCTCCCAAAGTGCTGGGATTACGGATGTGAGCCACAGTGCCCAGCCTCTAGACACATTTTTAAGATAGAGCCTCTGGGACCACACAGGGCTTTGTTTGTAATTTTGTGATGGTGCCTTTTAGTTTGAACTGTACTTGTTTATTTGTTTGTCTCCTCCATTGATTTCCATTCTATGAATCTTTTTAATAATAGCCACATAATAATAATGGCTAACACAATTGGACTGTACTCTGTGTCAGGGATCGACTCGGAGCTTTACATATATATAAAGCTTGAACTGAAACACTGGGTTTTTTGGGGATGTGAGCCTGCCACTCTCAGAATGGAGCTTACACCATCAACTCTCCTGAGTCTCCTGCTTGACAATTTCAGATGTTGGCATTTCTTAGCCTTCATAATCACATGAGCAAATTCCACTTAATAAATGCCTTTATCAATCTCTGTCTCTCTTTCTCTATGTATATATAGAGTTTTGTTTGATTCTCACAGCAACCCTCTGAACATATTATTCATCCAGTTTTCTACAGGATGTTCATAAAGTCTAGAGATATGGACACTATTATTTTATATTTTTATTTATTTATTTTGGAAGCAGAGGCTGGCTCTGTTGCATCAGCTGGGATGCAGGCATACGATCATAGCTCACTGCAGCCTCAAACTCCCGAGCTCAAGCTATCCTCCCACCTCAATCTCCTGAGTATCTGGGCCTACAGGCATGCACCACCATGCCCTACTGATTATTCTTGTGTTTATTTTTGTAGAGATGGGGTTTTGCTATGTTTTCCAGGCTGGAGTTCTATATTTTTAAGATTGAAGAGTCCTTGATGATGTATTGTCTGTTTGCCTCTGTTTCAGACATGTAGACACAAGGAGGTTAGGATCTCACACCCAGAAATGCCTAGCACTGTGTTTCGTACCTAGCGGGTATTGAGTGAGTGGCATTCATTTCTTCATAAGTATTTATTGTGCCCACTCTGTGCCAGATGTCTGAGGACTGGGAGACAGCATTGGAAAAGACAGTCAAAACTGCTTCCATCGTGAAAGTCATGTTCCGACGCAATGGCGTACCTTGGGGCCTGTGAGTGCCCACTGAGTGGAAGAACTGAAAGAATCCTTGGAGCAGTTAATAGGGACAGGATAGTTGAGAATCTCAAATGCCCAGGTGAGAAGCTTTATTTAGATGAGAGATTGCGGTGTCTGTAATTGGGTAAAGGCGAGAAGAGCTCTGGGAAGTGGAGTAACACAGGACAGTGCCTACCCAGCTAATCCACTATTTCTTTCCCCCCTCCTTCCTCTATGGTGCAATCACAGAAAAGTTCTGGCTTCATTGAAAACCCTACTCCTTCTACTTGATGCTTCGCCAACAGGATGCTTCCTCAGTGGGACATCAAAGCAAGTGGCTGAGCAGCAAGAGACGGTGCCCCCAGAGCTGGAAGAGGATGTTGACTCTGCCACTGCTGTTTAGAGGAGAGATTCGCTGGCAAGCAGCTGTGGTTTGCAGCTGAGCATATGGCTAGGAGTGGGGTGGTCCAGATTTCACCCAAGTGCCCCTAATGAGCCTGCAGCTGCTTCCAGTGCTGCCTCCCTGTCCCTGCCCCATTCCCCCGGCCTGCTCTGCCACCTCCATGACAATCTGCTCTGCACACAAGGCAGCATTCATCTCTCCAGCTGTGGGGTGCAGGAGGGACCAGAATCAGCTATCTCTTTCTGGTGTAAGGTCACCCACTGGCACAACAGCCCAAGCAAGGTAGTGGGTAACACAGGGAACTCCCAGAGTGGTCAGCTGTCCTGGAACCGGTAATGGCTCTGTACTAAAAGGCATCAAATGAAAACAGCCTTAATTTATTTGTTAGAGACAGGATCTCACTGTGTCATCCAGGCTGGAGTACAGTGGCTTTCATTATCATAGCTCACTGCAGCTCTGGACTCCTCTGTGATGGTTAATACTGACTGTCAACTTGACTGGATTGAAGGATACAAAGTATTGATCCTGGGTGTGTCTGTGAGGGTGTTGCCAAAAGAGATGAACATTTGAATCAGTGGACTGGGGAAGGCAGACCCACCCTTAACTTGGTGGGCACAATCTAATCAGCTGCCAGCAAATATAAAGCAGGCAGAAAAATGTGAAGAGACTGGCCTAGCCTCCCAGCCTACATCTTTCTCGAGTGCTGGATGCTTCCTGCCCTTGAACATCAGACTCCAAGTTCTTCAGCTTTGGGACTTGGACTGCCTCTCCTTGCTCCTCAGCTTGCAGAAAGTTGGAAAGAAGAAAACACAAACGTATACACACACACACACGGCATACAACCTCCACCCATTCCAGCCATTCAGCCTCCCCTCCTTCCCTGAAGCATCTCTACCATGGGATACAGCTAGAAGACCAGGGGTAGGGAGTGTATTGTATTCCCATTACTGCCTCTAAAAAATTGCCACAAACTTGGTGACTTGAAACAATATGAATCTATTCTCTTAGAGTCTTGCAAGCCAGAAGTATGAAAGAAGTTTTGCCGGGCTAAAGTCAAGGTATTTGCAGGACCCACTCCTTCTGGAAGCTCTAGGGGAGAGTGAATTTCCAGTTTTTCCCCGTTTCTGGGGTCTGCCTGTACTCCTTAGCTCATGGCCCCTTCCTCACATCACTTCAGCCCCTTGCTTGCGTCCTCACAGCTCCTACTCCCCTTCTGTAAGTCAAATCTCCCCCGGAATCCCTGCAATAGAAAGGACACTTGTGATTACACTGGACTCACCCAGAGTGGCTTCTATGCATTGTAATCCCCCATCTCAGGGTCCTGAAGTTAGTCACATCTTTAGGCCAAGTGCGGTGGCTCACATTTGTAATCCCAGCGCTTTGGGAGGCTGAGCCTGGTGGTTCACCTGAGGTCAGGAGTTTGAGACCAACCTGGTCACCATGGTAAACCCCCATCTCTACTAAAGATACAAAAAATTAGCTGGGTGTGGTGGTGAGTGCCTGTAATCCCAGCTATTCAGGAGGCTGAGGCAGGAGAATCACTTGAACCCAGGAGGTGGAGGTTGCAGTGAGCCAAAATCATGCCATTTCACTCCAGCCTGGGTGACAAGGCGAGACTCTGTCTCATAAAATAAACAAACACAAACAAAAAAACAAAAATTAATTGGGTGTGGTGGTGGGCACCTGTAATCCCAGCTACACAGGAGGTTGAGGCATGAGTTTCACTTGAACCTGGGAGGCAGCAGTGGCAGTGAGCCATGATTGCACCACTGCACTCCAGCCTGGGTCATAGAGTGATAATTGATCTCAAACAAACAACAAACAAACCCACTGCATCTTCAAAGCTCTTTTTGCCATGAAAAGTAACATCCATAGATTCCAGTAATTAGGATGGGGAGATCTTTTGGGGCCGTTATTCAGCCTACCACAATGAGTATCTGGGGTCACTTCAGCTGCATTCGCTTTTTCATATAGGCAGAATTTGGCACATAGACTCACACCAATAAGATGCACTTATATATTCTTTTAAAACATTTTTATTTTCTTTTTTCTGGAGACATACTCTCACTCCGTTGCCCAGGATGGAGTGCAGTGACACCATCTTGGCTCACTGCAGCCTTGATCTCCTGGGCTCAAGCAACTCTCCTGCCTCAGCCTCCTGAGTAGCCAGGAAACAGGTATGTGTGTCATCTTACCTAGCTAATTAAATTTTTTTTTTGTTTTTTTGTAGAGATGTGGTCTTTCTATATTGCCCAGGCTGGTCTCAAACTCCTTGTCTCAAGTGGTCCCCCGACCTCAGCCTCCTGAGTAGTAGCAGGGACTACAGGCATGCACCACCATGCTCAGCTAGTTATTTTATTTTTTGTAGAGATGAGGTGTGGCCATTTTGCCCAGGCTGGTTTTGAACTCCTGGCCTCAAGCGATCCTCCTGTCTCTTGAATATCTGGTGCACTTATGTACAGATGGATTCTTTCCAAAGTGTTTTTTTCTTGATCTGCCCTCCGTTCTGATCACCCTTCTACTACTGCAGCAAAGTAGATTGGGTAGGGTTTGTTCTCTGAACCTTAGCGTGGTGAAGCATGAAGCTAGTTTGGTGGTAAGATCCCAGCACTCCTCTGTCAGCCCACACTAAGCGTGTCTTTGATCATTGCTGCAATGTCAATAACAATTATTTCTCCCTTCATGATCAGCGCCAATTGAGCTAGGTCTAAATGATATCAAAACAGCCAGTCAATTTAGTCAATTTATTCAGTCTGTCAATTTAGTAGAAAAAAAAGAAATCAATGAAATTAGTGGTTGGAGTGAACTGACAGGTTGTCTCATGGATTTAGTTGAGTCTGAAAACTGTATAGACAGCTCCAGAGATGAGAGTCCCACCATCCTAAAGGGCCACTCTGAAATCATGGTGATGAAAACAACACCCTTTCTCCAAATATTCGAGGATAATAGCTATTTCAAGCAATTTCCCAATCATGATCTAATTTTGTTGTGCCAACATCCTGAGGGAGTTAGGACCATTGAAACAGGGAAACTAGGTAAAAAATTTGGACTGGGCATGGTGGTGTGGACCTGTAATCCCAGCGCTTTGGGAGGCTGAGGTGGGAGGATCAATTGAGTCCAGGAGGGGAGGCTGCAGTGAGCTATGATCACGTCACTGCACTCCAGTCTGGGCAACAGGGCATGACCTTGTCTCTGAAAAAGGGAAGGAGATTAAAAAGGAAGGAAGGAAGGAAGGAGAAAGGAAGGAAGGACAGAAGGAAAGGAGAGAAGAAAGGGAAGAAAGGAAGAAAAAGAAAAAGAAAGAAAGGTCAGGAGTTCAAGACCAACCTGGCCAACATGGGGAAACCCTGTCTCTACTTTATTAAAAATACAAGAATTAGCTGGGTATAGTGGTGGGCACCTGTAATCCCAACTACTTGGGAGGCTGAGGCAGGACAATCTCTTGAACCCGGGGGGTAGAGGCTGCAGTGGGGCGAGATTGCACCATTGCACTCCAGCCTGGGCAACAAGAGTGAAACTCCATCTCAAAAGAAATATATATATATTTTTTTTGGCGGGGGAGAGGGAAGTGGGTGGAAGCAGAGGTTGTGACCAGATTGATCGCAGTTATGAGTGACTGAAGCTGGATGAGGTACACGAGGGTTCATCATAGTAATCTCTGTAAGTTGCATATTCTTAAACTTTTCTATCTAAAATGTCAAAAAAAATTATGGAGTAAAAATCCTTATCAAAGCCCCTGTGGTAGTGTCTGGGCTCAGTTTTGTCTTTCCCTTTTAAAGCTCCCCCAGGTGATTTTAATATGCAACCCAAATTCCGGAACTGCCTCTGGTTTTCCTTAACAACCTTTCTGCAGTGGGGTTTGGAATTCAGTCCCTCTAGATAGACGCCATCCTGGGGAAGCAACTCTCTCCCTTGTGATGGACTTCAGCTGGAAACTTTTTCATTTACTTTGGTTTCAGGGTTGCAAGATCTATTTTTCTATTAGTTTTTCTAATTTCCCCAGCTGGTTTGAAACTTCGGTAAGTTAATAGCCATTTTGTATTTGGCTTATTTTGCCCTGGAGGCCTTGGAGAATGCCTGCCAATAATGAGCTGACCCATTTTTAGAAACAGGGTGTGGTTCTTAAGGCTTTGCCATCTCTTTCCCCCTAAGAGGAAATGCCCATGTTCATGGGCATCTGCCTGGAAATTAGTTCAGTTCAATTTTAAGATGCTGGATAGGCTGGGCGCAGTGGCTTACACCTGTAATCCCAGCACTGTGGGAGGCTGAGGCAGGAGGATTGCTTGAGACCAGGAGTTTGAGACCATCCTGGGCAACACAGCTGCACCCCTCTATATACAAAAAATTAAACAAAAAAATTAGCCAAGTGTGGTGGCACATGCCTGTAGTCCCAGCTACTCAGGAAGCTGAGGTGGGAGGACTACTTGAGCCCAGGAATTCAAGGCTGCAGTGAGCCATGATAGCCATGATCATGCCACTGCACTTCAGCCTGGGAGACACAGTGAGATTCCATTTCAAAATAGGAAGGAAGGAAGGGAGGAAGGGAGGGAGGGAGGGAAGGAAAGGAAAGGAAGAAAGGAAGGAAATGCACACATGGCTGTAGGAAGGAGTTAGCCATCATCCAGGAGGGGGGAAGCAGGTGTGAGAAATTCCTAAGGGGAGGCCAGGCATGGTGGCTCACGCCTGTAATCCCAGCACTTTGGGAGGCCGAGGTGGGCAGATCACTTGAGGTCAGGAGTTCAAGACCAGCCTGGTCAATATGGTGAAACCCTGTCTCTACTAAAAATACAAAGATTAGCTGGGTGTGGTGGGGTGCACCTGTAATCTCAGCTACTTGGGAGGCTGAGGCAGGAGAATGGCTTGAACTGGGGGGCGGAGGTTGCAGCGAGCCAAGATCTCACCACTGTATTCCAGCCTGGGTGACAGAGCAAGACTGTCTCAAGGGAAAAAAAGAGAAATTCCTAAGGGGCCTCTTGTACCCACCTGCCTTGAGTTTTTTTGTCAGATGAGGGAGAGCCTGTGCGATGCAGTTTCAAATGAGTCCCTCATGAATGGAGGGCAAGGACTGTTTGTACTGCAGCTGATGAACTCCTGGGAGGACTGTGGACCCAGGGGCCACCCCTTAATGCCATGCACAAAATGCTGGATGAGAACAGAACTTCCCAGAGTGGGGCAAGAACGTTGGGTCTATCAGCTCCGTCTAGCAACACCGGTTGGGGGCAACCCATGCAGTCACACAGGGTCAGGCACTTTGTTAATGCTCTGCTGTCGCTGTCGTGAAATTCTTAGTCATTTTTAAACCAGAGGTCCCACATTTCCATTGTGCACTGGCCCCCTGACAATTTTGTCCTGGTTGAGAGGAATGATTTTGAATGTGATGTTATGGGGGAGGTTCAAATCATCTATTGATTCAGGCCCCAAAGATTTGGTGCCAACTTGGAAGCCTAGGGGAGGGGTGTATCAGACAGAATTTTCTTTTTGGAAAGAGGATTTCGTTCTGTTGCCCACACTGCAGTGCAGTGGTTAACTCATGAAACTTACTGTGGCCTCGAACTCCTGGACTCCAGGACCCTCCCACCTCAGCCTTGCAAAAAGCTAGGACTACAGATACACATCACCATGCCAGCTAGTTTTTTATTTTATTTTTAGCAGGGAAAGGGCCTCACAACGTTGCCCAGGCTGTTCTCCAACTCCTGGCTTCGTGATTCTCCTGCCTTGGCCTCCCATGGTGTTGGGATTACAGGCATGAGCCACTGCATTTGGCCAATACAAGTATTCAAAATACTGGTGGAAGGATTTTTTCCCCTGAACTCAGTCTGTCCTGAGCACATGCCAGCAAGGTGGACAGGGCAGGGGAGATCAAACGTCTTTCTGGTTAGGAGATTATATGCTTAGCGAGGCATGTGAGTCACCCAGGACTCTGCTGGGGAATGGGGTTTGTTAGGAAGAGGAGCAGGAATTATTTCAGGAATTCCTTACTCAAGGCTGTAAGCCCAGAGGAACACAGCTCTATCTATACAGCAGGGCCAGCTCTGTCTTACTACCTTGGGCTGCCATAACAGAATACTTGAAACTGGGTAGCTGAGCAACAGCAGAACTTTATTATTGATGGTTCTGGAGCCTGGGAAGTTCAAGATCAAGGTGCCAGCAGATTCAGTGCCCAGAGAGCTTGCTTCCTGGTTCACAGACTGCTGTCTTCTTGCTGTGCCTTCACTTAGCAGATGGGCTAGGAAGCTCCCTGGAGTCCCTTTATAAGAGCACTGGTTTTATTCATAAGGGTTCTGCCCACATGCTGTAACCTCGGTACCAAAGCCCTACTTCCAGGTATCACTACAGTGGGGACTAGGTTTCAATATATGGATTTGGGGAGGACACAAACATTGTCTAGTGCGAGCTCTGAGCCCATTCGCCTTCCCATTTTATGAGACCTGTTATAAAGGGAAACCTAGCCATTCACTGTCTCATTCAGCAGACATGCGCATATATATGTTTACATTTGTGTGTACACACTCACAAAAAATTCCAGACAGGTTTTTTTTTTAACTTTTTTTTTTTTTTCGAGACACAGTTTTACTCTGTCACCGAGGCTAGAGTGCAGTGGTGCAATCTCGGCTCACTGCAGCCTTGACCTCTGCGGCTCAAGTGATCCTCTTATGTCAGCCTCCTGAGTAGTTGGGACTATAAGTATGCACCACCATGCCTGGCTAATTAAAAAAATTTTTTTTTAGTAGAGACAAGGTCTCACTATATTGCCCAGGCTGGTCTTGAACTCCTGAGCTCAAGTAATCTGCCTGCCTCAGCCTCCCAAAGGGCTGGGATTACAGGCATGAGCCACTGCACCTGGCCCCAGACAGTGTTAAGCCTTGGAGTTCTAATGGCAAAGAAGACAGAAAAGGTCTTTGTTCTCATGGTGTAGGACCATGAGGCAGATGGATAGGATGATGGTAGGCAGAGATTGGAGTTCCAGATAGTGTTAGAAAATGTGGGAACGGATGTGTTAAGTGGATCATTTAAAGTTCGGTCTTCCTCTGAAATTTTGACCCAATCTTGGAAACAATCAAACCATTGTAGTTCCTTTCATTTTCATCATTTTCTTTTTCTTTTACTTTCTTTCTTTTTTTTTTTTTTTGAGACAGAATCTCACTCTGTCACTCAGGCTGGAGTGCAGTGGCTCCATCACAGCTCACTGCAATCTCCCTCTCCCAGGTTCAAGTGATTCTCTTGCCTCTGCCTCTCAAGTAGCTGGGATTACAGGCACCCACCACTAGGCCTGGCTAATTTTTGTATTTTTAGTAGAGATGGGGTTTCACCATGTTGGCCAGGCTGGTCTCGAACTCCTAACCTCAAGTGATCTGATCACCTTGGCCTCCCAAAGTGCTGGGATTACAGGCATGAGCCACTGTGCCTGGCCTTTCATTTTCAAATATGCTGAATAATAGGATTTAATTAAAAGAGACATAATTGAATATCATCATGGTAGCCAAAATAACCTCTGAAAAATTATTTTACAGCAGCGGTCCTCCAAGTGAAGTCCCTGGACCAGCAACAATCAGCAATATCGAGGAAATGTGAATTCTCAGGCCCTACTCAGACCTATGGAATCAGAAACTCTTGGGATAGAGCTCAACAACCTGTGGGTTAAGAAGTCCTCTGGGTAACTTAAACGCAAGGTAAGGTTGTGAGTCCCTGTTGCCCACTGTTGCAAGGCACCTCCCCCTCGCACCTTAAACCCTGCTGAATTATGAATGGGTCTGACACCCTCCCATATGTGAGAATCTGACTGTTTACAAAGAAAGAGCTTTTCTACCCCCAGGCTCATTTGTTCTGATTGACACCCAGGCCGCCACACAGCCCTCTTAGCTATTTCTTATCGTTTCCAGTCTTTAAAATCTACCTCATGGAGTTTTCATCAAGTTACAATTCCACCTAGCGGAAGATTACAGGAAAAGACGTACAGTGGGAGAGCTTCGTGACAAAAAGGACAAAAGGCTGGGCGCAGTGGCTCACGCTTGTAACCCCAGCACTTTGGGAGGCTGAGGCGGGCGGATCATGAGGTCAAGAGATCGAGACCATCCTGGCCAACATGGTGAAACCCGGTCTCTATTAAAAATACAAAAATTAGCTGAGCATGGTGGCGTGTGCCTGTAGTCCCAGCTCCTCGGGAGGCTGAGGCAGGAGAATTGCTTGAACCCGGGAGGCGGAGATTGCAGTGAGCCGAGATTGTGCCACTGCACTCCAGGCTGGCACCTGGCCACAGAGACTCTGTCTCAGAAAAAAAAGAAAAAGGACAAAAGATGGAGGGAGGTAATTGGTTGATTTTTGCCAGTGATTATAGTCTCTTTCTCATTTATCTATCATATCTATGTATCTATCAATGTATGTATGTATGTATCATCTATCATCTATCTATCTATCTATCTATCTGTATTAGTCTGTTCTCAAGCTGCTAATAAAGAAGTACCCGAGACTGGGTAATTTATAAAGGAAAGAAGTTTAATTGACTCACAGTTCAGCATGGCTGGGGAAGACTCAGGAAACTTACAATCATAGCAGAAGGCACCTCTTCACAGGGCAGCAGAAGAGAAAATGAGTTTGAGCAGGGGAAATGCAAGATGCTTAAAAAGCCATCAGATCTTGTGAGACTCACTTATTACCATGAGAACAGCCTGGGGAAAACTGCCCCCATGATTCAATTACCTTCACCTGGTCCTGCCCTTGACATGTGGGGATTATGGGGATTACATTTCAAAGGGAGATTTGGGTGGAGACACAGAGCCAAATCATATCACTGTCCATCTATCTGTCCTATTTATCATCTCTATTTTCTATCTATCTATCTATATATCTGTCTATTACCTATCTATCTATCTTCTGTTTATCTATTATTTATCTGTGTCTGTCTTTCTGCTATCTAACTGTCCTAGTGTGTGTCCTTCTGTCAGTCTGTCTGTCCCTCTGTGTACCTGTCTCTTTAACTGTCTACCTCTATGTCTATATGTGTATCTATTCATCTATTTAAGTATTTTGTTTTGAGACAGAGTCTTGCTCTATTGGTCAGGCTGGGCTGGGGTGCAGTGGTGCAATCTCGGCTCACTGCAGCCTCCATCTCCTAGGTTCAAGTGATTCTCCTGCATCAGCCTCCTGAGTAGCTGGGATTATAGGCGTGTGCTGCCATACCTAGATAATGTTTGTATTTTTAGTAGAGACAGGGTTTTGCCATGTTGGCTAAGCTGGTCTCAAACTCCTGACCTCAGGGTGATCCATCCGTCTAAGCCTCCCACAGTGCTAGGCTTACAGGCATGAGCCACCACGCCCAACCTACACACACACATATATATATATATTTTAACTGAGTTGAAGGACAATGGAAAGTGGAAAGGAAGGGAAAGAGCGAGGAAAGGATTTGAGTAAATTTTTTAACCTCTAGGAGCCTCAGATTCTTCAGATGTCGAAGAAGCCTGTGGCGGGGGGTGGTGGGGGTGCGGGGCGGTGAGCAAGTGCAGGTACTGCGTGTGTGTGTGTAAAACTGTCATTTCACAAGATTCTTATTAGGTTTTGGTGAGTACATTTGTTCCAACAAATCTTCTGACCCACACAGAATGTGGTCAGTTAATGGGAATAGCAGCTGAGCCTGAAAGGGGAAGGAATGGGGGACAGGAGGGAAAGGTGGGAGCTGTGAAGTTCAGGCTGATCAGGCGGGAGGAGGTGGAGAAGGCAGGACAGAAGCCAGTTGCAGGAAAGACAATTGCAGGGAAGAAGACTGCAGGTTGGAGGGCCAGGCCAATGTGGCAGGAGCAGGTTAAATCAAATGACTACAGATGGTGGAGCTGGAGTCGACGGTGACAGAGCCTAGAGGTGTTCTAATAAGATAGCTCAGAAATAAGGGGGAAAAGCACATTTTACAGCAGCAGCAAAAGAACCTAAATGAACATGTCTTTAAATGAATTTCGTGTTGATGTTTGAGGAGCTGAGATGTGCCAAGACAGTCCGGGGATGCTTCTCCCACCACCTTCCCACCCATTCCTGACCAAGCCATGACAATCTATACCTGCTTCTCTCCCCAAGTCATTCTGCCAACTAATTATTTGTAAAGATTCAAATCATGAACTGAAACGCCACAGCTTTTTAATGGGCACTTGGGGAGTATTAAATAGGGAGACTGGAGGCAAAATTACAGTTCCCACAATAAATTTTGCGGGGGGATTGATAAAAATCTGCTTTTAATTAAAAATATAAAGAAACAAGTCCTCCTATGCATAAACAGGGAAGTCTTTGGGGCCTGGTCCCGTGGGCAAATGTCAACAGATACCTACTGAGATTCCAGCCTCTGCTGCCTGGTTTGTGGGCCTTCGGGAGGAGTGATTGATGGGCTGGCTTGATTTTCATCTGAGAGGCCTTGCTAATAGATACATGAAAACAGAGGCTGTAATGCAGCTCACCAGATGAAGTAATGCACTGGCCTCTGTCTAGGTGGGGAATTCAGCCAAGCCCTGTGCTTTAAATAAAATGAGGCTTTTGTGGTTCTTGGCATGGGCTCGGCAGTGCAGGCTGACCTTGGCATCTGTGTGCCAGGCTTTCTCTAGCATGGGGCTGCAGGACTGACAGGGGCTCAGAGACTATCCAAGGGCAAGGATACTGGGTTCTGGGGACTCTCCACCTCCAACCCCGCTCCTGTGTCATTAAAGACACTGCTGTCTACTTAGTTGCTCAAGCTCAAAAGCTAGGGATCAAGTCTTCATTCTTCCCAGGTCCCAAATGTATCTTAAACCTCTTCCATTTTTCTCTCTTTTCCATTGCTATCACCCCATGTCCATCATCAACATCTTTTACCTGAATTCTGTAAAGCCCTCTCAATTAATCTGTTATTTCCACCGCTTACTCTTCCACAATCCACCTTTCTGCTAAAGTCCAAATAATTCTTTTTTTGTGCAGTCCTTGGCAGGAAATATAGTATAGCCCAGGGCTTCCTACAGGAACTGAAAAACCAGATGGCCTGGATTTGAATTTCAGCTTCCAGCTCGTATGGGCTGTGTGAGTTGGCAAGCTCCTTAACCCCCCCCGTGCCTCAGTTTCCTTGGCTTTAAGATGGGGATAATGGTACCTACTTCACACACATTTTTGGGAATTGAATTGGTATAAAGCACTTAAAGCAGTACCTGATATTCAATGTTAACTTACTATACATGTAAGTCTTAGTAAACATATGCACCTTGCTATAAATATGATGGTTTTGCTATTATTTTGCTTATTATTCTCATCAACTTCCCTAGTTTTATTTTTATTTATTTATTTATTTATTTTAGAGACAAGGTCTTGTTCTGGTCCCAGGCTAGAGTTCAGTGGTATGATCATAGCTCACTGTAGCCTGGAACTCCTAGACTCAAGTGATCCTCCCACCTCAGCCTCCAGAGTAGCTGGGACTACAGGCACGCTCCACCATGCTCAGCTAATTTATTGTTGTTATTATTATTATTTTTGAGACAGAGTCTCCCTCTGTTGCCCAGACTGGAGTGCAGTGGTGGGATCTCAGCTCACTGCAACCTCCACCTCCCAGGTTCAAGTGATTCTCCTGCCTTAGCCTCCTGAGTAGTTGGGATTACAGGTGCCCGCCACCATGCCCAGCTAATTTTTGTATTTTTAGTAGTGATGGGGTTTTGCCATCTTTGACCAGGCTGGTCTTGAACTCCTGATCTTGTGATCCACCCACCTTAGCCTCCCAAAGTAGTGGGATTACAGGCATGAGCCACTGTGCCAGGCCCTGTTATTACTTTTTGTAGAGACAGGGTCTCACTTTTTGTCCAGGCTGGTCTCAAACTCCCGGCCTCAAGTGATCCTCCCGCGCTGGTCTCTCAAAGTCTTGGGATTATAGGCGGGAGCCACTGCACCAGGCCCCCCTTGCTTTTAGACAGCCCAGACTTCTCTGCATGACTGCAAGGTCATGCATCATCTGACTTCAACGGGTGTCTCCAATCCCCAGTTCTCTCACTGGCTTCTCTGTTCCTCAAACTTGTCAAGCTCTCTCCTTTCAGGCGCTTGTGCCTTTATTCCCTCTGTGTGACTTGCTGCATGCCCTGTCCCTTTTACAGCTGGTTCATTTGCTCTCTTTCTTTAGGTGTTTATTCAAATATCACTCCACAGGGAGATGTCCCTCAAGCAGAGGGTTGAGCAGGGTGTGCTAATTCACTCATCAATATCACACAGAAGCCAGTGTGGAGCATGGGCTGGACAGAAAGTCCTTCAGGGGAAGGTTTTCCAAAGCAGGAGGGCAAAGTGAACTTCTGAGATTCTCCCACTCCTGAGCGAGAGGCTCAAGGCTGGCAGTCTGGCCCTTGCACGGGTCCCTTGTTGATTGGCTCCTGGAGGACCTTATTTCCCTCTCCACCCTGGGGATTCCCCAGGACATAAATCTCCTAGATAAGCCTGGGAAGGGATGAGTGGCCCAGCTAGGTAATAAGGTTTGCCGTGACCCCAGGAGAGGACAGGTGGGCTGAATAACGGCTCCTCCGAATAAAGCCATGGCATAGTCCACAGAGCTGGGGATTGGTACCTTATATGACAAAAGGGACTCTGAGGATGTGCTTAAGTCAAGGACCTTGAGATGGAGAGATTATCCTGGAATATCCAGTGGGACTATCCATGTCGTCATAAGGTCTCTTAGAAGAGTGCGGCAGGTGAGTCAGAGTCAGAGAAGAGGTCATGTGATGATGAAAGAGAAGGTTGGGCTGGGTGCGGTGGCTCATGCCCATAATCTCAGCACTTTGGGAGGCTGAGGCAGGTGGATCACCTGAGGTCGGGAGTTTGAAACTAGCCTGGCCAACATGGAGAAACCCCATCTCTACTAAAAATACAAAATTAGCCGGGCGTGGTGGCGAATGCCTGTAATCGCAGCTACTCAGGAAGCTGAGGCAGGAGAATTGCTTGAACCTGGGAGGTAGAGATTGCAGTGAGCAGAGATAATGCCATTGCACTGTAGCCTAGGCGACAAGAGCAAAACTCCGTCTCAAAAGAAAAAAAGAAAGTGAAGGTTAAACAGGGGAGGAAGGTGCTACAAATGTAGAAATGAAGGTTCCCCTACCAGCTGGAAAAGGCAGGGGAACTGATTTTCCCCTTAGAGCTTCCAGAAGGAACTGGCCCTGCCAACCCCTCAGCTGTAGCCCAGTGAGACTGACTACAGACTTCAGACTTCCAGGCCTGTAAAATGACAGATGTGTGGCCTGTTAGGAACTGGACTGCACAGGCAGGTGAACAGTGGGCCAGTGAGTGAAGATTCATCTGTATTTACAGCTGCTGTTCCTTGCTCGCATTATGGCCTGAGCTCCGCCTCCTGTCAGATCAGCTGTGGCATCAGATTCTTACAGGAGCTCAAACCCTATTGTGAACTGAGCATGCGCGGGATCTAGGTTGTCTCCCATCACCTCCAGATGGGACCGTCTAGTTGCAGGAAAACAAGCTCAGGGCTCCTGCTGATTCTACATGATGGTGAGTTGTAGAATTATTTCCTTACATATTACAATATAGCGCGTGTAATAAAGTGCACGATAAACGTAATGCTGGCTAGGCACAGTGTCTCGCATCTGTAATCCCAGCACTTTGGGAGGCCAAGGTGAGTGGATCGCTTGAGCTCATGAATTCAAGACCAGCCTGGGCAACATGGTGAAACCCCGTCCATACAAAAATACGGAAAATACAAAAAAAAAAAAAAAAAGTAATGTCCTTAAATCATCCCAAAACCATCCACCCCCACCCCCCCCCCCCCACCCTCAATGGTCCATGGAAAATTTATCTTCCATGAAACTGGTCCCTGGTGCCAAAAGGTTAGGCTTTTTGAAAGCCACTGTGTTTGTGCTAATGTGTTACAGCAGCCCTGCGAATGTCATCCATGCAGACAGGACCTGGCCCTCTTTCTCTTTTCCACCAGAGCTGGTTCTTTATTTTCCTTTCCCTCTTTACTCAAACCCAGGAAAAGTCAACCAGAGGCAAGTGAGAACCTGCACCTACCTGTCTGGTCTGATTCAGGGAATGATAGCCGGCTCTACTGCTTAGGTGCTGGCTGCCGTCATCCTCCCTCCCCTGTAAGGAGAGCATTCATTTTATACCCTCGAACTCCATTTGCTGTCTGACTCCTGGCCTGGATTTGTGAGCAGCCCCTACCCCAGGTCTGAAACCCCACTTTCTGCTTCCCCCATCTCCCTCTGGTTTCTCAGGACCCTTATTCATGTGGTCCTGAGATGCTGGATACTGAATAGCAATAGAAGAACTTTGAGAGAATTCAACAGACAGAGACCAACTCAAAAGTATCTGCAACCCACTTGGTCACCCATGTCTGGAGTCTGCAGGAGCATGTCAGGGAGGTAATGCCCATGAAAAAGTGTGAGTCTGGAAAACAGACCATCTTGGCCAGTAATAGAGACAGGGTTTCACCATCTTGGCCAGGCTGGTCTTAAACTCCTGACCTCGTGATCCACCTGCCTCAGCCTCCTAAACTGTTGGGATTACAGGCATGAGCCGCCACGCCCGGCCGAGGTGCAGTTTTAAATATGGTAGACAGGGTAGGCCTTGCTGAGAAAGTGACATTTGAGGAAAGTCTAAATGGAGGTGAGTGAGTGATCCAGGCTGCTCTATGGCAGAAGAGCATTTAGGCAGATCCATCAGCCTTCGCAAAGGCTTTAGCCCCCTAAAGGTTTATTGAAAATCACTGACATATGGCAGATTGATTAATAGGAGAAAAGGCATACGGATTTATTTAACATGTATACACAAGAGCCTTCAGAATAAAGATCCAACCTCCCAGTGAATTACAGAAGATTATATGCCATCTTGGCAGGGCGCAATGGCTCATGCTTGTAATCCTAGCACTTTGGCAGGCTCAGGCAGGAGGATTGCTTGAGGTCAGGAGTTCGAGACCAGAAGCTTATAGATCATTTTGAGGTTACAGAAAGAATGGGAGCCTGGATCCTGGTAAAACAGGTTTGGGGAAGGAGCAGGGAGAAGAATTGTGTTGAGGGGATTACTAGGGAGAATGAATGGATTGGGGAACTTGTAAACAGTTTCTTTGGAATTTAAATGATCCTTGGAGACAATCCTTATACTTGTAAAAGGGTCTGTTCAGGTGTGGTTATGTCTTGGTCTCCTTTTCTGCAATAGATAATGAGATGGACCGGGAGGGGAAGGAAAAACAGCTGTTCTCTCAGGCGGTTCTGGATCTCGGGCAGATAGAGGAATTTCAGCTTCTCGGGTGCGGAGGTGGGGAGGTCAGGGAGCCCTTGAAGCGCCTTCATTTCAGCATGTCTAAATGCCATATTTTGGGATATTGGTTTCTGAGCCAGTGGGTATGAGAGAAAAGAGGCAGAACAACCGTACTGAAGGTGTTCCAGTAGGTAGGCAGACATGAGCACAGCAGCAGAGGAAACCCCCACTCCAAACCCAGCAAAGTCTGGCGACCATCAGGTGATGATGGGCAGGCTGGTGGTTGTTAAGCTGTCTCTCTAAAATATAATTGGTTGCAGCCAGTGTCAGGGAAAGGCAGTTTCTCCATAGACAGGAAAAACCTGAAACGTGATCAGCCGCTTCCCAGTAAGACCTCAGGAGCTGGGCGAGTAGGCTCAAGCATGCGCACTAAGAGGCAAAATGGCGGCGTTTCATTGGTATATGACCTTCCTCTAAGAAAACTCCAATGCTAAGGGAAGAACGCCTCCAGTGAGCATGCGTACAATTGCAGGAGCCACACTGCGCATGCGGTCCCTCCCAGATACTGGAAGGCAGCTGTGCCTATGGACAGCCCACCCCATGGGAAGAATCAGGGGAGAAAGGATGCAACTCTCCGGAAACAGGCCAACCTGTAAAACCCCAGTTCTGCACTTGATCTCTCCAGTCTTCTGTGTGGTCCTCTTCCAAGTATACTTTACTTACTTTCATTCCTGCTGTAAAGCTTTTTAATAAACTTTCATTCCTGCCCTAAAACTTGTCTCAATCTCTTCTTGTGCCTTATGCCCCTTGGTGGAATTCTTTCTTTGAGGAGGCAAGAATTGAGGTAGACCCATGTGGATTCACCGCTGCTAACAAAAGTGCCCCGTGTGCAGAGACTCCATGTACCTTGTTCACCTATTGTATGCTTGGCACACAGTAGGTGCTCACTAAATTATTTCTGAAATGAATGAATCCATAGGACGTGGCTGCTGATTGAATGTGGGGGCAAGAGAGAAAGAACAGAATAAGGACAAGGCCATCGATTGCAGTAAAGGCTCATGTCATGAGCTATGCTCAGGAGAAGCAGGAAATGAAGGAGAGAGGCAAACAAATATAAACCAGAAAACAAAGAGCAACTCCAAGAAGACAAAAACTCAACCACACATGACTGAAGACATGGGCTCCAAACCCCCATGGGGCTTCTAGACCAGTGGAGTATGGAGACCTGCGTGCTTCAAAGCTGAGTTTTTCTATAGAAAAGAACCCCAGCCCGAGAGGCAGACTTCTTGGGTTGAAATCCCCGCTGGAACTCCTGCTAGCTGTGTGATCTTGGGCAAATTACTTCATCACTATCAGTGCCTCAGTTTCCCAGGGTGATGGTGAGGATGAAAAAAATCAATACTTGCATAGGGCTTATGGCAGCACCTAGCATATAACAAGTGTCTTATGCACTTAGCTGCTACTGTGAATTGTTATTACAAGAGAAGAGAGTCCCACTATAAAGTGTAGAAGCATGGGACATCAACACAGGGCCACAGTGGCCTGATGGGGGCCAGAGGCTGTGGCTAGGGGTTGCACCCATTGGTTCTGTCTGTTCTTGAACTCAAAGTCCCAGGACAGATTGATGGGGCCAAGCAGTCTGCAGGACTGGGAGGCAGGAGGCAGCTTCTAGGGGTGTCAGAGGAGAGGAAAAAGTGAGGGGGGAAAATGACTGTTAATGAGCAGAAAAGGGGCCAGGTGTGGTGGCTCATGCCTGTAAGCCGAGCACTTTGGTAGGCCAAGGTGGGCGGATCGCTTGAGCCCAGGAGTTTGAGAACAGTAGGTAAAGACCCCGTCTCTACAAAAGATTTTAGAAGTTAACCAGGGATAGTGATGTGCACATATAGTCCCAGCTACTCGGGAAGCTGAGACAGGAAGACTGCTTGAGGCTAGGAGTTTGAGACCAGCCTGAGCAACATAGTGAGACACCATCTTAAAAAAAAAAATTAAAAAATTAGCCAGGAATGGTGGAGCACACCTGTAGTCCCAGCTACTTGGGAGGCTGAGAAGGGAGGATTGCTTGTGCCCAGGAGTTCAGGGCTGCCATGAGCCGTGATCACACCACTCCACTCCAGCTTGGGGGACAGAGCAAGTTCCTGTCTCTAAATAAATAAATGCATTAATTAAATGGGGGAGAAAAGGGTTAGACTCGTGAGCTCTGAGGATAGCAAGAAAATGAACACATGGCTTCTGTCGTGAGAGTCTTTCTGGAAGGGGCAGAACAAACTCGCCCAGGCAGGGCAGCAGCTAAACTTCCTGAATGCCCAAGGGGTGGAAAACACTCCAGAGCTATGATTTCAACCAACAGCCTGAGCAGATGGGTTCAATAAAGCCAACGGTTATTTACATCAAATGCGAAGACTGTGTGTTTATTTCTGGCTCCTGGGGCCTGGAAAGGAAAATGAATGACTGAAACGAGGAACGTGCTGAAAGGCAAAAAATGGACAATCTAACAAGAAAAAAATGTTCCAGACTTAGCATGATCCCTTTCATCCCGGGGCCTCTGAGGGCTCCGTGAGGGGATCTGGTAAGCCCTCCGGAGACCTCAGACTCATACCAGCTGGGATCCCAGGAGCGGGCCCTGGGAATCGCTCTCTTCTGGTTTAGGGAACATGGGGCTGGGAATCTGGGGAGAGTAGAAGGAATGCCTACTGAACTGCATGTTGGGGTTCAAATCTTGCCCCACCCTTTATTAGCTGTGTAACACTGGGCAAGACCAGAATCAATCTGCGCTTCTGGGACCAGGCATGGTAGCACACTCCTGTAATCCCAGCACTTTGTGCAGCTGAGATTGGAGGATGACTTGAGGTTGGGAGTTAAGACCAGCCTGGGCAATGTAGTGAGATCCCCCATCTCTCCAAAAATTAATAAAAATTAACCAGGTGTGGCTGCACACACCTGTAGTTCCACGACTCAGAAGGCTGAGGCAGGAAGATTGTTTGAGCCCAGGAGTTTGAGGCTGCAGTGAGCTGTGATCGCACCACTGTACACCAGCCTGGGTGACAGAGTGAGACTCTTTCTCTTAAAAATATGTACTTTTGTTACCACATCTGCAAAGGGAGCAAAGTCAGGAAACATCCTTCGGAGGGTGGCGGGACTTACTATTATGGTTAGGGAAGTCTCATGTGGTCATGTGGTGAAGGGACCTTCTCTGCCTCCTTGACAACTTCGTGCCACTCTAGTCATCTCCCGGGGAAGGCAGGACTCACAGCAACATTGCACCAGCTTTTGTCTGGCCCTTTCCAGGATCTGGGAGTAAGAAAATGCAACATGATATTGCTCCTAGCTGATGTGTCAGGCAGGCAAATATAGGATCTAAGATGAAGAAATCTGGTCTCTAAGCCAATTCAGGCTCCCAGACTGAGGCTGGGCTATGCTGGTTTTAATGGGGGAAACAGAGCCCAGCCTGATAGCTTGTCAGAGGCACTTGGGATGCTGTCGTTATTGCTTGTGGTTTTAGAAAGTGCTGTGTGATTTCTGGCTAAAGTATGCCGTGTGTCCAGGGGAAATGCTGTTTTTCTCTCCATGCAAGGGAGCCTGGGACTGCCTCTCTTCTCCCATGTAAACAAGAGGGAATGCCCTGGAGAGAGGCCATCAGGGGAGGAGGGCTGAGTCCCCCATAAATCAAGAGGTTCCATAAATCTCTTAACTCCTACTTTTCTCAGGGGAGAATAAAAAAATTACGAGTACACAGGGTTTTCTACTGTAAACACTCTTGTCCATGACTCTCAGGGGTTTCTGTATGAATCAGGCCCCACCAGACTCAGTGCCAAGCATATAGCTTTTTAGATAAGACCTGGCGGCTCCTCAAAGTGAGCATTTTAAGAGCTCTCTGATGCTGCAAATGCTTCCACAGAGCCTCACCATGGGAAAGCTGCCTCCCACTGGTGCATCTGTCCTCAGATCCTGGGTGCTGGGAAGCTGACCAAGCTGTTAGTCTGCCTCATGTCAACTGGGAACCACTAATGAGCTTAGAACCATCATTAAGTCAAGGCCTGGTTTCTCTCCTCATTTTGCCTCCTACAATCCTGGGTTGTAGAAATGCTTTTATATTATATTTTATTTTTTGCTGGGGAGGATACCGACTCACTTTCCTGGTACCAGCTGCAGTCAGTGCTGGCAGCATGCTAGTGCTCTCCTGTGAGTAAATCTCTGCATGTGTACTTTTTGCCTTTTTCAGACAACAGGGATATCTGCATCGGGTGGCACCTATAAGGCATGCTCTCTTACTCACTTCTGGACCCCAGCAATGCCTGACATGTGGCAGGTGCAGATGAAATTGGTTGAATGGATGAGTGCATAAAAACAAGCTCTTTTTCAAAAAGGACCAAACCAGAGAAGGAAACAGTGGAGACTGTGGAGAGGTTGGGGAGTGGGAATGAATTAACCCGACTGCAGGGCTGGCTCTACAAGGGTATGGTGATGGGGGGAAGAGAGAGCCATTCGTTCAAATGACAGAGTCCAAGGGATACAGGTAAACTGACTTCATTGGGGCTGCCTGTAGTTCTCAAAGAAGTCTCAAATGCAGGGGCTGTGGGTTTGCTGCAGAGGTCTTTGGAGAGTGACGTTTGTTAAAGTGTGGTGAGTGTCAGGGCTTTGGTTGTAAATGTCTTGTCCCATCTGGGCAGGAGGCTAGGCAGTAGCAAAGGCTTTTCAAGCAGGGTCCTGACTGCAGAAACATGGGTCTGGCAAGAATTAGACAAGGTGGGAATGACCCAGCCAAGCTATCTGGGCTTCAAGGAAAGGTCTTTTTATGGGCTGAATGTTTGTGTCCCTCTGCTTTCTCACAGATTCATATGTTGACATTCTAATCTCACTGTGGTGGTATTCAGAGGTGGGGGTCTTTGGGAGGTGATTAGGTTTAGATGAGGCCATGAGTTGAGGCCTTTATGATGGAATTAGTGTCTTTACAAGAAGAGAAAGAGGCACAAGATTCATCTTCCTCTGCAATGTGTAGATTGACCAAGAAGGCAGCAGTCTGCAAACCAGGTAGAGAGCCCTCACCAGGAACCAAACAGGTTGGCACCTTGATCTTGGACTTCTCAGCCTCCAGAATCATGAGAAATGACTTATTGTTTAAGCTACCTAGTGTAGGTATTCTGTATAGCAGCCTGAGCAGACTAAGACAAGTCTGATCCTAATGGGAAACCACATGGCCCATGAGAACCAGTCATATTGATGGGGCAAAACAGTGGGAAATGGGGGAGATGCAAATGAACAGGCACATGGGTAAGCACATGCCTAGTGGACTTAGGGCACCAAGACCAACTGTAGACTTCACGTCTGGTGTGGACATGTCTGTGTGTATATGTGTGCTTAGCATACTCTCTGAGGGCTTTATAACTGCCCAAGCCTCTAGTTTCTATGATTGTGTCAGGGTATGGACTCCCCAGATGAAGCTGGGGTTCACCACGATCCTAGGGACAGCACACCTCTAACTTCTAACAACTCTGTCTTCCTCCTTGCTGTGTCCCCTTGTCTGAACTCCAGTCCTATTTTCCTGGGAGAAGAGATGCAGTGCACACAAATGGGGCATGGAGGCTAAAGCAGCTCCACCTTGGATGCTAACCCACCATGTTGGCTTCTGATTAACTCTAGTTCTGGGGGATGCCTCTAAGACCTCTTTTTCATCTACTGTTCCTTATGTAAGAGCATTTATTTACTGTAAATTCTGCCCCTAGGTCAAAGCAACATTGATGTTATTGTAAACACACACTTACTATACATCTCACCCTTAGGCAGTACCCTGGTTATAAGCCCTGGGTCTGGGGGAGTAATATTGTAGGGGATCCAACCATCTCGAGGCCACCTGAGACATGGCTTCTGTTCATAAGTTCTTATTAAATGTTATTTTCTGAGACGCTGGATTTATCCGCCTCTTACTTTGATCTCAGCTTCCATAGGCTTTGGCGGTAGGTTTGCATAGATCTCACCACAGAGCATGGGGAATTGCCCATTTCCCCTTGGCCTGCAGCTCTTCCGGGCACTTTGGCCCCACCAGCAGGTACCTGCAACTGGTTGTCTAAGAGTTGTCCCATCAGAAAGCAGCCTAAGCAGGAGCTGGGTGGGCTGGAGGTAGCTCTGCCCCCATGTCAGAGAGGCCGTAGAAGTTCTCTATCCTCTCACCAGCAACCCTTAAGCAATGACTGATAGATAAAAACTCCTAATCTTTCATGCCTCAGGTGGGGTAACTCAGAGACATCTCCCAGAGTTACTCGGCAGGTGTATTAGTTTTCACGATGCTGATAAAGGCATACCTGAGATTGGGTAATTTATAAAGAAAAAGAGGTTTAACGGACTCACAGTTCCACATGGCTGGGGAGGCCTCACAATCATGGCGGAAGGTGAAAGGCACGACTTACATGGTGGCAGCAAGAGAATGAGAACCAAGCGAAAGGGGTTTCCCCTTATAAAACCATCAGATCTCATGAGACTTATTCACTACCACGAGAACAATATGGGAAAACTGCCTCCATGATTCAATTATTTCCCACCGGGTCCCTCCCACAACATGTGGGAATTGTGGGGAGCTACAATTCAAGATGACATTTGGGTGGGGACATGGCCAAACCATGTCAGCAGGATTAAGCTTCAGTTGTGCAAAGTGGTAGCTTGCTCTGAATAACATACCCTTTGTTGCTTCCTTTTTCCCCCCCCCAGTCTCATTTTTCCACTCTTCTACCTGTGCTTCCTGAGATGATCTCCCAAATATATTATATCCGTTTGAATCCCTCGTCACAGACTACATTGCTGGGGAAACCCAGTGAATGGGGGAAATGGAGTACATTGCTGGGGAAACCCAAATGAAGTTAGGTGATTTCGGCATCTTTTCCCTTTACACCAGCCTAATTATTCAGTGTTGGTTCAAGACCCAAGCAATATAGCACTGGAACCCAAATTTAGGGAGCAAGCAAATAGACCTTATCTCTGGGAGGAGCTGCAAAGTCACATTCCAAAGATTGTGGATCCGGGGTGCGGTGGAGAACTGGAGGTCTCTCTGCAAACGACTCCAGAGCCATCTTCGTCTCCTTCTACCTCTCACATCCAATTGGTTGCCCTACCCCTGTGGTATCTCTTGAGTCAGGCACTCATTACCATTCTCCCATTACTGCTATCCCTAATCTCTTGCTTGAAAGTATGCAGCCACTTTCTAATTGGTTTCTGTCCCCCCGTGCTTCTGGAGAGATGGTTCTAAAGCACACCTATGTCACTCTTTTGCTCAAGACACTTGCTAGTGTCTTAGTGCTTACAGGAAAACATTCAGATTTCTCAGCCTGACATTTAAGGCCCTCTGTGATTCGGTTTTCCAGCGTCATTTCTTGGCATTTCCTATCCACATATTTCAGAAACACCAGGCTTTTCTCCATTCCCTGGAAGTTCTCATCACTTTCCCTTTTGCTCGAGTACTTTCCTCCACTTTACTGACTGCCAGAGTCCTGATCATCTTACATAGCTGAATGGAAATATTTTCTCCTAGTGTCACATTCTCTAATTACTCTTGTCTCTGTGCCTGTGTAGCACTGTGTTTTTAAGTCATTGAGCAAACACAGTCACCCAATCAACTCTTGCATGTGCTGAGTACCATGGTTATAAGATGTGTATTGTTCTGTTTGCTTGTTTGCTTTTTTTTCCTTTAAATCATGAAATTATAAGCTCCAGGAATAAATGGAATGTGCCTTCCTGTGTGTACCATAGTTCAGGATGAGCAGTAGGTGTTTAGTAAACCTTTGTAATTCAAATTGAGCTGAAATGAATCAGAACCCAGACAATAAGAGAGTCACCTTGTGCCTCCTATGAATGATCAAATTCTGTAGATGCGGAATACAGTGTAAAATGCACTTAATACCAAAGCGCTACTGAACATAATTTAATCTTTCTCGGGTGATTCAGAGGCTCTCCAGGATCTTGTAGTGCTGGAGTGTCATCAATGAGAGCATCAGTTCTCATTGTGTGGAGCTGTCAGGGAGTGCAGGTTGATAGAGTTCTGGAGAAATCAGAATTCTTCTTCTTCTTCTTCTTTTTTAAGCCAACAATTTGCCTAAGTGTCTTTAAAGTGCATATTATAATCAAATCATTGATTAAAAAATTTTTTTGGACAGAGCACGTTAATTCTGGTGAGCTGTTGGGTGGATAAGAGTATAAATAATAGTGATTATCTGGGAGATGAGTTTGTACAGTCCAGTTCTTGCTTAGGATAGGGAGTTGAGGTGTCTGTACTGAGAAATGTCAGTTATGTCCTGAAACAATGACACCAGTGTCACTGAGGTTGTAACCCACACAAAGCAGGGACTTACCTGTTCTTCCTGCTTTGCACAAGTAACATCATGTCTGGGGTCCACAGATCAGATTGGAGGATTAAATGATTTCTTTCATGTGAGTTAGGAAATACTCCTCTCTCTCTCTTTTAGTGCAGAATTGGCAAGTTGGATGAAGTATGCCTGAACTGAGACTTGGATGCTTTTGAAAATCAGTAAACACAACTACAATCTCCATAATGTAAACTAATCTGCTGGACTACTTCCAATTTCAGCTCCAATACATGAAGAGCTTCGAATTCATCATTCCCATCTTTCACAAAAAGTAAAAGCCAAACAAACTGAAAATTAGTGACTTTTCTTGGGTCCCTCAGAGAACAGAGGTTTCAGGCAAACTGCCACACCTGACATCGGGAGAGAGGAAAATCCAAAGAGACATAGCCAAGATCTGTTTACCTGAACCTGAAGACAACAGAAGGATCAACTGGTAGAAAAACTTGAATGATAATAATTGATGAATTGCTGGAGACAGAGTGTGAACTTGCCTGAGAGTGGGAGACCTGGTATTTGGTGATTACAGCATATAGGTAAGTAAAATGGATGACAGCAGTATCACAGGGGATGAGAAAGATAAATTGGGAATATCCTAAGGTACCTGCAGTACATGTGAAGTGGTTTAGTGTTACTTGGAAGAAGACTTAATTAGTTAAAAACGTAAATCAGAAACTCTAGGACAACCACTAAAATGTTTTAAAAAAGAAATAGGCTTGATATGCGAAGATATAAAAAGCTTGATTGAAACCAGAAAAGTCAGAAAAAGAGGAAGGAAAAAGGAACAAAATATAATGAGTAGAAAATAGTTACAAACATGGCAGCTATCAATCCAATTAAATCAAGAATCACTTTAAATGTGAATGGTCCGAATATATGAATTTAAAAGACACAGTTTGTCATAACAGATTTTAAAAACCATCCAATGATATGTTGTTTACGGGGGACCCACTTTAAATATAAAAAGTCAAGCAGGTTAAAAGTAAATGTTTGAGGTGATAAATATGCTAATTAACATGATTTGATCATTACACTTTGTAGACATGTATTGAAATATCACTATCATAATGATGGACAATTATTGCATGCTAACTAAAAATAAAAGGGAAAAAAAAAAAAAGAAAGAAAAAGCAGAGACACAAAAATATACCATGCTAATTCCAGTCAAAAGAAAGCTAGAGTAGCTCTGTTGATTTCAGACAAAGCAGACTTCGAGCAAGCAACCTGATTAGCGGTGAAGAAAGGTATTACGTTATGATAAGAAGGGCAATTCTCTTGAAGTTAAGAAGATCTAACTGTCCTAAATGTGTAAATACCTAATCACCAACGAAAATATGTAAGGCAAAAATCTGAGAGCTGCAAACAGAAGTAGACAAATCCACTATTACAGTTGCAGACTTTAATATTCCTCTCTCAGTAACTGAGAGATCAGGCAGAGACTCAGTAAGGATATACTTGACCTAAAACAATCTGCTGAGTTACATGCGAAACATACTTTTCTGTTGTCTTTTATTACCCTAACCTCTTAATTTTGTATCTCTAACCTCTTTAAAATGTCTGAAAAGAAAACCTTAGAGTAACTCTAGAAACATGATTGATTGAAAATTAATTAGATAAAACAACAACAACCCAGTTCTATTAAATAATGACCTCCTCCTTTAGATTATAAGAAAGAAGATAATGGTACTTATATGACCTTTCATTTGTATAATCATTGTTTTATTTCAAAGCACTTTGTTTCCTAATTTAAAACATTTTACTTGTTTAATTAATGTATTTATTTTGTAGAGACAGGGTCTTGGTATGTTGCCCAGGCTGGTTTTGAACTCCTGGCCTCAAGCAAGCCTCCTACCTCAGTCTCTCAGAGTGCTGGGATTACAGTTCTGAGCCACTGCACCTGGCCCAGAGTACTTTTCTATGCCTTTAGTTTACATACTTTTATTTTATTTAGTAGAGACAAGGTCTTGCTATGTTGCTCAGGCTAGTCTTCAACTTCTGGCCTCGAGCAAGCCTCCTACCTCGCCTCCTGAAGTGCTGGGATTATAGGTCTGAGCCAGTGCACCTGGCCCAAACTACTTTTATATGCCTTTAGTTTATATGCCTGTATTTTACTTAGCAGAGACAAGGTCTTGCTATGTTGTCTAGGCTAATCTTGAACTTCTGGCCTCAATTACAGCGTATAGGTAAGTAAAATGAATGACAGCAATATTGACATGTGACAGTAAGTAAAACTGACAAAAATGGCAGTAAGTAAATTGAATGACAGCAAACCTCCTACCTCAGTCTCCCAAAGTGCTGGGATTACAGGTCTGAGCCACTGCACCTGGCCCAAAGTACTTTCTGTGCCTTTAGATTGATCCTTACAACCGTTATCTATAAAATGGGTACAGAAATACATGCCACGTAGCCAGAGCAAGTGTTTTCATTCCCATTTTACTGGCTCCATAATCCAAGATTCAAAGAGTTGATGTGCTTTGATTGCGATCACCCAGGTAGGAAGCGGCAGATCTGGAGAGACCCCAATTCTTTTGATTCTTACTCCACTATTCCATCCACTCCACCAGGTTTCCTCTCAAAATAACTGGGTTGGAGAAAGATTTCTTGGCATATTGCTATTTTGGACTTTGTAGACATAGCATTAGGGGAGACAGCCCCCACCAACACACTTTAACATCTGCACAATATTCTCTTCCAAAGATGTTTTTGCAAACACCAGCTAGTGTTTATGAAGTCATCCCAGATTTGACAGGATACTGTCAAGTAATCAATACCTTCCGCCCTCCCTCGTTCTCTCTTCAACTCAGCACCACTCCCTCCATCTCCACCTCCTCCGGACCACTATATCTGAGGTTTCCATTGCTTCCAGAACAGAGTTAGAGAAAAAAGACTTCTAATGTTTGGCTTTTAAGATGTATTCCTGGTATAAATCAGAGAGATTTTGGAGAATACATATTGTATCAGCATTTGTTATTTTTTTATTCAAGATGAGATTTTCTTTCCTCTTTTTCTTTTTCTTTTTGGAGACAGGATCTTGCTCTGTCACCCTGGCTGGAGGGCAGCAGCATGATCATAGCTCACTGCATCCCCATACTCCTGGGCTCAAGTGATTCTCCTGCCTCAGCCTCCCAAGTAGCTGAGACTACACGCACATGCCACTGTGCCTGGCTATTAAAAAAAAATTTTTTTTTTCTTTGTAGTGATAGGGTCTCACTATGTTGCCTAGGCTGGTCTCCAACTCCTGTCCTCAAGTGATCCTTCTACCTCAGCCTCCCAAAGCACTGAGATTACAGGCATGAGTCCCTGCACTCCATCCAAGATGAAATTTTTAGAGGAAACTTTTATTGAGATGGGGGGGAGAAAAGCAAGGTGGGGCCATGATGTTACCAAGTTTGGCAACCAGGGTACAGCTGGTGTTGTATACTGCCTTTCCAGATCCTCTCCTTGCCTCATTGCAAAAGAAAGGTGGGTGACAGAGATCCCAAACAAGCTTGAGCACCTGAGCAGAGAGGGGGCGGCTGCTTTGCAGGAGCTGTCCATGGCGTGGGGCAGAAATACCTGCAGAAAGAGCCTGAGCTGGATGAAGAGAAACCAAGCTCCCTGTGGCCCTGAGCCATCAAGACGAGAGCAGCAGAACCCTCAAAGCTCCAAGGGCAGGTGGTAGGTAGTGGAGAAAGGGGTGCTGGTAGACCAGAAGGCTCATCACCATGCAAAGGGGATGCTGCCATGCAGAGCACAGCAGCCTTGGAAGAAACTGATTGTTGGCCGGCTCAATGGCCATTGCCATCCTCGTTTCCTCTGCCACCTTCCACTCCAGGGGCCAAAAGGTTTTTCATTTTTTAAAAATTTATTTTTATTTTTCTTTTAGAGCCAGGGTCTCACTCTGTGATATGGTTTGGTTGTGTCTCCACCCAAATCTCATCTTGAATTGTAGCTCCCATAATTCCCACAGGTTGTGGGAGGGACCCGGTGGGAGGTAATTGAATCATGGGGGCAGTTCCCCCATACTGTTCTTGTGAGTCCGTTGAACTTCTCTTTTTCTTAATACATTACCCAGTCTCAGGTATGTCTTTATCAGGAGCATGAAAACAGACTAATACACTCTGTCACTCAGGCTGGAGTGCAATGGTGCAATCATAGGTCACTGAAACCTCAAAATCCTGGGCTCAAGCCGTCTTCCCATCTCAATCTCTCACACTTGGCTAATTTATTTTTATTTTAAAGATGGGGTCTTACTGTATTGCCCAGTTGGATTTCAAACTCTTGGCCTCAAGTGATCTTCCCGTCTTGGCCTCCCAAATCTCTGGAATAACAGACATGAGCCACTGTGCCTGGCCAGCTAAAAGTGTTAATAGGTTTTTCTTCAGCCTTCAATTCAACTAGATGGGACCATGATGTTACCAGTGGCAGTCCAGTAGCCTCTGGACTTCATGTTCTGTGAAAAATAAACTCCCTTTGAGTGCTTCTCAAACTTGAGTTTGCCTCAGATCCACTTGGAAGGCTTGTTAGAACACAGATAGCTGGTTCTGATTCTATCATCTAGAATTTTCACTTTTTTTTTTTTTTTTTTTTTTTTTTTTTTTTGAGACAGGGTCTCACTCTATCACTGGGGCTGGAGTGCAGTGGCGTGATCTTGGCTCACTGCAGCCTCAACCTCCTGGGCTCAAGAACCCTCCCCAGCTCAGTCCCTCCGTGTAGCTGGGACTACAGGCATGTGCCACCAAGCCCGGATAATATTTTTGTATTTTTAGTAGAGAAGAGATTTCACCATGTTGCGTTGCTGGTCTTGAATTCCTGGACTCAAGTGATCCTCCACCTTGGCTTCCCAAAGTGCTGGGATTATAGGCGTGAGCCACCGTGCCCGGCTGAGAATGTTCACTTCTAACACGAACTCAGGAGCTACTGATGCTGCCAATCTGGGGACCAGCATTGAGAACCGCAGGGTTAAACTCACTGTAAGTCAGGAAAACAATTATTTGCAGTGGAACCCAATCCTAACTGATGCCATGCCACATCCAAGACCAGAGACAGTGACAGGGACTCCTCAACAGATGTCAGCATGCAGGGATGACCACACCTGAGGATTTGAGAGAATGTTCCGTCTTGAGAGCTGGAGAATGGAAGGTCAGAACCTAGATAGTACAATGAGGAACCAGGTGCCAGTCAAAAAAATTAGCTGAGCTTGGTGGTGGGCACCTGTAATCTAAGCCGAGACTGCACCACTGCACTCCAGCCTGGGCCACAGAGCAAGACTCCATCTCAAAACAAAACAAAACAAAAAATACACATGGAAGGGAGGGAAGAGAGGACTCCAGGCAGAGGCATGGCCTGGGCAAGAGTCTCAAGGCGGAAGAGTCTGGTGAGAGGTTTCCATAGGAAGCAAGGAGAGAGGACAGAGAGGGACAGAGGCTAGAATGGGCAGAGCCTTAGAAGCTGCATGAAGACATGTGGTTTTGTGTCCTAACGATGCTGGGGAGCCTTAGAAGAGTGTTGTTTTTTTTAAATGGGCTAATGTTTTATTAGAAGGGAGGGGGATATAATTCCAGAGGAGCAAGAGAGAGAGAGAGTCAAAAGGAGGGATAAAAAGCAAATACAAAGCATCAGGCTGGGTGCAGTGGCTCTGACCTGTAATCCCAGCACTTAGGAGACTGAGGTGGGGCCACTGCGCCCAGCGTGAGACCCATCTCTAAAAAACAAAAGAAAGAAAAGCTTTGGGGCCGGGCACAGTGGCTCCTACCTGTAATCCCAGCACTTTGGGAGGCCAAGGCGGGCAGATCACTAGAAGTCAGGAGTTCAAACCAGCTAGTTCAACATGGTGAAACCCTGTCTCTAATAAAAATATAAAAATTAGCTGGACGAGGTGGCACATATCTGTAGTCCCAGCTACTTAGGAGGCTGAAGTAGGAGATTCGCTTGAACTCGGGAGGCAGAGGTTGCGGTGAGCCGAGATCGCATCACTGCACTCCAGCCTGGGGTGGACAGAGTGACACTCTGCCTAAAAAAAAAAAAAGTCCACTACAGCCTTCAAAGGGTTTTAAGCAGAAGTTTGCACAGGGGGTTGATCAGGTGGGGGTGGGGCAGCATGTGTAGCATGTGGAAATTGTATGTGTATGTGTGTGTGTGTGTGTGATGTCACCACATATGTTTTTGAAAAGACAATTCTGTCATACTTTGAAATATGATCATTGGTAAGAGACTTTCTACCTGTCCATTTTTTGAACAGCCTTCCTGTTTAGAAAATAATTCCTTAAAATAGGCTGTACATCTTGGGTGTTTGAAGACAGCTGGTGCAGACCCAAACACTTTCTGAAGGCTTAGCGGATCTGGTCCTCCACGTGTTTCTCATCAGGCTTGATCTGATGTCTTCTCACCACCTGGTATATTTCCTCAGCACCTATTACTGTCTGACTCCTAAAGTGTGAAGCTCAGAACGAACCCAGAGCTATGGTATGGCCTGATTGCAGTGCATGCATCACTCCTCTCATTCTGGAAACCACACATTCAGGGAAGGCTAAGATTGTGTTAATTGTTTTGGCAGTCGGATCACGCTATTGACCCACGCCGAGCTTACTGACAAGTCTAACTCCCCAGGCTTTTCATATAAACTGCAACTACACGCTGCTCCCCTCTTCCCACACCTGTGCCTTTCGGACCCAAGGGCAGAACCTTACATTTGTTCCAATTAAATTTTACCTTGTTAAACCCAGTTCATCACTCTATCCTGTCAAAAATGCCTGGAGCTCTTATTAGGTTTTCCAAAATACATGCTCTACTCCCACAAGTTTCCGCCCATCAATCTACACACATTTGAATGCCTTTTCTGTGTCAGTTGCTGTTCTTGACATTAAGGATTTGGAGGTGTTTGAGACTCTGTCATTGCCTTCAGAGAGCTCACAGACATGCACAAAGGCAAAAAAGATGCAGCAGACTGGGTGCAATAAAAGAGAAACGAGAAAGTTTGATAGATGCAGGTAGAAGAGGTCCCTAATCTAGACTGGGATGAGCAATGCAGATGGGGGAAGGCATCCCTGAAGGGCTGACACCTACAAGCCCTGCATACAAAGTAAGAGAGCAGAAGATGTTGGATACGTTAAGGCATGGAATACTTGAGAACCTGCAAGCACCTGGGGGATGGTGAGATCAGATATGAAAGGCTAAGGACTTCACACTTCAGCCTCATGGGCAGTAGGGAACCACGAAGGGGCTTCTACAGGGGGCTGATATATGTAGATTTGGGTTGAAGAAACGTCATGTAGCTTGAGGGCGAAGGGGATTGGGTACATGGTACATATCTAGAGGTGGAGAGGACAGTGGAACGTTAACCACCCTCCTGGTGAGAGTTGTTGGGGGTGATGATAAAGCAAGGTGGTGTGGATGGACAGGGGTGTATGGAGATTTGGGATTGAATCAACTGGTCTTGGTAATGACTGAAAGGAAAGAGTGAAGTGCCAAGAATCTTGGCCTTAGCACCTGAGTACATAGTGGCAATCTTAATTTGGATAAGAAATTGAGAAGAGAAATAGGTTTCAGTATGGGTCTTTGAATTTGATGCCTTAGTGAGGCATCTAATTAGAGATATCCAGAAGACAGTTGAATACATCCATCTACATAGGCAAAAGAGAAGTGGACTGGAGATACAGGTTCGGGGATCATCAACCTTGAGATAATAGTTGAATATGGAGGGATGAAAATGTTGAGGGAAAGCATAAAGAAAGGGCTAAGATGAAGCCTTTATGAGGTCAGCATCTATCATTCATCTATCCATCCATCATTCATCTATCCATCTAACCACCCAGCCACCCATCCATCCATCATCTATCCACCAACCCACCTACCTGTTCATTCATCCATCATCCATCCATTCATCTATCCATCTAACCACCCAGTCAGCAATCCATCCATCCATTCATCATCCATCATCATCCATCCATCCATCCATCCATCCCTCTGTTTATCCATCCACCCATCCGTCTAACCATCTGTTCACTCATCTATTCATCCATCCCTCTGTTCCTCTATCCCTCCATCCAACTATCCATCAGTCTAGCAAACAGAGTACCTTCTATGGGCCAATGACAGTGACAAATGAAAAAAAGGAAGAGTCCTCCGTCCCTAAGGAGTTTGTATTTTGATGGCTGTGGTGGGAGACAGGTAATAAACATGGAGCAAATAAGGAAATGAGATAACTATATTTATCAAATGGCACGAAGAAGATAAAATAGGGTGATGTGAAAGAGAACAACTAGTTGAGGCAGCATTAGCTGAGGTGGTAAGGAAAGAGAAGGGCATTGTGACTGAGATCTGAATGAGATGGAGGCAGTTTTATGTGACAGTCTGCGGGGGTGAGCCTGGGATGACTGAAGAACGAGAGGTACAAAGATGGAGAGAGAGGAACCAGCTTGGCCTTTGTGAATGAGAGAAGCTGGAACAGCTGGAGGGCAGTGAGCAAGAAGGGAAAGAGTGGTGAAAATGACGTGAAGCAGGTGGTCAGGTGCCTTGCAGATTAGACAGGATCTTACAGACCTTGCTGAGGACTTGGGGTGTGATGGGAAGATTGTTCTTTAGGGACATGAGTATGATCTGATTATTTATGATTTGGAAAGCTCATCCTTGTTGCTATGTGGATGATATTTTGTAGTGAGGCAAAAGCGGAGGCAGGGAGACCAGTTAGGACTGTCGTCCAGGCAGGAGATAACGGCAGTTTCATGAGGGAGGTAGCAAGAGAGAGGCGAGAAATGGTCATATCTGATACAAATTTTGCAAGTTTAGTGGATAGAACATATTTGTGGATTAGATGTAGGGTGTGAGGAAAATAATCAAGAGTATGCCTAGGTTGTGTGCGTAAGAATTGGGATGACGGTGATGCTATTGGCTGAGATAAAGAAGGTTTGAGGATGGAGCAGGGCTTTCTTTTTGTGGGAGATGGGAGCAAATGGTTTGCTTGTTGCCAAGTTAGATTTGAGGTTTCTTTTTGTCATTCAAATGAAGATGTTGGGCAGGATATTTTAAATATGAATTGGTAGCAGAAGGAGAGATAGGGTTTAGAGATACAAATTTGAATGTTAGGAGCACATACAGGGAGTCTCGAAGCCCGTGGGAATGAAAGCACACTCCTAGCATAGAGAGAGAGAGAAGAGAAGATGACCAACAGGGAAGAGGTTGGTCAAGAAAACTGGACGACGGGCCAGGTGCTGTGACTTGGGCCTGTAATCCTAGCAGTTTGGGAGGCGGTGCCGGGTGACTTGCTTGAGCCCAGGAGTTCAAGACCAGCCTGAGCCACATAGTGAGACTCCATGTCTACAAAAATTAAAAAAAAGTAGCCAGGTGTGGTGGTACGTGCCTGCGGCCCTCGCTATTCAGGAGGCTGAGGTAGGAGGATCCCTTGAGCCCAGGAGTTCCAGGCTGCAGTGGCCATGCTTGCATCACTGCACTCCAGCCTGGGCCACAGAGTGAGGCCCTATCTTGATAAAAAGAAAATGAAGACTGAGATGGAGATTTAGGTAGATACGAGGGCAAATGTTAGGAAGAGAGGTCAATTAGAATGAAGACTGAAGAGCATTCATTGGCTTTAGCACAAGGCAGGGCGGTGATGTTCGCCAGAGGATTTCAGTGGCATTGGGGGTCGAAGAGTGAGTGGGAAGTGAGACTATGGGGGAAGTGAGTGGGAAGTGAGAATACAGAGAAGTGACTGAACATTTTTTTCAGTAACCTTTACTCTGAAAGGAAGCAGAGAAATGTGGTAGTAGCTAAAGGAGACCAATTAGTGTGAAGGTGTTTCTTTAAAATAATACTAATGCTTTTTAGGGGATAGGGCAATGATCTGAACTTGGGCATGAGGTCAGGGGCAGACTACAAACAATAGTAGCCTAATAATCTAGAAATTGAGGATCTTGCCTCTGGGGAGCCTTGATCTTGGATCCTTGGAGGGGATGGGGGCAAGTGGGGGAGGAAGTGGGTTCAGAGGGGCAAATCAGAAAGGCTGCAACCCTAAGACCATGTGTGGCCTGTTATCAAGGAGCTGGTACCCAGTGGGAAACCTGGATGTGAGACTAACTTGGTATAGCAAAAAAAATATATATATTTTTTTGATACGAGGTCTCCCTTTGTCACCCATGCTGGAGTGCAGTGGCACCATCATAACTCACTACAGCCTTAGTCTCCTGGGCTCAAGTGATCTTCCTGCTTCAGCCTCCTGAGTAGCTGGGATTACAGGCACAGGCCACCATGCTGGCTAATTTTTAAATCTGTATTGTTTGAGATGAGGTCTCGCTATATTGCCCAGGCTGCACTCGAACTCAGTGGGCTCAAGAGATGTTCCTGCCTCAGCCTCCTGAGTAGTTGGGACTCCAGGTTTGCACCACCATGCCAAGCTAATTTTTAATTTTTTTTGTAAAGATGTGGTCTCATTATGTCTCTATTGCCCAGGCTGGTCTTGAACTCCTGGCCTCAAGTAATCCTCCTGCCTTGGCCTCCAAAGGGCTGAGATTATAGGCAAAGACCACTGTGTCTGGTCCGATACAGCAAGTTCTTAATGAAACTGGGCTGCTTCCTGCTTTAAGAGCTCAAAAACCATCTGCTCTATAACATTTCCTGGATCAATGCAAAGCACACTTGTTTAGGCCCCTCTTGGATTTAGAGGCAGGGTTCCAATCTCCCTCTCTTTCAGAAAACCGGCAAAAGTAAGACACATTCTCAGTTCTGGGGGTGGAAGTGAGGGGAACTTCCAAAAAGAGGACTAGCCGGCTGTTGTCTTGCGCCCCTGGATGGCCCTGTTTTCACCCCGCAGGTCTCTCTCCCACCTCCAAGCTCTAGCAGGAAACTTCCTGAGTCAACCCCGCCTCCCGACCCCCCCAGCCAAGCTCCAGCAAGCAAAGCCTCAGCCCATCAGGGCCCCAGGACTCCAGGCCAATGCTGCTTTCTGATTGGTCAGTGTTTTTACCTTACAGGTGGTCAAATGTATTTGAACATCACTCTTGCAATTTCTGGGAAGCAGAATTCAGCTTTTACATCTTCAGGTCTACCCTCTGCTGCTTCTGCTACTGGCTTGGCAGTCTAATTAATAAGTTCTTAGCATTCCTTTGGAATCCATTCAGTTCAAGAGACTTGCACTCTTGAGTGCCTAAGTGCTCAGCTGCAGAGTCCACCCCACTTGAGCTCTGATTCCTGCTTTTCACGGTTAATTCTGTCTCTTTCCGAACAAAGATTACTCCCTCTTGACAGGTACAAAAGAACAGAACAGGAGATGGAAGGACAGAGGGCATTGCAGGCAGAGGAAATAGAATGAATTAACGCCTGGAGGCACTTGGGAAATGGTGAGAGGCCAGTTTGAGCTCCCCCGCTTGCAGCACACAGCTAGAGGCAGGAGGGAGCTTTGTGGGGAAATGGTCCTTTGGGGTCAGTGCACACAGGACACTGTCAAGCCTGGGCGACTTAGGGTTCATTCTGGGGGCCATGAAGAATCAGTGGAAGGCTTGGATTAGGACAGAGACATGATGAGCCCTTTGCCTGTGGAAGGTTAACTGCGGACTGCAGTGAGGAGGGGCTGGGGGGTAGGAGAGGCATTAGGGGATTTTGCACAAGTCCAGAAAGGAGCCAGCTGAGGGCATGGGGTGGGAACAGAGGTGACAGCAGCCCTTCTTTAGGGTCACTGGGTGTAAGGAATGGCTGTTGAGCTTGGCAGCTCTGTGATCCGGGCAGGTTCCAGTAATGTTGCTGTGAAGCCCATACTGATTTTGCTTGTGTCTAAAATCCATCACGTTAGCCAATTCCAAATTGTGTTTGAATTGCAACTACTGGTTTCTAACGAATGGTTTATTTACCTCTTTAGGGATTATTAAAGATGCTGGTAATTTTCCGTAAGCTTCCTTGAGATCTTAAGGGTAAATGCAAGCAGAGCTTTAACCCTTTAACATAGTGTTAACCTGGTAATTCCTCTCTCTCTCTCATAGGCACATTTTTGGGGGATGTGGGTAGGTGGCTGAGTTGATGTTCAGACATTGCTGACGTTGACAGCCTAGTCCACGTTCCGTGTCACACACGCTGAAGTGTTCCTTCAGACCACACACATGTAATCTCTCTCCTCCATCCCATCCCTTTTCATACTCCAGATTTTTAATTTTCACAGGTGACTTACTAACTGGGGAAACAGATGGGAGAGAAGAAGGGGAGGAAAACCTCGGTGTGGTGGGTGTTTCTAGTTCTGTCCCTTTGACTGGGTTGAGGCTCTTGGGTGGGGGTCTGAGAATGGGGCTGAGAGAACATTCTTGTACAAAGCATAGTTGGATAAGGAGCACCAGCGCCACCCTGGAGCTTGCAGCAATGCGGATTCCTAGGCCCCACCATTGACCTAACAGAATCAGAATCTGTATTTTGGCCAGTTCTCTAGGTGATTCTTCAGCACATTAAAGTTTGAGAAGCAGCGGGGATAGTGGTTTCAAGCTCAGCTACACATTAGAGACACTTGGGGAGATTGAGGAAGTCTTGATGTTGGCCAGACACAGTGGCTCACCCTTGTCACTGCAGCACTTTGGGAGGGAAAGGGAGGAGGATTGCTTGAGCCCAGAGTTCAAGACCAGCCTGGGCAACATAGAGAGACCCCTATCTCTACAAAAGATAAGAAAATTAGCCAGGTGTGCTGGTGTGGGCCTGTAGTCTCAGCTACTGGGGAGACTGAGGCAGGAGGATCCCTTGAGCCCAGGAGGTTGAGGCTGCAGTGAGCCATGATTGCACCAGGAGGTGTTGTTTCAAAAATAAAATAAACTACCAGTGCCTCTGCTGCACCCCACATCCATTAAATAAGAATCTCTGGGACCTGGGCATTTCTACCAAGCTTCTAGGTGATGTTGATACTCCAGGTCCATGGACCAGCCCTTCAGTAGAAAGATTCTAGAGAATGTACTGGCCTCTGATCACTATGAGGGCTGATGAGTAATGTGAAGCTGGGGGGAGGAATCTCTGAGGACATCCAACACTACGTGGCCAGGCTGAGGAATCGCAACGTTGGGATCACCCTCAAAACACACCCTCGGCTCTTGCATGAATTTCCCACACAAGGACTGTTAAAGAGGCAGCTGCAATGCTCCCTCGAGGGGGAATTACAATGGTGGAGTCCAAGTGGGAGCCAGGGTGTTTGTGGGATGCCAGAAATAACTGGAGGATCCTTGGATAAGGGTTAGTTTTCTTCTTGGGTAAGTTGAGGGCATTTGGAATTATTCTAATGTGACCCCATTTCACCTTTTCCAAATGGTGAGGCATGACATATTGGATAGAGATTTTTATCTGTCTGTCCATCCATCCATTCATCCATCCTTCCACTCATCTGTCCGCTCACCCACTATCCATTCATCCACTCATCCATCTGTCTACCCATCCACTCATCCATCCAATCATCCATCCATCTGCTCATCTGTCCACTCATTTATCCGTCCATCCATCCATCCATCCAGCCACCACATATCTATCCACTATCCATTCATCCATCCATCCAGCCGTCCATCTGCTCATCTATCCACTCATTTATCCATCCGTCTGTCCATCCCATCCATTCATCCATCCACATTATCTATCCACTCATCCATCCATCTGCTCATCTATCCACTCATTTATCTATTCGTCCATCCATCCATCCACATATCTATCCACTCATCCATCCATCCATTCATCTATCCATCTGCTCATCTATCTATCCATCCATCCCCATCCACCCACCCATCCATATATCTATTCATCCATCCACCCACTTACCCATCATCCATCATCCATCCATCCACTCATCCATCCAATCATTATCCATCCATCTGCTCATCTAGCCACTCATCCACCCATCTGTCCATCCATCCATCCATCCATATATCCATTCATCCATCTACCCACTTATCCATCATCCATCCATCCATCCATCCATCCATCCTTCCAATCAATCATCTACCCACACTACCATGCACACAGTCTATCACTTTGCTTATTGTTAATGGACACCGGCTTGCTAATTGTTGCTCTCCAGAATAGTCTGAGATTAGCCATCATTATTAAACTATCCTGTGAGGATAGAAGGCAAGGCTCTAAAGAAGTCATACAGAAACGAGCATTCATTCTTCATGAGGGATGGCAATTGCTGAGGTCAAAACCCTACTACCATTAAGAAACACCCAAAATAGCCACTTGTGGGAGGCCACAAGGCCAAGCCCTTTACTACTAGTGCTCTGAATGCTTCAAGTATTCTTGGTGTGATTAGAAGCTATGTCTTGAAATAAAGTACCCTGTGTCTTTAGGCCATGTGCAAATTTGCTTGGAATTCCATGCAGACATAATGCTCGGCTATGGAAATCAGGCCTTCAGTGACAACCAGTTCTCGTTAGTGAGCACAAATGACCCACAAACGGCCACAGATCAGCAGCTCATGGGCTTTGTGCAGTGGCAAATTGGCCCCACTGGAAAGGCATGCTAGAATGAGCAGCACTGCACAACAGCCCTTGAGTCAGCCTGAAGCCTCATCTCCCCTCCCCCAAGCAGATGCAAGCCCTGCGTGAGTCCCTTGGCATTCTGTGACGCAGACGGTTTGATGGCCACCCTGCACAACAGGAGCAGCGATGCTGTGGGGGATCTCACCCACCCAGAAGAAAGGGAACAAAACGGTCCCACGCCCTTCCTGCCACTCTCCTTCTGTGGTGCCATTACTCCTCCTCCCAGGCTGGAAACATTGCCGCTGGTTCTGACGCTGCTGTCACTTTCCTCTTTTCCTGTAGCTGTGGTTTGGCTTAGCTTTGTCCAGAGACATCATTGTCCTTGACAGACATTGGGTCAGCCAGGATGGTGCAGGAGAGAGACAGAGCACAAAAGGCAATCACTGAGGCCAGGGCAGGTGTGGGTGAAAGCCGACGTAGCTCCAGGCACGATGTCTGGGGTCATCCATCCTGTCATTAATAATTCTAGAAGGGGTGAGATCTGAAGAACCCGTCAGTGAAGGGAGCACTGCGGTAAGGTTTCTGGGTGGCAGCCAGTCTGTACCTGTATGTAGGATTAGGCAGTGGTTTGGGTAGATACTGGCTCATAAAGAAGCGTGAGAGCTTGTAGGCCAGGCTCTGGCCAGAGGCTTGTTCTTTTTCTTTTTTAAATGGGGTCTCACTTTGTCATCCAGGCTGGACTGCAGTGGTGTAATCATAGCTCACTGCAGCCTCAACTTCCCGGGCTCAAGCGATCCTCCTGCCTCAGCCTCCCAAGTAGCTGGGACTACAGGCATGTACTACCATACCTGGCTAAGTATTTTTTATTTGTTGTAGAGATGAGTTCTTGCTGTGTTGCCCAGGCTCATCTTGAACTCAAGCAGTCCTCCCACCTTGGCCTCCCAAAGTGCTGTGATTACAGTCATAAACCACAGTGCCCAGGACAGAGACATGTTCTGAAGCACTTGGCAGAGCATGTGGTGGAGCCAAGGGTAGGGCTGTCAACTGGCTCTGCAGAAGGATCAGTGGGAGAAGAAGGAAAGGAAGCCATTCCTGGGAGCTTTCCCATAGCACTGACTCCAGGTATGGTTGGCATCAATGGAGAACTTGGAGCTGAGACGTTGGGTCCAAAGTTTGGAATCATGCCAGGGCAGCAGAACTGTGGTTACTGATGGGTGTCCTGACACTCAAAAAGAGTGTCAGCTCTTACGTGGGGGGTTTTGGAGGCCACTGGCCATGAAAAGCCAGGAAGATTGAGGTGGGAAAGGAAGTAGAGGTTGGCGGTCCCGCAGATCTTACTTTTACCTAGCTGTTTCTTCCTTCAAAAGACCTTTCCTCTCATCTTCGTTGTCCCCCACTCTAAGAGCTAGGTCCACTGCTTCATAGTCTGATTGCCACCCTATGCATTCCCAGCCTCATGTGAATTCCCTGGAGAGGCAGCTCTGGGAAATCATGAAGAGCCTGATTTAAATATCCCAGCCCTGTGACTTTGTGTATGTGACTCCATGTCCCTGTGCCTCAGTTTCTTCATCTGTGAAACTGACATAAAAATAATAAAATCTACTTCGCAGGATTGCTGTGAGAATTAAATAATGATATTGTAAAGCCTTTAAAATAATGCTTGGCATATAGTGTCAAATATGTGTTCGCTGCTGCAGCTACTTCTGCTACCATTATATAACTCCGCCTGCTCCTCCTCTTCCTCCTCCACACTGTCCAATCCCTCGAAACCTCCTGCAGCCTCCAGATGCAAGAACTCAAAAAATCCTCTGATGTTTAACCTACAAGTCCCACCTCTCCTCTGCTCCAATGGTCATTCCTAGTCTTCATTGTCTCTGGCCAAGCAATGGCCTTCAGATTGTCCTCCTTTCCTGCAATTAAGTCCCCTTTAGAGCTGTTTCCCAATCTGCCTCTAAGAGAGTTATTTTTACAAAATGCAGATCAGATTATGTCATTTTTGTCTTATTTTCAGTAACTCGACATTGCCCATAGAATAAAGGTCAAAATTAATCTGACTCCAAGCCATCTTCTGAACTCTCTGTGTACCTGGATACATTTTCCAAATATGTCAATTTCTTGCTCTTCCCCAAACCCATCCATATTTTCCCTTCTGCCTAGAAGTAATGAAGATTTCCTTCCCTCCTTCCTTCCCTCCCTCCTTCTCTCCTTTCCTTCCTTCCTTCCTAGTGGTGCATGCCTGTAATCCCAGCTACTCGGGAGGCTGAGGCACAAGAATCACTTGAACCCAGGAGGTGGAGGTTGCAGTGAGTCGAGATCACACCATTGTATTCCAGCCTGGATGTGAGAGGGAAACTCCGTCTGAAAAAAAAAAAAAGAGAGAGAGAGAGAGCCTCTTGTACTATTTTCCACATGCATCTTTGCTACAGAGCCCGGAATGAAGAAATGGCAGCACAGTTGGCTGATTAGCCAAGGTCACACATAGCTGGTGACCTGAGGGGTCAGAGTGCTGTTATGAGTTGGAGGTCAGGGTGGGGTCCTACAAATCTACTCTGTCCTTTGCCACGACACTGGGCCAGTGCCTCCTATGACTCAGAGACAGGCTTCATTATTTGTAGTCTGATTAGCCAGTCCCCAGATCCCAGAAGCCTGGCTTTCCCCCTCTCCCTGCTAAGGTGACTTTTGGGCAACGTTGCCCCTGCCACAGAGGAGGGGCAGGAACAACGGTGACATTCACAGTGGGAAATTTTCATACTGGCCGGAAGCATCCACTAAAACTAAATGTATGGATTATTTGTGGGTTTCATTTTTCAGACTATTCCTGTTCCCCCACTGACACAATAATTGGAAATTGACTATAGTACCTCTTTGAGAAGATTATGGAAACACAGTGAACGATTTATGCAGCTGGATGAATTGGGAACATAGGTCTTCTGATTTTTTTTATTTTTTCGAGATAAGGGTCTCACTTTGTCACCCAGGCTGGAGTGCAGTGGTGTGATCTTGGCTCACTGCAACTTGTGCCTCCTGGGTTCAAGTGATTCTCCTGCCTCAGCCTCCTGAGTAGCTGGAATTATAGGCATCTGCCACCACATCCAACTAATTTTTATATTTTAGTAGAGATGGGTTTTCACCATGTTGGCCAGGCTGGTCTTGATCTCAAGAGATTCACCTGCCTCGGCCTCCCAAAGTGCTGGGATTACAGGTGTGAGCCACCACGCCTGGCCCAGGTCTTCTGAATTTTGTATGTGTGTGTGCTAATAAAAGTTTGTAGTGTATGGCTTTCAATTAATTGATTCATATTTACTGGGAGCCTTCTACATTCAGTTAGGGAATTTGAAGTAGGCCATAGTCCCTGATCTCTAGGGAAGCAGGGTCTACCTGTGAGAGGTTATACAGCAATACAATGTCAGTAGCCACTCGATACAATGGTTTAAGCCAAGAAAGAACTAATATTTATTTTAGAGTTATAGACCATACAGTGTCTGATTGGAAGAGACATGAGAAATTGACAAATAGCCTGAATGAATGGGTAGGAAAATGGGTTGGTGGGATCTGGGAGGGCTTCAAGAGGAAAATTCTTCAGAGCCTGAAAAGCAGTTGGGTAGCACCAGGGGTTGGAGGAGTGAGGAGCTTGGGGGTGAGGGACTGGGGTGAGAAGAGCATTCCTGAGTAGAACCTCAAAAGCAAACTCTCAGAACAGAGAAAGTAGAAGACGATTTTTTAATATATGTTTGTTTTTGGATTTTTAGTTTCTTGAAATATTGGCTTACTGACTTTAAATGGACTTATTATATTGGTAGATCTGCAAGAGAGTACTATTATTTTTAAAAATACAGGAAAAATTGGGTGCAATGGCTCACTCCTGTAATCCCAGCACTTTGAGAGGCTGAGGCGGGTGAATCACGAGGTCAAGAGATTGAGACCAGCTAGCTAACATGATGAAACCCTGTCTCTACTAAAAATACAAAAATTAGCGGGGTGTGGTGGTGTGCGCCTATAGTCCCAGCTACTCAGGAGGCTGAGGCGGGAGAATCACTTGAACCTAGGAGGCGGAGGTTGCAGTGAGCTGAGATCACACCACTGCACTCCAGCCTGGTGATAGAGTGAGACTCCGTTTCAAAAAAAAAAAAAAAAAAAATGCAGGAAAAAGGCAACTTTTGTATCAGACCAGAGTGGCTCTAATGTAATGTTCTGGAAGGTGGGCAGCTGGCAGTAGGATTGAATAAATTTGTTTGAACCAGACCGTGGTAGACCTGGTAACCAGGTCAAATAACAAAATGTTTTTCTAGGGCGAGATGTTTTCAGGAAAACATAACATTGCTACATGTTTTGTTTATACTCAAGTGAAAAAATAAATTGCTTATTTATTTTCTGAATATGCATATGTTAACAAAAATCTGAAAGACACAAAAAGGTATCTAGCACCAGTTAAGTCACCCACCCCCGCCCCTTTGGCTAGCCAGTTCTTTACTCTGAGACAACCTAACAGGTTTTGTTAGAAGTTTTTTTTATATGCTATTTGCCAACATCAAAAAAGTCTCTGGGTTTAGAAAGATCCAGTACTACCTACATCATTTTGAGTTGTGCTCAGCTTTAAAATTCTAGTCCTCAACTGCAGCTCAAAGCCAGCACTGTGTCAAGTGAACACTAGTTGCAAGAATCATCAACACTGCCCGTGTGGCATTTATTTATTTATTTTGAGATGAAGTTTCACTCTTGTGGCTCAGGCTGGAGTGTAATGGTGCAATCTCGACTCATTGCAACCTCCACCTCCCTGGTTCAAACAATTCTCCTGCCTCAGCCTCCTGAGTAGCTGGGATTACAGGTACCTGCCACCATACCTGGCTAATTTTTGTATTTTTATTAGTTACGGGGTTTCCCGATGTTGACCAGGCTGGTCTCCAACTCCTGACCTCAGGTGATTCGCCCACCTAGGCCTCCCAAAGTGCTGGGATTAAAGGCAGGAGCGACCGTGCCCGGCCAGTGTGGCATTTAGTACATAAGTGCAAGAACTTGTTTTGGGTTTTTGGGTTCCAGAAGGTACAGAACATAGTCAAACAATCTCAGGCCCAAAAAGGAGCTGTTGTCTTGTAAAGAAATCTCACAGAATCCGAGGAAAGAAATCGAAATAGAACCAGTCTCTGGGGAACTGTCTGGGCATCACAAACTGAAGACTGTCTTCTCTTTCTATTTCTGATTGTGTGCTGTGGGTTTGTGCAATTGGTCTCTTTGTGCAGATTAGCTCTGTTTTTTTTGTCTAAAATTGTTTGCCCTATTCCCTAAATCAATGTGACCTTTCAGCTCTAGTGCTCACCACTCCCGTGGGCAAAAACTTCTATGCCTTTTAGCTCAAATTCTGCTGAGAATTGGATTGTACCAGTTTATCTCCCTGAGCCAGGTCACACACAAGCAATAGCTCGCACTGGCTGCCTTTGGGCACTTGTCCACCCCCTGGTCCCCTGAGCTGTTATTTCAGCAGGAGCAAAGAAAGGTCAGATGGCAGGTCAGAGGTCCCTTTCAGGCGGTTCAGAATTACCCTTTTGACCTTATCTTGTTTCCACGGCTGTGTGAAACCTCCTTAAGGACAAGGACCCTGAGGGTGTGTAGCTTGGCACTGAACACACACTTTGATGCTCGGTAAATATTTGTGGGTTTTATTGATTTTCGCCCCCTTCTTGGAAGACACTATGCTTCAGAAAGGACTGAAAAGTCTGCATTTTAGATATTTATTCAACTGCCATTAAAGGAGTGTGGTGAAGCAGATAGAACTCAAAAATTAGTTACTGCCAGGAGGTAATGATTTAGAGCTGTGTATTCCTCTTATGAACAGGATCAATAGATTATTTTCATTGGAAACACAAGGCAAAAAAAAAAAAAAAATTGTACAGAGGCAGAGCAGCTATACAGCCTGGGATACATCTTTTTGATAGAATTTAACTATATGTCTACTCAGGTTCCTGAAAGTGTGACAGAGTAATAAACTCTTAATTGGAATATCTTGGAGGGTGGCCAACCCTAGTGAGTGAGAATTGTGAAATTATGACAAGCGTTTAGCCAAGTACAAGGCCTACTTTAATGACTAGATAAGAATCTTTGATAAGAGTGGAATGTTTACATGCAAATGATGCTGATAATGTGATTGTCAAGTATCCAGAGTTAATTTTCTTAAATAGATTCAATGTCCCCCTTCTGATTTTGTTAGAATTGATCATTCGATTTGCAAACGTAGTCTAGAATCGCTAGTAATTTCAGAAGAACCAATTCTGGGTGTGTGTTTTATTGGCTTACAAAAATTTACCAACCACTTGTGAGTTTGTAATTGCCAAAAATTGGATTAAATTTGAGTTGTTTTCTTGGGGAAAATGTTAGACAAGGGATTAATGGGGCACTTATGCTCTGCTAAGGTAAATATATGTGCATCGTTTACATTTGGGATGTAATCACGAAGTGTTACCTGTCCAGATGTGGTGGCTCGTGCCTGCAATTCCAGCACTTTGGGAGGCCAAGGTGGAAGGATTTCTTGAGGCCAGGAGTTGGAGACCAGCCTGGGCAACATAGGCAAGACCTCATCTCTACAACACATAAAAAAATTAGCCAGGTGTGGTGGCACACACCTGTAGTCCCAACTACTCAGGAGGCTGAGGCTGGAGGACCACTTGAGAGCAGGAGGCCGAGGTTGCAGTGAGCTGTGATGATACCATGCAATCCAGTCTGGGTGACAGAGCAAGACCCCAGTCTGAAAAAAAAAAAAAAAGAATCGCTGGGCGTGGTGGCTCACGCCTTTAATCCCAGAACTTTGGGAGGCTGAGGCAGGTGGATCGCGAGGTCAAGAGATTGAGACAATCCTGTCCAACATAGTGAAACCCCGTCTCTACTAAAAATACAAAACTTAGCTGGGCATGGTGGTGGGTGCTTGTAATCCCAGCTACTCAGGAGGCTGAGGCAGGAGAATTGCTTGAACCCAGGAGGTGGAGGTTGCAGTGAGCCGAGATCATGCCACTGCACTCCAGCTTGGGTGACAGAGTGAAACTCCATCACACACACACAAAAAAGTGTCATTTGTTGGGAAGCACTAGGAAATGGGATTTTGGAAATCGAAGTCCTGACATGGAGCAAAGGTGACTAGAATAATCTCTCAGCCTGGCTTTACTCTACCTTATCAGGACGTGGAGAGTGTCCATCCCTTTGACCCCAAGCAGGCCTTGTGACTACTTTAAGAAAGAGGGCACAGAAAAGTGACTCTGGGTCAGTTCAGGCATAGCTCTTTGCTGGCCTGGCAGCTTCCAGTTCCTGCCTCTTGGGAGCCATCTGCCTTAGAAGTATGTTCACCATTAGGTCTCTGTGTAGTGAAAAGTCGGAGCCATGTGGAGAGGCCCTGGAAGACGTGACACTTGTGGAATGACGGAGGCCGAGGAGTGCCGAGGCACCACACGTGAGAGTGAAGAAGCCCTCTTGGAAGCAGACCCTCCAGTCCTTGCCTGCCCAGCTTGTGACATGTAGAGCAGAGACACGTCAGCTGAGACTTTCTGACCCATAACATCATGCGCAGCTTACATGGCAGTTGTAACTGTTGGGGTCATATGTCACTCGTTCCTTCTGGGCCTCTATTGGTTCATCAGAGAAAGGACAACGGTACCTTTTTCTCTGTTTCATAGGGTTGGTGTCAGATTTATCGTGAGTTCATACTTAGATAAAGTGTGAAAGTTGTTTGATAAGTTAAGAATGCTAAGAAATGGAGCACCGTGGGTAGGCTCAAAACATGTGTTGTAGCCAGGCGTGGTGGTCCGCCCCTGTAGCCTCAACTACTCAGGAGGCTGGGAAAGGAGGATCGCTTGTGTTGAGGGGCTGGAGAGTGTAGTGAGCTAGGATTGTACCACTGTACTCCAGCCTGGGAGACAGAATGAGACCCTGTCTCAAAACCAAACCAAACCAAACCAAAACAAAACAAAATATGTTGATTAAAAAAAAATTTCGGTTTTTTTGAGACAAAATCTCGCTCTGCTGCCCAGGCTGGAGTGCAGTGGTGCCATCTCAGCTCACTGTAACCTTCGCTTCCTGGGTTCAAGCAAGTCTCCTGCCTCAGTCTCCCATGTAGCTGGGACTACAGGCATGTGCCACCATGCCCAGCTAATTTTTTGTATTTTTAGAAGAGATGAGGTTTCACCATATTGGCCAGGCTGGTCTTTAACTCCTGACCTCAGGTGATCTGCCAGCCTTGGCCTCCCAAAGTGCTGGGATTACAGGCATGAGCTGCTGTGCCTGGCAAAAAAAATTTTTTTAAATGTATTGTGTCCCAGTGTGCAGGCTGAATGTGACAGATGCTGATTGTTCGTATGATCACAGCTTCTGAAGACTCTGGTATCATCTATCTTTGGTCCTTAGGTTCCCTTGCTGACTCCTATGTTCTCTCTCTTTTTTCACAACAATATTTTTCTTAAAGACAGGGTTTCCCTCTGTCACCCAGTCTAGAGTTTAGTGGTTCGATCATAGTTCAGTACAGCCCCGACCTCCTAGACTCAAGTGATCCTCCCATCTTAGCCTCCTAGGTAGCTAGGACTACAGATGTGAACACCACCACACCTGGGTAATTAAAAACATTTTTTTTAAGGTGGGGTCTCACCATATTGCCCAGGCTGGTCTTAAACTCCTGACCTCAAGCAGTTCTCCTGCCTCAGCCTCCTGAGTAGCTGGGACTGCAGGTGTGTACCCCTGCACCTGGCTAGCTAAAAAAAATTTTAGAGATGGGGCCTTCCTATATTGCCTAGGTTGGTCTTAAACTCCTGGCCTCAAGTGATTCTCCTGCCTCAGCCTCCCGAGTGGCTGGGACTACAGGTGTGAGCGGCCACATCCAGCTAGCTTCTATTCTCTAACCCAGAGGGTAGAGAGGATCCTGATTCTAGAATTCTGTTTTATGATTCTTGTGCAATTGACATACTGGCCACCCCAAAACACAAGGCCCAAGGAAATTTCACAATTTCCTTGAGGAGTCCATTTGCATAAGTGTCTATCCATGCAAACTTGTAGGAGGTGGGGTAGAGTAGGCAAGAAACTGTTGATGTTATTATTGATTGGAAGGCAAAACAGTCAATTATGAATGCATCTCCTTCTAAAGGAATCCGAATCAAATCGCTTCTCTTTTGTGACAGCCAAATGCATCTGTGAGTGCTAGCTATCCCCCTTGTGGGTATGTGGGAGTAAGAATGGATACTGGGCCTAATGGCTTGAAACACAACTTCTTTCTTCCTTCCTTTCTTCCTTCCTTCCTTCCTTCCTTCCTTCCTTTCTTCCCTCCCTCCCTCCCTCCCTCCCTCCCTCCTTCCCTCCTTCCCTCCTTCCCTCCTTCCCTCCTTCCTTCCTTCCTTCCTTCCTTCAAAATGTAGTAGGGGAAACCAATGGTCAGACTCAGTAAGACAGAGTACAGTTATCAGGTCCCGAAAACTATTAACAGAAACAGGCTTGAATCAAATACTAAGACAGGGCCCTGGTCAGTAAACCTGTCTGGGTCAGAGGAGACTCAGGATATTACCAAATCGAACTGGGATCCACTCACCCAGTGCAGTAAAGCCAAATATCCACACCAAGATTTTGCGGCAGGAGAAAGGAGGGCATTTATTTGCAGGGCACCAAGCAAGGAGAACTGGGCAGCTCATGCTTAAGACCTGACCTCCCCGATGGCTTGCAAGCAAGGATTTCTAAAGGCAGGGGTAAATTTCAGGAAAGTAGAAATTACAGGAAAAGTGTAAACCAATACATGGAGGTTATACATTGGTTTGGTCAAAAAGGCAGGATATTTTGAAGTGGAGAGGCTTGCAGGCCAGAGGTGGATTCAAAGACTCTGATTTGTGATTGGTTAAGGAAGCAAAGCTTTGTCTAAAAACTTGGGGTCAGCAGAAAGGAATGCTAAGGTCTGGCCTGGGGTTGTGACTTCCTCCAGGCCCTGCAGGAAGACATTTAGAACAAAGAATAGCAGCAAAAGTTCAGTCCTCAGTTCCCCCTTATCTGAGGTCTACACACCAGCAGATCCGTTTGGTGGGGCCCCGGTTTCTTCTTGCTTATCAAGTTGCTTATTTGTTTCTCAGGGCTAGCTAGGCATCTGGAATTTCCCTTAAAGGAACTCAGGATTTTCCTTTATTTTCATGCTTGGGGGGGGCCCAGCAGGCTTCTAAGAGGGTTCCCTGCTCCTTCTCAGGGATGAGCATGGTAAACATCTCTCAAGAAGCCTGTCTGCAATGTGTACTATCTCGCTATCTCATGAAAGGCTGGCCAACTTTTTTTTGTTTTGTTCTGGTTTTTGAAACAGGGTGTCACTGTCACCCAGGCTGGAGTACAGTGGTTCCATCTTGCTCACTGCAAACCTCCGCCCCTCGGGTTCAAGCAAATCCCCTGCCTCAGCCTCCGGAGTAGTTGGAGTTATAGGCATGCACCACCACACACAGCTAAGTTTTCGTATTTTTAGTAGAGATGGGGTTTCACCATGTTGGCCAGGCTGGTCTCGAACTCCTGACCTCAAGTGATCCATGGGCCTCCGCCTCCCAAAGTGCTGAGATTACAGGTGTGAGCCACCGCGCCCAGCCTGGCCATCTGTTTTGTTTTGCCTGGGACGTTCCTGGTTTTAGCACTGAACAACCCTGGGAAAACTCCTGGGAAATCCCTCAGTCCTGTGCAATGGGATGGTTGGGTATATGCCCAAAGGAAAACAAATTATTCTACCTGACTTTTTGCCTTGATTCAAAGGGTCAGATGTGGGGGAGGAAAGTATTTAGACAGACACACTCTATATCAGAAAGCAGGCTGCTGGGGACCCAGCACAGTGAATACTTTTTGTAGGGCCCATATGTAACAGAGCAAGCGGTTGACTGGCGTGTGTTCTGCTTTGCAACATTGCTGGTGGAGGTGAAGAAGGTCCCAGCAAAATCAAACCATGCAGAGGTGATTAAGCTACTTTCACACCTCCCTGGATGGGGCTTGTATATGACCCTGCTCATGCCTTTCCAGGTAAACAACTAGTACCCTTAGTAATAGCAGCCTCTGAATGTGGGTCATTCTGACAGGTCCTCCTGTAAGAGTCTAACTTTGGAGAGTCCTATATCCCCAGTGGCAGAGAGCACAAGCTGTGTGCTCATGGTAAAGTGACCACAGGTGTGATCCAGTGCTTCATCTGCAGACTCTAAATGTTTGCTGACCTCAAGAGCAAATGCGACAAAAACACAACTTGACAACTGGGACTTAATTAAACTGAAGAGCTTCTGCGCAGCACAAGAAACTATCAACAGAGGAAACAGACAACCAACAGAATGGAGGCAATATTTGCAAACTATGCATCTGACAAAAGACTAATAAATATTCTGATTCTATAAGAAACTTAAACAAATCAACAAGAAATAAAACCCCAGATATCCCCATTAAAAAGAGGGCAAAGGACATGAACAGATACGAAGACACGGAAGTGGCTAAAAAACATGAAAAAATGCTCAACATCATCAATCATTAGAGAAATGCAAATCAAAACCACAGTGAGATGCCACCTCACATCAGTAAGAATGGCTACTAATAAAAAGTCAAAAAACCCCACCAGATATTGGCAAGGTTGTGTAGGAAAAACAAAACAAACAAACAAACAAAAAACACTTACACACCGTTGGCAGGAATGTAAATTAGTTCAACCCGTGTGGAAAGCAGTTTGGAGATTACTCAAAGGAGTAAAAGTAGAAGTACCCTTTGACCCAGCAATCCCACGACCGGGTATATGCCCAAAGGAAAATAAATTATTCTACAAAAGACACCTGCACCTGTATGTTCTTCACAGCCTTATTCAAAGTAGCAAAGACCTAGAACCAACGTAGGTGCTCATCAACAGTGGATTACATAAAGAACATGTAATACATATAAACCATAGAATACTATGCAGTCATAAAAAAAAGCATAAAACCGTGTCTTTTCTGGCAACACGGATACCGCTGAAGGCCATTATCCTAAAGGAATTAATGCAGAAACAGAAAATCGAATGCTGCCTTTTCTCATTTATGAGTGAGAGCTATTCGTTGGGTACCTATGGCCACAGAGATGGGAATGATGGATGCTGGGGACTCCAGAGGAGGAGAGGGAGAGGGAAGGGGTTGAAAACTCCCTGTTGGGTACTGTATTCAGTCTTTAGGTGACTGGATCAACAAAACCCAAACTTCAACATCATGCAATATTCCCATGGGAGAAACCTGCACATGTACCTCCTGGATCGAAAATAAAATGAAATAAAATAATGTTTACTGATATTCTATTAAGTCAGGTTCTCAAATGTACACCAGAATCCCCTGGAGAGCTTGTTGAAACATAGATTCCTGGGCCCCATCTCCAGAGTTTCTGATTCAATAGAATTAGGAAAGGGCCTGAGAATCTGCATTTCTAACCAGTTCCAGGTTGATGCCAATGCTGCAAGTCCAGAGACCAAGTTTGAAAACCCCTAGACTAGGTGCCAGGCATTCTGACATCTCAAGAAAAGCCCAGCAAGGGGGGGAATGATTTCTGTTTTACAGAAAGGATGTATGCTGAGCAAATGGGACTAAATGGTTTGCCCTAAGTGGCCACCATAAGTGACAGAGCTGGGGACTTAAATTCCTCTTTTCTGACTGCAACTCCAGGCCTTCTGTCTCCATCTGGCTTCCTTCCCATTTGAAGGAGAAGCATGCCAGGAATGGTTATGCTCTTAACTTCCGAAGAAGTCCACATTTTCCAGGTCTCTCCATTTATTTAATCCATTCTCCTCATAATCTACATGGAACTCCAGGTAGTGAATAAGAAGTCAAATTCAAGATTGAAGAGCTTTATCCCTATTGTAAAACATGCATCTTGTCCACTTTCTGAACTTGGTTTCCTATTTAACACCTCATCCTGTCTCCAATCTGATACTGTTATTCAAATGCAAATTATAGGTCTTTGGGAAGGACAGTGTAGATACATTCTGTGTCCTAATGGAGGCTGCCCATGCAGTTTGGAAATCAGTGTTTTGTAGAACTCTTGTCTTGCTCTAATGAAGACTGTGACTTGGAGATGAAGGCTTTTAGAATCTTGGTATCATGTTACCTGGATTTCAGAATGATCAATTGAGAAGTACAATTTTGCTGACTTTTGGAGTCACATGTCCTGGGGCTGGACAGGGCATTAGTAATTAGAGTTCATTACTCTTTCTCATAAAGTAGAATCCTTGTATTTTTTCCCAGGTAGCATTTTGTTAAATGAGATTGTATAAGACAGAGCCTTGTAAACTGAACAGCCTCAAAGTATTAATATGACATTAATAATTGAATATGAATACATTCTGGAAGTGTTGACTTCGAAAGACATGGGAAGATGTATTCTTACCTACTGCAAAGAGTTCCTCCTGGAGAGAGTCATGAGTCAGATGAGCTGGTGAGAGGCACTAGTCTGTTCTTGCACTGCTATAAAGAACTACCTGAGAATGAGTAATTTACAAAGAAAAGAGGTTTAATTGGCTCATGGTTCCACAGGCTGTACAGGAAGAATGACTTGGGAGGCCTCAGGAAACTTAATCACAATGGAAGGTGAAGGGAAGCTGGCACATCTTTCACATGGCCAGAGCAGGGGGAATAGAGTGAAGGGGGAGGTGCTACACACTTCTAAACCACCAGATCTCGTGAGAACTCACTCGTATCACGAGAACAGCAACGGGGAAATCCACTCCCATGATCTTAATCCCCTCCCTCCAGGCCCCTTATTCAACACTGAGGATTACAACTGGTCATGAGATTTGGGCAGGGACACAGATCCAAACCACATCAGACACTGTTAAGCCAGTGTCATGTGCTTGTAAAAAAGAAAAGAAGTGATAGTCAACAGGAAAAAGAATAAATGCACTAAGAAAAAAGGCATCTTCTATCAACCTCATTTAATTTTTTTCTTTTTGAGACAGTCTCTCTCTGTTGCCCAGGCTGGAGTGCAGTGGCATAATCTCAGCTCACTTTAGCCTCTGCCTCCCCAGTTCAAGTAATTCTCCTGTCTCAGCCTCCAGGGCAGCTGGGATTACAGGCACACACCACCAAACCCGGTAATTTTGTGTTTTTAGTAGAGATGGAGTTTCACCATGCTGGCCAGGCTGGTCTCAAACTTCTGACCTCAAGTGATCCTCCTGCCCCCACCTCCCAAAGTGCTGGGATTACAGATGTGAGCCACTGTGCCCGGCCCATTTAATTTTTTTAAAGGACTATCTGTACTGTTGGATTGTGGAACTATGGAGCATACATAGATTCTACCAAGGCATTTGATTTCTAAGTCTGAAATTGGGTTGTATGGCATAACAACCACATGGATTCAAAATAGGTTAAACATCTGGACTAAAAAGATATTGAGGGATAGATTAATGTCAGGCCGGAGTGGAAGTTCAGGGGGATGAGATTCAGGGCTCCACTCAGAGCCACATCTGATGTCTTGGAATCAGTGACTTGGATGTTCTAGAAAGGGTAGCCGTCATCATCATGCTGCACGACACACTGGAGAGTGAAATCCATCTCATGAGGTCAGAGTGCTGGCCTAAGCATAAAAATGTGGAATTTAATTGGAATCAATATGGAACCATGCATTTGCGCCTTAAATTGCTCAGTTACAACCTGAGAGAGGACTGGTTTAGCAAGTGTGAAACACTGAAACATTTCAGTTGACTACAAGCTCAGTATGCATCCATGTCAAGAGTAGTTGGCCAAAAACAGAAGGAAAGGAAAAAAGCCCAATAAGGCAATTTTAGTTTGGATTAATAGAGGCAAATGGTCTGGAACGAGCAAGGCAACGGGTGCACTCTGCCCACGTTTCAGAGCCAGATCACTCCTGGAATACTGTGCTCAATTCTGGGCTGGACCCACCAACTTGGGATGCATATCAGGGAGAGAGCTCCTGCAGGACCCTTGTTTGGAGTGTTCTGTAATCTCAGCTCCCAGCCTAGGCTTCCACATTATGAGAAAAAGGCATTCATTTGTTCATTCATTCAGCACTTATTCTCTCAAAAGCACTGGAATGTGTTCAAAGGTGGATCTACATTGAAGCAGATGAAACTGAAGCTTCAAACCCCTTTCTTGCCTTGGTTTTTCTCCCAAGGTGTCAGATGAGCCTCAACAATGTGTTTGCATGGTCATATGTTTTTGCTAAATTCATAAACCTAATACATTATATTATATGTAAATGTTCAGTGCTACAAAGAAACGTCAGCACTGGGACAAAGGATCTCTCAGCAAGGCAATCTTTACTTCTTGCAGAAAGGGTACCTTCACCAGCAATCTTGACCATGAGAGTATAACGAACAAAGGAAAAGCAGACATATTTATCTTTTATGCATTTAGGGTCGTCCTTACTGCTGTGTCTGATCTCCATGGGTTGGAGCTAGACATCACAATCTAAACTAAAACTTGATTGGCTAACAACTTAAAACTTTTCTGAACAGGTAAAAGCAATGGAGAACAAAAAGGAAGTCTAAATAAGGAAGGGGCATAGGCTGCGAGCTGGGACATGCCTGTGAACACGTCTAGCACAGCTATTTTGGTTAAAGTACAAGGATGTAGAATGTACTACGTGCCTGTAAGCATGTCTAACTGCTGCTTGCTTTGTTAAGGATAGGGCTTTTAACAAAGAACTGCTAGCAAAAAAGCAAGAAGGCTTTGAAGAAAGGGTTTAAAACAAACTATTATTTTCTAACACTTATGATTATTCTTTAACAAGAAAGGAACCTTTGAAGAGGAGCTTTTTGACTTCGCATACCTTATAACTGTCATTGATACTGAACCGAGCTTGGGTTCCCCTGCCCAACATAGCAAAGCCAAACGCTGATATGGTGGTTCTTAGGAAGACAAAGTGAAGCTGTTATTGCAGAACGCCAAGCAAGGAGAATCAGGCACCTCATGCGTAAGACCTGAACTCTGCTAGCTTGCAGGTAAGGGTTTTTAAAGGTGGGAAGGCAGAGGTTACAGGCAAAGCCATAAATCAATACATGGAAGCTGTACGTTGGTTTGACCTAAAAAGGTGGAACATCTAAAAATAGGGGTGTGGGGATACAGGTCATAGGTGAATTCAGAGGTTTTCTTATTTGAGATTGGTTAAGGAGGAAAAGCTTTGTCTAAAAATCAGGGTTCAGTAGAAAAGAATGTTAGCTCTGGCCTGTGAGCATTGCTTCCCCCAGGTCCCGCAGGAAGAAATTTAGAACAAACAACGAGGGTCAGGGTTCAGTTCTCAGCTTCCCCTTATCTGAGGTCTCTGTGTCAACAGATTTGGTGAGGGTCCAGGTTTCTGAAATGCAACTCAGGGTCATATGTGAAGATGTTATCTTTAGTTTCTATAGGAAACCAAGCATCTCTTCACTCTACCTTCCTTGGCTGTCATTTTAAGGCACTATTACCTTCTTGCTTATCAGGTTGCTCATTTACCTCTCAGAGCTGGCTAGGTGCCTAGAATTTCCCTTGAAGAAACTCAAGGTATTCCTTTGGCAGGTGGCTGGGTGCGGTGGCTCATGCCTATAATCCCAGCACTTTGGGAGGCCCAAGGCAAGGGGATCACTTGAGGTCACTGGAGTTTGAGACCAGCCTGGCCAACATGATGAAACCCCGTCTCTACTAAAAATACAAAAAATTAGCCAGTGTGTTGGTGCTCACCTGTAATCCCACCTACTCAGGAGGCTGAGGCAGGAGAATCGCTTGAACCCAGGAGGCAGAGGTTACAGTGAGCCAAGATCACTCCACTGCACTCCAGCCTGGGTGACAGAGCAAGACCCTATCTCAAAAAAAAAAAAAAAAAAAAAAAAAAAAGATAACATGAAAGGTACACCATCACTACAATGAGAACATCTGTGACACATTGGTAAACGAGGGTCATTGTAAAATTGTGATTTATAATAAGACATACATATTATATTCCCCCATCTCCCCACACTTGGCTCCTGAAAGCCTGTGTAATCTCCAAAGTGATGTGTCTTTTTTTTTAGACAAAGTTTCGCTCTTGTTGCCCAGGCTGGAGTGCAACGGTGTCATCTCTGCTGACTGCAACCTCCGTCTCCTGGATTCAAGCAATTCTCCTGCCTTAGCCTCCTGAGTAGCTGAGATTAAAGGCACCCACCACCACACCCGGCTAATTTTTTTGTATGTTTAGCAGAGATGGAGTTTCACCATGTTGGCCAGGCTAGTCTTGAACTCCTGACCTCAGATGATCCACCTGTCTTAGCCTCCCAAAATGCTGAGATTACAGGTGTGAGCCACCGCGCCTGGCCGCGATGTGTCTTTTTTATGGCTAATAAGATGACTGGTGGCTACTGGTTCCTGCACAGCCTCAGGATGGGGCTGGTTGCCAGGGGAACAACCATGTGTTTAGAGGGTTGGAACTTTCAGCCCAACCCTGATCTCCAGACAGGGGAGAGGGGTTGAAGGTTGAGTTGATCATCAGTGGCCAGTGATGTAATCTATCGTGCCTATGTAATGAAGCCTCCATGAAAACCTAAAAGGACAGGGTTCAGGGGGCTTCTGGATAACTGAACACATTGAGGTTCCTGGAGGGTAGTGAGCCCAGAGAGAGTGCAGAAGCTCCCGTCCCTTCCCACATGCCTGGCCTCCTACCAGTCTCCCATCTGGCTGTGCGTCTATCCTCTATAATATCCTTTGCAATAAATAGGTGAACATAAGCGTTTCCCTGAGTTCTGTGAGCTGTTCTGGCAAATTAATCGAACCCAAGGACCCAAGGAGGGGGTTGTGAGAACCCCTGATTTACAGTCAGTTGGTCAGAAGCACAATTTACAACCTAGGGCTTGTGATTGGCATCTGAAGTAGGGGCAGTCTTTGGACTGAGTCTTTAACCTGTGAGATCTGATGTTATCTCCAGATAGTGTCAGGATTGAACTGAATTATAGGACATCCAGTTGGTGTCTGTTGGAGAATTGCTTGGTTGGTGTGTGGAGAAACGCCCCCCTCCATATCCTACACATCTCATGTCAGAAGTGTTGTGTTGAATGATGTGTGATTTTCCTTTTTTCCTATCTGTCAGAGTCATGAAGACAGAGTATTTGAGATTTGTCCCTGTGCAAGAAATGTCTCCAAATCTTACAGCTATCAAAGAAAATAACTTTATAGATATAACATCTTTATTAACAAGTTATGATGCTCAAATAAACATTTGCAAATCCTCAATAATCCAAAACTAGTTTTAGTCAACCTCGCTTGCTATCAAAAATGATATTACAAATGTAAAAATCATTTCAAAAGTCAGTCAAGGTTTATGTGGCCAAAAAAATTGGAGGTTAAAAACGTATTACAAAGGGGTGTCAAGTGGTTAGGAAATAAACATATCTGTTCTTTTCTTGGTTTTCTTATAGTTGTCTGTTTTTAAAATTTTAGCTGGCAGTGTGCTCTTCCTTTATTCTAAATAAATATTCACTTTGTGTTGAATCTGGTGTTTATAATTTTAGATTATTTTTCTTAAAGAAGGCTTTTCAAATTGTATAAACTACAGGATCCACAAAACCTACATCACCCTGGCTGGGTTTTCAAGAAATTTAAATACAGATGTGGCCAGTGACTGGCCAAGAAGTTTAACATATAGGAGGAGAGATTAGGCAAATTCATCCAACAAGGATGCCTGGACGTGACAAGAGTCTCAAGAGAAATGTTAACAATGATTTTGGGGGTTCAGGGGTCTCTGGGGGACACTTTCACCAACATCTCAGCTCTCCCAGCCAGCGTTTTTTTTTTTTTTCTTTTAGAGACAGGGTCCACGCTCTGTCACCCAGGCTGGAGTGAAGTCGGGAATCATAGCTCACTGTAACCTGGGCTCAAGCAATCCTCTCTTCTCAGCCTCCCGAGTAGCTGGGATGACAGGTGCACGCCACCATGCCCTGCTAATTTTTATTTTTATTTTTGTAGAGACAGGATCTTGATATGCTGCCCAGGCTGATCTCAAACTTGTGGCTTCAAGCCCTCCTCCTGCCTCGGCCTCTCAAAGTGCTGGGATTGCAAGCATTAGCCAGTTCACCTGACCCCTTCTTTTTTTAAAAAACGTTTAGATTCAGGGGGTACATGTGTATGTCTAATACATGAGTGTATTGCATAACGGTAAGGATTAGCCTTCTAGTAAATGTGTCACCTAAGTATTGAACATGTACCCCATAGGTAGTTTTTCAACCTCTCCCTCCCTGGCCACTTTGGGAATCACCAGTATCTATTATTTTGCATCTTTCTGTCCATGTGTACCAAAGGTTCGCCTCCCACTTATAAGTGAGAACAGCTTTCTGTTGGGATAATGGCCTCCAGCTCCATCCATGTTGCTGTAAAGGACATAGTTTCATTCATTTTTATGCCAGTCAGCCCTTCTTGGCATTCACAATTCTCTTCCTAAAAGGAAGGCTTCTTAAAAAAAAATCACTCTTCCATGTATAAACCACACGCTCAAAACAACACATCCATGTCTCTCTTATGCTGTTTTCCTGGCCTGTAATGTCCTTCCCCCAAAAAAATGTCCCGAGTCTGCATCGATGTTATGGAGGGGCAATGGACTCCAGATTCGAGACCTGGGCTCCCTTCCTCACCAGCCACATGATCATGGTTAACTCATTTGGTGTCTCCTCATTTCTTAAGTAGGTACTAAAATACCAACCAATGCCAACCTCAAGCACTATAGAAAGGCACTAAAGGGTTAATGCATGTAAAACACTTGTCAACTTTAAAGCTCTGAACAAATGTTACATGTTATTACTACCCATCCTTCAATGCCCAGTTCCAGTGCTACCACCTTTACAGTCTCCCTCAGCCCCCACCGCATAGATCAGTCCTTCCTCTGTGCATAGTACTTGCTTCTCTGTTTTTGTGTATTTAATTTGCTGTGTTATTATTGTAAAGTCATTCGCTTATTTATTCATTCATTCTTTTGTTTCATAAATATTTATTGAGCTCTCCCTCTGCGCGAGACACTTGCTTTCTCCCTCCCTGCATTTATAAACTGTCTGCGCAGAGACTGTCTTGTTCTTATGTGTGTCCTCGAGAGCGTGTAGCTCATTATCTTCCACCTTCTAAGGGCTCAGTAGTGGTTGTTTTTTAGGGGTGACATGTGAGCTGTGCCTTTGAGGTTGGGAGGGTTTAGATTAGGTGTGGATGGGTATTCCTGGGAGATAGGGTACAAGCCCTGCTTCCTTCCAGGTAGCAATTCCATCATGGCTGGTGGTTAAAATCATCTTGGGGAGCTTTAAAAGACATGGGGGCCAAGGCTGGGTGCAGTGGCTCACGCCTATAATCCCAGCACTTTGGGAGGCGGAGGCGGGTGGATCACAAGGTCAAAAGATCGAGATCATCCTGGCCAACATGGTGAAACCCCATCTGTACTAAAAACACAAAAATTAGCACGCCTGTAGTCCCAGTCGGGAGGCTGAGCAGGAGGATGGCTGGAACCCAGGAGGTGGAGGTTGAAGAGAGCTGAGATCATGCCACTGCACTCCAGCCTGGGTGACAGAGCAAGACTCCATCTCAAAAAAAAAAAAAAAAAAAGAAAGAAAGAAAAAGAAAGAAAAAAGACACGGGGGGCCAGGCGAGACAGCTCATGCCCGTAATTCTAGCACTTTTGGGAGCTGAGGCAAGAGGCTCACTTAAGCCCAGGTGTTTGAGACCAGCCTGGGTAACATAGCAAGACTCTGTCTCTACATGCAAAAAACTTTTTAAAATTAGCCAGGTATGGTGGTACACGCCTGCAGTCCCAGCTATGCAGGAGGCTAAAGTAGGAGGATCACTTGAGCCCGGGAGTTGAAGGCTGCAATGAGCTATGCTTGTACCACTGCACTCCAGACTGGATGACAGAGCAAGACTCTGTCTGTTAAAAAAAAAAAAAAAAAAAGACAAGGGGCTGCTTGACTCCCACTACCAGAAATTCTACTTTAACTGTCCTAGAATGAGACCTAGCATTGAACTGCGGGGTTTTTTTTTTTTTTTTTTTTTGGTGGTGGTTGTTTGTAAAGACAGGGTCTTGTTATATTGCTCAGGCTAGTCTTGAACGCCTGGCCTCAAGAGATCCTCCTGCCTTGGCCTCCTGAGGCACTGGGATTACAGGCAAGAGCCAACATGCACAGCCCACTGAATTCTTTTGAAACCACCTCCTCCCTCCAGTGATTCTAATGGGCACCTGGGTTTGCTAGCCACAGCTCCAAGACAATTGTATTAATGGGTGACTGACACTTGTACACCTAGCGATTGTGTTTAGTTCACTGGCCCATCATGGGGATGACTCTGGGAATAACAAATCCTACTTAATTTCCTTGTGCCTGAATCTTGGGAGGCCGACCTACCCCTTCCCCTCACTCAGCAGTGCCTGGTGAGCGGTCTTTGATCGTCATTTGTGTTTTTGGTGACCTGACAAAGGCCAGGTCAGACACACCGCCAATAGCTTTCTAGTTTATTGATCCGAGCTTGTTATTTCATTGAAGGAAGCAGTGGGTGGGCTGGGGGGGGGGGACACAGCCATGCCAGGACTAGAGTTGTCACTCGTTTATCACCTTTTGTCACCCATTTGTCATCTGTTTGTCACCTTTCTAGAACCTCTCCCTCTGCTCCATGGATTGAAAAACAAAAAGGGGCCAGGTGCAACGGCTCACGCCTGTAATCCCAGCATTTTGGGAGGCCGAGGCGGGTGGATCACTTGAGGTCAGGAGTTTGAGACCAGCCTGGCCAACATGGTGAAACTCTTGTATCTACCAAAAATACAAAAATTAGCCAGGCATGGTGGCACATGCCTGTAATCCCAGCTACTCAGGAGGCTGAGGCAGAAGAATCACTTGAACCCTGGAGGCGGAGATTGCAGTGAGCTAAAATCCCTCCACTGCACTCCAACCTGGGCTAAAGAGGGAAACTCCATCTGAAAACAAACAAACAAACAAAAAATCCACAACAACAAAAACCAAGAAACAACAAACACACCAAACCCCAAAACAGATCAATTCACCAAAGAGCTAAAGAAATCTTCAGAGCACCTCCCCCATTCTTGACTTTCCCGTTTAGTCTCACTGTTCCTAGAGCTCTAATTGCATTTTTACACCTCATTTATGTGTGTTTAGGCCGCTCATTCTTGTGTTTTCTTTCTTTCCTCCCATTGAACGGCTTCCCTCCAGGTCGACCACCTGTGATTATGCCTCTCGTGCAGACGTGCACAGCGACATTTAATAGCAGGGGTGCCTTCCTGACAGCTGTTTTGATAATGGTGGCGGGGAAGGTTCTTTCATGGGTGCACATGGCAGAGAAAGCCTCGCCTGGTATCACGGTCTGAGATGTTCCGGATCCACTGTAATTATAGCTTCTCAACCTCACCTATCCACCGCCTTTTCAGAGGAGAACTATACTGAGTGACACTCACCTCCCAAGTAGAGGAGGTGCTGACTTTTCAAGCAGATCAAGGCAGATTTTGGGGTTGGGAAATTAGTACTTCATTCTTCACTCCCCTGCCGGTGCCCTCACTACTAGAGAAAAGCCGCTGGCTGGAATTGGAAAGATCATCCCCAGAGGGGGTAACAACAATACCACCGCCTTTACCTCGATGGGGGGGCTTGTTTCCAAAAGAAATTATGCCTCCATTACGGGCCATTTTAGACCATTAGTGATATGTTTGCATTTCCACAGGAATGTTTACCTTTCCTTGCAGTGAAGCGAGGTCAGTCCATGCTGTTCATGAGTTAGTAACTGTGATCAAAGCTCTCTGCTGTAGCTCGAGGAACCAACCCTTAGGTTTGGGAGTTGAATTTCAGCTCACTAATTGGCTCTGCAGGTGCCTTTGTTTTTCATTTCCACTCCCTAAGTGCCCTAGTCAGTCTCTGGCTGGCCTCCCTGGGTGCTGGAGAATTCAAAACAAGGAAAAGAGGGGGAAACTTGGGGAATAAGAAAGGAACTGAAGCTTACTCTTGAGATCCTTTTTGTCACTGGGTAAGTCACTTGATTTCTCTGTCACTTTGGGATCCTGTTGGTACCTGGCTACTAGGTTCTGGGAAGGTTAAGGTGAGATAAGGCATAGACTCCCTCAGCAGATGCAAGGCGGAGCCTCCCTGCTCATTAAAAGGAAGCTGTTGTTATTTCATTGTTCTTTCTTCCATCATTACAAGAGGGGACCAAAGTCCTGGCTGGATGGTACCCCCTACCCCTGTCTACTTCAGGAGGGAATCCATTAAAACACACACACACACACACACACACACCACACACACACATGCCTTCTGAAATCTTCAGCACCTGGGAAAATCAATAGTTGGAGGACCCCCTTGATGCTTTTTAAATTTTATTTTTATTTTTTTTTTTTGAGATGGAGTCTTGCTCTGTCACCTAGGCTGGAGTGCAGTGGCGTGATCTCAACTCACTGCAACCTCTGCCTCCCAGGTTCAAGCGATTCTCCTGTCTCAGTGTCTGGGATTACAAGTAGCGGGGATTACAGGTGTGCGCCACCACACCTGGCTTTTTTTTGGTTTGTTTTTGTATTTTTAGTAGAGACAGAGTTTTGCTATGTTGGCCAGGCTGCTCTCAAACTCCTGGCCCTAGGCGATCTGCCTGCCTAGGCCTCCCAAAGTGCTGAAATGACAGGTGTGAGCCACGGCACCTGGCCCTCTTGATGCTTTTTAATCCCAACTACAGCAAAAATCTGTTTTGTTTTGTTTTTTGAGACTGGGTCTTGCTTTGCCACTCAGGTTGAAGTGCAGTGGTGAGATTATAGCTCATGGAAGCCTCCAACTCTTGATCTCAAGTGATCCTCCTGCTTCAGCCTCCCAAGTAGCTAAGACCACAGGCATGCACCACTGCACCCACCTACTTGTTATTACTATTTTTTTTTGTTTTTTTTTAGGTAGAGACATGGTTTTACTATATTGCTCAGGCTGGTCTTGAACTCCTGGGCTCAAGTGATCCTCCCGCCTAGGCCTCCCAAAGCGTTGGGATTACAGGTGTGAGCCACTGCACCTGGCCTCCTTTGATGCTTTTTAAATCCCATTTCCATCAAAAATCTCTCCACGTCATTCCTAATGGGAGAAGCTTCTACCTTTTCCTCAATTTTGCTAGGGCCAGAGACTAAGTACTTTTCAAAGATGCCTGGACCATTTTTAGATTTTAAAAAGTTCTTGTTTCATATTGGGTTCACATCTAACTCCCTGTAACTTTTTTCTTTTCTTTTTTTCTTTTGACAGAGTCTCCCTCTGTTGCACAGGCTGGAGTGAGTGGCACGATCTTGGCTCACTGCAGTCTCTGCCTCCCAGGTTCAAGTGATTCTCCTACCTCAGCCTCCTGAGTAGCTGGGACTACAGGTGCCTGCCACCACGGCTAGCTAATTTTTGAATTTTTAGTAAAGACAGGATTTCACCATGTTGGCTAGGCTGGTCCCAAACTCCTGGTCTCACCTGATCTGCCTGCCTATGACTTCTACAGTGTTGAGATTACAGGCATGAGCCACTGCGCCTGGCCCTCCCTATAACTTTTAATGGAATGTGTTGTGCTGGATGGGATCGTTCAAGTTAAACACTGGAAAACTCACAACAGTCTTCTTAAGTCCCTTCTAACCCCAAGCCTCTATGAGTCTAATTTAGTCTTTTCCTCATTCATAAAACAAGCATAGTTATTACCTCCCTGCCTACTTCACACCACTCCTGTTAGCATTGGTTGTGACCACATTGGTTTGGAAAGCGCTAAAAATTTAAGGGGTATCATTGTTCTATCGGGTTATACTCACCATGCTTACCTCATTCCAGCATGACAATGCCACTTGCCTTATGTAAGTTTCCAAAAACACCTCACAATAGAAAAAATTCTATAATGACCCCATCTACCCATACCCATCACCCAATGGCAGAAATTACCAGTATTTTTGTTAATGTCATCATATGGTTTCTTGACCTTGTTCCTATCTGCCTTCCCCTGAGCACTTTCTAGATTGACAGTGTCCCCACTGAAATCGAATGATTAGAGGATTTTAAACTGTTGGAGTAGAGAGCATTTCTGTCTTACTCATCACGGTATCTCTAGTGCCTGGCACTGCCCTGGTCATGGTAGACTCTTAATAAAAAATTATTCAGTAACTGGACTTGGCTGGGCACAGTGGCTTATGCCTGTAATCCTAATACTTTGGGAGACTGAGGTGGGAGGATCCCTTGAGGCCAGGAGTTTGAGACCAGCCTGGGAAATGTGAGATTCTGTGTCTACAAAAAATAAAAACAATCAGCTGAGTGTCGTGGTATGCATCTGTAGTCGTAGCTACTCAGGAGGCTGGGGTGGGAGGACTGCTTGAACCTAGGAGGTAGAGGCTGTAGTGAGCTGTGATCACTCCACTGCACTCCAGACTGGGCAACAGAGTGAGAACCTGTCTACAAAAAGAGAAAAAGAGAAATATATAACTGTACTAAAACAAAGAAACAAAAAATGGAGGTCTTTGGTGCTGTAACAGTCCCTCAAGAATTGTGTCCTCTTGGGTAAAAAGGAGATTCTCTGAATATACCAAAGAGGCTAGATCACGACAATGACAATTAACTGACCCAAACTGGCTGTTGAGGGAATTTCAAGAATCCTTTGGGCCCCCAGCTGGATAGAATGTTGGGGCAAAGTAGATCTGACTGCCATTGGTTTGTATGAAAAATCACTCCTAAATTCTCATCATTGATGTGCACTCAAGGATTTCCCAAGAGCAGGCATAGGTGCCACCTGTGTGCTTCTCTCTCTCTCTTAGGAGTTGGCTGCGTGGTTCTCCAGCAGGCCCTGGCTCTCTGTAAAGTCAAGTGGAAGCTCTGGGAGCAGGACAGCATCAGAGAACATGGTGAGTCCCTTCACCTCCTGTGCCCACTCGTTTGTAAAATGACCCATCTCATGAGTTATTTTGCAAAGTATATCTCACTATGCCTGGCATAGGATCTGTAAGGGTTATTGCCGAGTTTAAAATGAGGAAACTGAGTCCAGCATAGGAAAATTAAATGCCAATTTATTAAGCTCCTGGGCGAGGTTCTGTGGTCCGGGAAAGGGGGCTAGAGAAGTTGCACTGGCTTCCCGGAACGAGGGGTTTTTATAGCTTTGGGAGAGCAAGGAGTGGCTGGGTGTTCTAATTGGCTGCGGGGGAGAGGGATGGAGACAGGGCGGGCTATTACTGGTGGGTAGGTTGTGGGGCGGGTTTTCCTAATGCAAGATCTGGCCAGGGTTGCCTCAGCTGGGGCTGTCCAGAGGGCTGTGTGCAGAGGCGGGTGCCGAGTGCAGAGGCGGGTGCCGAGTGCAGAAGTGGGCATTGGGGAAGCCACGTGGCGGAGCTTGATGCTGAGTGCAGGGCTTGATGTTGAGCGCAGAGTGGTGACGTAGTTTCCAGGTGCGGAGAGGAATGGAAGTGTTCGAGCTCCCGGCAAGGCAACCGGCCTTACAGGATCAGTGTTCACTAACTCTTAGTTTTTGTTCTCCAAGTGGTGTGCAGGTAATCAAGAATCAACTTGTGATTGGGTGTGGTGGCTCACACCCGTAATCCCAGCACTTTGAGAGGCAGAAGGGGGTGTCGATTGCTTGAGCTCAGGAGTTCGAGACCAGCCTGGGCAACATGACAAGACCCTGTCTCTACTAAAAATGTACAGAAAAAAAAATAGCCAGGCTTGGTGGCATGTGCCTATAGTCCCAGCTACTTGGGAGGCTGAGATGGGAAAATTACTTGAGCTTGGGGGGACAGAGGTTGCAGTGAGCCAAGATGGCACCACTACACTCCAGCCTCGGTGACACAGCAAGACCCTGTCTCAAAAAAAAAAAAAAAAAAAGAATGAGCAAACCCACACAGTAGTCTCTCCATGCCTGACCTCTGTCTTTCATGCCTGACATTTTTTTAGTAAGTACCTACTGTGTGCCAGGTGCAACAGCCTGGTGGCACCAGGTTATTTAGGAAGTTAACAGTAGTGTTTGTGATTACCCCCATTCGTCCTCAAATGTTCCTTGGTGCCACTTTCAGAGCTGAAACATGGGCTGGAAGGGCCATGGATCTGACATGAAGCAAAAATTCTTGCCTATTTGTGTCATCACCTATGAAGGCCATGAACAGATCAACATGGTGACATTCATTCTTATCTACATACTGGTCTCATCTTTTCCTCACTAGCATACAAGAGGTGCTTGACTAATTCTTGTATTCATGGATAAATTTGTAGTACGGCTAAACCTTGCTTTTTCAGCTGTTGGATCTGGAGGAATACATTTGGATATATGCAGCCAGGAATAGCAACTATTATGCAAGTTAAAGAAAATCATGCATGGGAAAAATGTTGCCTCACCTAAGGAAAGAAGGAAGGATGGAAGGATGTAAGAAAGAAAGGAAGGAAGAATAGATGAAAAGAAGGAGGATGGAGGAAGGATGGAGGAAGGATGGATGAAAGGAAGGAAAGATAGACAAAAGGAAAAAAATGGATAAAGGAAGGAAGGATGGGGGAAGAAAGGATGGATAAAAGGAAGGATGGAAGGAAGGATGGATGAAAGGAAGGAAGGAAGGATGGAAGGAAGAATGGGAAGAAGGATGGAAGGAAGGAAGGAGGGAGGGAGGGAGGGAGGATAGGCCCGCGGCTGCACAGCAGGAAGTGAGTGGCAGGTGAGTGAGCAAAGCTTCATCTGTATTTACAGCCACTCCCCATTGCTCAAATTACTGCCTAAGTTCCACCTCCTGTCAGGGCAGCAGTGTCATTAGATTCTCATAGGAGTATGAACCCTATTGTGAACTGCGCATGCGCGGGATCTAGGTTGCGGGCTCCTTAGGAGAACCTAATGCCTGATGATCTGTCACTGTCTCCCATCACCCCCAGATGGGACTGTCTAGTTGCAGGAAAACAAGCTCAGGGCTCCCCGCTGATTCTACATGATGGCGAGTTGTAGAATTATTTTATTATATATTACAATGTCAGAATAATAGAAACAAAGTGCAAAATAATGTAATGTTCTTGAATCATCCTGAAACCACCCCCCTCTCCCCTTGGTCCACGGAAAAATTGTCTTCCAGGAAACCAGCCCTGGTGCCAAAAAGCTTGGGGACCATTGTGATCATGCATTGCAGGTTACAAGGCACTCAGAGACTTCAGTGGGTGGTGGAATAATTTTAAAATGTGATTCTATACATTTCAGAGATATGCTGCACAGTGTGGGGGACTATAGTTCATAATAACATATTATAGATTTCAAAAGAGCAGAAAGAGTAGATTTCAAATGTTATCAACACAAAAAGTGTTAAGTGTGTGAGGTGATTTGTTAATTGGCTTGATCTAATCATTTCACAATGTACACATCTATCAAGACATCAAAACACTGTACCCCGTAAATATATACAGTTATTTGTCAATTTACAAGAGCAATTATACTTGTGATTTTAACATAAACAATTTAAGAGAACAAGGGTGTTTATAAACTGTATCAAATGTTTAAGATTCTGAATTATTATATTTAAAGCGTTGAGTGATTGAATTTATGAACTGTTCAAGGGCCTAGTGACATTTCCTGTTAGATTTGTAAATCTTCCTCTAGGTACTTGAAGTTTGAAGGGAAATATTTGTAAACATAGTATACAATGTATGAAGGAATTTAAGTTTGAAAGCAGAGTTAATCATATGGAAATTTAATCTGAAAACTCTATGGATGAATGTATGCTTAATGAATGCATATGCTAAATTGATTTCAGTTATTTTGTTTTGTTGTTGTTGTTGTTGAGGTGGAGTTTGCTCTGTCGCCCAGGCTGGAGTGCAGTGGTGTGATGTTGGCTCACTGCAACCTCCACCTCCTGGGTTCAAGCAATTCTCCTGCTTCTGCTTCCTGAGTAGCTGGGATTACAGGCTCACGCCACCATGCCTGGTTAAATTTTTTTGTATTTTTAGTAGACACAGGGTTTCACCATGTTGGCCAGGCTGGTGTCGAACTCCTGACCTCAAGTGATTCACCCGCCTCGGCCTCCCAAAGTGCTGGGATTATAGGCATGAGCCACCACAACCGGCCCATATTCTAAATTAGTTTTAAATTAATAAGCAAATGAACAAAATGTTATTCCAAAGCAGAATGTGGGGGAGTTCCTTTTCTCTTTGCTTTCTTCTTTTCTTCCTTTTTTCTTTCTGTCTCTATCTTTCATTCTTTCTTTTCCTAGAAATGACTTTTGGAGCAGAATGGCAATGGACTGAATATTTATGTCTCCCCCCCCCACCATAAGCTGAAATACTAACAGCCAAGGTGATGGTATTAGAAGTGAGGCCTTTGGGAGGTGATAAGGTCATTAGGGTGGAGCCCTCAAGAATGAAGTTAGTGCCCTCATTAAAAATCCCCAAAGTGATCCCTCATTGCTTCTGCCTTTTGAAGTTAGGGTGAAAAGACAGCTGTCTATGATGAATCAGGCCTTGCCAGACACTGAATCTGCCAGCACCTTGAACTTGGACTTCTGGCTGGCCTCCAGACTAGAAATGTATGAAACAAATTTCTGTTATTTATAAGCCACCCAGTTTACGGCATTTTGTTATAGCAGCCCAAATAGTAGTGAAACATCCAATTTAACATTTGTGAAAAGAAAGTGTAAACTGGCCAGGTATGGTGGCTGATGCCTGTAATTCCAGCACTTTGGGAGGCCAAGGCAGGCAGATCATTTGAGGTCAGTAGTTTGAGACTAGCCTGACCAACATGGTGAAACCCCATCTCTGCTAAAATTAGCTGGGCGTGCTGGTGCACACCTGTAATCCCAGCTGCTCCGGAGGCTGAGGCATGAGAATCACTTGAACGAGGGAGGTGAAGGTTATGGTGAGCCAAGATCACACCACTGCACTCCAGCCTGGGCAACACAGCAGACTCTATCTCAAAAACAAAACAAAAATGAAAATGTAAACTAAAAAATTCCTAAATTCCTGCTCACTGTTAACTGAATGGACCTCTTCTTTGCCATGGGGACCACAGACAAATTTTAAAAACTGAATTTCCAGCCATGACGGGAGATCAGGGTGTGCCTCGTAATACCCCTGTTCTTTTGCAGTTTAGACACAACAAGTGACCGGCATTAATGGTAACATAAACACCAGTTGGGCATGGTGGCTCACACCTGTAATCCCAGCACTATGGGAGTCCGAGGCGGGTGGATCATCTGAGGTCAGGAGTTCCAGACTAGCCTGATCAACGTGGAGAAATCCCGTCTCTACTAAAAATACAAAAAAATTTAGCTGGATATGGTGGCACATGCCTGTAATCCCAGCTACTCGGGAGATTGAGGCAGGAGAATTGCTTGAACCTGGGAGGTGGAGGTTGCGATGAGCCGAGATCGTGCCATTGCACTCCTTCCTGGGCAACAAGAGTGAAACTCCATCTCAAAAAAACAAAAATAAATAAATAAATAAAATAGACACCACGAGACTAGCAGAACAGACTCTTTGTGGCAATAAGATACCAAATGGTAAACAAGATCAAAGGTCATGTCAGGCGAGGATTAAGTCATGTACCCCACACTGGAAGAAGAAATTATGTTCTCACTGCCACAAGATTTTTCTTTTTCTCTAGCAACTGAACAATCACTGCCCTAGAGATAAGCAATATTTAAACAATTGCAACTCATCCAGCTCACGGATGCTAACTAACTGACCCCCCTGTTCCACTAAGTTATAACTTCAAGTTTGATTGGACAAGTGCCTGATTTCAGTAACTTTCTCCTGATAAGAAGGCCACCGAACATGGACTGGTTCTGGCTGGTTTGCGGAGGCTGCACACTGAGTGCTTTTGTGTCCTTGAAAGACCTTTTCACATACTTGGCCTAACTAACTGTCATACATTGAAATTTTAAGTTTCTACCCCAAGTGAGTCATTATGTTACATGTGGTTTGTTCAATATACGTGCGTCAGGACCACCTTCATGAATATTGCATAGCTCCTCCTGTAATCTGTTGAATATATATGCTTAGCCAAACTGTTGAGCATGAAGTTCCTGCCCCAGCCCTTCCTCCTTCAGCGTACCTCTTTCTGGTCTTGGCTGGAGGCTGTGCTTCCCAGGCTGCTGGATGGCCACCTTGCAGGCTGTAACCCTTTACCAGAAATAGAGCCTTCATGCCTGTAATCTCATCTCAACTCTAGGAGGCTGAGGCATGAGGATTGCTTGAGCCCAGGAGTTTGAGACCAGCCTGGGCAACATAGCAATATCTTGTCTCTACTAAAAAAAAAAAATCCAGATGTGGTGACAAGACCTGTAGTCCCAGCTACTCAGGAGGCTGAAGTAGGAGGATTCCTTGAACCCAGAAGTTTGGGGCTGCAGTGAGCTATGATCATACCACTTCACTTCAGCCAGGGTGACAGAGTGAGACTATCTTAAAAAAAAATAAAGAAAAAAAGAAAGTATTTTCCACATTTATAAACTGTGATTTTTTTTTTTTCAGTTGACAAAAGTAATGGGCAGGAAGAAAGGGAGGGAAGGGGCGGAGAGAGGTGGGGCAGGGGGAGGTTGGAGCCTGCTCATGTGTCCCCTGTTGGGGTATTATGGATGGAACTACCTGCCTTCATTGTGCTTCACAGGGCTCTGTCTGGGAAATACCATTGTCCCACTGTTGTGTAAAGCTCAGACTGCATCTTCTAGGATAAGCACCTAAGTGAGGAGGAACCCTGGGCTCCTAGGCAATCACCATGCCCTGGGACCCAGGAGCAAACCCAAGGAGACCAGTGTGTCTCCGTATACCACCTGTTGCCCTCGAAGGAGTGCGGGAGCTATGGCAGTTCTCCCTTGTTGCATGAATACTGGATTGTAGTTGTTCCTTTTGCCTTGGAATCTTCTAGAATCCATAGCCAGCCACAATTTCCACCGACTGGAGGAAATGATCCAGGGGCATGGTGGGGCTGGTGGTGACTGGCCGGCAGTTCCCAGGCAATCTGTCCTTCAGACACTTTCATCATTGGAGCCCTCTTGGGGGCTGGCAGGCTGGGTAATCTGACTCCAGAGCCAGGGCAATGACGGCAAGTGTGTGAGTGAACAGGGGAGCCAGAGATTCTTCTCGCTCGGCTGCAGAATCCTGGAGTAATTGTGGAAAAGAAACGAAGTAAGAGTGAGTGTAAACTAGTACAGACACTATGGAGAATGATATGGAGATTCCTCAAAAAACTTAAAATAGAGCTACCATCGGACCCAGCAACCCATCTACCCAAAATGCAAGGAAATCAGTGTGTGGAAGAGATATCTGCACTCTATGCTTTTTGCAACACTGTTCACAATGGCCAAGATTTGGAAGCAGCCCAAGTGTCCATCAACAGATGAATGAATAAAGAGAATGGGGCCGAGTGTGGTGGCTCACGCCTGTAATCCTAGCACTTGGCTGAGGCAGGCGGATCACCTGAGGTTAGGAGTTTGAGGCCAGCCTGGCCAACATGGTGAAACCCGTCTCTACTAAAAATATAAAAATTAGCTGGACATGGTGGCAGGCGCCTGTAGTCCCAACTACATGGGAGGCTGAGTCAGGAGAATTGCTTGAACCCAGGAGGTGGAGGTTGCAGTGAGCCAAGACTGCGACACTGCACTCCAGCCTGGGTGACAAGAGCAAAACTCCATCTTAAAAATTAAAAAAAATAAAAGTGGGGGGTGGGGGGTACATACACAATGGAGTAGTATTAGGCTATAAAAAGAATGAGATCCTGTTATTTGCAGTGGCATGAATGAAGCTGGAGGTCATTATCTTAAGCCAAATAAACCAGGCAGAGAAAGTCAAACTTCGTCTGTTCTCATTCGTTTGTGGGAGCCAAACATTAGAACAATTGGGCCGGGTATAGTGGCTCACACCTGTGATCTCAGCACTTCGGGAGGCTGAGGTGGGTGGATCACAAGGTCAGGAGTTTGAGACCAGCCTGGCCAACATGGTAAAATCTCGTCTCTACTAAAAATATGAAAAAATAAAAATTGGCCAGGCGTGGTGGTGTGCGCCTGTAATCCCAGCTACTTGGGAGGCTGAGGCAGGAGAATTGCTTGAACCTGGGAGGCGGAGGTTGCAGTGAGCCGAGATCATGCCACTGCAATGCAGCCTGGATAACAGAGCGAGACTCCATCTAAAAAAAAAAAAAGAATTTAAAAGACACCAGAAAGTATGAGTGTTGCCTTCTGGAAGAAGAGAAGCTCTTGTCTGTTTGCTTTTACATGCTGTTTATTCTTGAACATTTGCGTTCTGTCTTATGTCAAGATGGATGGACATCGTTGTCAGGGAGACTTTAGTTCAAGTCTGGGCTCAGGCTCTTTTACAGTGATATGAACGTGGTGAGTTACTTAACCTCCAAGGCCACACTTTCTTCATTTGATTTTAAAAATACTTTACTTCACTGGCTCTTCATGGGGATTAAATTGGATAAAATATTTCACTTACTGTGCTTTACAAAATTCCTGATAAGTTCTCAGTAAGGGATAGCCGTTTACATTCTTATCCTCTGTAATTTCTTCCTTGTATTACATTTAAGTAATTTTTTTTTCTTTCATGGAGAAGGCACTAGGAAAGCAAGATGTGGGAAAATGGGGATATTTACATATCAAAAAGATTTGTAAAAAATTAATATGTGTTTATTCCTTCTGCTTGTCCACGTTGATTTCTCCTGCAAGAGTGAACTTGTCTGTTTTTGCTCATTGCACCCAGAAGGGACAAAACCATGCCCAGAGGTCCCCTTGTTGAGGCTCTGACATTAGCTACTTTTTAAATTTTGTTTTGGGGCACACCACCCCCTGGGAACACTGGTTTTGCCATCTACCCAGGCAGAGAGCTGACCACTGGATGTATAGGTCTGACGCTTTGGAGGAAGGATTAGGCTGGAGATAGCTACTCAGGAATTCATCAGTGTATGACCTACGCCATATTGGCAGGAGTGCATAGGGAGATTTATAGCAGAAACAGAGCCACGGTGAAATCATGGTGGTCGTGGGGCAACATTTAAGAGCTTACCGGGGCCGGGTGCAGTGGCTCACACCTGTAATCTCAGCACTTTGAGAGGCCAAGGCAGGTGGATTGCTTGAGCCCAGGAACTTGAAACCAGCCCAGGCAATATGATGAGACCCTGTCTCTACCAAAAAATACAAAAATTAGCAAGACAGGGTGGCCTATGCCTATAGTCCCAGCTCCCTGGGAGGCTGAGGTGGGAGAATTGCTTGAGCCTAGGAGGTGAAGGTTGCAGTGAGCTGAAATTGTACCACAGTATTTCAGCCTGGGCAACAGAGCAAGACCCTGCCTTGAAAAAAAAAGAGAGCTCACAGGACAATAAAAAGCCAATGAAGGAAAATGAGGTCAGAAAGCAAAGAAGAGAGAACTAGGAGAGATAAATGTCCTCATCTCTGTGGCAGGCAGAATAGTGGCCCCCAAAGATGTCCCCCCCCCCATTCAGGGGTCCCCAACCTGGGTCCCCCGATCGTACTGGTACCAGTCCTTGACTGTTAGGAACTGGCTGCACAGCAGGAGGAAATACTTGCCTATTTATGTTATCACCTAAGAAAGCCATGAACAGGTCAACCTGGTGTCATTTATTCCCATCTAGAGCACTGGTCTCATCTTTTACTTGCTAGCACGTAGGAGGTGCTTGACCAATTCTTGTATTCATGGATAAATTCATAGTATGGCTAAACCTTGCTTTTTCAGCCATTGGATCTGGAGGAGCACCTTTGGATATATGCAGCCAGGAATAGCAACTATTTGTTATGCAAGTTAAAGAAAATCATGCATGGGAAAAATGTTGCCTCACCTAAGGAAAGAAGGAAGGATGCAAGGAAGGAAAGAAGGAAGGAGGGAAGGATGAAGGAATGAAGGATAGATGAAAGGAAGGAAGGATGGAAGAAGGAGAGAGGGAAGGAAGGAATGAAGGAAGGAGGGAAGGATGGAAGGAACGAAGGATGGATAAAAAAATGAAGGATGGATGAAAGGAAGGAAGGATGGAAGGAAGGAAGGTACCAGTCTGTGGCCTGTTAGGAACTGGGCCGCACAGCAGGAGGTGAGTGGCCAGTGGGCAAGCAAAGCTTTGTCTGTATTTACAGCTACTCCTCATGGCTCACACATAACCACCCTTTCTTTATGAATAAAGATAATACAATAGCATCCTTTAAATCACTAAGTTGGTGGTGACTTGTTACAGCTACAAAAGCAAAGGAATACAGTCACCAAGGGAATAACAAACTGTTCAAAGATGGAGAGAGTGATGGGCAGGGTTCAACGCCCAGGCATATGGGTGGCAGCAGATGGGGTGTCACTCTAAGTCAAGGTGTGGTGTGCATTTTTTAAAAGTAGGGTGGAGACAACAGGTTGTGAGGGCAAGGCTCAGAGTAAGGGGTGGGACTTCATTGATCAGGGACAGGAAGGGTGAGCCAGGCTGGAAGGAGTTGGGTCTTGGCACCAAGCCTGCCTCCTGGGGTGAGCCAGAGTCAGGGGCTGTCAGCTTAGTTGCAGGACTGCAGCGGCAGATGGAAGAAAGCGAGGCAATGTCTCATTGCTGCTTGAGTAGGATTGGCAGGTGGGCAGTGCACAGAAATGGAGCACTTGGGAAGCGGGTGGGGTATGTCTAGCTGGACAGTCCTGCAGACTCTTGGCATTAAGAAGACCTCTCTGGGGCTGGGTATGGTGGATCCTGACTATAATCCCAGCACTCTGGGAGGCCGAGACAGAAGGATCACTTGAGGCCAGGAATTGGGACCAGCCTGGGCAACATGGCAAGATCCTGTCTCTTCAAAAAAAAAAAAAAATTAGTCGGGCATGGTGGCGCATGCCTGTGGTCTCAGTTACTCAAGGGGCTGAGGTGAGAGGCTTGCTTGAGCCCAGGAGGTGGATGCTGCAGTGAGCTAAGATCGTACCTAGCCTGAGTGCTGTACTGAACTCTAGCCTGGGTGACAGAGTAGGACTCTGTCTATGAAAGAAAAAAAATTTTGAAAAGTCTTCTCCATAGGAAACAGGCTGAGTCATTCACTGACTGGGTTGGGATTGAAGTTTAGGGCTTCAGTCCACGATAAGAATGAGAATGCTGAATGGGTGACTAGGAGCTGGACTAAAACAGAAAACAAATGAAAAGGTGAGACTCCAGGTGGATCCCACTTTGAGTGAATAAGGGGCAAGTCTAGGTATCAGAATCTGCTCCTGAGAAGTGGAGTCAGGGGCACCTAGGCAATGGGAAACAGGCTGAATGTCAGAGTGAGGCCTGTTGGGGAGTTAGTTCTCCTTCCTGCACCAGTTCCGTTCTGGGATTGTAGGAGGGGAATCAAATAGAGGTGGCCACGGTCAGAGCCAGCAAGGCTTGCCATAGAGAGCAGAAGTAATGTCACGAAACTGTGTCAAGGAACAGTTAAGAGCAAAGCAGCACCCACCAAGGTTGAAGCTCCATCTCATCCGCAAGTTATTCCAGGGCTCCGTTGAGGCTCCTAGTCGGAGGATGGAGCAGATTAGAAGGTGAAGCTGTGGAGAGAAGATGAGTACATGAGTATTAACTTAAGGCCAGGAGTTTGAGACCAGTCTGGGCAACACAGCAAGACCCCCTCTTTATATGGAAAGCTTTATACTTTTATTACACTCCTGTTTCAAGTTGAAGATGCTGAGGCTTTGAGAGGAGGTCACTTTGCCCAGAGCTCCAAAGCTATTAAGTGGTGAAAACAGAAATGGCTTTGGGGCTCTGACCTCCCGGGCTTGGACTATTTCCCCTGCACCACAGCCAGCTCTCCAAATGGGGCCAGGTCATGATTTGCATCTGGCTTGGGTCCACGTGCACATATTTTAAAAGGATTGTACAATCTTGGCTCCTTTTCGGTAGGGAAAATTCTATGTATTTGAATACCTGAGAAGTGGACACTAGGTTTGGTAAATCTCCTGACCTTTCTATATTGGCTGTGAGTCAACTGGGGTCGAGAAGAGGTGAGAAAGGCCTGGGAATAAGAGCTAATGGATTCAGCATGGAGATATGACCCTTGCATATTTCACTTGGTTTTAATTTACAGTAGGATGTCCTCCCATGGAATATTTCTGTGATGAAATCGTCTCCAAAGAAGAAATCACTCATTATCACAGATGGTAGAGTGAGATGTAAAACTAAATGAAACTGCATATCAATATTTTTTGAGAAACCATTGTTCTGAACATGGTTGAGAGAGGGGCACAGCCAACTCATGCTTACCATCATATACAATTAGGCACACCTGGACGCCATCTTCAGAGATTCCGACTAGGTAGGTTTGCAGCTGGACATTTGCAGAGCCGTTCTGATGCACGTCGAAAGCTGAGCACCAGATGCTAAGTTCTTCCTTGTGACAATTTCACTTTGTGGGTTTCATGATCCTCCAGTGGCCTCATACCTCCTGGTATTGCAGAAATCTGTGGAGAGGCGGGAATCAGAAACCTGCCCTGTGTGAGACCTGTGGTGTGAACGGCCACACCAGTAAGCCCAGCCACTTTCCCAAATTTTAGTGTTGGTTGGTTAGTCTATGACTCTGCCTCGTTAAGGGTCTGGAGTTGTGCTCCAGTTTTTGGAGGAAAAAGTGTGCTGGCATAGTATTCACGAATTGGAGGATTTGAATGTTTCCCTTGACAGCATTAAAAGCCTATCACCTAAGCCTTTCCAAGTCTTCTCTTTGCTTACTTGCCACGTGTGGGTTTCACATCCAGAATAAGTCACCGGCTCTGAGAACATGTGATTCCCATTATCCTGCCAGGTTTCTCTGATGGGGCTTCTCTGGGTGAGCAAATGTATCCTTCTCTCTTTCTTGTTTTACCTGGTTGGCATAGGAGGAAGAAACCCAGCACAGATTTTTGGTCTATAATGATTGTGGAATATTTCCAGATGCGAAGTGTATAATCCCTTTGGTTCTGCTGTGTCTGCCAAGCGAGAGTCTAACAACTGTGCATTACAGAATAGAACAGAGAGTGAAACAAACGTGTAACATGATTCTGTTAGCAGGCTGTGTTTGAGGAGAAATGAACACAATGTAATTAGCATGCATGCTGGCTTGCCTTTTCCCCTTTGTGTGTATTTTTAAAGAATTTTGAATGGAAAGACGGTTGAAGGGGAAAGGTAAGGCTGATTTGATGGAGCAAAAAATATTGATGAACAATGTGTTTCTCTGGTTCTAATTCAAGGAGATTGAATTTTTCTAAAAATTATGGCTCAGTGAACAGGCTCATGTTAACCAGAGAGAAAGAGGCAAGCAGTCATCAGGGAGAGAGGTTGGGGTAAAGAACTGATGCCTTGTCTCCTCTCTCTCTCCCTTCCTGGTGTTGACTTGTTTGGACAAGCCTTTCTCAGCAGTGGGAGGTGATGGGTTAAATGCAAAACTGTATGGGAAAGAGGACTGGGTGTGGTGGCTCATGCTGTGATCCCAGCACTTTGGGAGGCTGGGGCCGGAGGATCACTTGAGCTCAGGAGTTCAAGACCAGCCTGGCAAAACCCTGTCTCTACAAAAAGTACAAAATTAGCCAGGCGTGGCGGCACATACCTGTAGTCCCAGCTGCTTGGGAGGCTGAGGTGGGAGGATCATTTGAGCCTGAAAGATCAAGGCTGCAGTGAGCTGAGCTGTGATTGTGTCACTGCATGCCAGAGCTTGGATGACAGAGACCCTGTCTCAAATATGTGTGTGTGGGTGTGTGCCACCATGTATATATGTATATATATATACACACACACATATATATATACACACACACATATACAGGAGAAGTTAGAAAAGTGAACATCTTGCCGGGTGCAGTGGCTCACATCTGTAATCACAGCACTTTGGGAAGCTGAGGCAGGTGGATTACTTGAGGTCAGGAGTTCGAGACCAGCCTGGCCAACATGGCGAAACCCTGTCTCTACTAAAAATACAAAAATTAGCCGGGCATGGTGGCAGCCACCTGTAATCCCAGCTACTTGGGAGGTTGAGGCAGGAGAATTGCTTGAACTGGGGTGGAGGGACGGAGGTTGCAGTGAGCCAAGATTGCACCATTGCACTCCAGCCTGGGCAACAAGACAAAACTCCATCTCAAAAGAAAAGAAAAGTGAACACCTTAATACATGCCTGTAATAGAATCTGTTGGGATTTTTGACTGGGGATGGTCTTGGAACCCTGCAAGGTCTCCTGAGCCCAGTACTCAGCCTAGTGCAGAACACTTGTAGCTCCTGGAAGTTAGCCCCTATTGCCTGCATCATGGTGGACTTTTCTGATCCAGGGCTCTGCCTTTCTACAAGACTTCTGATAATAATAGCCTAGTGTCAGGCTTTGCAAATACTGACTGTCCCCCGACATAGACTGCCTATTGCCGACTGCACTGCATCTCCTTCCGACTACTCCTACCATCGGTGATCGGTTTGGTCCTGGGTCTCGGTAGGGGCATCCCCAACATTCAGTTCATGTCTACGACAGCATCCACAGTACATATTTTGCCTCCTGTTACACTCTCACTGTAATTCATGAATGCTTCATCTGTGTGATTTCTTTTCTTTCCTCTTTTGAGATGCTCTGTCTCCCAGGCTGAAGCGCAGTGGCACAATCTCAGCTCACTGCAACCTCCGCCTCTCGGGTTCAAGTGATTCTTGTACCTCAGTCACCCAAGTAGCTGGGATTACAGGCGTGGGACATCACACCCAGCTAATTTTCGTATTTTTAGTAGAGACGTGGTTTCGCCATGTTGGCCAGGCTGGTCTCAAACTCCTGACCTCAGGTGATTTACCTGCTTCAGCATCCCGATAGTGCTGTGATTACAGGCGTGAACCACCATGCCCGGCCGAAACTGTGGTTTCTATCTTAATGGACAGTCACAACACTCCTGGAAACCTGGGTTTCAGTCTTGGGAGCTTGGACATGTTGCCTAACTTCTCTCTGTGTTAGTGGCTTTGTCCAAAGAAGGGATCGTGGAAGGTGGACCTCGCACCTGTGCAACTAGGTAAACCAAAAGTCAAAAGATGCTTGATAACAATGAACTGCACTAATGTCTTGGTGGCTTTTTTTTTTTTTAGCCCAAGTCTCGCTCTGTCACCCAGGCTGGAGTTCAGTGGCGCCATCTCAGCTCACTGCAACCTCCATCTCCCAGGTTCAAGTGATTCTCCTGCCTCAGCCTCCCGAGTAGCTGGGACTACAGGAATGTGCCACCACACCCAGCTAAAGTTTTGTATTTTTAGTAGAAACGGGGTTTCACCCTGTTAGCCAGGATGGTCTCAATCTCCTGACCTCGTGGTCTGCCTGCCTCGGCCTCCCAAAGTGCTGAGATTACAGGTGTGAGCTACTGCGCCCGGCCATGTCCTGGTGTCTTTATTGGGTCTGTGTTTGCTGCATTTCACCTCTCAAGGATGGCAGGCATCCTCAGAATGGGACCCAAGTTTGTCGTTCAATCTGGAGAGCATGCAGGATGTTTCAGAGGTATTACAGAATGTCACCAGACATTTTTAAGATTTGTTAAATTTTACACAAACATTTCATTTTTATTTGCAATATCATTGTCTTGGAAATCATAAATCCACTTTTTCAGTTGCTTAAATATTTTCAAAGCTCATTATCACTTTTGTCCAATATAGGTATTTTTTTTGAGACAGGGTCTTATTCTGTCAACTAGGCTGGAGTGCATTGGCTTAATCATAGCTCACCATAGCCTTGAACTCCTGGGCTCAAGTGATTCTACTACTTTAGCTTTCTGAGTAACTGGGACTACAGGTGTGAGATGGGTCAGTTAATTAAAACAAATCTTTTCTGGTAGAGACGGGATCTCACTATGCTGCCCAGGCTGGTCTCAAACTCCTGGCCTCAAGTGAGCCTCCAGCCTCAGCCTCCAAAAGCACCGGGATTACAGGTAGGAGCCACTGTGCCCAGGTCATTTTTGCTGAAATCTTTAAAACTTCTATTTGGCAGCAGGTGTGGCTCAAAGGTAAGCAATATAATAAGTATTTTTGGAAAGTGCAAATGGAGCAAATGCAATATGAAATGCAGGGATAAGTTCATATATAAGTAGTGAACATAGTAAGTTTGGGCTTAAAATAAAGTCCCAGTTGTACTATGTAAATAAGGGCATCCTCTGTGTTTCTTTACAGATGGAGTGAGAGGAATTGATTTTGAAATCACTTGTGTTAAATTATTTGGAAGAACTATGGTGTATTTTAAAAATTCTGTTTATTTTTTAAACTCGGAGAAATTCACTCTCTCATATTTTAGCCTGCACCTATAGTAAAAATAAAACTGGCAACTTCTAGTGTTTATCCCATTAGTATTCAATTATATTTCTTAGATAAACAGCTGGAGGCCATCTCTTCAGTGACAAATGTGTTTGATTTGACTTAATCACCACCACAAGGCACATAATTTACTAACATTTGCTGTAGTACAATTTTAACAAGTAGGGTGATTCACCCTGGGAGGGGCGAGAAGAATGCAAAAACCGAGAGACAAAAAGAGCGGCAAAGGCAAGCATGGAATTAGCAAGATGTCTGTGCCTTTAAAAAACCTCTACTTTTATGGAAGCGTAACCTTGACACAGAAACGTGCATAAATTATAAGGACATGGCTCAATGAACTGTCACAATTGGAGCACATCCACGTGCTGACATTCAGCTCAGGAAATGCAACTCATCAAAAATCTAGAACTCCCTTCCATACCCCTCCTACACCTCCCTTTCCCACAGCACCTGAGATCAACTGTGTTTTCATTGATTTGTTTTTGTTTTTTTATTTGAGAAGGAGTCTCGCTCTTGTCGCCCAGGCTGGAGTGCAGTGGCATCACCTTGGCTCACTGCAACCTCTACCTCCCGGGTTCAAGCAATTCTTCTGCCTCAGCCTCCTGAGTAGCTGGGACTACAGGTGTGTGCCACCACACCTGGCTAATTTTTCTGTATTTTTAGTAGAGACGGCATTTCACCATGTTGGCCAGGCTGGTCTGGAACTCCCGACCTCAAGTGATCTGCCCACCTAGGCCTCCGAAAGTGCTGGGATTACAGGCGTGAGCCGCCACGCCTGGCCTTGTTGATTTGTTTTTAAGGATCTTTGCAAACTGTCATTTGAGCAGTTTCTCAGCCAGTTCCTCGTGAGGAAGTCCTGGGTGTGTTTGTAGACTAAGGTTTCCATGACTCAGGTGTTAGATTTGGGCACTGTGTCCTGAGGTTTCATAGTGGCAGGAAAAGGAGCAAAGGTTTATGATGAGAGACACAATTCTATCATCCTTTCCTCTGCCTGTCATGGGAAGCCACCATAATCTCTTTCTTTCTGTACTGACTTTTCCAGCACGGACACAGGCAGACACCTGATCTGCTTCCTTTCAGAGCTGCTGTGAGGCTCTGACGACATGATGGATGTGAGAACACTTTGAACAGGATGAAGTATTGCTCAATTATTATATCCTTTAACCAGTGTGATGGAGAGGTGTGGATAGTGCAGGGAGTTATTTTGAACAAGAGTCACACATGTATGTATATATCTAAACCCAAAGAGGTACTGATCCTAATGGCTTTAAATGGCTTTTAATGATTCTCTGATTTTGGAGGAATGCCATTAACTTATTAGCTCTTCAGTGCATATCCCTAATAAGGTCAGAGTCACAGAGTTATCTCCATAGGATCTAGTGCAGCCGTCCCCCAACCTTTTTGGCACCAGGGGCTGGTTTCATGGAAGGCAATTTTTCCATAGATGGGGCCTGGGGGTGGGAACTGGAGGTGGGGGGATGTAGTGGGATGAAACTGTTCCACCTCAGATCATCAGGCATTAGATCCTCATAAGGAGCATACAACGTAGATCCCTCACGTGCACAGTTTACAACAGGTGTTAGAGACAGAATGCTTGTTCCTAGGTACTGAAAGGAAAAAAATGTCATTCAGACAAAAAGTTTTCTCAGCAAGGCAATTTTACTTTCTGCAGAAAGGGTACTGTCTGTCAGCAATCTTGCTACAAACACACACTGAACAACGGAAAGGCAGGCATATTTATTCCTTACGCATTGGGTCTTTATTGTTGTGTTTGATCTCCGTTGGTTGGAGACCTCACAATCTAAACTGAATCTGAGTGGCTAACAACTTAAAACTTTCCTAAATAAGTAAAAGCAATGGAGAACAAAAGGAAAAGAGGAAGTTTAAATAAGGAAGGAAGAGGAAGTTCTTGCTACAGGACTTAAAAAGTAATAGCATAAATATCTTGGTTAAAGCACAAGGACATAGAATGTGCTTATTCCTTTACATCTAACAGCTACATAGAATAGGACTTAACAGAGTTACTAGCAAAAACAAGACGGCTTTGAAGTAAGTTCGTCTTTAAAAGAAACTATTTCTAACATTTATTATTATTCCTTAACAAGAAGAGACACTGAAGAGGAACTTTGTACTTTTGACAATATGGTTCACACTGAAATGGGAAATGTTTTCCCTTATCTCCCTCGCAGGGTGTGCAGTATGGAATTGGCTCACTTCTTCAGTGCCCTGCTGCTCAAACCCCTGGGGGGAGCATGCAGAAGGGCAAGTCTAGGGTGAGTGTTTACAGCTCCTGAGGCCCCAGTGGACATGTGTTACCGTGTGCTCTTTCAGCTTAGCCATCCACAGACAGCTTTGTGTTAATCAGCTCAATTAGACTCTCTGCCTTATCGCAAGGACAGAAGGCTTTCTGTATCTTGGGTTCTTGCTCTAGTGTACTGAAAAAATTGTATCACAAGTGGCCTTGGAGGATGAGTAAAAGGCTTTATTGAGTGGTGGAAGTAGCTCTCAGCAGATGGATGGGGAGCTAGAAGGGGGATGGAGTGGGAAGGTGGTCTTCCCCTGGAGTTGGGCTGCTCAGCGGCCAGGCTCTCCTCCGACCGACTTCCCTCTACCAGATTCCCCTTGGTGTTCGCCATCATCGATGGCCTGCCAGCATCTGTTGGTATATTTTTCTGCCAGTGTATTCCTCTTGATGTCCAGCTGCTTGTGTGTGTACCTGCTGGGCTCTCAGGGTTTTTATAGGCACAGGATGTGGGAGTGTGGTGAGCCAGAGTGGTCTTTGAAAATGCAACGTTTGGGCAGTAAAACAGGAATGCCTGTCCTCAGCTAGGTCAGTGGGCACAGGACTGAGGGTGGAGTCCTCATCAGGGACCCCACCCCTCTTAGCCAGCACTTCTCTGTCCCCCCCTCCAGTATCAATGCTCCTATGAGAATCAAATGCTATTGTTGATCTGGCAGGAGGTGGAGCTGAGACAGTGATGCTCACTGTGCTACTGCTCACTTCCTGCTGTGTAACCTAATTCCTAACAGGCCACAGACTGGTACCAGCCCTTGGCCCAGGGTTTGGGGACCCTTGATCTAATAAACTTTATTCTGTTTTGATCTAATAAATTTTAGCTGTTCCTGTTTTCCCCAATGACATCCAATGTATCAGCAATGTGAATTGTTGGTTATTAATAAGGCAAATCATAATCTAATAGCTTGTGATTAGATTATCAGAGTATCAGAAAAATCAAGATATATTAACCTACTAATAAAGGACAATTTTTACAGAGCCCAGCTTATGCTAATATTTAGGAAATGAAGTGATGATCCTTTTGTGCTTTGCCTAGGCAATTTTTGGAATACAGGTTGGTATCCTGTAGATGATGTGTTAGGCCTTGGCAATATAATAGTTAACAAGATGGTCATTCTCTTGCCCAACGCTATTTTAAATTTCTCAGCAAGTTTTTCTTATCTTGCTTAGTTTCCTCCTTATTTTGTTGTGTTTTCGTCTCAGCCTCTTCTCTTTTGGCTTTGCATTCCTGGATCATAGAGGTTAGAGGTTGCCTATCAAGAATTAGTTTTCTAGGCTGAACTCAGTTGCTCACACCTGTAATCCCAACACTTTGGGAGGCCGAGGCAGGTGAATCTCTTGAGCCCAGGAGATCAAGATCAGCCTGGGCAACATAGCAAGACCCTGTATCTACAAAAAATACAAAAATTAGGCTGGCCATGGTGGCTCACACCTGTAATCCCAGCACTTTGGGAGGTTCAGGCCGGGCAGATCATGAGGTCAGGAGTTTGAGACCATCCTGGCCGACATGGTGAAACCCCATCTCTCCTAAAAATACAAAAATTAGCCAGGCATGGTGGTGTGCGTCTGTAGTCCCAGCTACTAGGGAGGCTGAGGCAGGAGAATTGCTTGAACCCGGGAGGTGGAGATTGCAGTGAGCTTAGATCATGCCACTGTGCACTCCAGACTGTTGACAGAGCGAGACTCCATCTCAAAAAAATAAAAAATTGGCTGGGTGAGGTGGTCCATACCTGGAGTCCCAGCTACTTGGGAGGCTGAGATGGGAGGATGGTTAAGCCTGGCAGGCGGAGGTTGCAGTGAGCCGAAATTGTGCCACTGCGCTCCAGCCTTGGCAACAGAGTGAGATTCTGTCCCAAAACATAAAGTAAAATTTCCTCTTTATTGCTCCTCCTTTTAGTCTAGGTAGTGAAATCCTTTCCCACTTACTATGCATTTTTGTTTCATCAGGTCTTCTATTATTATTTTACTTATTTATTCATGAGATAAAGTCGTACTCTGTTGGCCAGGATGGGGTGCAGTCATAGCTCACTGCACTCTTTAACTCCTGGGCTCAGCTTCCCACCTCAGCCTCCTGAGCAGCTAGAACTACAGGTGTGTGCCACCAACCCAGGCTGATTGTTCAACGTTTTTGTAGAGACAAGGTCTCTATGTTTCCCAGGCTGGTCTCAAACTCCTCGCCTTGAGTGATCCTCCCACCTCAGCCTCCCAAAGCACGGGTATTACAGGCACAAGCCACCTTACGTGACCTGTTATTTACACATTTTGCATGTGGTGGTCATGGTGGTGGGGTCTCTTTCCTTGTCCTTGACAGGAGGGAGATATGTTTAGTCATGGTACTTACCAATGGTTGGACTATATGTATTACCTGTGGTGTTTACTTATGCACTGGGTCAAATACCCTTCTCAGAGCTTCAGTGAATGCAGCTTTTAAGACCGATTCTTAGGTAGGTGCCGTGGCCCCCTCCTGTAATCCTAGCACTTTGGGAGGCAGAGGTGGGCGGATCACCTAAGGTGAGGAGTTTGAGACAAGCCCGGCCTACATAGCTAAACCCCATCTCTACTAAAAATACACAAATGTGCTGGGCCTGGTGCCATGTGCCTATAATCCCAGCTTCTCAGGAGACCAAGGCAAGAGAATTGCTTGAACCCAGGAGGCAAAGGTTGCAGTAATAAGCTGAGATCATGCCATTGCACTCCAGCCTGGGAGACAAGAGGGAAACTCCATCTCAAAAAAAAAACAAAAAACAGATTCTCAATATGTAGTAAACTCCCTGGTTTACTCTAGGGAGGTTCTGCTACAGAGATGGTATCTTCCATTCACTCCCAAAGCCTGAGGTTCTAACAAGTGTAGGGAGTGAAACCTTACCCACAGCTTCCAGAATACAGCGCTACAAAAGCTCATCTTTACTCATTACTCATTAAAAAAATGAATAAAATAATAGCCCTTCCTTAGGGTTTCACCTTTCAAGGTGCATCCTACCCCCCGGACTCCTACCGGTCCAGGCCATCTACTTGGTTTTGCTATGTTTTGAGAATGGCAGGTTCCGACTGAATGTTGAAAAAAGAGCCCCTGATTTCAGTGGGGGGCAGTGCCTCCCAGCACTTTGGGAGGCTGAGGCGGGTGGATCACTTGAGGTCAGGAGTTTGAGACCAGCCCGGCCAATATGGGGAAACTCCATTTCTACTAAAAATACAAAACTTAGGTGGAGTTTGGGGGAAGGGAAATTGCACTCTGATGGTCTTTAAAAAGGCACATTTTTGCAGGAGATGGGCTACTGCTCGAGTTTCTGGCGATACATACTTTGAACTGGAGACAAAGTACTGGAGAGGAAGAATCATATTTGTCCACTTTCAGCCCAACTGAGCTATTTGTTCCATTGGCCCTGTAGGGGAAAATCTCCCAATTCTATCTAGAGATAGATTGACTGTTGGTCCTGGTTCTCTATGGAGTTACGGGTTTTATTATTTTTCTGTGTTTTTAAAGGCATTTTAATTAAAAATTGGGAAAGGCTGCTTCAGGGCAGCTAAGTAGATGATCCTGAAAACTAGGAGCTGAATACAGCCCATTACTGCTGAATTGTATAATCGTTGCATTTATCCTTTGATTCTTCAGCGTGTCTTCTTTACCACTTAATGAAGTTCCTTGTTTTCTCCAATCACAAATATTCTTTCTATTCAATACTTTGAGCTTTTCTATTTCTGTTTAAATGCAACCGGAAGGAAACTTTTTCTATCAGCCAAGTATTGTTTTGTAATTAAACTGTTTAATGAAATCCAATTGACATATTTGAACCTACAACTCTGTTTTGAAGCCTAATTTTAGAGTGGATTGGAGATGTTCCGTTGCAGTCGTGTTCTTCTTCCCAATCTCTACTTTTTGATATATTTTTTTGTGCCTTGGAAACCTAATTTTTTTTCTCATTTCCCTTTGAGTTTTCATGGTATTATAAAATGACACAGTAAAATATTTAAATTATTTATTTGGGGTAACTTTCATTCTTTTACTGTGGTAGCAGATACAGTAAGTTAAAGCTTATACGTCTAAAGTGGTCCTTGAGGCCAGGTGCGGTGGCTCATGCCAATAATCTCAGCACTTTGGGAGGCCGAGGGGGGGTGGATCACTTGAGATCAGGAGTTCCAGACCAGGCTGGCCAACATGGGGAAACTCCACCTCTACTAAAAATACAAAACTTAGCTGGGTGTGGTGGCGTGGACCTATAGTTCCCAGCTGTGGGGGCAGCTGACACATGAGAATCACTTGAACCCAGGAGGGGGGAGGTTGCAGTGAGCCGAGATTATGCCAGTACACTCAAGCCCGAGTGGCAGAGCGAGACTCCATCTCAAAAAAAAAAAAAAAAGAAAAAAAGCGATCCTTGATAATTAGTGTTAACAGACCTTTTCTCCATTTGTCCCCATTTCTAGAGGCTTCCCCAGGCTCCCTGTACTCAGAAGCCTTCATGCAAGGTAAGTCGTGCTATGGTTTGGATACGGATTGTGTGTCTCCACCAAATCTCATGTTGAAATTTAATTCTGCAGTTGGTGGTATTGAGAGGTGAAGCCTAGAGGGGGCGAATCCTTCATGAATGGCTTGGTGCTGTTCTCTCCATAGTGCGCGAGTTCTTGCTCTTGGAAGACTGGGTTGGTTCTTGGGGGCATGGATTCATTGCTGAGAGAGTATGTTGTTTTAAAACTAGGACCCCCTCTTGGGTTTGGTCTGTCTTCCCCTTTGACTTTCTCAGCTGTATATTGATACAGTATAAAAGGCCTCACCAGAAGCCAAGTAGATGTTGGCACCATGCTTCGTTTTTTTGTTTTTTTTTTTTTTTGAGACACAGTCTTTCTCTGTTGCCCAGGCTGGAGTACAGTGGCATGCTCCTGGCTCACTGCAACCTCCACCTTCCAGGTTCAAGTAATTCTCCTGCCTCAGCCTCCCAAGTAGCTGGGACTACAGGTGTGCACCACCACGCCCAGCTAATTCTGATATTTTTAAATAGAGATGGGGTTTCACCATGTTGGCCAGGCTGATCTCGAAATCCTGACCTCAGGTGATCTGCCTGCCTTGGCCTCCCAAAGTGCTGGGATGACAGGGGTGAGTCACCATGCCCAGCCAGTGCCATGCTTCTTGTACAGGCTGCAGAACCATGAGCCAAATAATCCTCTTTTCTTTATAAATTACCAAGCCTCAGATATTCCTTTATAGCAACACAAAATAGACAAAGACAAACCTATGGGTTGAGCTCTAACTCAGTCTCTTCCCTAACCCCAGGCTTGCATTTCCAACTGTCTGGTTATCTCTTCATCCAAGTCAAAGAGGCATCTCACATTTAAAGGTACCAAAACAAAATTCTTGATTCTTCTTTTCCTGCTAAAATTCCTCCAAATTTACACCTCCCATCTTCTTATCTCAGTAGCCCCATTCTACCAGTTGTCTAGCCCAGAATTCTAGAGAGCCACCCTACACTCTTCTCTCTTACATCAAATTCAACCCACCCACAAATGCTGCCAGCTCTGATCTCTGAGTTCCTCCTGAATCTGTGCCCTGCTCACCACCTCCTCCCCTACTTCTCTACTCCTGTTTCTATCCTCACCTCCTAAATGGGTTTCTTATTTACACTGTTGACTCCTCGGATTCCGATCTCACCACAGCATTCAGAATGATCCATCTAAAATGCAAAGGAGATCACGTACTTCCTCTGTTCCAGGCCCTCTAGTCCTTCCTCATCTCATTGGCCTCATAGAAGAACCAAAAAGTGCATGCAGAATGAAATCTGTGCTAGCGAGGTCTTAAGAGATCTCGCCCATGCCTCTCCTCTCTTCTCCCTCTCCGCCCTCCTTCTGTTGGAATGTTCTTCCACCAGATGTCTGCATGGTTCAGCCCCTCTTTCCCTTATGTGTGTTCAAATACCATTTCATCAGCAAAGTTTTTTCCTAACCACCCTGCTAAATAACACCGTCAATCATCCACTTGTTTGACCTCACTTTGTTTCTTCATGGCACTTGACATATATTTATTAGTGTGTTGACCATCTGTCTTCCCTATAATTGTGCTCACTGCTTTATCTATTTATTTTATTTTTTAAAGACAGGGTCTTGCTCTGTCACTAGGAGTGGAGTGCAATGGTGCGGTCATAGCTCACTGTAGCTTCGAACTCTTGGGCTCAAGTGATCTCCTGCCTTGGCCTCTTAAAGTGATGCGATTGTAGGCATGAGCCACTGCACCTGGCTGCGTGGCTGTGATCTTTAGTACTTAGAACAGCTCCAGGTAAAATCCATATTTGATGAATGTATGAATGAATTGATCATAATACATTAGTTTTGCTCTTCCCAGGTCATTAAAGACCCTCATGACCAGGCGTGGTAGCTTACACCTGTAATCCCAGCACTTTGGGAGGCCAAGGCGGGTGGATCACCTGAGGTTGGGAGTTCGAGACCAGCCTGGCCAACATGGGAAAACCCTGTCTCTACTAAAAATACAAAATTAGCCGGGCTTGGTGGCACATGCCTGTAATCCCAGCTACTCTTGAGGCTGAGGCAGGAGAATCCCTTGAACCCAGGAGGCGGAGGTTGCAGTGAGCCGAGATTGCGCCATGGCACTCCAGCCTGGGCAACAAGAACGAAACTCTGCCTCAAAAAAAGACCCTCACTCTGGTTAGTAGTTAGGATAATTAATTGGGAAGAGGGTTAAGGGATGCAGCAAGTTGTACAGACGGGAGAGACCTGGATTTGGAGTTAGCAGATTCAATAGGCATCTGGCTCTAATAAAATTATTCTGCTACAGGACATTCTCTGCAAACAAAGTCTCACAAAGAAGATTAATAATGCAAACCAGATGCATTTGAAGTAACATGATGGAGTGGCAGGTGGGAGCCAGGGAAGGGAGGTGCCCCTCTCCCTGCCTAGGTCCTTTCAGCTTGTCATATCCCCTGGCAGCCTGGGTATGTTTGGAAACCACAAATGTAGGTTATCTCACCCAATCCCCATGACTACCATACGAGGCAGATATAACCACCTCCATTCATAGATGAGGTAACTAACAAGATGGTGTCAGCTGGCCAAGACAACATGGTGAATAACCCCCACAAAGTGACAGAGCCACATCCTATTGAATCTGCTAAGTCCAAATCCAGGTCTCTCCCCCTCTGTACAACTTGCTGGCTCCCTAACTCTTCCCAATTAATTATCCTTTATTCTTGGCATTCTGTTTTCTTTGTGTATCTTTCTGTTTTTACTCTTGGTAATTACATGGCGTTAGGGCTTTTCTTTTAGGGACACGTCTGGCCAGAATTCTGAGTATTTCTTCCGTTTGTCTGCTGAGCTCTCTTTATAGATCTGGGAAATGTTTCCCCAATTATTTCCTTAATTATGATTTCAAGGTTACTTACCTTTTCTATTCCTCCTGGGACCCATGTTATTCGGTTTGGATAATCTTGGTCTATTTTTAGGACCATCACTTTTCTTTCTCCTTGAAAAATGGAGAGCTGTTTGTTGAAAGCTGTTCTTTTGACATGGAAACAATTATTTTGTTTTTTTTTATTTTTATTTTTTAGCATTACTGGATTCTTTCTCCTCTGCATTCATTATTCTCTTTTCCACCCACGGCATGGCCTGAGAACCTGGACCTCTGCTCTCAGTCACTTCTCACCAACTCCTGGGGGTCTTCACTTGTGTATACACTGTGTGTGAGTGTATAGGAAGATTGCACCTCAGATAAAATGATCAACACAAATCTATGAACAATTTTCCTTTTTTTTTCAAATAAAAGTTTTATTTCTAGATTCTATAGTTGGGTTCAAAATATTTTTAATTCACAAAAATTATATATATATGGTGTGCTACGTGATGTTTTGATATATGTATATGTTGTGTGATCTAACACAAAGCTATAGTAATTGCAATAGCATGGAAGTGGTATAGTTGGTTCTTTCATCCAGGAATTATAACTTTTCTAAATTGCTCATGATATCCTCTATAGATTGGCTCTCTCGAAAGGGTTTCTGGCTGGATATGATGACTCGTGCCTGCCATCTCAGCACTTTGGAAGGCCTAGTTGGGAGGATCACCTGAGGCCAGGAGTTCGAAACCAGCCTGGGAAACATATCGAGAGCCCTTCTCTACAAAAAAAAATTAAAACATTAGCCAGACATGGTGGTGTGTGCCTGTAATTCCAACCACCTGGGAGACGGAGAGGAGAGAATCACTTAGAGCTCAGGAGGTCAAGGCAGTGAACTATGATCAGGCCACTGCACTCTAGCCTAGGCAACAGAGAGAGGCCCTGTGTCTGAAAAATAATATATAAATAACATAAAAGTGTTTCCCCTGTTTTTGTTTTTTTTTTGTTAATTTTGGTCTCCAAGAGAAATCCACAGCCAGCGCATGTTTTCCTGTGGTCTGATATCCTGTGAAGAAAAAGAATCTTCAGCTTACCCCTTGACATAATCACACAATTAGGGAAATACTTCTTTAAATAGCTTTAAGTTGATAAACTGTAAACCTGAGACCATTTAATTTTTTTAAGAAACCTCATTGGCCTCTGACCACAAAGTTTAGATGTCTCTTCCAAATGTTCCTCAACATTTTATTATGGAAATTTTCAAATATACAGCCAATTTAGAAGAATGGTGCAGCGAACACGCATACATCTATCACCTAGATTCTACCGTTAACATTTTGTTCTGCTTGCTTTATTACTTATCTATTCATCCTGAAGATAAGTTTTAAGTAGGAGGAATGACTGACTTTCAGTAGAGAAGGAACTTCTTACAAAGCTTTTGAGAAAATTACTTCTCTGTGAACCTCAAATTTCCCCTCTGTAGAATAAGTGATTGGAGTCGATGGTGGTTTTGTGTTGTGTTTTCTGGAGTGCTCCAGTTCTGCAGAGGGGTCTGAGAGTTTCTGATAGATGTAACTCCTGTATGGAGGCAGAAGGAAAAACATGAAGGGATGGGGCACTTGAGCAGGCCAGGTTCCAAGCTCCCCAAAGCTCCAGACAAAACAGCTCAGCTTTTTTTGTTTTATATTTGGGAGCTCCATGAATTTGCAAATGGGAATTGGGCAGCTCAATCCATTTTGAAAACTCCTGGATAGCATGGTTTTCAAAACTCTTCAGCTCACAGAAAGGATACATTTGGTCTTTCTAACTATCTTATAAACTTTTAAAGATGATAAACCAACTCTTATATCTGAGACCTTCCTCTGTGCCAGGCAGTTTGCCAGACCCTTTTGCATGTTATTGCATTTACTTCTCATAACAATCCTGTAAGACAGAGATTGTTAACCTCACTTTATAGTTGCAAAAATCTAGGTCTTAGAAAGCTGACTTGCTCAAAGTCACTTGGCCTGCAGCTGGAGGGCTTGAGTATGTAGTGATTCCCTGGGCTTCACTTTCATAGGAAGAAGGCATGTGTCTGTTTGCATAGTTGTAACTAGATGAGCATCTCCAATGCTTCCTTAAGGTAGGTCATGAAACTGTTGGTCAAGAGATCTTCTGTGTGGCTGCCTTAGTAGATTGTGAATACAGAATTCTCCCATCAGCCACAAAGGCCGTTGAAGAAAAACCCTATGGTAGAGAATCGAAGTCTGAGAAGTCCAACTATGAAAAAATAGAGTGTGAATGACAGAGGGACAGGGTCAAGGTCAAAGCAAATCTATGTTATCCTTCTGTAGAGGACTTTGTCATCCTTATTTTTAAGTTCTGAAATCTAGCCCTATTTCCTGCCTTGGAGAACTCTCTCACTGAGTGAAAGGTCGGGGAATGAATGTGCACCCACCTGTAGAAAATGGAGACCTTCTATTTGGGCCCCTTGGTGGCCACATTGTGGCATATGACCTCTGCTCAACCAATTAGAAGCCTCCTCCTGGGTCTTTGCTTCTAAAAAACAAGTGAAGCAGAGATAGGAACCAACTGGAATTCATGCTTGGAAGCTTCTGTGGAGGTGTCTAATGGTAGCTTAAATGGTAGCTATAGCAATGGTGGAGTTCTGGTCACACTATCCTGTTGAAAGATGCTTGTTTTTACCTGTTTCTTGATCCCTATGGTATATGAATTTATTTCCATTTTTACTGGGTATAGTGAGAACATGTGGCAGTTGACTTTCCATTTCTGAGTTGTTTTACTTAGGATAATGGCCTCCAGTTCCATCTGTGTTACTGCCAAACACATGATTTCATTCTTTTTATGGCCGAGTAGTATTCCATGGTATATATGTGCCACACCTTCTTTATCTAATCATTATTGATAGACACCTAGGTTTATTCCATGACTGTTTTCGTGAATAGTGCTGTGGTAAATGTGAGTGCAGGTGCCTTTTTAATATAATGATTTACTTTCCTTTGGATAGATACCCAGTAGTGGGATTGCTGGATTGAATAGTAGTTCTGTGTCGCTTTTTGAGAAATCTCCACACTGTATTCTATAGAGGTTGTACTAATTTATTATCACAACAGTGTACAAATATTCCCATTTCTCCCCATCCTCACCAGCTTAAGCAGAGCTGTCACAGTTTCTGACCCTGAACTGTGTTCTCATATTCAAGAAGAACCTTTGAAAAATATCCATTTAACAGGAGCCATTATTCAAAGATAGTTGGGAAATCATCTTTAATTCCTTGAACTTACCTTTTGAGTTTTAAACTACTCTAAATGTATCATCAGCTATTTCTTCCTAACACATGCCTCCTGACCCCAAGAGGATTCCTGGTGAACATTTCACTTTCTCCATCTTGTTACATGTGTATTCACTGATATGGGAAAGCACTGTGGGGCTGCTGGCTAAAAAGGGTGAGATAAAATTGAGGATTCACAGGAATAGGAGCTTTGAGCATCTGAGTGAATAGCGGTGCCGTTTACTGAGATGGGAAAAATGCGAAGAGCAAACTTGTGGGGGAGTCAAAAGTTTTGTTCAACCGTGTTAGGTTTGAGATGTACGTGTGGCCACCAAATGAAGGCTTGGAGTTACTGTGGGAAGTCAAGGCTGGAGCTAGACGTTCCAAAGAAAATGTTCTTTAAAAAAAGTATTTAATTTTATATTTTTATGGATTTAGGGACACAAGTGCAGTCGTGTTACAAGGACGCATTGTATAGTGAAGTGTGAGCTTTTAGTGTACCCATCACCCCAATAGTGTACATTTTGTGGAGATGGGGTCTCACTATGTTGCCCAGGCTGGTCTCGAACTCCTGGCCTCAAGCAGTCCTCCCACCTTGACCTCCCAAAGCACTGAGATTATAGGCGTAAGCCACCATGAATGATCAGTTTTCTCTTGTATGAAATGGGTAAATTTTAACTGCTTCACAGGATTCAATGAAATAATAAGTAGAAATCATTTTCTTCTAGTCAGTTCACTTGCTGAGTTGCTAGCTTTGTTCATTGCAATCTACATATACCATTGGAAGATAATATCCAACAGCATTGGATAACGCTCCAATATTGTTGAAGACTACCACGTTCCTGCCTTGGATTGTAACAAGTACTTCCAAGCCTGTAAACTAACCAGCCTGGGTCAGACGCTGTCTTAACAGAACTCACAGCCTGAGAAGTCATATCCACTGAGATCAGCTATCTGGTCTGACACATGACCAGTACCGTAGAAGGCCATTGAATACACTCATCCAGAAGCTGCAGACACTCACAACAGTTCATTGCTTTGCCTCCCTATCAATTCCTGTTAGCTCTTGTCTGCCATTAACCTATGAAGTCTATTTTGTGTGTGTGTGTGTGTGTGTGTGTGTGTGTGAGGAGGGTTTGGGTGAAACCTGGAAAACCTTCTAGACAAATTCTAAAAAAAGCTGGTACACCTGAGGTCTGGTTGTTACACTTTTTTGGAGAGAGTTGGAGTTTCTTGCTGTATAGATCCAGTCTAATTTCCCCTCCACCTCACCCCTGCAGCTCCTCCCCTCCCCAGATGGTTTCATTGACCATATGATTTGTTTCATGTTCTTTCCATACTCAGTGGGAAACTGTTCTCTTCTTCGGCTCCACTGGGCCCTTCCTGCTGAGGACGCTCATGCAGACTTGGCCTTCTATGTGATAAGCTAGGACGTATCATTCAGGGCATTGCCTTTCTCTTGCTCACTTTTCTTTCTACTTGTATGCTTTTGTGAGCTCCCCCTGCATTCACCCAGCAAATAGTGACCATGTGCTCTATGTGGTAGATTGCATCCAAAGATGCAAAGAAACCAACACTTCCTGCCTTCTCTGTGTAGCCATGCTGCTCCGCCCAGCCAGGAGTGGGCGGTTCTCCCCTTCAATCGTGGCTGACCCTGTGACTTGCTGTGACTTATAGAATATAGTGGAAGTGATGCTTCAACTCCTGGGCTCAAGCAATCCTCCTACCTCAGCCTTCCAACTGGCTGGGACTACAGGCGTGCACCACTATGCCTGGTTAAATTTTTTTTTAAATTTTTTGTATCGATGGAGTCTCGCTATGTTACCCAGGTTGGTCTTGAGCTCCTGGGCTCAAGTGATCCTCAAGCAATCCTGGGCATGATCTAAAGAGAGTTGGTAGCTTCTGCTTTTGCTTTCTTTCTTGGAAGCTTTAATAGAAAAACTTGAGATGAGTTAATGAATGATGAGAGGTGAGTGACAGAGAGAGAGAGAGAGAGAGAGAGAGACTGGAAGGCTAAGTGGAAGAGATTTGAGATGCCCCAGCAAGATGACCCAGACAACAGCACCAAGGCCCCCGTCATAGGAGGGAGACCACCCTGAATGTCTTAGCACCAGCCAAGCTCTCAGACAAATGCAATCTCATTAGCGACAGTGCAGAGGGGGAAAAGCTTGCTCAGCTGAGCCCAGCCAACCACACAAGTTGTAAAAATAATAAATTATTGTTGTGTTGAGCTAGGGACCCATAAACATTTTCTGTAAAGGGCCAGATAATAAATATTTTAGGCGACGCAAGAGGGCTTTATGATTTCTGTCGTAACTCCTCACTTCTGCCACGGTAGAGTGAAAGCAGCTAGAGATGATATGTAAATGAATGAGTGTGGCTGTGTTCCCATCAAACTTTATTTAGAAACAGAGCTGGCAGGCTGGACTTGCCTGTGGACAATAATTTGCTGACCCCCATGTTAAGTCAGTAAGCTTTGGGATGGCTTCAAGAATGTGATAGATAACTGAAACGGCCTACTCTTATACTCCAGGCAGAGTGGCTGGTGTAGAGCTATAATTGTCAAAATGACAAACTCATTCCTGCCTTCAGGGAGCTTGCAATTTGTCTGAGCTTTCTGGAGAAAGAGATTGCAGTCAATAACTCCTGTCCAAATAACCCCCAAGGCTGAAATCCAACCAGGAAGAATTCAGCGAAATGGACAGCTATTGAAGGAAGGAGATGGAGTTGGAGCTGGAGGCATGCTATCTGCTCTGGTTTACTATTGCTGTACAATGGATCCTCCAAAACTCGGTGACATAAAACAACCATTTTATCATGCTCATGGATTCTGTGGGTTAGGAATTAGACAGGGATAGCTTGACCTTAACTCGTGGTGTCTCGGCCTCAGCTGCAGAGACACAGTAGCTGGGGGTGGTTTGTCATCTGGAGGCTAAAGTCATACAGAGATGTCTTCATTCAAGTGTGGCAGTTGACTCTGATTTTCAATGAGGGGAACCTCCACATAGGCTGAGCATCCTCAATCGGGGTGGCCCTAGGTGGTTTGGGGCTCCAGGACTCAAGGACTTTGAACTCTAGGATATATATATAGATATATATGTGTATATTATATCATATCATATTATATATATTAGGTTGGTGCAAAGTTTATTGTGGTTTTGCCCTTACTTTTAATGTTAAAAACTGCAATTACTTTTGCACCAACCTAATATAGTATATCTATAGATATATCTATGTTAGCTATATTATATATAATATACATAACATATATAAAGTGTATATAACATATACTGTGTATATATAATTTATATTATATATAATGTATATATAATATAGAATATATAATGCATATATTATAATATGTACTTATATAATATATAATATGTAATTATTATATATATAATATGTAATTGTAACAGATATATATATATATATTTTGAGATGGAGTCTCGCTCTGTTGCCAGGCTGGAGTATAGTGGCACAATCTCGGCTCACTGCAACCTCCACCCCCCCAGGTTCAAGTGACTGTCCTGTCTCAGCCTCCCAAGCGGCTGGGACTACAGGCATGCACCACCACACCCAGCTAATTTTTTGTACTTTTAGTAGAGATGGGGTTTCACCATGTTGGCCAGGATGGTCTTGATCTCCTGACCTCATGCTCCACCTGCCTCGGCCTCCCAAAGTGCTGGGATTACAGGCATGAGCCACCACACCCGGAACATATATCATATATAATGTATATCTAATATGTGTGTATATTTATATAGAAGAGGATATTTATCATGGGAATTGGCTCACATGATTATGGAGCCTGAGAAGTTCCACCATCCTCCACGTGCAATCTGGAGACCCAGGAAAGCCTGTGGTGTAGTTCAGTCTGTCTGAAGACCTGAGAATTAGGGGAGCTGATGATGTTAACTCCTAGTTTAAATCTGAAGGCCTGAGAACTGGGGTTGCCACTGATGTAAGTCCCAGAATTCAAAGGCCCAAGAACCCAGAGCTCTGATGTCTGAGAGCCAAAGATGGATGTCTCAGCTCAAGAAGAAAGAGTTAATTTGCCCATTCTCTACCTTTCTGTAGCATTTGGGCCTTCAATGCATTGGATGATGTCCTTCCATATTGGTGAGGGCAAATCTTCTTTACTCAGTCTGCTGATTCAAATGCTAATCTCTTCCAGAAACATCTTCATAGATGCACCCGGAAATAATGCTTTACCAGCCATCTGGGCAACCCTTGGCTCAGTCAAGTTGACACATAAAAGTAGTAATGACATTGGTATATGAAGAGAATTAAGTCACTGAATTTTGAATAGGTTTGTGAGTGCTGAACCTTCCTTGTCAAGGCTGATTCGAGTTCATAATGATCTGCTCACTGTGTCCCTGGAGAAGAAGCAACAAGGGAAATTATGCTCATGGATTGTTACGGTCGTTACTAGAGAAGGCCTGTATTTCTTGTATTCTTTATAGCAGTACGGTACAGGGATTGAGAGCAACTACTGTGGAGTTAGAGAGTCTGACATTACTGTTCCAGCTCTGTCATTTGCTTTCTATGTGACTATGGGTCAATTTCTCAACATTCTGACGTCCTGTTTGCTCATTCAAAAAATAATAATATTTTCCTTCTGAGAATTGCTGTAAAGTTCTGATAAGATAATGCATGTAACTAGCAAATAGTAAATGGTTAATAGTATTATCTTAAAGTAGACTGGATTTTGAGCATTTAGTAAGTTTTAAGGAAAGGATAATGGCAAAATAATATAAAAAGAGCTAAATAAAAAGGAAAAAATTACCAGAAAATTATCTTATGCTGAAAGCAATTTTAATTTTGGTAAATATTCATTCAAGCTGCCAGCGATCTCTTTATGTGCATTTATACTTAGAGACATAAATTATATACACAAGTGCACACATACACACACACAAGTACCTACACATATACACACATAATTGCATACATGTATATACATACACATACATTTTTACATGAATGACATTATATTCATGGTGTATCATAACCTGTTTTACTGAATACTATACCTTGAATATCTACCGCTGTTTAAAGAACAGATAATATGGATTTACCCGTTGTATGGATTTGCCATGGTTTAATTTGTCACAACTCATGGACTTTTAGGTTGTTAGACAATTCGGGCTTTTAGCAAGACACAAAGACACAACATAACTAAGACTTCAGTTACCTTGTTTCCTCCACAGGCCTAACTCATCTTATGTTTCTTTCCATTTCCAGCCTCTGACTGATCTCTTTGCCTTCTGAATTCTTACTCATTCCCTGCTCTGGTGAGAATCTTCGTTTCTCATGATATTATTCCTGTTAGCAAACACGTGACCCTCTCTGGCGTTGACCCACCCAAGACCCTGGCTTCTTGTAGTTCCAGGTCCACCCAGCATGAGTCTACATGACCAGCATTTCTACTGGGTTTACCCAGCCTCACTTTCTGTGGGGACCACTGATAGGAAAGCCGCAGACAATGTTTTAATGGTGGAATCATTCCACGTCTCTGAATAAGATGCTACAGAACCTTTAGGGCTGGCAGCTATCTCAGAGGACTTCTGATGAAATCTTTCTCCGGTGGACTGTCGGCAAAGAGAATAACCCTAAACCCAGATCTGATGATAAAAGGCGAAAGGTGATGTTTTACAAGGCAGAAAAGGGGATAATGGAATTTAGAAGAGGAGAAACAGGCTTGTCTCTGATTCAGAACCTAGGGCTGCAAAAGCCTTAATTGTTACGGAAAATGGTTCTAATAGGATTTCTTCCCTATGAAAATGATATGAAAATATATCCTACCAAGAGACTGGACTAGAATTTATTGTACATAAATAAAGCTATTAAAAAATGATTCCCAAGTCAAAGACCCAGTTGAGCCAGTTACAAAGTTAAGGCAGAGAGACAACTATTTTAGCTCACACCCTAAAAAATAAACAGGAAGGAACACCGATCTTTGGAAAGGCAACTGCAGGGTAAACAGGGCTCCCACTGCTATTCCAGCTCCGTCTGAGCCACCCGGGAACTAGACAGCAAGACCACCCATAAACCCAACTCAGGGTCACCCAACTCCACTTATCAGTGACCTGGGACACGAGCCCATTACTGCCTGTCTTGCTGTCCATCCCTGACACGTTCTGGCTCTGCCACAGTGCAAAGCTCTGGCTCTTACTGCTTTTGGAAACTGAACGTCTCTGACCAGGTCAGCCAGTGGGTTCCTAGCAGGCGCTGTTTCTGAAGGGTTGTTGAAATGACGTGGGAAGGCCGAGGCAGGGAAAAGTAGCAGGAAAGAGTGTTTTGTGTACCATCTTTGCGATCCAGATTTCTTGTTGCTTTTGCTCTAGTTTTTTGGGACAGTGAGAGAAAAATTACGTTTCTCACATTCTTTCACAGTGTCTGGGATTCTCTCTTTGTGAAGTGAGGTCTATGGAACCCACAGATTACTGTTCCCCATTCAGGCCTGTTGGTCTTAGAGTTAGTGGAAATTTCTCTGAGAGCTCTATGATACCACAGGCATTTTAGAAGAAAACACAAAACAGAGATATCAGAGCGTGCTGCCTGATGATCTTCCGTTACATTTCTTAATATCAACATTAATGCCCCAAAGTGCTCTATAATTCTATGATGGTACTGTTCATTCATTTTTTATTTGCGTTTGGACAGGGCTTAGAGAACAAATTTGCACACACGTTTAACTTTGGCTCTTTAAGATTTGGAATTCAAATTATCTGAACCCCATTCAATATTAATAGAATGCAACCACTTTGCGCTTTGTATGTTTCAGAGGGTTTCACAAACATGACTGCATGAGATGATGTAGGCAGAATGAGTGCTCGGGTCCAGAATCAGGAGTTGTGGGCACTAGTTCTGGCTCTCCCTGCACCCAGCGGGTGGGACCTTGGAAGATCCACTTGCTCTTCCTGGACCTCAGTTTTCAAGTTTCTAAGATAAAGGGGATCTAGCCGAGGGTGGTGGCTCATGCCTGTAATCTCAGCACTTTGGGAGGCCGAGGCGGGCGGATCACTTGAGGTCAGGAGATTGAGACCAGCCTGGGCAACATAGTGAAACCCTGTCTCTACTAAAAATTCAAAAATTAGCTGGGCGTGGTGGCGCATGCCTGTAATCCCAGTTTCTTGGGAGGCTGAGGTGGGAGAATTGTTTGAACCTGGGAGGTGGAGGTTGCAGTGGCTGAGATCGCACTCCAGACTGGCAGAGATAGTGAGACTCCATCTCATATAAATAAATAAATAAAAATACATAAATAAAATAAAATAAAGTTGATTGACTTGATGGTCACTGAAATTCCTTTCACATCAGATATTTTATGTCTTTGTGTTTATCACCAATGGTCATGTTAATTTAGCACGAGGAATGAGATAATTAGCCTAAAGAAGACAAACAAGCAACCGTTTGTGAGTGAGGAAATCTTCCTATTTAATGAAGACTTTAATTTTAAAAGTTTCCCTCGTAACTCGGAATACAGCTTTGAGTTTTACCATCATCATTCTCTACTTTCAGTTTCATAAGATTAGAATGTCATTCCTCTTGTATGTTTTGCTTACAGTGAAAATAAACTGCTACGAGTTCACATAGCGGGCGATGGGTTGGCGGGGCGGGGGGAGGGCGGAGGGTGGTCTTAGCTAGGGCCCAGGTGACAGCCTTGTTTCATTTAGAGCAGTGGTTCTCCAACTTTGTGTATAATAGAATCACCTGAAGGGCCTGTTCAACCAGGTTACTGGGCTTTATTCTCGAGTTTCTAATTCAGCAGGTCGGGAGTGGAGCCTTAAAAATTTTGCATTTCTAATAAGTACACAGGTGATGCTAAGGCTGTGACCTGAGGACCACACTTTGAGAACTGTTGATTTGGGAGTGTGTTGGTTTGCTTTGTTTTGCCTCTGTTGCCAGAGAAAATAGGAGTCTTCTGAAACAAGCAGAGAAGAATTAGCTTACAGAAACAGAAAACAGGAAAAACAGAAAATTAGGACTAGATCAATGCATGTAAGATCCTTAAGAATGAGCTGGGATCATTCAGGCACTTCCTTCTCTCCTTGTTATTGCCTCTGATTAATTTCTAGTATGATTGGAGGCTCCCTGGGCTGGTTATGGAATTCTCATCCCAGGGGCTGAGGCTGGGATGGATGGATCACCTTACTCAAAATAGCCAGGAGGAGAAGAAGCCAGAGGAGTCACAGTAGATGAATTTGGGAACTGTATTTTTTACAACCAGGACAAGCAATGGTGACAAGGGGAGAAGGCAGGAAAAATCTGCATAGCAGTATGTACTGGTAATGATAGTTTTAGGGTTGTGGCAGACTTATTCACCCACATCGGTATTCTTTTCTTTTCCCGAACACACAGCTAGAGGTCTCTCAAAGCTGAATATGGTCATGATTTAGTCATTTCCAGTGAAATATGAGTGGAAGTGATTTGTGCTCATCCTAGGCCAAGACTTTTGAGAGGAGATTGTGTCTCCTCCTTGTTCTCTTTCCTTTCTTCCATCTTCTGGATGGAGACTCAAGGAGCCTGAGTCCCTGAATCTCCACATGGAGGAGAGCTGCTTCTCGTTCAGGAGCTCTTGAACTCTTACACAAACTGGAAATATACATCTGCTCTATTTGATCCATTGTAAACTATTAGGGTTAATTTTTCCTCCTTCTCCTCCTCCTCCTTCTCCTCCTCCTCATCCTTCTTCTTCGAGATGGAGTCTTGCCCTGTTACCCAGTCTGGAGTGCAGTGACATGATCTCTGCTTACTGCAACCTCCACTTCCCGGGTTCAAAGCGATTATTCTCCCAACTCAGCATCCCAAGCAGCTGGAATTACAAGTGTGCATCACCATTCCTGGATAATTTTTGTATTTTTAGTAGAAATGGGGTTTCGCCGTATTGGCCAGGCTGGTCTCGAACTCCTGGCCTCAAGTGATCCACCCGCCTCGGCCTCCCAAAGTGCTGGGATTACAGGCATGACCCAGTGCACTGGGCCTCCCTTATTTCTTAAGGGTAGAGGACCAAGCTGTGGGGGATGAGAGAAAACAGAAAATTAGGACTAGATTAATGCATGTAAGATCCTTAAGAATGAGCTGGGATCATTTATGGACTCACAAGCCCCATAAGGGCCAGGATATCACCTTCTCTGATCTAAACCTAAGTAAAGATTACCTAAGATGATGTCAAGGGGCGTTGTAAGAGAGAGTCTTCTTACTACTAGTGTTATAATTATTCTTAAGAACTGTAACCTCAGAGTAGCTTCCAACATGTTTTGCATTTTGCAGGGGCTCAATATATTAAATCAATAGGCGAAATGATGTAAAAGTAGCCACTGATTGGCCAGGCATGGTGGCTTATGCCTGTAATATAAGCACTTTGGGAGGCAAGGTTGGTGGATCACAAGTTCAAGAGATCGAGACCATCCTGGCCAACATGGTGAAACTCTGTCTTTACTAAAAATACAAAAAAATTAGCTGGGAATGGTGGTGGGTGCCTGTAGTCCCAGCTACTAGGGAGGCTGAGGCAGGAGAATTGCTTGAACCTGGGAGGCGGAGGTTACAGTGAGCTGACATTGCGCCACTGAACTCTAGCCTGGGCAACAGAGTGAGACTCCATCTCAAAAAAAAAAAAAAAAGTAGCCACTGATTAAGGGAACCTCATTTAGATAATTCTGATCTAAAGAGAAGGGGGACATCCTGGCACTTATGGGGTTTGTGAGTAGATCCCCAAAGAAGTTCATGAAATCGCTTGAGAACCCCCAAATATAGGCATGCTTTCCTATTTTCAGGATGGGAACATTAAAGAATAATTCACATAGGCTAGGTGGCAAAAAATGCTGAATAATAAGGAAGGGGCAGAAGCTCTTGGTATACTAAGAGAAAAAGATAGTTCTGGAAATATTTACTGAAAGAACAAAGACAACCTCTTAGGAAACTGTGTGGTGACCACAGTAGTTGCAGGAAGACTACCTTGGTGAGAGAGGAAGCAAAATAATAAAAAGGAAATGGAAGAGGTGAAGGGTTTAACAGGACGAGATTCAGATTTAGCCAGCCGAGACAAACAGGAAGAAATCGACAGGAGGGAATCAACGAAACTAATATACAGTATTAAGATGAAAAAAGTCACAATGACATGGAAGACAAACTTGAGAAGCTCTCGGAGTTCAGGGAGAAAAAGCTAATAGATAAAATCCCCAAGAATTAGACAGAAATGGATTATATAGACAGAAAACTTAAGAATGACAGAGATTTCTAAGGAAAGAAACAGGACAAATGGAACAAAATGTAAAAAATATATCTTTAAGGAATCTATATGAATCTGGAAAAGAATCTGAAATGATTTGTTATATTACAGGTTAAACCACTCTCTCTGTCTCTCTCATATTCTAACAATTAAAAAAATTCTAAGTATTAAAGTAAGCCACACAGGCCTGGTACAGTGGCTTATGTCTGTAATCCCAGCATTTTGGGAGGCTGAGGCAGGAGGATAGCTTGAGCCCAAGAGGTGGAGACCAACCTGGGTAACATCTCTACAAAAAATTAAAAAATTAACCAGGCATGGTGGCACGTGCCTGTTAGTCCCAGCTACTCAGGAGGCCGAGGCAGAGGAACACTTAAGCCTAGGATTTGGAGGCTGAAATGAGCTATGTCTGTGACACTGTATTCCAGTTCCAGCCAGGGTGACAGAGTGAGGCCCTGTCTCAAAAAAAAAAGAAAAGAAAAAATCATATAAGATTTGGCAAATATCTAGGAATATCTAGGCAGGAAAAGAATCAGTTTCACCACAGGGCAACAAAATATCAGGTTGGCTTCGGACTTCTACTCTTTAACATGAAATTCTGAAAGATGATGGAATAATGTCCCCCAGGTTTTACAGAAAAGATATTTAGATCCACAGATTTTAAACTTGCCTGAATTTTTATGTGTGGTTGAAGGTAGAATATAAGGATCTAGGAAATTTACCAACTACTTGCTCCTTGTGGGAAAAAAAATTGTTTTGGAAGACGTTGTCTAATTGACCTAGAGCTAAATCAATATTATGAACTCATGAAAGTCAGTGCTCCAACACCCTTTGTATAAAAAATGATCCCTAGCCAGGTGCAGTGGCTCATTCCTGTAATCCCAGAACTTTGGGAGGCTGCAGTGAGAGGATTGCTTGAGGCCAGAAGTTAGAGACCAGCTGGGGAAACATAGCAAGACCCCTGTCCCTCCAAAAAAACAAAAATTAGCCCAGCATGATGGTGTGTGCCTGTAGTCACAGCTACCTGGAGGCTGAGGTAGGAGAATTGCTTCAGCCTAGGACGTTGAGGCTGTAGTGAGCTATGATTGCACTGCTGCACTCTAGCCTGGGCAACACAGTGAGATCCTGTCCCAAGAAAAAAATGATCCTGGAGCTCTGCCTCCTCCTCCATCCAGATTGCTGGCCGAGGGGGCACATCTCAGCTCTGCAGAAGGCCCACTGATATGGTTTGGCCCTGTGTTTTCACCTAAATCCCACCTTGGATTATAATAATCCCCATGTGTCAGGGGCAAGACCAGGTGGAGATAATTGAATCACAGACCAGGTGGAGATAATCGAATCACAGACCAGGTGGAGATAATCGAATCACAGGGGCGGTTTTCCGGATGCCGTTCTTGTGATAGTGAGTGAGTTCTCATGAGATCTGATGGTTTTATAAGGGACTTATGTGTTTGCTCAGCACCCATTCTCTCTCCTGCCACCCTGTGAAGAGGTGCCTTCCGCCATGATTGTAAGTTTCATTTTTATATACAACGCGTGTCAGAGCACCAACTTTTATGAGTTCATAATATTGATTTAGCTCTAGGTCATTAGACAATGTCTTCCAAAACCATTTTTTCCCCACAAAGTCCAAGTAGTTGGTAAATTTCCTAGATCCTTACATTTTCTAGAATATTTTGCTTCTACCTTCAACCACAAATAAAAATTCAGGCACATTTAAAATCCGTGGATCTAAACATCTTAGGCCTCCCCAGTCATGTGCACTGTGAGTCAATTAAACCTCCTTTTTTGTTATAAATTACCTGGTCTCAGGTATGTCCTCATAGCAGCATGAGAACGGACCAATACACCCACCGTGCTCTGTCATACCCCTGGGAGGCCCATCTGGCTCTCTGCTGCCTATCCTTTTACTTGGGAACCCAGGACAGCTCAGGAGAGCCAAGTCTCAGGGTGTCTCTCTGTGTGACTGTTGCTCTGCAGCCAGATTCATGTGACTGCACCCCAAGATGCAGCTGGGGAAATATGAGAGGCAAGACTCAGAAGTAGAGTCGTGGACGACAAATGGAGTCTGGGGTCTCCTTTGCACTCTGTAATACCTTCATTTATCCATATATCTGCTCCTGTAACACCTTCACTCATCTGTAAAGCTGTCCTTCTCAGGCTGGAGAGGGGAAAATTGGCACATCTATATTAGAGGTTGAGAGTTCCCCTTTCCTCTTTCTATCTGTATGTCTCTTAAATAAAAACTTACACTCTAAATGATAAAAATAGTTGACTTGGGTTTTAGGATAGGGGGAGATTATGAGATTCGGACAAACCTTTCTTAAGAACATACCTCAGATTGCAAGGTATTGTCAGATGCTGAATCCCATTTTTGGATTTCAAAAGCTGAATTTTACTTCAGTTCCCTCTATGCTTCCTTTTGATAATAAACTCCCTTCAGACTGATAGAGAGAATTTATTACAGGGTGATTAGGGCTGACTAGGATGAGAGTATTTTACAGAGAAAAGCAGCATGATACTATGTTACCCTTAGATTAAATGACCCTAATATTTATATATTTTATCTAATATGTATGTTAAATTTAAATATACAAAATTGAACAAGTTATGAATGATGATTATTCCTAGTATATAGTAATGGTAGGATACGAAATATTTTTTCTTTGTATTAGCCTGAAATGTCATTTTTCTAAGTTCACTATAGTGCATATGCATTTCTTCTATAATAAAAGCATAGTAAGTACTGCTTACAAATGTAAAAGCAAGAAGTGTAGGGACTTAAACTTACAATTGCCAAAGCATATCATTCATAACAAAATTCAAAATGGCAGTAATGGCCGGGCATGGTGGCTCACACCTGTAATTTTAGCACTTTGGGAGGCCAAAGTGGGAGAATCACTGGAACTCAGGAATTTGTTGCTTAGCTTGAGCAACATGGCAAAATCCTGTCTCTACAAAAAATACAAAAATTAGTCAGGTGTGGTGGTGCGCACCTATAGTCCCAACTACTGGGGAGACTGAGGTGGGAGGACCGCCTGAGCTCAGGAGGCCAGGCTGGAGTGAGCCGAGATCATGCCACTGCACTCCAGCCAGGGCAATGGAGCCACACCTTGTCTCAAAAAAAAAAAAAAAAAAAAGCAGTAATAACTTGTGGGACAGAATTGTGAGACATAATATATTAACAAATTTATATACAGAAGAGTCAAAATATAATTTTTCTTTAAAAACCCATATGTTCGGAGGCCGAGGCAGGCAGATTGCCTGAGCTCAAGAGTTCGAGACCACACTGGGCAACATGGCAAAACCCCATCTCTACTAAAATTAAAAAAAAAATTTAGCCAGATGTGGTGGCACATGCCTGTAGTCCTGGCTACTTGGGAGGCTGAGGTAGGAGAATTCCTTGAACCTGGAAGGTGGGGGTTGCAGTAAGCCGAGATGGTACCACTGCACTCCAGCCTGGGAGGGAGTGAGACTCCATCTCAAAAACAAAACAAACCAACCAAACAAACAAACAAAACCCAAAAACCATATGTGTTTTTAACTTTTAAATAGAATGTTCAGATGGAAAAATCCACTCACTTGTTCATATGTTGCTATGGCTGATCCAGGGACTTCTACAAACATGTGAAATGGTATAGGTAACATATTTGATGTGTAAATGATCATTGTCTTGTCCATAGGTACAGTTTTTCTTTAGGTTGATCTCATTGTCTGGTTGTTTCTTCTTCTTACTGAGGGCTAATTCTGGAAGGAAAAAGATAGAATTCTGTTCCAAAGCCTGGCTTTTATCACTGTTTCTCTCTCTCTTCAAAGGAGAAGAATGGAAGGGCGTTACGAAACAGGAACCATAGCTTGTTGGGGAAGATGAATTACCAATTGATGAATCAAACCAGGGCCACCGATGGTGCCCTAAATCATAAGAGTGGGCTGTCAAGGGAAACTCCATAGGAGATTTAGGACTTGGCACTACCTATCCATCTCATCCAGGATGCATTTAGTGGACTCATGTGCTCAGGTGTCAAGTGATATTTGGGGGCATGGATCTCTTGGGGCTCTATCAAAAGCTTCTGTGACTAATTAGAAAGGAATCAGTGCCCTGCCTTTCTCTGGAGCTGTGTGAATACTGTGAGGTGCTAGAAATGAATGTCTACATTGTGTCATTCCAACTCCATCCCAGCTGTTTAGAATAAGAGCCAGCTCTCTGTGGACTTCTCCATCTTTCTCTTGGAACTAACTAAAGGTCAGTTGAGCAGTACATCAACAGTTCTGTTCTTGAAACTTCTGGATTATGAAAATAGAAACGATATTCCATGTGAGGGAGAGTGCCAACTAATACTCCGACCTCACTAAATTCCCATATGCAAAGACCGGATCACCGAGCTGCTTCCTTCTTCCTGTTTTCAAGGATTGTCTCCCGAGCACTGGTGCCTAGGAAAAACCAGGCTCCCTTGACATGTTTTAGGATGGAATTTCTAGAAGCGCCCGGTTTTCTCTCAGGCACTTCCACTCTCTCAGTTTGGTATCTCTCCTCGATTGAAGTTGGCTTTCTGCCAACAGCTCTTGTTTGGGTCTCTCCTGATTTCAGGATGTTCTGTTAATTCTCTTCTTCAGCCAATTCCCAAGTGTCATCCATCAACAGTTTGAAGGCAGACATGTGAAGCTAGCACCCAGCAAAGTGGTTTGGAAAGTGATGATGTTAGGCAGAGTGTGGGTTATTTTCAAAACAAACCAGCTGAATTCAGTCAAGCAACCAAGCAGTTTGTAACTGGTTGGTTGTGACCCAACAGTTGGAAGAGCCGATGTCTTTCAAAGCCATCTGTGTATACAGACACAGTGTTACTTTCTATAAACTGACACACTTACCATCATTCCTCTTAATCGACACATTAATACTTCTTACCCTTCAGGTTTTTTTTTTTTCATGCTTGATGGTATATTTCATTAGGGAACTAATTTCTTCTAATTAATTTAAGGCACAATATTCCTCTGTTAAACCTGATTTCATCTATAAAAAGAGGTTCTTTGAGCATGAGAGAATTTTACAAGCACAAGCAATTTCAGTTGCAATGTCCTTCTAAGTCTGGGAACTGGAAATATAATTTGCAGTGAGCTCCATCTTCTCCAATTCATCCTCCTCCTTTTCTTCCTCCTCTCTCTTTCATTTTCCTTCAGGCTTTCAACACATCACATTGTTAATCTACATTCCAGAGGCTGAACATTGCTAGGAATAGGGAAAGAACATGAATCACCTCTTTCCCCCCTTTTTCTGCTCTAATTTTAAATATGTGAATCATAATCCTAGGAAAATATGCTGGATAAAGAAAGGAAATATATAGAGAAAGAGGGGAGAAACACACCTGGTCAGATTTCCAGCCAGCTTCTGCAAGGCAGACACCAGGCAGGCTAATAACCTGAGACAAAGTCTGACAGGTTGATATTTGAGGCTACTTTCCTGAAAAATATTTTTGGACCCGAAATATTGCGATGCCTACCTGCCATGTGAAATTCTAAAAGAAGACTCAGAGTAGGCAAAGAAGAATGACTAGATAAAGGACAACTTCTGATTTTGTCAATGTATTTTGCAGCTCATACAAGTTGTTGATTTAAATAATCTATGACAAGACTTCATGGGCTCAGTTTGCAGGAGACAGTTTGCTGGCTTGATTTATCACTGGATTCAATTTAAAATTTTCAGAGTTTTTTTTTTTTGTTTAGAGACAGGGTCTTGCTATGTTGTCCAGTCTGGTCTCAAACTCCTGACCTCAAACAATCCTCCTGCCTCAGCCTCTGAAAGTGCTGGGATTATAGGCATGAGCCACGACACCCAGCCACTATGTTCAATTTTAGTGACTTGTCACAGTGGACATTCATTTCTTACTTTTATTTCTCTGCTTATGACTTGCCTGGGCCCTTTATGTTCTTGGGACCCCTCAGCAGAGCTGTGTTCTGTCTGATCTAATGCAACAGTCCCCAACCTTTTTGGCACCAGGGACCAGTTTTGTGGAAAACAATTTTTCCATGGACCGCGGGGGTTGGGGGGAGTGGTTTCAGGATGATTCAAATACATTCCATTTATTGTGCACTTTATTTCTATTATTCTGACGTCGTAATATATAACAAAATAATTGTAGAATCATGTAGAATCAGTGGGAGCCCTGAGCTTGTTTTCCTGCAACTAGACGGTCGGATCTGGGGGAGATGGGAGACAGCGACAGATCATCAGGCATCAGATTCTCATAAGACCAAGCAAACTAGATCCCGCGCATGCTCAGTTCACAAGGGCCTCCCGCTCCCGTGAGACTCGAAGGCCGCCACTGGCCACTGATATGACAGGAGGCGGAGCTCAGGCAGGAATGCGCCTGATGGGGAGCGGGTGTAAGTAGAGGTGAAGCTTTGCTCGCCTGCCCCGTGGCTCACCTCCTGCTGTGCAGCCCCGTTCCTAACAGGCCACAGACTGGTTCCGGTACTGGTGCTGGTCTGTGGCCCAGGGGTTGGGGATCCCTGCTATAATGGGCATGCGTCCTAGGCCACAGCCTGGTCAGAGAAGACAGGTATACCTCTGGCTTTCTACCTCCCGGAATGCTGAAGCCTCACACCTTTTACATTCCTTTCTTCCCCTTGGCAGGTCCCAGGTGGTTCGAGCACAGACACTTCTTGATAGTCATTGACGTTTTCTCGAACTGTCCATAATGCAGCTGTCCTGCGTCGTGGACCACTGACCTTGACTTCCTTCTTTGCTCCAGGAATGCTACAGCTCCTTTGTTAGACTCTCCAAAGAGAGGCCCTGGTCCTTTTGCTTTCTTGTAACGCCCACTGTCCTGGAAAAAATTCCATCAGGGCTGCTAGAAAAAAGGCTCAAGGAGCCACCATCCCTCTCTTGGAGGTCTAGTCCGTTCTGCTCCTGCGAGGTAAGAAGCTCTGGAGTACATGAGAACACCTTATTCCCAATTAAAGAGACAGAATAAAGAATGTAAAAGGTGTGGAGTCCTAGCATTCTGGGAGGTAGAAACCTGGAGGTATAACTGTCTTCTCTGACCAGGGTGGAGCCCAGGAAGCAAGTCAATTAGAACAGACAAAGCAGTGCTACCGATGGGTCCCAAGAATAGAAAGGGCCCAGGCAAGTCATAAGGAGAGAACCGCACGTAAGAAGTAAGTGTCCACTCTGGCAAGTCACTGAATTGAACATAGTGGCCAGATGCAGAGGCTCATGCTTATAATTCCAGTGCTTTGGAAGACCAAGGCGGTAGAATCGCTTGACTGTTTCTACCAAAATAAAATAAAATAAAATTGAATGTAGTGATAAGTCCAGCTAGCAAACTGTTTTCTGAAGACAGAACCCACAAAGTCTTTTTTTTTTCCTGTGTTTTGTTTTTGAGACGGAGTCTTGCTCTGTTGCCCAGGTTGCAGTGCGGTGGTACAGTCTTGACTCACTGCAACCTCTGCCTCCCAGGTTCAAGTGATTCTTCTGCCTCAGCTTCCTGAGTAGCTGGAATTACAGGCGCCTGCCACCACACCTGGCTAATTTTTGTATTCTTAGTAGAGATGGGGTTTCACCATGTTGGCCAGGCTGGTCTCGAACTCCTGACCTCAAGTGATCCACCCACCTCGGCCTCCCAAAGTGCTGGGATTACAGGTGTGAGCCACCATGCCCAGTCACGAAGTCTTATAATAGATGATTCAAATCAACAACTTCTATGAGCTGCTACATAGATTGATAAAATCAGAAGTCGTCCTTTTTCTAGTCACTCTTCCTTTCTTTCTCTGCATCTTCTGTGTAGCCAGCATTCCTCTGAATAGATGTTCTTGTCTCTTTAACTAGCAATGAGGTGTTCTCATCTACAGCAGAGCTTCTTACCTTGCAGAAGTAGCAAGACCTGAGCCTCCAAGAGGGAGATGGTGGCTCTGTAAGCCATTTTCTAGTGGCCCCAGTGGAATATGTTCCAAGAGAGTGGGAGTTACAAGGACGCAAAAGGGCCAAGGCCACTATTCGGAGAATCTAACAGAGGAGTTGTAGCGCCCTTGGAGAAAGAAGGAAGTCAAGGTCAGTGGTCCATGACCCGGGGCGGCTATACTGTGGACAACTCAAGAAAAATTCAATGGTTATCAGAGGAATGCTGGCTACTGCACAGCCACTAGAAGGATGTTGAGACAGGGCACCAGGCAGCCCAGGAGGCCCGTTGCTTAGAGCTGCTTACGATGAAATCTGCAGCTCCGCGCGACTTACTGTATGATTTGCCTGGGTCTGAGAAGCTATCCTCCAGAGGCTGATGATGCTGCTCCCAGGGCAGTGGTTTATACTCCTGCCTAACATCTGTTTTCCATTTCTATTCCCTGTAAATGTGTGTTGCTGGCCACTTGCCGGCACTTGCCTCTCCCTGCCCCCTCCCCTTCCTTTCTCTCCTCTAGATAGCTTTTCTCTTAGGAAGAATGGGATCATTTCTCTCCTGAACAGGTCTTCCCGCAGAGACAAGTGCTGAACAATACCAACAGTGACTGCATTGGGCAGCCAGGCAGAGAATTGCCTCTGGAGTTCCTTCCCATTTTGCGGACACAGCCTCGAATTCTTGCCTTTCCAGTAGGGCTTGAAATTGTCTTTATGACAGTGGTTCAAATGTTATGGGCAATATGGGCAGCTTCACATGTTACTCCCCGGGTAATCACTTTCCAGGTTCTTCTCTCCCTCCCTCTCCAGTCTTCCCCAATTCCCCTTTATCTTTACTTCTAATTTGGAAAATTGGAGGAGGGAGGTATGGTGAAAACAGAGATCCTAAAATAGGTCAGGCCATCATGCAGCTTCCAGAATAAACATCATCAATGCCAAGTCACTGAACCATATAGCCCAAGCTGACAGTGCCTCATTACCTGCTGTTCTGACTTGGGATTTTAAAGTCACAGCAAGCATCACTGTCAAGGACTTACAAAAAGACCTCAAAAAAAAAAAAAAAAAAAAAAAAAAAAAACAAGAGAAGGCAATTTTGGGGAGAGCAGGGGAGAAGGTGGGATAAGGGAAATGAAGAAAGACCCCACCATGCTAGGATTGAAGCACAAACCAGGATGTGCCCTTTTGTAATCCACATGGCTAGTTTTGGTTATGAATGGGCTTGTGGAGGATGGAGAGGGGGAGGAATAAATCCATCCTTGCCCCAGTGCAGATTTGAAGTTTATGAGGATGGAATGGTAAGCACACAACACAGGGTTTTATGCATCAGCACAACTTTGTGTTAAATTGTTCTCAGAGGGTATCTTGTAGGGGAATGTGAATATGAATGGCTGTATTGTTCTGGAGGCTGAATTGCAATTACTGAAATGTGATAGGAAACCTGGTCTTAACACTGCCCAGTAAAACCGAATCTCCCTGCCCCAACTTATGTATGGCACCTATGGTCCATTTAGTCCCACATACACAAAGTCATCTCTTTGGTAGTCAGACTCCCATGAGCCACCCAGAGTACACAGCAGAAAGGACTCTGTTGCCTAGCAACCAATGGAACATTACAACACTAGATAAATCAAATCAATATTGCTCTAAATATTGAACCCTTAGATGATGAAAAAACCCTCAAAGCCATGTCCATAACTCCTCTGCTCTTTCCTCTCGTAGATGTAGCAGCCGAGGAGGACCAGCTGGTGTTTCGACAATCTGCAGAGACCTACTGGGAGGGAGGATGGGGGACAGCATGCTGCCTTCCACGAGGGAACCCGGCAGTAGTCATTCCAGAAAGGAGATACCTGAAGGCTGAATCCCTAGGAATCTGGAACCTCTTGTCCACCTTGGCAGCCCTGGGTGGCCTGGAAGTGAGGTAATCATCCTGAGTTCCTGACCTGCTGGCGTCTGGTCAGGAATCACTGAAGTTGAAGAGACCAACGTCACTGCCTATGGTTTTTATAAAGAACACTTGAGTTGCTGGGTGCAGTGGCTTATGCCTGTAATCCCAACACTTTGGGAGGCTGAGGTGGGAGGATCACTTGAGCCCAGGAGATTGAGACCAGCCTGGACAATATAGTAAGACTCCCATCTCTAAAATAATAATAATAATAAGTAGCCAGGTGTGGTGGTGAACACCTGTAGTTCAAGCTACTCAGGAGGCTGAGACAGGAGGATCACTTGAGCCCAAGAGTTAGGGGCTGCAGTGAGCTGTGATTATACCACTGTACTCTAGCCTGGGTGACAGAGAGAGACCCTGTCTCTAAAAAAAAAAGAACACCTGACAGGGGCGCAATGGCTCACACCTGTAATCTCAGCACTTTGGAAAGCTGAGGTGGGTGGATCACCTGAGGTCAGGAGCTCAATACAGCCTGGCCAACATGGTGAAACCCCAACTCTACTAAAAATACAAAAATCAGCCAAGCATGGTGGCAGGCGCCTATAATCCCAGCCACTCAGGAGGCTGAGGCAGGAGAATTGCTTCAACCTAGGAGGCGGAGGCCTCCCATGAGACCCCCAAGGCCCTCCCCACCCCTTCATCACCAAGCCGCAATGGTGAACTGCACTTTCTCTGTCTGCACAACCCTCAGACTGATGCATTGGAACTTTCTTTCCCTTAAAGCTTCTTTTAGTCTGTTTTAACCAGCCCCTTGCACCTAGGGAGAAATGAACCCAGTTTGGAAGGGAAGGGGGAGCTTTGAACAATGTCTAACCACATTTTCCAATGAGTCACTTTTTCTTCCTGGAAATAATGCTAGATCATATTCCTAGAAACAATTTCTTGGAAGAGTAGCCTTTCTGAAGAGGCTCAATACGTCCCCTTGTGCAAAGCTTTTTTTGGGTCCCCAACTTTAAGGTCCTGCCACAGTGCTATTGGAAGCACTGATTTTTTCACAGAAAAACTGGGAAAGTTGACTTCAGTGAGAGTTACTAAGAGGTGGAGGAGAGAAACTAACAACGTGCTTGGCACGTGAGTCTTTCCCACATGCCAAGCACTGCAGAGGATGCCTTAATAAAACTGGAGCTGCTCGTTGAGGTGATATGATACTTATATAAGATAGGACCTACTCTTTCCATTTTGCAGATGGAGAAACTGAGACTTATGGTAACCTATCCTTTAGAGAGAGTCGTGGTATCCCAATGGGCAGTAATTCTGGGCTTCCCTCTGGTCTCAGTGTGGTCACTGGGAGGCATATGGCCAAGCAATGGTCCCCTCTCTTAGTTCCAGTGGGCCACACACAAGGGCCATTTGAGAAGAGATGAAGGCTAGGCCCTACAAGGGCTCTGTGTCATTGTCATAAAGTAGAGAATAGTCTCCACTGTGCAAAAGAACCTCTCAAATTATGAGACGAGACAGGAAAACAGATGTCTTCCTTCTGCACGCCAGCGGTGCTGTCACTGACAATGCATGTTTGCCCTTGGGGGTGGCGTAGTTTGAGTTTGTATAGTTCAGCTTTCAACTCTGGAATGGTACAGGCAGGTCCCGCTTTCATTGTTCTCCTGACACTTTGTCCTCCGTCATGTTACCACTCAAGCTTGGATTAGGCTGTGGATGTGAGGACTTGCAACATTGGAGGGAAAATCTTAAAACTGTCAAGGATAATTTCCCCATAGCTCACCAGGAAGGCCCCTGGGAAGATAAACTCTCCACAGGGGTCGTTTTAGCACATTCTTTTTTCCCTGCTGTTCTCTACCTTCAGGGATTCTTTTTCCATCAGCCATCTCATTCTTCCAGTCTCCATGGGATGCATCTTCATTTTCCTTTTGGGAAATCTATGAGATTGGTGCAAAACTAATTGTGATTTTTGCCATTAAAAGTAATGCCATTTGGCTGGGCATGGTATCTCATGCCTGTAATCCCAGCACTTTGGGAGGCCGAGGCAGGCGGATCACTTGAGGTCAGGGGTTCAAGATCAGCCTGGCCAACATAGTGAAACCTGTCTCTACTGAAAATACAAAAATCAGCCAGGCATGGTGGTGCACACCTGTAATCCCAGCTATTCGGGAGGCTGAGGCAGGAGAATCGCTTGAACCTGGTGGAGTGGAGGTTGCAGTGAGCTGAGATTGTGCCATTGCACTCCAGGTTGGGTGATGGAGCGAGATTGTCTCAAAAAAAAAAAAAAAAAAAAAAGAGTAATGGCATTAAAAGTAATGGCAAAAACCGCAATTAGTTTGCACCAACTTACTATCTCCCTACCCTCAAGGAAATCTCAGAATCTCAAGATCCATTACTATTTTCCCCTGTCCCACCCCAAAGGTGCGTTGATCCAACAGTAGCTCATTAAATTCATGACAACACCTAGGACGGGGAAACGATTGCTTCTACTAGCCCAGGGCAGAAAAACCACAGATGCCCCATGTGGGTCTCAGGCAAGTTCATGTCACATCTCTTCTCTGAGTTCTCTGTGCAGATCTATTTCTGGACAGGTGTCTAAGTCCACCATGCTCATTTTTCCTCATTGTCACCATTGTCATGGCTGTTTGTCACTCTGCTCCTATGTGTCAGGCACGGTACAATACATTATCCCACTGCCTCCACTGTACATTAGACATCATCAGCCTCATTTTGTAGAGGACTGAATGGAAACAGAGAGAGAGAGCACACAATTTGCCCGTGGACACCCAGCTAATATGTGGGAGCTGTGATTTGAATCAAGTTCTTCCGTCTGAGATCAAGGCTGTTCTGGAGGGTCAGCTTCACAGAAGCTGGAGAGGAGATGGCTTATAGCAAATGCTCTAGGAATGTAAAAGGGACGCAGGAGGTGACTGGCAGAATCTTGCCTTTACTTGGAAAATCAGGAGACCTGGATTTTAATCCCAGTTTTATTGAACTCCCAATTTTTCTTTTCATCATCTGTAAAATGAAGGAAGGCTCAGTGACCTGCCAGTTCTCAGAGTCTAATTCGGACCAATGGCTAGTTTCTGAGTCCAGAAGGCAAACTTTGGAACTGAATCCGAACCTGTACAGAGCTCAAATGTCTCTTCTTCATTCTGCAGTTGGAATAGATAAAAGTGCAATTTCTTCATGCACCAGCACTGCCAGGGAATCACAGAACTGAGTGACCAAGGTCTCTTCCTGCCAGGCTGCCTGGAATGAAATCTTTCAGTCTCTGTTTCCTTAGGTGTTATTTTTTTACGTGTGAACAAAAGTCTCAGTAGAAAGGCATTTCTGGTTTTAAGGAAGGAAATCTAAATCTATAAAATAAATCAGTTGGGGCTATGAATATTTGTGTTACAAATGAATTCTGAAGAATACCTCCATTTGTGCTATTCTACATTTATTATTATTATTATTGAGACAGGGTCTTGCTCTGTTGCCCAAGCTGGAGTGCAGTGGTGCTATCATAGCTCATTGCAGCCTCAATCTCTTGGGCTCAAGCGATCCTCCCAATTCAGCCTCCTGAGTAGCTGGGACCACAGACATGCTCCACCATGCCGGGCTAATTTTTTTTTTATTGAGACATGATCTTGCTGTGTCACCCTGCTAATTTTTTTGATATTGAGTAGAGACAAGGTCTGGCTATGTTGCCCAGGCTGGTCTTCAACGAGGGGCTCAAGCAATCCTCCTACTTCGGCCTCCCAGAGTGCTGGGATTATAGGTGTAAGCCACTATGCTAGGCCTTATTATTATTATTTAAAAAAAAACAAATAGTGGAAAGCTCATTAGTTAAAAATTAGGAGTATAGAAGCAGGGCCAGTCAGTGTGCTGACTGGTTAACATAATTATCCATTTTTCACTTTTTTTTTTTTTTTTTTTTGGTAAAAGGATGACATACGTCTAAGGTTATGTCATTCCCACGTGAGACTTTTCTGTCCTGAGATGTGCTTCTCCTTTTGAAAATGCTCTGTTCATACCTATCAAAATCCTACCTTTCCATCCTCATACTGGCTTTTAATCATGTGTTTCTTTATATTATCAACCAATGGTACCAAGTATGTTGATGTAAGTTATTTCCATTACTATATTTTTCTTTTTTTTTTTTTTTTTGAGACAGAGCCTTGCTCTGTCATCGAGGCTGGAGGGCAGTGGCGCTATCTCAGCTAACTGCAACCTCCACCTCCGAGGTTCAAGTGATTCTCCTGCCTCAGCCTCTGGAGTAGCTGGGATTACGGGTGTGTGCCAGCACGCCAGCATTTTCCTTTAGAGGAGCCCCCTACATCTTGGCCCTCAAGGTGAACAGCAGGACATTTCATAGGCATTTATTGTATGCTTATGGAGGAAAGAACAAAATCAGGCACCGGAGAAACTTTTGTTTTGGAGACAGAGGTCTTGTTCTGTTTCCCAGGCTAGAGTGGTACAAGTGCAATCTTGACTCACTTCAGCCTCTGCCTCCTGGGCTCAAGCCATCCTTCCAACTCAGCCTCCAGAGTAGCTGGGACTACAGATGCACATCACCATGCCCAGCTAGTTTTTGTACTTTTTTTTGGGTAGAGATGGAGTCTCTCTACGTTGCCCAGGCTGGTCTCAAACACTTGGGCTCAAGCGATCCACCTGCCTTGGCCTCCCATAGTTCGAGGATCACAGGCATGAGCCACTGTGTAAAGCTTCTTTACAAAACCATGATGTGCAAACTGCTTGCGAGAAAACAGATGATTCCAAAAGGCAAGGGTTATCTATGGAAGATGGAATCATAGATTGCAGTTCTTCCAGTTCTCCCTGAGTTAGAATTAGTCATCCACATCCTTTGCCATATGATTCTAAGCACTTTCCACTGGCATGAGGGTTGTATATTTCCCTTCCCATTGATACTGCATTTGGCCAGTGGGAGGTGAGTGCTTGTGGCAGGTGTGACCTCAAGGGGCTTTGGGTGTTTCTGTTTGTCTGTTTGTATCCCGGATGTCCGCCATGAAAAGACCATGCCGGAGTAGGTGTTAGTTTGCATATTTGTCCCCTCCAAGCCTCTTATTGAAATTTGATCCCAAATGTTGGAGGTGGCTCCTGATAAGTGTTTGGGTCATGGGGGTAGATCTCTGCTGAATAGATAGATGTCTTCCCTGGTGAGGGGGAGGTAAGTGAGCTCTGCCTCTATTAGTTCACAGAGAGCTGGTTGTTATAAAGAGCCTGGCACCTCCTGCCTCTCTGTCTTGCTTTCTCTCTTGCCAGGCAATCTCTGCACACAACAGCTCCCTATCACCTTCCCCCATGAGTGGAAGCATTCTGTGGCCATCATAGATATAGATGGCCAATATCTAACTTTTCCAGAAATCAGAATCATGACCCAAATAGACCCTTTTTTTTTTTGTAAATTACCCAGTCCTAGATATTGCTTTTGAGGACTAAGCTCTGATCTAAAAAAAAAAATCTTGCCCAAATTCCTATCTAAAGGGTCTGGGGAGTCATGTCTTACAAACCATAAATTCTTATCACATGGGTTTTATTTAACCCTATATATCATGACTTACTTTCCAGTCTGACTCTGGCATAACATTACGTGATAAAGAAGAATATCAAAATATTTTATCCCAAAACATGTTTCTTTGGTATATTTTGAAATGTCCCTGTAAAGCTGTCCTTTGTGGGGGAAAATTTGCATCTGTAAAGAATCTCTAACATAGTTAGATCTTTTTCTCTAGGCCCTCCCTATCCTGAAGAGATTAACTCAGAGTCTAGCACCTTTTAAAGGTCTGAATAGGAAACATTTGTCATCTATTGTCTCTAAGGGCAGCCACTGTGAGACTTCAAAAGAACCCTGGTCTCCATCTCACCCTGAATATTTTCTTTCTATTGATTCCAGGTCTTTAGACAAACTCAACCTATTGTCATCCAGAAAATGTTTAAATTTGCCTATAGCCTGGAAGTCCCCCTCCCTTTCCCCTCATCCCCCTTCCCCCTTCCCCCCTCCCCCTGCTTCGAGTTGTCCCGCCTTTTTGGACCAAACTAATGTGTTTCTTAATTGTATTTGATTGATGTCTCATACCTCCCTAAAATGTGTAAAACCAAGCTACGCCCTGGACCACGTTGGGCACATGTTCTCACGTTCTCAGGACCTCCTAAGAGGGCTGTGTCACAGGCCATGGTCACTCATATTTGGCTCAGAATAAATCTCTTCAGATATTTTACAGACTTTGACTCTTTTCATGGACACTTTTTAGCAACACAAGTGGACGAAGATAAGACTTGAATTCAACCTGGAGTCTGCAGGCTGACTAAGCTGACCCACAGTCTGGAGCAGGGTTGTCCCACCAACTCCACAGACCCGAGAGCTAGCAAAAGAAATGCTTGCTGCAGTGAGGCAGTGTATTTTGGGGAAGTTTATTATGTAGCAATAGCTAATTAACATATTATTTTTATATGGGGCAAAGTTGGTCATATGGAGAGAAAGATGGGATGGTGGAAAAAAAGAAAGGTTTGCTCATGCCTGTAATCCCAGCACTTTGAGAGGTCAGGGTGGGTGGATCATGAGGTCAGGAGTTCGAGACCAGCCTGGCCAACATGGTGAAACCCCGTCTCTACTAAAGATACAAACAATTAGTTGGGCACAGTGGCGCACGCCTGTAATCCCAGCTACTCTGGAGGCTGAGGCAGGATAATCACTTGAACCTGGAAGGTGGAGGTTGCAATGAACTAAGATCTCGCCATTGCACTCCAGCCTGGATGACAGGGCAAGACTCCTTCTCAAAGAAAAAAAAAAAAAACAAGAAAGGTTATTAGGTTACCAGGGGCGGAGAGGAACGTGCTATCCTGAAGGACTTTGTAGCAAGAATTTTTCTGGACTTTCCAGACCTTTCATTATGGCAGACAAGCCACTATGCTCAATTTTTTTTTTAAGTAAAAAATTCAGTGGTGGCCTGTACAGAGCTGAAAGGGCAAAACTGAAAGGCAGTAAGAGAATAACCTTTTACATCAGGCAAAATTGATGGCTGATTCAACAGCCCCAAAGGCTTGTGTAGCTCAGCAACTTACAGCAACCATTCTTCTTGTTCATTTTGGTGAAGTTATTCGAGAGAAGAGCGAGGGTCCCCACTCTGCCCAGGTGCAGGAGGAGATTCAGAAAACTTAAAGAAATACGAGCATAATGTAATGCAACCTTGATGGTGACAGAAAGTTCGAGAGACATGGCCATAACGTACCAACCAGTATTATGCCTGTCTTCGGAAATGGTAACACGATGCTTTTAACCATTGTGGTGGTATTCCTTTTTGCATAGAAAGAATTTTTTAAATGAAACACTTAAAAAAAAAAAGGATTTGATACCAGTAAAGTTTTTCCAGAGGGCATTGAAAAGAATTGGACTAAGCTTAGAAAAATAAGTTATTTGTTACTCAGAAAAAGCAGGTAGGTCACTGCCGATAGAGCAATTTAATTTTAGCCCACATGTTACAACACAAATTTAAACCTCCCATGCAATTAGCTAAAATAACTGAAATAGGGGAGTGCCCAAAGGCTGTGCCCATGTACAGTAATTTATGATTCAAATTAAGCAGAATTTATAAACTCGTTGGCAGTTACTTGTTTGACTTGACTTTTGTTTCTGTGAGGATAAGCCCTTCTGTTGGAAGGCACCGCCCAGACCAGAGTGATGTCTGCCTCTGCCAACTGCAGAGGTGCTTGGCTTCTGAACCAACACTTGGCCCTTAGTGTGTTGTTAAAGGAAAATTCAACTGGAATTGTTGGTTATATTTCTCTGTCTTGTCTTCCAAGAATCTTTGTTTGTTTATTTGTTTTGTAAGAGACAGACTCTGGCTTGGTTGCTCAGGCTGGAGTACAGTGGCATGATCATAGCTCACTGCAGCTTCGGATTCCTGGACTCCTGCCTCAGCCTCCCAAAAAGCTGAGACCATAGGCATTTGCCACTGAACCTGTCTGTTTTTTTTTTTTTTTTTTTTTTTTATGTTTTTTTTTTTTGTAGGGAAGAAGTCTTGTTATATTGCCTAGGCTGATCTTGAATTCTGGGTGAAAGCCATCCTCCCTCCTTGGCCTCCCACAGTATTAGGATTACAGGTGGGAGCCACCCTGCCCAGCCTTATCTTCCAAGAATCTTTGAGGGCAAGCACTGAGTTTTGAACCACTCTATTTTCTTGTCTGCCTCATTGTGCAAAGCATGGTGTCTTGAACTTTGGAGTTCCATAAGTACATTTTTATTATCATGACAGACCCATTTCGTTGGCCAATTCCGCCATCATTCATGTTTCCTCTTCTACCTAGCCATCTTCAAACTAGGCACACACAACTCAGTTCTGGCCAATGCATTGTAAACTGAAGCCTCTAGGTGGGATTTTGGGGTAAAAATATATATATATGTTTTAATTGGCATGCTGCGTTAGCTGTTTGGGACCTTTCTCTTCTTCTCGCTTACAACATGTGAGGCTCCGAAGGGCAGTAACCATCCTGTGACAACGAAGCAATAGGCAGGTGGCTGAAGGTCCACGCATTAAAGACGGCAGAGCAAATTGATGTGAAGAGCCTCTGTTGGAACTGGCTTTTACCAGCTTGCAAGATTTGACCAATAACTTTTCAAGGATTTTGCGTGTCTGTTGTTCGGCACAGCCATGATTAAAAATTGCCTTATATAAAGTTACAATGAAATCAGTTATAATAAAAGAAAGATAATAGTGCGAACTAATTTATTTTTTAATTAATTTGCTACTTTCTAATGCTCCAGAGATTATTTATGCGTATAATATTTATGGTGGAAATATTTCATACTGGAATGCAATTGAGCGTTTCTTCCCAACTTTGCACTTAGATGTGTCACGTTGATAGCTGGAAATCAAATCATGGTGGAAATATGTACGATATGGAAATTGACACACATAATGAAATAAGTACTGTCCCTTCAGAATGGTTATTAAAATTATCAGCTCATCACTGCTGGCTTCCTGATGGTCATTGATTTACCATCTTAGCCTCAGACTACCCTATCCTAGAATTCTTGCTGGATAAGGCAAATAAGCCCTAATGTTTTAAAGTCAATATTAGTCAAGGTTTCTTATGGTATTGCAACAAAAAAATATGTCTAACATATATAACTATTAAGTCATTTATCTTACCCTACCAAACACAGGTGGAAAATACTCGATGTCCTACCACGGATGTGCAGAAGAAGAAAGAAATCCTACTTGGAACTGAAGTCAAGCAGTTGGAATTTGCAGAAGGAAATCCTGGCAGCCCGTGGTGTTTGAGGTATTACATAAACATCTGATACTTGACTCAGTAACTATCAGCACTTGGTGTCAGCATATAAATGTTGGGTTGGAAAAGTAGACAAATTGATTTTCCATTCCTCTCATTCTGGTTTCTTCCGCTCATTGATGCCGTGGTCACGGATCTTATTACTAGTATAACAGGCAGTAATACACACATGTTATTTCTCTGGTTAAAGAATAATTCTTTTCAAAGCTATATAATGTGATAAACTGACCCCGAATTATGACCATAAAAATAATAATTTACTCTTTTCTCCAAAGCTATCAAAAAATTCTCAAGCTCTATAACCTATAAACTGTCTAACCTTGAGCCATTGTTATATATTTTTCACATTTTATGAGTTGAAATAGACTTGAGAGTTAAGAAGAGGAAAGTATTGGTGCGTCTACTTCCCAGCCTGGAATATTAAGGGTCAGAGAGGTTAAGTTATCTGTTCAAGGTGAAGAAAACAGAAAGCGGGGCTGGATTGCAATTAACTGTATCTCCTCATCTTTTTTTATTTTTTCTCTCTCTCAGAATCACATTTCTGTATTCCAGTATAAATATTGAGTTTTAATGCATGAAAATCATTTTTCTGATATTTAAACAGGGTGGTTGGATTTTGTTTTCCTTTTTGGCCTGTTTCCTGAGGCTGTTAAGAAGAGCCAGGGATCAAGAATTTGAATCTTTGAATGCAAAATAAAAAATATTGCCAATGGAACTAGGTTCATTACTGGGAATTCTTGGTGAGGAATGGTATGTTCTGGCAAAAAATGAGGAGGTTAATTTTCTTCTTCTTCTCTTAGTTTAGTCCCCTTTTAGTTTCTTACCTTTATCTTCTTACTCTTTTTTTTTTTCTTTTAGATAGAGAGTCTTGCTCTGTAGCCCTGGCTAGAGTGCAGTGGTGCAATCATAGCTCACTGCAGCCTCAAACTCTTGGGCTCACACCTGTAATCCCAGCACTTTGGGAGGCCAAGGTGGGAGGACTGCTTGATCCCAGGAGTTCACGATCACACTGGGCAACATACTGAGACCCTGTCTCTACGAAAATTTAAAAATTAGCCAGTTGGGGTGGCAAGTGCCTGTAGTCCCAGCTACTCAGGAGGCTGAAGTGGGAGGATTGTTTGAGCCTGGGAGGTTCAGGCTGCAGCGAGCTATGATCATGCCACTGCACTCCAGCCTGAGTGACAGAGAAAGACCCTGTCTCAAAAAAGAAAAGAAAAGGAAAAAGTAGGATCTGGAAGAGGAAGAACAGTTTCTGGGGCATTTGAAGTTCAGTAAGAGAGGAAATCTCAGTGGGCTGAAGATAATGTAAAAACACCCCAGTTTTAGTGTGTTCTTCTCCATCTCTACTCTGTCCACAGATTATCTACTGGCTCAAGTGATCCTCCCACCTTGTCCTTCCAAGTAACTGGGATGACAAATGTGCACCACCATACCTGGCTAATTTAAACATTTTTTAGAGATAGGATCTTGCTCTATTGCCTAGGTTGGTCTCCTGGAGTCACGTGATCCTTCTGCAGCAGCCTCCCACATATTGATTCATCTTTTATTGAATAAATGTTTGCTGAGCACCTACTATGTGCTGGGCAGTCTTTCAGGTTCAGGAGAATGCAGTGGTGGGGACAAAAATGTCCCTCCTCTCATAGATTAAGTGTGGTGGGGGAGGTGGAGCAAGAGGACAATTAACAAGTGATGGACTGGATGCATGGAGGGGTGTGTAGAGAGGCACCATGGAGAAAATGGGACAATGTGATGTGTTACAGTGTGGCTGTATTTGGGACTGGGTAATGTGATCAGGTCCTTAGAGGTAGTGAGAAAGAGATATCTGAGTGGTGTCTTAGTTAGTGTAGGCTGTTATCACAAAGTACCATAGACTGGGTGGCTTATAAACAACCAAAATTTATTTCTCAGAGTTCTGAATGCTGGAAGTCTGATCTTGGGGTTCCAGCATGGTTGGGTTCTGGTGAGGGCCCTCTTCTGAGTTGTAGATCACCAAGTTCTCATATCTTCACATGAACTGGAGAGCTCTCTGGGATCTCTCTCTCTCTCTCTCTCTCTCTTTTTTTTTTTTTTTTTTGAGACAGAGTCTTGTTCTGTCACCCAGGCTGGAGTGCAGTGGTGCAGTCTTGGGTCACTGCAACTTCCACTTCCCAAGTTCAAGAGATCCTCCCTCCGCAGCTTCCCAAGTAGCTGGAATTACAAGTGTGTACCGCCACACCCAGCTAATTTTTGTGTTTTTGGTAGAGATGGGATTTCACCCTGTTGGTCAGGCTGGTCTCAAACTCCTGACCTCAAGTGATCTACCCACCTCAGCCTTCCAAAGTGCTGGGATTATAGGCATGAACCACTGCACGCAGCCTGGGGTCCTTTTTATAAGGGCACTCATCCCATTCATGAGGACTTTCTCTCATCACCTAAATTACCTTCCAAAGGCCCCATCTCCTAATATAATCACACTTGGGGTTAGGATTTTAACATGCAGATTTGGGGGCGGCGGAGGTGGGGGCACAGATATTCAGTCCATTGCAAGTCAGATCTGAATCACAACTGATGGTCTTGCAAAGATTGGAGGTAGGGCCATAGGGCAGAAAAATGTAGCAAATGCCAAGCCCCTGAGGAACAAAAGAACTTGGCATACTCATATAAAAGAAAGCAAGTCAGCGTGGCTAGGTACTAGCCATCAGTGGTAGGAAATGAAATTGCAGGGCTATTTGGGACTAGTTCACACAGAAATTTTCGGCAATGGTGCGGACTTACTTTGTGTTTTATCCTAGTTACAATGAAGAACCATCTCATGTGTTTAAACTCTAGAGGAGCACCGTGAACCAACATGGATTCAAAAAAGAATAGAGGTGCCAGGGATAGAGTCAGGAGGATCTTCTAGAATGCAAGAAATATTGACGGTTTGACTAAGAGTAGTGTGGATGGAGCGAGGTTTATGAATGAAACATATTTTTGAAATAGAGTCACAGGTGACAGTGATGGACTGGATTCAAGGAGGGGGTGTGTAGAGAAAATAGAAGAATCAAAGGTGATGCTTTGGTGTTTGGCTTGAACAACTGGAGTGGCATTTACTAAGCTGGAGAGACTGGGACAGGGAAAAATACCTCCCTTTTGTAGGGGAAGAATCCACAGTTCTGTTTCAAGTATGTGAAGGCGCCATCCTAGAAATCTCATTATAGATGGCAAACAGTCTGTTGGATATAGGAGTTTGGAACCCAGGAAAAAGGTCAAGGCTTGAGCTAAAAATTTGGGGTTATATAAATAATCTTTAAAGCCAGTAGATAATTGTGGACAGAGTAGAAATGGAGAAGAACACACTAGAACTTGGGATGTTTCATTATGTTATCTTCAGCCCACTGAGATTTCCTCTCTTACTCAACTTCAAATGCCCCAGTAACTGTTCTTCCTCTTCCAGATCCTTTTTTGTTTTTTGAGACAGGGTCTCACTGTGACACCCAGGCTTGAGTGCAGTGATGTGATCATACATCACTGCAGCCTCTGCCTCCTGGGCTGAAGTGATCCTCCCACCTCAACCTCCCAAGTAGCTGGGGACTACAGGCATATGCCATCACACCTGGCTAACTTTTAAAATTTTTGTAGAGATGGGATCTTGCTATGTTGCCCAGGCTTGTCTTGAACTCCTGGGCTCAAGTGATCCTCCCACTTTGGCCTCCCAAAGTGCTGGGATTACAGATGTGAGCCACCCTGGCCAGCCTCCAGATCCTTCTAATGGGCATTCTCTAAGTTACTGCCCCCTTTCCAGCTTTCAACAAATTCTGTGATTCCTGGACAATCTCATCTATTCATATAGATTCATCTGATCTATACTGGTGACTTCCCCAAGTCTATGAACCTGTCCTTATCTCCGACCCAAACTTAATTAAATCAAATCCACTCAGTTCAACTCAATATAAGTCAAGAAGCATTTGTTGAACAGTGTCCACCTATCAGGCAGGTTGGTTGGTCATCAGTGGCTACATAGGATGGTACCACTTTAGTAATTCTAACGCTCAGCCTTGGGGGCTTAGAAGCTAGATTCTCTCAGCATATTAAGTGGAGCAATTTCTCAGGGTACAAATTAACCCAGCTCACAAGAATCTCATGTATATAAATCAAAATGTCAATTCACTAATTTACGACGAGAACTACAACTTACAAGAGAAGACATTCTCATTTGGCTGATCTGTACATTTTCTCCATCTAGGAAAACTACATAGAAAGCTAAATTATCAGAAGGTTGCATGGATTATGAGAGATCAGAGCAAGGGGCCTTGGTGGCAGAGTTTGAATGTTTAATATCATCAGTGATAGTCTGATGATATTAGTCTGCAGAGAAATCAAACAAATCATGTGTTCCTGTGGACTTCTTAGGATAACAAAAGAGTGCTTTGATGGGCATCGCCAAAATAAATCTCTCCCATATTCTCTTTTCTATGTTCTGTGATCTCATCTCCCTTTGGTCTAATACATTCTTTCTCTGGATAAGTTAATCAAATAAAATCAGTTAACTCCCACTAGGTCTTATTTTTACCTAGAAACGCTTTCATCCCAGTAAGAGTAACGTACATACTTCTGATGTCTTCCTTTATGTGTAGAATAATTCATTTAGCTATTAGAAAGTAGATGTATTTTCTTCATTTCAAATTCTGTAGCCTCAAATATCTAGAATGACGTCTTTCAAATAAATATCTTGTGAAATGTTTATTAAATGAATGAATGAATGACTGGATTAACTTTTGTCTCTATGTAGCTTGAATGATTTGATAGGAAAAAGTAGATTTTATATAGCATATTTAGTTGAATTTAACAAAAATTAAATGATGGACAAAAGAATTTTTTCTAGTCTACTTTTCCAAGACCCAAGATTCTACCAACATCTCACTGTTCAGAGCAGTTTCATGTCAAGATGGAGTCCATTATCATGGCTTTGTTTCATGCACAACTCTTGAACTCCTGACCTCAGGTGATCCACCCACCTCGGCCTCCCGAAGTGCTAGGATTACAGGCGTGAGCCACTGCGCCCAGCCTCCGTACACAACTCAAAAAATTATAGCTTTTGACCTCACTTTCTTATTTTGATTTAACTTTAACTCTTCCAAGGCTGAATGGCAGAAATCACTTTTAGTCTGTTATCTGCTTTACATTTCCCTTCAATCCCAATATTCTCTTTTCCTCATGTTAACAAAGCAATGGAATGAGCGAATTAAGACTGTCTGAATGAATAAGATTCATATTCTCCATTATGGTAAGGGTCAGGTGAGATCCAGGTCACACCTGGTGGGTAGGTCTGTAATTTAATGCTTTTCTGAGGCTATGGCCAAATAGTTCCACTGATGAGAATTTAGCCTGAGAAAATAAAGAAACAGTTAAAGATTTATATGTAGGGATGTTCCTTATAACATTATAACAGTTCAAAACAAACATAAAACTAGAAAACATTCAACAGTGATTGGTTAATATGGTGCACTACACAATAGTGTGTTATGCAGCCATTAAAATGATACTTTCAAAAAACGTTTAAGGACATGAGAAAATGCTTGCTGTGCACCTTGCTATTTTTGTTCACCAACATCCTTTCCTTTTGTTCTGGTAGCCGTGATGGGAGCCTCCAATATTCTAAATGGCACTAACACTCACATATCTAGAATGTATACACTTTATTTTATCATTACTTTTTTTAGTGCCAAGACATTTACTGAAAGTTTTCAAATTTTTCAAAAATGTTACGAGAAGCGTGCAAACACAGTGAAACTAATGACACATGACATTGATTCCATCAGAACACTGATTCCATCAGAAGATTGTAACATCTGTGATAGACATTGAAACCAATATCTGAATAACTCTTAGAACCTTTACATTTTACAATCTAATGTGTGTAGTCTCGCAGACCCCGAAGGCCCAAGCATCTTATGCCTGCAGATTTCTCTCTGCTGCTACCAATAGGATACAAGAACAAAGGAAGGATTAAGCAATGGCCAATCGGTGACTATTTGGGGCCAAAACTTCGTACAGGAGCCCGTGGCTGGGCTAGCTGATGGGATCAGGCACTGGACTTAATTCAATATCACAAAGCAGGTGCAATTTAGCAAGGTATTTAACCTGTATCGGGTTCATCTAAAGATAAAGTCACATGCTGTATTTCTCTCCTGCTACTTACTTCTCAGCATCAGCACCCCTGGAGGTGTGAGACAGAGGGCAGCAGAAATCCTTAACATACATGGTAGCAGCAACAACAGCAATGGACAGCGTCACTAACACTGATTCCATCAGAAGATCATAACATCGGTGAGAGTGCCCGAATTTCTTGCTGAGGAGGACCTTTCCCTTCTCAGACCATTACGTTTGAAGGCAGAGACTACTCCTATTGGCTCCAGGAAAGGGGGTGTGCCAAAGGTCTGGCCAATCAGAGAGCCATATCATCTGGGACATGGGATTGGCTCAGAGATGAACAGGTGACTGCATCAAAGCCAATGAGATGGGACTTTGACTGGAACTTGATTTGAAGTTTTCTTCAAATCTTCCTGATTTCTAGCCATGAAGTCATGCAGAAAAGGCTGGAGCAGCTCACAGCCATTTTGCCACCATGAAGAAAAAGCCAAGGTGAACTGGAAACCAGACGGCAGCAGAGTTGAAGTGAAGAAAGCCCAGCTTTGGGCTCTGCGTTGGTGGCATAGTTTGAATCTCTGAATTCCATTATGTTTAACCCTTCTGGTTAAGGCACTTTGAGTATATTTCCTGTCACAACCAAGAGATTTCTAACTGAATCCTAATTTAGAATCTATACATTTAAAAATGTAATGTGTGCAGCTTCCTTCACAAACCTCAAAGGTCCAAGCATCTTATTCCTACAGACTTCTCTATGCTGCCACCAATATTATACAAGAACAAAGATAATAAAGGCCAATTGGTGACTATTCCGGAAGCAGACTCCTCACAGGAGCGCATGGGTGTGCTGGATGGGCTTCTTCTGATGACTAGTTGAAGAAAATGGCAGGAGAAAGTAATAAATTGCAAATCGCGTGTATAAGTGTGCAAGAAAATCTACCAACATGTTAACAGTGATTATCTCTGAATTGTGAAGTTGTGAGTTTTTTTTCTTTAAATACGTTCTAGAATATTTCAAAGTTTCCAGAAAGATCACATATTAATTTCTTTTTTTGAGACAGAGTCTCTTCTGTCACCCAGGCTGGAGTGCAGCGGTGCCATCTTGGCTCACTGCAACCTCCGCTTCCCGGGTTCAAAAAATTCGCCTGTCTCAGGCTCCCGAGTAGCTGAGATTACAGGCACGTGCCACCATGCCTGGCTAATTTTCGTATTTTTAGTAGAGATGGGTGTCTCACCATGTTGGCCAGGTTGGTCTCGAACTCCTGGCCTCAAGTAATCCATCTGCTTCGGTCTCCCAAAGTGCCGAAGGGATACTGGGATTACAGATGTGAGCTACCGTGCCTGGTCCACATGTAATTTTAATGCAGTGGAAAGGAGATTAAAGAGCTCTTGGTTTTCCTTCTTCAGCGACATGGGCAGAAGGCCACATGGCCTTTTCCACATCAGGAGACATTTGACAGATTCCCCTGACAGTTTCAGATGAAGACCAGCGAGCTCAACTTAAAGGCTAGCCTTGTGTTTAGTTACATAATAGAAGAGGAACCTTGGCCATCTAGGAGCTTAAAGACTAGCATTCGAATTCCTGTCTTTGTGTCTGGGAAACAGAGAACAGGTCAACTGACCCGATGACTGCTGAATCTTTGCTAATCCCCAAGAGGAACAGAGGTGGTTGCCCACAGGTGGTGATTCCTGGGAGGCTGGGGCAGAAAGTGATGAGCATCCTGACAGCAGAAAACAGAAGAACCTTCATGAAACCATCCTACACATCACAAAGGTCTCTCATGTCTTTTGTGGCTGGACGGCTGACTTTACCACCCAGACTTCACAAAGTCCAGAGGAGAGGAGAGCTAAGGGGAGAGGAGAGAATTGGGAGGGAGGGGGAGGCAGGGAGAGGTGAGGGGAGCAGGAAGAAAGCACAGGAGAAGGCCCCTCAGGAGACAGGATTGGTGCTGATGAAAGTGCCACCTCCTTCCTCCCCCTGAAGTATGCACAAAAGACTCCACTGTCCCTGGTAGGCAAGGAAGTGAATTAACAGCCTGAATTTTTAAAAGAGCCTGCAAAACTTTGCAGCAGGGTCTATGATCACATTCATAGGTCTCCACCAAAAGGAAGTTAAATAAATCTGCCCTGGGACACAAAATAATCACCTGCTACCTTTACGTGATCGGGAGGGAATTGACGACTCCGGAGGCCCATATTCCGCCAGCTGCTCTCACACAGGCTGAGGCCACAGGGAGGGAACGTTTTCGTCATCCTTCAAGTGCCTGTTTTCCCTACATCCCTTTTGTACATGAATTGCCCCTTGTGGACTCGCCTTCACATTTTAATCACATTTCTAGTTATCAGAACGCAGAGAGACTCTCAGGCTTATTGTAATTGTGCCTTTGTGAGTCTATCCTTCCTCTGTCTCCTTGAAGACATTGATATGGTTTGGCTGTGTCCCTACCCAAATCTCATCTTGAATTGTAGCTCCCATAATTCCCACGTGTTGTGGGAGGGGAGCCATGGGAGATATATTGGAATCATGGGGGCAGTTTTCCCCATACCATTCTTGTGGTAGTGAGTAAGTCTCGCGAGAGCTGATGGTTTTATGAGGGGAAACACCTTTCACTTGGTCCTCATTCTCTCTTGTCTGCCCCCAGGTAAGACGTGCCTTTCACCTTCTGCCTTCCACCATGATTGTGAGGCCCCGCCAGTCATGCGGAACTGTGAGTACATTAAACCTCTTTTTCTTTGTAAATTACCCAGTCTCAGGCGTGTCTTTTTTTTTTTTTTTTAATGGAGTCTGACTCTGTCACCAGGCTGGAGTGCAGTGGTTCTATCTCCACTTACTGCAACCTCCGCCTCCCAGGTTTAAGTGATTCCCTTGCCTCAGCCTCCCAAGCAGCTGGGACTACAGGCGGGCACCACCACACCCAGCTAATTTTTTGTGTTTTAGTAGAGACGGGGTTTCACCATCCTGGCCAGGATGGTCTTGATCTCCTGACCTCATGATCTGCCCACCTCAGCCTCCCAAAGTGCTGGGATTACAGGCGTGAGCTACCGTGCCTGGCCAGGCATGTCTTTATTAGCAGCCTGAAAACAGGCTACTACAGACATCTTCATCTAATCATTCTTTTGAATTTTCTCCTTCTTCCCCCAACTCCTGTTTAATAGTTCAACACCTACACAGTGTATGTTCCTAATGAATGTGTGTCCAATTTTGAATTCTCACAGCTGGCTCTTTCCCGTGTATTCTCCCAACCAAAGAAATGAATAGACCAATTGCCTTTCCCTGTGTTCCCCAGACATCAGAGAGGGCTGAGCTTCCTGAGCTCAGTAGTGAATTCTGAGCCCTCTGGAGCTCTTGTAGAACCCTGAGATCTCATGCTGCTGAAGCCTTGGTAATGTGTACTCCAAGCACTGTCTCTTTCTTTACAGGATTTTCCCGAATTAAAATGCCCAATGGGTACACAAAACCTCAGACTTTTACTTGAGGCCCTGCTGGAAGCACTCACTTGGAGAAAGGATTGAATAATGAAAAGGTTAAAGGTTTTGAAGGTCAGATAGCCATGGCCTTGACATCCATACAAAATCAGGCAAGTAACCCAGCCCACAGGAGCCTCAGTTTCCCTATCCATAAATGGTGAGAATACTATCTTTGTCAGGAGGTAGTTGTAAACCCTTAGTAGAATGATATATGTTTAATCCCAGGCACTAAAGAGAAACTCAACAAATGTTAGTTTTTTTCCACTTTCTCTCATTTGTTTTTGATTTTCCTAGAATTTTCTAGGTTTCCCTGGCATTTTGTCAACTGCGGCATGATGGGTAATAATGACTTGACTAAGAGCTCAGTCCCTAAAAGTATATTGCTTGCTTCTAGGAAGGTAAAGTGTCCAAGTCAGGAAGCTTATGGTGGTATCTGTGGTGGGCATTTCAGTGACCTGGGAGGCAGCCAGGAGACAGCAGCTGGCAGGCAGCGAATTCTGTGAACCTTACATCAACAGTGCACAGAGGTTGCCCCAGCCTTCATGGTGAGGAGGACCAGTTCTTTGCACAAAGGCATCACAGTTTCTGACCTGAACTTAGCAGCCATTTCCACAGACACAAGGAGAGACAAATTCCCCCTTCCGCTCTCTGGTCCTCACAGGGAAAGGTTTGTATCCATCCAGTGAGGATGTTGGCAAACCAATGATGAAGGTCTGACCAGCAAAGGTCTTATAATCAGTTACTAAGTGCTTTAGAATAAGCTTGCTTTCCCCAGGAGGGGGAAGACAATTCTGGAGGCATGAACAATTTCCCTGAGATGTCAGCCCTCCAGAAAGGAAGCAGAATTAATCCAGGTGGCTTAACTTCAGCCACAGCAGGACAGGAGGTGACATTTACAATATTGGTTCACAGCCCAGAGGACCAGTGGATCTGGGAGGGTCTCCCAGTGGAGTGAGGGCTGGGATTTCCAGAGGCATCCTTGGACTCTGAGCAGTAGCTCCTGAGGCTGTGTGGGCTAAGGAGAAGGAGCCCATGAAAAAGGGCAGATGCAGATGCAAGGGTGATGGGATACACTGTGTTTGGTGCCTAGAAGTAAAGCACACTTACGTGAGACCCAAATTTGTGTCTCATCCATTTCTTTAATTTTTTTTTTTTAATTTTCATAGGTTATTGGGGAACAGGTGGTGTTTGGTTACATTAGTTTTTCAGTGATGGTTTGTGAGATTTTGGTGCACCCATCACCCAAGCAGGATACGCTACATCCAATTTGTAGTCTTATATCCCTCCCCCTCTTCCCAGTCTTCCCCTCTGAGTCCCCAGAGTCCGTTGTGTTATTCTTCTGCCTTTACATCCTCATAGCTTAGCTCCCACTTATGAGTGAGAACATACGATGCTTGGTTTTCCATTCCTGAGTTACCTCACTTAGAAGAGTAGACTCCAGTCCCATCCAGGTTGCTGAGAATGCCATTAATTCATTTCCTTTTATGGCTGAGCAGTATTCCATCATATATATATATATATATATAGTATATACCATCACATATATTCCATGATATACATACATATATATGATGGAATACTACTCAGCCATAAAAAGAATGAATGATATATATATATATAAAGATATATATATATATATGTCTCAGTATCTCTTTATCCACCTGAAATGCCCATCAATCATCCATTTCTTTTTTAATGGGTTTGTAGAACTAGGATCTGTCTTAGATCCGTGTTGGCCTATAATGGTCAGAGGAAGGAAAGAGCAGTTACTTCCCTTCCCTTCATCAGCATAACTGTCCTCTGTGATCCCACCTGCTCAACAGATACACTTTCCTCCATTCATTCAGGGAGCAATCATCAAACATCTGGGCTGAGGCAGGCCACATGCTAGGTTGGTTGTTCCAAAATTGAAGGTTCATGGATTTTGCCAGGCTGGCAGCCAAAGCAAACAGCTTTGGAAACTTAGAAATAGCAATTCCTGGGCTTCTCTCTAGGTCTCAGTGAATTTTAAATAATCTGTATTTTTAAAAATTTTCCCATTTAAATGTCCCCATATTAGGAGTACAAGAAAGAATGACCAGTGGCTGTGCATGGTGGTGCATGCCTGTAATCCCTGTGCTTTGGGTGGCCAAGGCGGGAGGATCACTTGAGGCCAGGACTTGAGACTAAACTGGATAACATAGTGAGACCCTGTCTCTAAAAAATTTTTTTGGAGTTAACTGGGCATGGTGGTAGTCCCAGCTGCTTGGGAGGCTGAGAGTGGAAGGATCCCTTGAGCCCAGGAAATCCAGGCTGCAGTAAGCTATGATCACGCTATTGCATTCCAGCTGGAGCAACAGAGTGAGACCCTGTCTCTACTGAAGAAAACAAAAAGGAGAAAAAGAAAGAATGACCAGAACTCTCACTTTAACTAATTCATAGGAAAGCAAGTAATTAGAATATGGGGTAAGAGCTGTGAATAAAGCATGTGCAATGTGCTATGGAAGCCACGGAGAAGGATTGCTAGTACCTTCTCTGGAAGTGTAAGCAATCATCTCCAAAGAAGTGATATTTGATCTGGGTATTGAATAACAGGAGCACATTTTCCAGGTGGTCAAGAAGGTAAAGGAAATTTCAAGGCAGAGGGAATAGTGTGGGCACCAGAGAGGGCTTGTGTGTCTGAGAAGTTGTGGTGGTTTAGTGGTGTTGGGTTGAAACATGGATCTCATCTTGGGAGAGTAGGTAGTGAGAACTCAGGTCAGTGGGGTCAGGGATGGATCACAAAGGGTATTGCATGCAAGGCAAGCCAGCAGCTTGGATTCTATTCCCCGGGCGACTGGGTACCACTGATTTGTATGAGGCAAGGGAGCAACAAAGTCAGATGTACACTTTATTTATTTGAGATAGGATTTTACTCCATCTTCCAGGCTGGAGTGCAGTGGTATGATTGTAGCTGACTGTAGCCTTGAACTCCTGGGCTCAAGAGATTCTCCTCCTTCAGCTTCCCACTTGGGTTGGAAGGTATCAAACAGATAGAGAAGGGAATTAGGGGGCTCTTATGATCACCTGGGCTAGAAAGGACATGGGTCCAAGCTTGTGTTAAGGCGACCACAGTGGGGGATGGAGCAGTGGGGATAGCTTGCAGAGATGTTAATACTTCTGTGATTTTCCTAAACACGTGTTAGGCACTCATGTGTTCCTGACCAGGCAGCCACCCCTCCACAGTCTCCAGTCTGTGTATGGGAGGGCATGACCTCCAAATGGGCCACAATTGCTAAATTAGTATCATGAACCACTGCCATCGTTAATGCAAACACACAGGACAGCTTTAGAAATCCTAGCAATGCTTTCTGGCAAGTGTAATGAAAAAAATTAATTGAATAATCATTTCATGTAAATAGATTTCATGTGAGCTCTCCTTTTGGTAGGAGGGAAGGGAGAAAAGGCGGGAGAATCCTGTGATTTATGGCTTTGAGTGGTGTAATGAATTAGGCCGGGCACCCCACAGTGAGTCTGAGCCTGCCTCAGCCGACATTATGAGGTGGTTAGATCATTTTGAGCAGCATGGCTCAGGTGACCTAATGTAGGCATGAGAGATGGAGGTCATTAAGATCTGCCACACCGTAGGAACTCTCTTTAAAAAGAGACTCAAAGGCTGGCTTTGCAGAGTAGCGGCATTTCTCTTTGGGATACAAGGTGTTCTATCATTTAGGGAAAGCTGAAAACCAAAGCGATAATGATGGGAAATAAATTGATGGCTTCAAAAGGGAGGGTTGGAGAAGGAGGAGGGGAGATAGGAGCGATACCTATAACCCGTGGCAAAGGCTCCTGTAAAGGGAATGATGAATGAGTTAATATCAAGTAGGAAATATTGACTCATGTGCGTGAGACTCAAAATTATAATTTCTGAATCGGCACTGCCAGTGTAGTCCAAGGGAGAGAACGACTGGGGGGTTAGAGGCTGAGCTATTAATCCTGGTTTAAGACACCTGAGCATGCCCCTTCACTTCTGCTAAGCCTTTGTTTCCTGGTATGCAAAATGAATACCTATTCCAATAGGTAATTTTAAGTGTCAAGTGTGATTATATATTGGGAAGCTGTGGGTGTATGTATTCCCATGCATTTGCTCACAGGGAATTGTGAGCTCAACCCGGAAGACCAGGGAAGACACGTTCTTATCTTTCTTCTGGAGGAGAATACCAAGGGCCCTGAACAGAATGGCTCAAACCTAGCCTAGAATCTTCTTTGGAAGCCCTGTACCTGGTGAATTCAGTATTCAATGCTCTATGCTCTGAGAAATAGACTAATATCATACGAAAGTGTTCTTCTTCAAAGGAGCTGTACAAATTCTTGTTATATGTCACATGATACATTAGAAAGATTCAGGATTTTAGAGTCTCGTGGACTGGGATTATTATCATAAACCACTTACTCTGAGATCTCAGAAAATTTCTAAGACTTCTCTTGGTTCACTTTGTCATTGGTAAAATGGAAAAGAAAATAGGCCGACTTCATAGCTTTTGTTTGTGTGTGCAGAGCTGTGGGTATATGTGTTTGAGAGAGAGAGGAAGAGGGAAGGAGAGAGAGAAGAAGGAAGAGGGGAGGAGGGGAGTGAGGAAGAGAGATACAGGGGAGGAGGGAGAGAGAGGAGGGAGAGGGAGAGAGAGAAGGAGGGAAGAAGGGAGGAAGAGAAAGAGAGGGCATTTGTTGCAGAGATGGCTGGTTTTGCACTGAAACATGCGCTCCTTTCATGCAATGTACAGTTGTCTCTGGGTGGCCTCTAACCAGGTGATGCATTTGCTCGTTCTCATGTTGTATCCATGCTGGTTCTCATGATCTTTTTTAGGGGAACCGAAGGGTAAGATCTTAAATTTGGAGGGGATGTATTCCACTGACAACCAGCTTGGGGTGAGAAGAGCAGATTGGAGCAGGAGACCGTAGACTTTATCTGTGCCTCAGAGAACTGTGTCCTGGATGTTGGGTGGAGGGGATACCTTTCTGGGCATTGCTGCTGTTGGGAGAGAGGCCAACTTACAACCTGGTGGCATTCCAGGATGTTGGGAATGAGGGGTTCTATTCTTAGGGGCAAGTCTGTGCATAGAAGGAAGTTGTCCACGTTGTCATTCTCTTTTGTGAATTCCAAGCCTTTCTTGAAGTCCATCAAGCATTATAGTCTGGCCTGGCTTCCACTGTGGGGGAAGAATGGTGGAGAAGCTGCGGGCCACACCTGCACTGATTACGAGAAGAGCAGCAACTTAGGAGAAACAGTGGAGAGGCAACTGCCACCTTCTTGAGTGTGTCACCTGAACTCCCATAGCAGACTGTATTATCCAAAGACAGTCACAGCAATCTGTCCCCTCCCACGGCCTCTTCTGACATGTGACCCTGAAAACCCTTTCATCTAATGATGTGCTCTATGTCCCTGTCGTGGAGCCTAGGAAGAGCTTTGCAATTGCATCTGTCAATCTTTTTTTTTTTTTTTTTTTTGAGATGGAGTCTTGCTCTGTTGCCAGGCTGGAGCACAGTGGCGCAGTCTTGGCTCACTGCAACCTCCGCCTCCTGGGTTCAAGCGATTCTTCCTCCTCAGTCTCCCGAGTAGCTGGGACTACAGGCGGTTGCCAAACGCCTGGCTAATTTTTGTATTTTTAGTAGAGACGGGGTTTCACCATGTTGGCCAGGATGGTCTTAACCTCTTGACCTTGCTATCCACCCGCCTCGGCCTCCCAAAGTGCTGAGATTACAGGCATGAGCCACCGCGCCTGGCCCTGCATCTGTCAATCTTACCAATCATTTTACTCAGCTCCTACTCAAAATTGGCAGTGGAACACATCCCTTCAAATTTAAGATCTCACCATTGGGTTTCCCCAAAAAACATCAGAACGCTTTAGTATGATACTAGTCTATTTCTCAGAGGATAGAGCATTGAATACTGAATTCACCAGGTACAGGGCTTCCAAAGAATAGTCCAGGCTAGGTTTGAGCCATTCTGTTCAGGGCCCTAGGTATTCTCCTGGTTCAGCTCTGTCTGAACCAGAACAACTCCATCTTGAGTAGGAGCTGGGTAAAATGAGGCTGAGACCTACTGGGCTGCATTCCCAGATGGTTAAGGCATTCTAAGTCACAGGATGAAATAGGAGGGTGGCTCAAGATACAGGTCATGAAGACCTTGCCGATAAAACAGTTTGCAGTAAAGAAGCCAGCCAAAACCCACCAAAACCAAGATGGCAATGAGAGCGACCTCTGGTCATCCTCCTTGCTACACTCTTGTCAGTGCCATGACAGTTTACAAATGCCATGGCAATGTCAGGAAGTTACCCTATATGTTCTAAAAGAGGAGACATGAAAAATCCACACTTTGTTTAGCATATCATCAAGAAATAACCATAAAAATGGGCAACCAGCAGCCCTCAGGGCTGCTCTGTCTATGGAGTAGCCATTTTTTTTTTTTTTTTGAGACAGAATTATGCTCTTGTCGGTCAGGCTGGAGTGCAATGGCACAACCTCGGCTCACTGCAACCTCTGCCTCCCTCCCAGGTTCAAGTGATTCTCCTGCCTCAGCCTCCCAAGTATCTGGCACTGTAGGCACCTGCCACCATGCCCAGCTAAGTTTTTTGTATTTTTAGTAGAGACAGGGTTTCACCATATTGGCCAGGCTAGGCTTGAACTCCTGACCTCAGGTGATCTACCCGCCTTGGCCTCCCAAAGTGCTGGGATTACAGGAGTGAGCCACCACACCAGGCAGCCATTCTTTTATTCTACTTTCTTAATAAACTTGCTTTTGCTTTGCACTGTGGACTCACCCTGAATTCTTTCTTCTGTGAGATCCAAGAACCCTCACTTGAGGTCTTGGGATTGGGATAGGGACCTGTTTCCTGTAACACCTCCACCAACAGAGGATGGTGGAAATGATGCCGTGTGATTTCTCAAGTAGGTCATTACAGTGTCCTTCATTTTTGCTTTGTGCTCTTGAGATACTAGCTCTTGGAATGAGAAAACCCAGGCCACATGGGGAGGCCACATGGTGATGTCCCAGCCAACAGATTCATCTGAGATCCTAGTCTCAACCCCCAGATTCCTTCACATGGTTTCAGCCTCCAACTGTCTTGTCACTTACAGCCTTCGAGGCTTTCTAGCTGAGGCCCCAGACATTGTAGAGCAGAGACAAGCTGTTGTTCTTCAGCGTTCTTCTCAAATTTCAGAGCTACAGAATCCATGAGCATAAAGAAATGGCTATTTTATGTCACTAAGTTTTGGACTGGATCATTATGCCAATCCAAATAGCTGGACAGTGTTCATCCTCACTTTCCAGGTGAGGTGCTCTAGAAACCTCAACTCAGAAACATCACTCTTTTTTGAGACAGGGTCTTGCTCTGCCACCCAGGCTGGAGTGCAGTGTTACCATCATAGCTCATTGCAGCCTTGAATTCCTGGGCTTAAGCAGTCCTCCTGCCTCAGTCTTTCAAATAGCTGTGTCTACAGGCAAGCACCACCATGCTTGGCTAATTTTTTTATTTTTTATTTTTGTGTAAGACCGGTTCTCACTAAGTTGCCCAGTCTCGTCTCGAACTCCTGGCCTCAAGCGATTCTCCCATCTTGGTCTCCTAAAGTGCTGGGATTACAGGTATGAGCCACCCGATGCTGGCCCAGGGCTATTCATCTTATCAAAGATTTACTGCCTCAAAGAAGAAGGAAACAACTTTACACTGAAATATATTTTTAAAACACATAACAATCTATTTTACTTGAAATAAGGCTCTGTTTTTACCCAGAATCCAGAACTCCACTGAACTGTAAACCAGAACTAACCACATTAATTTACTGAACCCAGGCAGAACCAGTTCCAAGTATCACTTTTATTTTTAGTGAACCATAAAGCAAATCAAAGCTGCTTAAAACATTATGAATATAAGTATTCCATTCAATTACAACCGAACCAACGTATCTTGTAAAATAATTTTTGCCATGTTAAAAATTATTATACTATAAAAGTATTTTGCTGTTCTCTAAAATGAATCTGAAAAAAACCTCCTAAGTAAATAAATAAATATGTCATTTGTTCAAGCCCTTTGGGGTACATACGAATTCATTCAAAATTGATTGATAAGATGGTAAGAAATACATTATTTATAAGAACTGAGGAAGGACATGTCACTTCACACACCAGTTCCCAATAAGCCCTAAGCAGTTTTTCTATCAAAGGAGCTGTACAAATTCTTGTTATATGTCACATGATACGTTAGAAAGATTCAGGATATTAGTCTCGTGGACTGGGATTATTATCATAACCCACTTACTCTGAGACCTCAGAAAATTTATAAGACTTCTCTTGGTTCACTTTGTCATTGGTAAAATGGAAAAGAAAATAGGCCGACTTCATAGCTTTTGTTTGTGTGCGCAGAGCTGTGGGTATATGTGTTTGAGAGAGAGAGGAAGAGGGGAAGGAGGGAGAGAGAGAGAAAGAGAAGAGCAGAAGAGGGAGGAGGGGAGGAGGGAGAGAGATACAGAGAAGAAGAGAGGGAGAGAGGGAGAGAGAGGAAAGGAGGGAGAAAGAGAGAGACTTCCAAGACCACAGGAACTTGAAGTCATGCCTAGGGCTGCCTCAGCCAGGAAACTAGGCAGTGCTGTCAATCCAGGGCCAATAGCAAGTCTGCAGGGATTGGAGTTTTCAGGGAAAGCTTCTGTAACGGTACAGTAAAATTAAAGTTTGCTGAGTTACATCTTACATGGTGAGATGTGAGACCACCGTCGTGCAGGATATAAGCTCAGGTTTCTCGTCCTTCGAAGCCCTGCCCTTTCTATAGTCCGCCACTGGTTGTTACAGGGCGCAATACTGGCTTCAACAGGCAGCATCATAGCAGAAGAAGGTGGGCAATCTACAAGCCACATTTCAAGCTTCCAGTGGATTGGGCACGGAAGTTTAATTGCATTCACTGCAGAAGCAAATAATGATGATAAGCTTGTGCTTCATTCCCGTCCTTCTTTCTGTGTCCACTGCTCATGAGTGCCAGGCGTAACAGGATTTAGTAGCCTCTTAAGTAGCCTCTTAGAGCATCTTCCTTCTCTGTGTACTAGAAGAGCTGTCTTGAGAGCTCAGTGTCCTGTGCCTACCTGCTCGCTCCCTTTCCACTACAAGGCTACACTTCATTTTTGGTTCTGACAGTCCAAAACCACCCGCTCTTCACTTTTTCCAGGTTTCCTAGGCAAAAACCAAGCAGCTTTTTGAGCCGGGAGAAGGGTGGGAATTGAGGGTTCATGAGAATCCTGGGGAGACATTACAGGGGAAATTTAGCGGAAGTAAGGGTTGAAACCTGTAGCTCAGAGAACTACAGAACTACAGCCTGGGACACTTCGAACATCCGCTCCAGAAAGGTTTTGGGGACTTTTTAGATTCACGTTGGGTTTCATAGGAAAACTCAGGGGATGGAAGATCTGAATTTCTTATCTGGGTCACCTAACATCTCACTGCCTTCTCGTGTCTTTAGTGTGAAACTCAACTTTCCTAAAGTGTTAGTTCGAAGTTCCTTAAACATCCATCAATGCCTTGCTCTGTTGGTTTGGGGAACTTAAAACATGCTGTTTATGAGGTCGTATGACTGATTCTCTTGATGTTTGGAATATGTGGTTATGCAGTTTTCCCTGACTCTCCAAGCATTTATCAGATTTTGTAGCTGAAGCTCTTAGCTTTACAGGATATGAATAACTTTACTGTAAGTGATGAAGAAAAAACTTATAAAACCCAAAGTCTACTTATTTGGGGGCATTTCTGTGAGTGTGTTCTTTGCTATTGGATAAGGTACAAATTCAGTCTCTTTCCTTATTTCAAGAGCGATCAAGTCTCCCATTTCCTCTTGAGTAATCTGGATAAACTTTTCTTGTTCTGTTTTTAGATATTAGAGTGTTTCTGTTTTTCTTACTATGTACATCCATCTCTCCTGTTATCTTTATTTAATCTGTTCTCTTTTAAAATTTGTTTTAATTAAATACATTTTTTAAGAGACAAGGTCTTACTCTGTCTCCCAGGCTGGAGTGCAGTGGTACAATCATGGCTTGCTGCAGACTTGAACTCTGGGCTCAAGCGATCCTCTCACCTCAGCCTCCTGAGTAGCTGGGACTACAGGCATGTGGCACCACATCTGGCTAATTTTTAAAACTTTTGTAGAGAGCCAGGTGCGGTGGCTCACAACGGTAATCTCAGCACTTTGGGAGGCCTAGGCAGGAGGATCACTTGAGGTCAGGAGTTTGAAATCAGCATGGCCAAAAAGGTGAAATCCTGTCTCTATCAAAAATAAAAAAATTAGCTGGGCTTGGTGGCAGGCACCTGTAATCCCAGCTATTCAGGAGACTGAGGCAGGAGAATTGCTTGATCGGAGGTTGCAGTGAGCCAGGGTTGTGTCACTGCACTCCAGCCTGGGTGATAGAATGAGACTCCATCTCAAAGAAAAATTTTTTTTTGTGGAGACTTGGGTTTGCTATGTTACCCAGGCTAGTCTCAAACTAATGATCCTCCCACTTTGGTCTCCCAAAGTGTTGGAATTAAAGGCATGAGCCACTGCTCCCAGCCTGTTCTCTTTGAGTTATGCCTTTTAAAATCATGATATTATACCTTTTTCCTCTTTTCTTAAATGCTCTCAATGGAATATTTGTTTATTTTTATTGCATATATTTCTGGTGTACAAAATGCTTTGATATATGTGTACATAGTGAAATAATTATTACAGACAAATTATAATATTCATCATCTCACATGGTTACCGTACATAGTTAGCTATTTTTGATGGTGAAAATACCTAAAATCTACTTTCTTAGAAAATCTTCAGTATGCAATGCAATACTGTTAACTGTAGTCCTGATGTTATATGGCGGCTCTCTAGACTTATTCATTCAATATAACTGTCACTTTGTACACTTTGACTTCCTTCTCTCCCTGCCCCTGGTAACCACTGTTCTAGTCTCTATTTCTAGATATTCTAACTTTTTTTTTTTTAGACTTCACATATAAGTGAAATCAAGCAGCATTTTTCTTTTTGTGAAAAGAATATCTACCAAGAAGGTATTTTTTGCGTTGACAATTCTTTCTATTGTCTCTTTATTTCAGACTTCATTCTTTTCATCTTCTGTGTTTATTATTTTCTTCCTGCTACTTCCCTCAAGTTTATTCTGTGTTCGGTCACTAGCGTCTTACATTGGATGATTTGAGCATTCGTTTTTACTCTTTATCTTTCTGATACAGGCTGTTAGGATTATAAATTTCCCTGTGAGTATTGCTTTAGTGCATACTAACACTTTTAAACGTGCAAGATTTTATTATGGTTCAGTCTCAGGTAGTGAAACATTCCCATGCTAATTTCTTCTTTGACCCACAAATTAAAGTGTGCATGTGATTTTCAGAATAAAAAGAATTTTTTAAAATATGTTTCTGAAATGTCTAAATGCATGGGTTTAGTTACCTTTTTATTGAGGATTTCTAACCATTAAATTGTGGTGCATGTGGTCTATTAGATGTCAGTTCTACGAAAAATTTAAAGAACTTTCTGACTTACAGTGCAGTCAGTTTTTATAAATGTTTCATGAGTGGTTGAGAGGAATATGATTCCCCTAATTGTTTGGTACAGGGACACACATATGCATATTCATTAGGTCAAGCTTGTTAATTGTGTAGTTCAACCCTTCTGTAATTTGCTTGCTTTATTTATTTCTAGGAAATGTGTGTTTTCCTCTTGCACTCTGCTGATGAATTTGACAATTTCTCATGTAGTTCTCTAAATTTTGTCTTATAAAATGAGATTGTGCTACTAATCATGAACAAATCTAAAATTCTCTTCCTGGCGAAGCAAACCTTTGATCATGATAGCAATCCTCTTTATTCACAATAATACTTGCTTGCTTTAAAGTTTATTTTCTGTGATATCAGTAAACTATGCCAGATTTTTTTGTCTTTTAAAGTCTCATTTGTATACTAGTATATGTGTGTGTGTGTATTTTTAAAGTCAATCTGACATTCTTTGTTTATTAACTGGTAGATATAAGTCACTCCATCACATTTACTGATTGATATTTTTAATCTTCTTTCTGGCATTACAGTTTTTCTATTTCTGCTCGAACTGCCTTTTCTGTGCTTTGTCGATTTTCTTTTTTCTGTTTTCTTTTGGATTGATTGTTTTTGTAAGTTTCATTGTCCTATTGTTTTGGAAGTTTTCACTCTATTCTTTAAGATGTTTTTTTTCCTTTTCCTTTGGTGTTCTGTGGTTTTACTATGACGTATCTTGGATGGCGGGTGTGGTTTGGATTTTTGTCCCTGGCCAAATATCTCATGTCGAATTATAATTTCCAATGTTGGTGGAGGGGCCTGGTGGGAGGAGATTGGATCACGGGGACAGATTTCCACCTTGCTGTTTCTGTGGTGGTGAGTGAGTTCTCACGAGATCTGGTGTGTAGCACCTGCCCCTTCCCTTCTCTCTCTCCTCCTGCTTCTCTGACCATGTGAAGATGTGCCTGCTTCCCTTTCACCTTCTGCCATGATTGTGAGTTTCCTGAGGCCTCCTAGTCATGCTTCCTGTACAGTCTGCAGAATCATGAGTCAGTGAAACCTCTCTTCTTCATAAATTACCCAGTCTCAGGTAGCTCTTCATAAAGACGTGAGAACAGACTAGCACAACGGTCTTACGGCCCCTACTTTAGACTTGTTGTGGTGTCTAAATCCAAAGATTCACGTCTTCCACTATTTTTTGAAAATTCTCAGTCACCTCTTCTCTTAATATTTTCTCTTCTGTGTTCTGTACGCTTTCTTCTTAGAGGAAAGTTGATTAGGTGTGTATTAGACCAAATTATTCTTTTCTCATTTATTTGTGCTACATTCTGGGTAATCTCTTTCAGTTCATTAATTCTCTTTTTTTGTCACTCAGGCTGGAGTGCAGTGGTGTGATCTCAGCCCACAGTGGTGTGATCACAGCCTCAACCTCCCTGGGTCAAGCAATCATTTTACTTCAGCCTCCCAAGTAGCTGGGACTACAGGTATGCACCACCACGCCTGGCTAATTTTTTGTATTTTTTGTAGAGAAGGGGTTTTGCCATATTGCCCAGGCTGATCTTGAGCTCCTGAGCTCAAGTGATCTGCTTTCCAAAGTGGTGGAATTATAGGCAGGAGTCACCATACCTGGTCTCTTTTCAGTTGTGTTCATTCAGCTCATTAAACCACACTGAATTATGAATTTGAATACTTTTATATCTCATGTTTAGTAGTTCTATTTTTTAAAATTATATGGTCATTTTGGGAGGAAGCCATGCTAACCACTATTCCACAGATACCACAGTGCTTATTCTGGGAGCCTCTTAATTTGCACTCATTTTTTATTATACATTATATTTCTTTAAATGTTTTATTTATTTATTTATAGTGATGTATTTGTTTTGTTTTGAGACAGGCTCTCTCTCTGTTGTCAAGTCTGGGGTGCAGGGGCGCAATCATAACTCACTGCAGCCTTGACTTCCCCGGGTCCAAGCTATCCTCTACCCGAGTAGCTGGGACTACTGGTGCCCACCACCATGCCTGGCAAATTTTTGTTTTTTTGTTTTTTTTTTGTTTTTGGTAGAGATGAAGCTTTGACATGTTGCCCAGGCTGGTCTCGAACTCCTGGGTTCAAGCAACCTGCCCTCCTCGGCCTCCCAGAGTGCTGGGATTACAAGCGTGAGCCACCACACCCGACCTATTTAAATATTTTAAATGTAGTTATTTACCAATCTGTATCTGATAATTCTAACACTAAAATTTCTTGAGACTTTATTGTGTATTAATCTTATTGACTCTTGAGGAAGGTGACTTTTGTCCTTGTGTCTGTTATGATTTTTAACTGTGAGCTCATATGTGACTGGCTTTAATATTTGAGATTCCTGAAGAGCCTGCGATAGGAGTGGTTTCCTCTAGAACAGGATTTGTGTTGGTTTCTCTTAGGTGCCTGGACTGCTATCAGCATGGTGCCTCTTCAATCTAATCACTTACCTTGGGCTTTCCTGGACCAATCAGAGACTAAACTCAACCTCATACTCACATAAGGACAGGGCTTGATTACACATTCTTAGAGGAGATCTCCTCTACTCGCTGTCTCGGCCAAGACAAACATGTTTGCATTTGTTTTGGGTTTCTTTGCTTGGGGAAAGATTTTTTTTCTTAGCTCAGCTTCATATTATGGGCAAAGCTCTTCGGGGTCCTCAGTGATGTGAGGAGTCTCAGTTCCAATGCTTTACTGCGAACATATGGAAAACTTGGTCTCCTGTTCCTGGCTAAAGTCCAGGGTACTGACACCAGCATGCACCCCAGGGCAGCTTTGGCTCATGGTTGTACTCACCACTCTGGCATCAGCTCCTATTTCATTGTGATCCCTGGAAACCTTCTTTAATTTCTTGTGAAATTTTCTGTGTATTCAGAGCTATATTTGCTGTGGGATACTCAGCTTCTACTTGTTTCATAGTGAAACGTTTCCCAGGATATCTATCCCATCCTAAAGCAGGAGACCTGAAGAGAGCCTTTTTTTTTGGAGACAGGGTGTTGTTCTGTCACCTAAGCTGGAGTGTAGTGGCACAGTCATGACTCACTGCAGCCTTGACCTCCCAGGCTCAAGCAATCCTCCCACCCTAGCCTCCTGAGTAGCTGGGACTTGAAGCATGCACCACCATACCTGGCTAATTTTTTTCCCGTATTTTTTGTAGAAATGACAGTTTCCTTATGTTGCCCAGGCTGGTACGGAACTCCTGGTCTCAAGGGATCCTCCCGCCTTGACCACGCAGAGCGCTGGAATTACAGGCGTGAGTCACTGCGCCCGGTGTAAAGAGTCTTGCCTGTATTTTGCATGCTGTTTTTCTTCCTTTGATATATATTCTGCACTAGTTATTTAGCACAAGTGCTAGTGCTAAGACGACTTATTCCCTATTTGCTCATGTTAAACATGGTGACAGCTATTATTCTAATAGAGTCTGAGTCAAGTCTCCTTGACCTTAGTATCTTTTTATCTTCTCCTGGCTTGAGATTGCAGAGTGTGAGGTCAAGGAAAGGGTGGGGAAACAGAGGACAGGAAGGGAAGAAGGAGGGGAGGCAGGGAGAGAGAGGAGAGATGAGAGGAAGAAAGAGGTAGAGATAAGAGAGAGAGAAGGAGAAAGAGGGAGAGAAGGAGCAAAAGGGGAGAGAGAGTTGAGAGAAAGGTAGAGATGAGAGAGAAACAGAGGAAGAGAAAGAGGGAGAGGGAGGCAAAACAGAGAGAGAGACAGGGAGGAAGTGAAAGAGGTAGAGAGGGAGAGAGAGGAAGAGGAGGAAAGAGGGGAAAGGAATAGAGAGGCAGAAATAAAGATAAAAGAGAGAGACAGAAAGGAAGAGAGAGGGAGGGCGAGGGAGGAAGAGAAAGAGAAAAAGACAGGGAGAGAGAGAAGGAGAAGGAGAAAGAGAGAAAAAGGGAGGGAAAGGGAGGGAGGGAGAGAGAGCTCACACAGGTAGGCAGGCTGGGGAGGTGGAATATTATGGTGAGTGGGTGTTTTCTGCTCTCTCTTTTCTAGTTTGTTAAGAAGTCTTGTCCTAGGGTTCTCACCAAGGTCACTCTCGGACTCCTTGAGCCATTTCTCCAGTTCCAGGCAGGGTCCGAAATTTCCCTTTGAACCAATGTTGGATCCCAGTGACCCTCTTCCTCAACTTCCCCCATCTCACCCCAGGGGCTGTTTTTGCACTGCTGCCCATCTGTGCAAGACACAGAAGGCAAAAGCTTGGGATTCTGGGTGCAATGTTTTGACCTGTGGGAGGAGGGGGACAGAACTGGGTCTCTTTGTGTTTCTTTTCCCTTCCACGCCTCTCCTTCCCTCAGGACATCTTATTTATTTTCGTGACTGCATTGCAAACTCCCTGTTACTGCTGAAGGTAATTAGCTCTGCGCAATTATAATCATTCTCTATTCCCTCTCTGGCTTTCCTCTCCACCAGGGAAAAGCAGAGGTGAGACACACAGAGATTGTGGGGGAAGGGCTTCAGTCTTTGAAGCATTTTCAACATCTTTTCACCCCAACTGCCCACACAGACCCTCTGCCAGCTTCTATAGAAATTGAGATATTCATGAGCTATTTTAGGATTTTGTCCACTGGCAATCTTTATTCTGTTGTGGTTTTGGGGGAAGATGGCTATGAGAAGCACTAATTCTTAGACATTACTTCTAGACTTTCAAAAAAGGATTATGGGTCAGGTGTGGTGGCTCATGCCTGTAATCCCAGCACTTTGGGAGATCGAGGCAGGAGGATCGCTGGACACCAGGAGTTTGAGACCAGCCTGGGCAATATAGTGAGATGCCCCCCTCACACACCTCTAAAAATTTTTTTAAAATTAGCCAGGCATGGTGGCACATGCCTGTAGACTCAGCTACTCAGAGGCTGAAGTGGGAGGATCACTTGAGCCCAGGAGGTTGAGGCTTCAGTGAGCTGTGATCACACCACTGAACTCCAGCCTGGGCGACAGAATAAGACCGTCTTGACAAAACAACCAAAAAGGTTTTGGATATAAGCCTTGTGTGGCACTTAATTTTTTTTTGCTTATTGCCTATTTTTATGCTGGTTTTAAATTTGTCTTTTACATTTTACATTTGTTTTGTTAGTTTTAAGAGCTGAAAACACCACGATGCCCCTTTATTACCTTAACAATACATTCAAGACCACATAGGTCCCTTTCTGTGGGGAGGGAGGACTTTAGACCCAGAAAGACTTTGATTCAAATCTTAGCTCTGTCATTTATAGGGATAGCGAGCAAGTTACTTACATTCTGTGTTTCCGTTTTATCCTTTAATACCGTGATTACAATTATTGTGGTGAGGTCCTGGGATATATACATGAATAAAACAAGGTTTGTTCACTCCACAAGATCATTTTCAAAGGCAGACTGAAAAATAAATGGTTACTGGCTGGGTGTAGTAGCTCATGCCTGTAATCCCAGCACTTTGGGAGGCCTAGGTGGGCAGATAATTTTAGGTCAGGAGTTTGAGATCAGCCTGGCCAACATGGGAAAACCCCATCTCCTTTAAAAGTACAAAAATTAGCCGGGCGTGGTGGTGCACGCCTGTAATCCCAGCTACTTGGGAGGCTGAGGCAGGAGAATCACTTGCCTCCAGGAAGCAGAGTTTGCGGTGTGCTGAAATCACACCACTGCCCGCCAGCCTGGGCGACAGAGCAAGACTCCACCTCAAAAAAGAGAAAGAAAAAGAAATGATTACTTAACATGGAGCATACACAGTCCAATGGAAGGCTTCTCTGGATGACCCTCACAGGACAATAGAGAAAGGACAGTGAGGATGAGGATGATCACTCATCTTTTCCAGGTGAGCGTGCACCTGGTGAGACAGGTGAAATGACCTGTTGGAGGCAGCAGGAAGAACAAGTAGGGAAAGTGTGTAACTGATGTGGCCTCGGGGGGCCACGTGGGAGGTGAAACTTGGGGAGCTGCAGGTTTGTGTGGAAGATCATGGAAGGTTTGTGTGTCCTTCATGCTTTCCGTGCTCTTCATTAGGAGAATAAAATTGGTTTTTGTTATCTATTTATTTATTTGAGATGGGGTCTCACTTTGTCACCCAGGCTGGAGTGCAGTGGGGACCATAGCTCACTGTAGCCACCATCTCCTGGGATCAAATGATCCTCCCACTTCGGCCTCCCAAGTTTCTGGGACTATAGGTGTGCACCAGCATGTCTGGCTAATTTTAAAATTTTTTTGTAGAGATGAAGTTTCACCATGTTGTCCAGGCTGGTCTTGAACTCCTGGGCTCTCCCACCTCAGCCTCCCAAAGTGCTGGGATTGCAGGCATGAGCTACTGTGCTTGGAATGGAATTTGTTCTTAGTAAAGGGAACAGTGGACGTTGTTAAGCTGAGAGTTAACCACGGTCAGTTTTGTGTTTAAAAAAAAAAATCACGTAGAAGGCCGGGCACAGGGACTCACGCCTGTAATCCCAGCACTTTGGGAGGCCGAACTGGGCAGATCACGAGGTCAGGAGATAGACACCATCCTGGCCAACATGGTGAAACCCCATCTCTACTAAAAATACAAGAATTAGCTGGGCGTGGTGGCGCATGCCTGTAATCTCAGCTACTCAGGAGGCTAAGGCAGGAGAATTGCTTGAACCCAGGAGGTGGAGGTTGCAGTGAGCTGAGATCGTGCCACTGCACTCCAGCCTGGTGACAGAGCTAGACTCTGTTTCAAAAAAACCCCCAAAATCATGCAGAAGCATTGAGAGAGATGGTTAAAAGGAATGAGGGAGATTGTACACATGGCTGCGACCGTATCAGACACCCAGCATGTTCTTCTTACAGTATGACTTGGGTAGTCCTTCCACTGAAGAGATCTGGGCAGACTTACGATACTGTGAGACTTCCAAGCTAGATTACGGAACCCAACACAGCTTCCATCTCAGCCTTTTGGTATGTTTATTCTTGGAACTCATCAGCATGCATGAGAATGCCCAAGCATTGGATCCACGAGGAACAAAATTCAGGACCCCAGCTGAAAGCCACGGCTGAGCTCCCAGCTGACAGGTGGCATCAACTACCAGCCTTGGGACAACACCATCTTGAAAGTGGATCCTTCATTCTCAGTGAATTCCACATGGGACAGAGAGGGGCTGACCCTGCTCAGCCCTGCCCAAATTGCACATTCAAGGGCCAAAGAAAGGCTTACTATTGTTTTGAGACATTGTATTTTGTGATGATTTGCTACTGGGCCATAGATAACTGATACCAGGAGGGAGAATGGAAGCAGAGGCATTCATTAGAGGACATAATTACTCAGGCAAAAGATGATGAGGGCTTAGCTAAGGCATTCATTAATTGAACAAAATTATAACATGTCAGGCACGGTGCTATGACATGGGAATATAATATGACCTAGGCAGACAAGGTCTCGTCGCTGAAGAAATTGACTGGCTACTTGGTGGAGAGAATGGAATATAGAATACAGCCACTGAGCTGCCTTATGATGTCTACTTAAAGATGTGTGATCTCACCATGTAATATTAAGAGGCACTTAAAAAATAGAATATAATAACGAGAAACATGCATTATTATAAGGGTAAAACTTTTGGCATCCAGATAGCATGAAAATGACATTGGTTTTACTCTCTAAGCCCTATTGAACATGTTAGGAAGTGGGTTTTTTTTTTTTTTGTCTTTGTCTCCATTAGAGAAAACCTTCATGTGGGCACTTTTGATGCTGGCATTGTGTGATTTTCAGATCAAAGCACTTGCTATTTGCATCAGTGCTTGTTGCTTTTTTTTTTTTTTTCTTTGAGGCACAGAGTGGGAGGATTATCACAGTATTCTTTTCAAGTGCTCTCGGTCCCTCATCAAAGGGAGGGTTTTAGAGCCTTCGTTTGTTGGAGATTCCATATAAGACTATTCTTAGTTTGGGGTTTTGAGTAATCACTTTTGCTTAAGCACCAGAGACAAAGAGTAGTAACCCATGCATTGTCAACTACAAAGTCCTATCCAAGTGCCAATTATTTTTATAATTTTTAAATGGAATTTGGGGTTTAGTGGTATTTAGGGCATTCACTGTTCGCAAGGGCATTTCTTCTGAAAAACACTAATTCATTCACTAATTCATTTAATTATTTGAGCCTTTACAAAGAACAGCCAGAGCTCCGCCCCATTTCATTTTTGCCACACACAATATTGCCCCCTCTTTCTTCTTCCCTTTAAGGGCCACAATTAAGGGGTCATTGTCATGACCCGATTCTGCGTGTCCACCAGGGCAAGCTGGCTTTGTTCCCATCGCTCTGCTGCGAATGGAATCATCAGAGGTTTTTTTGTTAGCTCTTCTTAGTGCACAGTTGGCTTGGACTCTCGGGGAATGTGGTGCTGTTGACCATGACCTCATTCTCAAAACCTGGGTCTCCACTGACTTCTGTGCTAGTGTGCTTGACTCTTACTTCTCTGATTCCTTTCTCTGCTTCTGCTGCTGGCTTTTCTTTCTGCCTCTTTCTTCATCTTAAATGTTGATACTACCCCCCGGTTTAGTTCCTAAATCCTGATGTGCTTTGGATCTGTGTCCCCGCCCAAATCTCATGTGTAATTGTAATCCCCAGTGTTAGAGGTGGGGCCTGTTGGGAGGTGAGTGGATCATGGGGGCGCTTTCCACGGTTAAACACCATTCCCCCTTGATGCTGTCATTGTGATGGTGAGTTCTCATGAGATAGGGTTGTTTGAAAGTGTGTGGTACCTCCCCCACTCTCTTCCTCCGGCTCCCAGCCATGTGTAATGCTGGCTCCCCACTTTGTCTTCCGCCATGATTATAATTTTCCTGAGACCTCTCCGGAAGATGAGCAGATTACAGCATCATGCCTTCTGTACAGCCTGCAGATTGTGAGCCAATTAAACCTCTTTTCTTTATAAATGACCCAGTCTCAGATATTTCTTTATAACAACGTGAGAACAAACAATACAAATCCCTTCCAATTTCCCAAGATACTGTCATCTGTTTCCAAGACTTCCATCCATCTAATGACTGTCTATATTCTGATGAGTCTCAGAAACCACATCTACTACCTCTGAAGCATCAATGCTTAGGAATCACCATTTTTAAGGATGCAAAATTGAACCAGCCATAGTCTCTCACAGCAAGGAGTTTACAGTCTATCAGGGGCAGACTAGATGTGCACACGCATTGTGTTTTTCAACTTGGACTTTCACCTGTGGCCTAGCAGAGAACAGCTACTCAAGACTTAAGGTTTCATGGTCAAAATGGATTCCTTCCATTGCATAGAAGTGGCACCAACATGGAAGCAGGTTAAAACAGACACACCTAGAGCTTTCCATTTTATTTGAAACTGGATGAAGTTTAGGACAAAACAAAACACCTTGGCTGGGCGCGGTGGCTCACGCCTATAATCCCAGCACTTTAGGAGGCCGAGGCAGGCAGATCACCTGACGTCAGGAGTTCGAGACCAGCCTGACCAACATGGAGAAATCCCACCTCTACTAAAAATACAAAATTAGCCGAGTGTGGTGGTGCATGCCTGTAATCCCAGCTACTTTGGAGGCTGAGGAGGCAGGAGAATCGCTTGAACTGGGGAGGCGAGGTTTTGGTGAGCTGAGATCGTGCCATTGCACTCCAGCCTGGGCAACAAGAGTCAAACTCCGTCTCAAAAACAAACAAATGAACAAACAAACAAGATCTTGCCATCTCAGCTGTAAGTAGAACTGTATCAGGTGGTGTTGCTTAGCTGTAAGCCACAAAAATGGACTCCAGCTAATTTCAACCAAGAAAAAGAGTTTGTTAGAAGAGTAAACAATATGTCTTGGAATTGAAGAAAAGAACAGGATAACCAAGTTTTTTTTTTTTTTTTAAAGCACCAACACCATTCTGGAAAACTGGGCAATAGAAACACACAGATTATCCTGTGTCCAAACCTGGGCTCAGAGCTACCTCTGCCAAGAACTCCAAAGTAAATAAAGCTCTGTAGCCTAAGACCTATTAACTTAAAAAAAAAATCCCCAATTTATAAACTTAGAGAAGACTTTATTTCTTATAAAGGGTTATATCCTGCAAGATGGCCATCCCATAGGCTGGGAAGCATAGCTTCTGCCCCAGACCAAAGACAGGCACCTCAAAGGAGGAGGAGCTGGGGCAGGAGTTTATGCTGAGCAGGTTGTCTAAACACACATATTCAACAGGTTAAGGAAGAGCTATGAATATTCATAAAGGTGGTCCTGATGTATGCATATTGAACAAACACGCATCTAACATAGGACCCATGTTCACGTTATGGTGGAGACTTAACACTTAAACGTATTACAGTTAGTGTCTAAATGTCAAAACGTCTTTTTGGGATATGGAGCTACTCAAGTGTGCGGCCTCTCTAAACTGGCTGGAACCAGTCCATGGCTAGTGGTCTTTGTATCAGGAGAAAGATACAGAAAGCAGTCCCTTGTCCAATCAAAGCTGTAGTTGTGACTGCTGGAACAGGAGGGTCAGTTAGTTAGTGTCTGGTGGTGAGCTAATTATGTTATTAATGCTTATCCCAAGGTCAGTGCTTGTTTAGCTGCTAGAGAAAAATAAAAACCTTGTGACAGTTAGAATGTAGTTCATTCTTTAAGTGAAGGGGTGTCTGACTTAACCCTTGCCTTACATGATCTTAGATCCTGTTTATAATTAGGTATCTTATTGCCACAAAGAGTCTGTTCTGTCAGTCTTGTGGTCTCTTTTTTTTTTTTTGAGGTGGAGTTTTGCTCTTGTTGCCCAGGCTGGAGTGCAGTGGTGTGATCTTGGCTCATCACAACCTCTGCCTCCCGGGTTAAAGTGATTCTCCTGTCTCAGCCTCCCAAGTAGCTGAGATTACAGGCATGTGCCACCATGCCCAGCCAATTTTGTATTTTTAGTAGAGACGGGGTTACTCCATGTTGGTCAGGGTGCTCTCAAACTCCCGACTTCAAGTGATCTGCCCGCCTCAGCCCCCCAAAGTGCTGGGATTACAGGTGTGAGCCACCACGCCCAGCCTTCGTGGTCTCTATTTTCACATCAATGCTGGTCAGTTGTATCTAAACTGCAAAGGGCATGTATTATGAGGCATGTCTGACCTCACATCCTATCATGGCTGGAAACTCAGTTTTAAGGTTTTTCTGGGGTCCCCTTGGCCAAGAGAGTTTGCTCAGTTGGTTGGGGCAGCAGTGGGGGAGGTAGGGCTTAGGAGTTCATTTTTAGTTTACAGACCACAGTCACCTGCCACAACAGAAAAAAGTGGGTTAGTCAATCACAGTGCTTGACTCATAGTGGGTATTCAATAGCAGATTTTTGAATGAAGAAATCAGTGAATCTGGTTACTAGGTAGATTAGAATTCTTTCATAGACCAAGGTGAAACTTTCTGGGCATTTTAGTGTGGCCGACATGAGGAATAAACTATATTTCTGTCTGAATGGGAACACAGGAATACTATGTGTCTCTGTCTTATTGGAATTCAGAAATCACCCTGGTTATTACTGAACCAAATAAAAATAAACTCAGAAGCAGCGTCTGCACATCACACTGTTGTTTTTTTTCACTGATAGAAGCATTATGGGATGTTGAGGGATGCCGGAGAGAATGCAGTAATGTTCGTTTGGATATAGAACACTTGAGATTTGACAGTTTCACATTTTTCTTTATTTCTGTGAAGGCAGGATCCTGACAGAGCTATATACTGCCACTCATTTACACTGTTTCCTTGTAAATGGCAGTGAACGAAGAGGGGGAATAGAGACACCTTATTAATCAACTCGGCTACAATTTTATAGCACTGTGCCCAGAAGGACACACTGAGCTATCAGTGTCAGTCAGGAAAACACATGACTCAAATGAAAGACTGTAGAAATTCAACAGGTGGACAGGAGCCAAATTCCATCCAGCAGGCTGTGTGCCTTTAAGCCTGTCTGGGCAGCATTCATTACTCAAGATGTGAAATGGCCAACCCTATTGATCCACTGGCACATTTTTATATTTTGAGCCTTGTTTTAATATTTTCTTTTTCTTTCTTTCTTTTTTTTTGGAAGCATTGATTTCCAGACACCAAGTCTGTTCCTCTACTTCTGTAGACTAAACCAGCACAAAACACAGTAGTTTCAAGAGACTATTTATTTGGCTCTATGGGTGGGCTGGTCTCAGCTGGGTGGTTTTCACTTGGGGTCTCTCAAACAGCTTTTTAAAAAAATCTTCAGCTTTTAAGTTCAAGGGTACATATGCAGGTTGTTCAGGTTTGTTACATAGCTAAATGTGTGCCATGGTGGTTTGCTGTACAGATCCCCTAGGTATTAAGCCCTGCATGCATTAGCTATTATTCCTGATGCTCCCCCTGCCCCCACTCTCATATCGGCCCCAGTGTGTGCTGCTCCCCTCATGTGTCCATGTGTTCCCATCGTGCGGCTCCCACTTGTAAGTAAGAACATGTGGCATTTGGTTTTCTGTTTCTGTGTTAGTTTGCTGAGGATGATGGTCTCCAGCTCCATTCGTGTCCCTACAAAGGGCATGATCTCATTCCTTTTTATGGCTGCATAGTATTCCGTGGTGTATATGTACCACATTTTCTTGATCTAGTCTATTATTGATGGGCATTTGGGTGGATTCCATGTCTTTGCTACTGTGAATCTCTCAAACAGTTTTGCAGTTAGATATCGATCAGAGCTGGGGTCATCTAAAGGTTTAACTTTTCTCTGATGTGTCTGGTGTCTCAGTGGGGGTAGCAGAGCTACATGGGTTAGCTGGGCATCACTCTCTTTTCATATGGCCCCTCCATGGGTTAACCTGGGCTACCCAACTGCAAAGCACTTATGGGCCCGTGCAAACTTTCCAAGATCTCCCAGTGGAAGCCACAAGACTTCTTATGACAGCTTCAGAAGCCATGCAGAGTCACAGGCCTGTTGAGATTCAAGGAGCAGAGACTGGTTGAAGGTGTGAGTTCCAGGAGGTTCATCTCATTAGGAAGTCATCTTGGGACTCTAACAGAGAAACAGCAAAAGAACAAACATAACTAACTCCATTTTCTTTTAAGGGACCTTTACTCATTCCTGCACGTAGCCTAGGATCATTTTAGAATACTGGGATCATAACGCACTCGCAGCAATCGTGTAGTTTTAAAAACGAACTCTGGGATCAAGGAAGAAGTATGGAAACCACTAACCATTTTGTTGAGAGATTTATATGAGCACTGTGACCTGACCAAGGACATTCTTTGTCCTTGTCCTTGAACTTCTTGTTCCCAGCCTCCTTGGACCCTCACTAGTTCCCAGATGTCTGCGGCGGTTGGTTACCTCTTTTTAAAATTTAAATTATTTTTTAAAATATGGAATGCTTCAGGAACTTGCATGTCATCTTTGCCCAGGTCTTTGCTATTCTTCTCTGTACCATTCCAATTTTAGTATATGTGCTGCCGAAGCCAGCACTGTCAGTTACGTCTTGATCCTAGCCCCCCTCCCCGCTTACCCCTGCTCTTGACATAAAAAGAGCCTAAAACTTGTTCTGACTTAAGATGGTACCTTGGGACAATTGTCCACCATCTTCTTGCTTTGCTTGCTCTCCAAATGAACCAGCTTTTCTTCCCACAGACTCTTTCTTGTCTCTCGCTTTCAAGCGGTCAGCAGCTGAACCCTGGTTTGGTTATAGAGCAAGGGTGTGCTAAGTCCCTTCCTGTGTATGTGGCCTCTGTAGGGACTGTGCTTGGTCTCACCACTCGTGCTGCCTGCTTTCCACACCCTGGAGTCCTACGGTCCCCCCAGTTTTCTCTATTCCTTCGATCCGCTCACACCTGCCTGCCTTCCTGAAGCATATTGCTCTCCCGTGTCTGCCTCATGGCCTTGGTTCCTCTTACTGATCCCCAGATCTCCCCCACACTACACCCCTTCAGGGAAGTGGTTCTCCTCTTAAAAACGTTCAAAGGCCAGGTGTGATAGCTCATGCCTTAATCTCAGCCCCTTGGGAGGCTGAGGCAGGAGGATTGCTTGAGACCAGGAGTTTGGGACCAGCCTGGGTAACATAACCACACCCCATCTCCACAAAAAAATTAGATTAGCCAGGTGTGGTGGTGTGCACCTGTAGTACCGGCTCCTTGGGAGTTCAAGGCAGGAGGATCACTTGAGCCCAGGAGTTTGAGGCTGCAGTGAGCTATGACCTTGCTACTGTGCTCCAGCCTGGGTGACAGCCTGTGTCTGAAAAAAAAGAAAAAACTCTCAAAAGAAGTGAGTTCCTTCCCTTGGTGACACTGACAGCAGTTTGTACATATATCAGCTGCAAGATAATTAGGCTAATGAACACCTCCTCTGCAAATCACTTCAAAAGAGCAGCAGCAACTGTATTCTGTGGATCTATTTTTTTTTAATCAATATCATGTTTTCTACACTTAGTGCATAGTGGCAGCTCAGAAACCTTTGTTCAGTGAAGGAATAAATGAACATTCCTTTTCAAACTGCTGTGCTCAATGTTGGAGCTTCTTTTTCAAGATATGTGCTTGTTCTATTGGGAACACGTCTTCTTCTTCTTCTTTTTTTTTTTTTTTTTTTTTGAGGCAGAGTCTCACTCTGGCTCAGGCTGGAGCGCAGTCGTGTGCTTTCAGCTCACCTCAACCTCTGCCTCCCGGGTTCAAGCGATTCTCCGGCCTCAGCCTCCTGAGTAGCTGGGATTACAGGCATGCACCACCAGGCCCAGCTAATTTTTTTGTGTGTTTTTAATAGAGATGGGGTTTTGCTATTTTGGCCAGGGTGGTCTCCAACTCCTGACCTCAGGTGGTCTGCCCCTCTCAGCCTCCCAAAGTTCTGGGATTGCAAACCATGGGGAACAAATCTTCTGATGGAGGAGAGATTTAGCTGAATGCAGGGGGATCAGGGGCTTTTTAAGAGACTGTGAAATGAGGACTAATGCATGGGATTTTCAGAGATGTCGCAAGGGTTGGGTGCAGTAGATGGAACTCCTTGGGGGATCCTGTGGATTGCGGGTGGAGACACAGATTAGTGCGTCCTCACCTGAGCCAAGAACTGAGCACTGTCTTCCCATGTGGTGGCTGTAGCAGGGGGATCTGAGCTGATTTCCCTGAACAGGCAGGAAACAGGCTGTTGGCCCTGGCAGGTGGCAGGCGGAATATTTAAGCTGCAAAGCTGGTGTGAATCTGGTAAGAAGCAGGGCAGGTGTGTAGACATTCAGACCATTGAAAAGGGGCCCAGGCTGCTAGCCACAGTCTCAGTTAGGAAATGTTCTGCAGGGAGCACAGCCAGCAGCCCGAGTGTCCCATTTCTCCAGCCTTCTGAGGTCACACCTTCCTGTATTAACCAAATCATATAGCTGAAGCCTCTATCCCGCTTCATCGTGGTGAATCTGGTGTTGCCCCCTACTTCCCCCCGGGGCATGCTAGATGGTTCTGACTGGCAAGCCCCCAACACGGTTGCTGGCCATCTGCAAATGCTGTATCTCTCTCATGATTTCACACCAAATGTGAACAGAGGTGCCTCTCCTTCAACTCCATAGCGCTGCCAACCCACAAGTGACTGCGACGGAGGACTTTGGGTTGGGGGACAGAGGAAAATGATAGCACGGGGCAGGAAACGACTTCAATATAAACAGCAGAAATTGCTGTTCCTAAAATGTAATGGCCAACCATCACCCCAGAAATTCCCTTAAAAGCTGTATCTCTCCTTGGTTTCAGCTGAATGTTATTTTGTGAAAGCTTCATTCTCCTTAGCGCCAACACCTACTAATACTATCTGCAGCTGCCTCAGCAACGTGTAGAAAAGTCTTTGAGCCTGCCAAGTGAATTCCTCAAATGTCTTCACACTAAATAGATATATTTTTGGACAGATGTGGTGGCTCATGTGCATAATCTCAGTGCTTTGGGAGGCTGAGTCAGGAGGATAGCTTGGGGCCAGGGGTTTGAGACCAGCCTGGGCAATGTAGTGAGACCCCACCTCTACAAAAAATAATAGAATAAAAATGAGCTCAGTCTGGAGACTGGGTAATTGATAAAGAAAAGAGGTTTAATTGGCTCATAGTTCTGCAGGCTGCCTAGGAAGCATGATGCTGGCATCTGCTCAGCTTCTGGGAGGCCTCAGGAAACTTACAATCGTGGCGGAAGGCAAAGGGGAAGCACACACATCACCTGGTCCAAGTGGGAGCAAAGAGAGAGGGAGGAGGTGCTGCACTCTTTAAACAACCAGATCTCGTAAGAACCCACTGTCACAAGAACAGCACCAAGGAGATGGTGCTAAAGTATTCAAGAGAAACTAACGCTCCTCCCTTCAGCAAGAATAAAATAGATTTATGAACACTGTGGCTGCAACCAGCCTAGCCATTCCCCACCTGGAAACCCTGGCCCCATCATCTGCCTGGAGTTACCTTGTCTTCTCTGTAACTTTCCCCTACATCCTTTCAAGGAAGGAGTCACTCTCTCATCATGCTCCCTTGGAGCCTTGCAAAGTCCTCCGTCATAGCCACGAGGTCAAATTCAGTTACACCTATATATATTAATCTCACTCCATAACTGGTGAGCTCAGGGTGAGTAGAATTTCTTGCGCATTTCTGTGCCCCCCACCGCCTCATCAGACATCATTTCTGAAACAAAAGGTAGTTAACAAATCCTTGAAAAACAAGCTGGGCTTTCTGAGTTTGTGTTGGTAATTGAAATTAAAAGTGTCTGTCCACAGAAATACCACTTGACACAGCAATCCCATTACTGGGTATAGACTCAAAGGTATATAAATCATTCCATTACAAAGATACACGCATGCACATGTTTATTGCCGCACTATTCACAATAGCAAAGATGGAATCAACTCAAAGGCCCATTAGTGATAGATGGGATAAAGAAAATGTGACACATATACACCATGGAATACTATCCAGCCGTAAAAAGGAATGAGATCATGTCCTTTGCAGAGAAATGGATGGAGCTGGAGGCCATTATCCTCAGCAAATTAATGCAGGAATAGAAAACCAAATACTGCATATTCTCACTTATAAGTGGGAGCTGAGCAATAAGAACTCATGGACACAAGGAGGGGAGCAACAATCACTGAGGCCTGTTGAGGGATAGGGTGATGGGAGGGGAGAGCATTAATAAAAATAGTTAATGCCCGCTGGGCTTAATACCTAGTTGATGGGTTGATACGTGTAGCAAACCACCATGGCACACATTTACCTATGTAACAAACCTGCACATCCTGCACATGTACCCTGAAGTGATTCACTTGAGGTCAGGAGTTCAAGACCAGCCTGGCCAACATGGTGAAACCCCATCTCTACTAAAAATAACAAAAAAATTAGCTGGGCCTGGTGACATGCGCCTGTAGTCCCAGCTACTTGGGAGGCTGAGCCAGGAGAATTGCTTCAACCTGGGAAGTGGAGGTTGCAGTGAACTGAGACTGCGCCACTGCACTCCAGCCTGGGGTGACAGAGCAAGACTTCGTCTCAAAAAACAAACAAACAAACAAACAAACAGAAAAGTATCAATGGGAAAAATTATGATTGTTTCATAAACTTTAAAAGTCAGAACTTTAAAAACTTTCTTACTATCAGTTATAAATGTATAGAAAAATTTAAAAATGAGAAAATATTTGGCATGCTGAAATTTTAAATGATTGAAATATTGAGAACTAAAATCTTTATTTCTTTGCTAAATATGTATAAAGAGTAGTTTCTTTCTTTCTTTTTTATTTTATTTTATTTTTTTAGATGGAGTCTTGCCCTGTTGCCCAGGCTAGAGTGCAGTGGCCCGATCTCTGCTCACTGCAACCCTTCGCTTCCCGGGTTCAAGTGATTCTCCTGCCTCAGCCTCCCTAGTAGCTGGGATTACAGGCATCCAACTCCAAGTCTGACTAAATTTTGTATCTTTAGTAGAGACGGGGTTTCACCACGTTGGCCAGGCTGGTATCAAACTCCCGATCCGCCCACCTTGGCCTCCGAAAGTGCTGGGATTAGAGGCGTGAGAGGAGCAGTGTCAGCAGTGCTTGCCTTCTGTTTGTACAACTTATGACACAGAGTGAACATTTTGGTGAACTGTCATACTGCTGTGTAAGGTTGAATCAGCTTCCAACGTTCTATTTGTGCTTTCAATCTTGGGAAATATCTCGAGAGTTCCTTTAATGTGAAGTTGTTTATCACGGTCACCACTTCCTCTGGGACACCTTCATTCTTGTTGTAAATCCTTCCTCTTTACGTTGTTAAGCTCACCTTCACTAATCCTCTGATTGGGTGTCTAAGGTATCAGCCATAGCACCAACATTTCCATGGTCAAATATTACTTTTATAACTCCATTTATGTCACCATCAAATTTCATTTCCAGTATTATCACTTTTTTTTTGTTTCTTTGCTGCATTTTGGTCTTTGCTGGCCAACTCCCTCTTCCACTTATCCATTTTTATAAAATGTCACACGGATTTAACACTGGGATTAGATAGGGAAGCAACATGCCTACACCCTTTGCTGCCTGTGTGTGAACTGAATAACAGATGTGCAGTGACGGGCTTTGAAAGAAGCCACAGAATTGTTCACTGATCATGTGATTTATGGATGGACAATCTAGCACTGAAGCTTGCAGTTAACCCGTTTCCTCATAGTTAATATAACACGGTAACAAGCTACACTCTAATACTTGTGTGAAAGGAAAATAAATCTTGGGACCCCCAAATCATTAAGCTAAAGGGAAAAATCAAACTGGGAACTCCTTAGGGCAAACCCGCCTCCCTTCTATTCAAAGTCACCCCTCTGCTCACTGAGATAAATGCATATCTGATTGCTTTCTTTGGAAAGACTAATCAGAAACTCAAAAGAATGCAACCATTTGTCTCTTACCTACCCATGACCTGGAAGCCCCCTCCCCGCTTTGAGTTGTCCCGCCTCTCTGGATGCAACCAACGCACATCGTGCATATATTGATTGATGTCTCATGTCTCCCTAAAATGTTCAAAACTAAGCTGTGCCCCGAACCACTTTGAGCACATGTCATCAGGACCTCCTGAGGCAGTGTCACAGATGCATCCTTAACCTAGGCAAAGTAAACTTTCTAAATTGACTGAGATCTGTCTTAGATATCTTGTGTTAACACATACCTATGTAGACTGCAAACTAACACCATTCATAACCAAAGAAAATCTGTCTGCATCTTTAAACAACGACTTACCATTTTCACAGGTATGTAACCTATTTTGCCATTTTAAAACTGCTTGGCAACTGTTCTGCGTGTACTCTTGTTCACCCTGTCCCATAGGTCTGGAGGAAATATCATGAGCCTTAACTTTTTTTTTTTTTTTTTTGAGACACAGTCTCACTCTGTCACCCAGGCTGGAGTACAGTGGCGTGATCTCGGCTCACTGCAACCTCTGCTTCCCAGATTCAAGAAATGCTCCTCCTCAGCCTCCCAAGTAGCTGGGATTATAGGCACGCACCACCACACCTGGCTAATTTTTTTGTATTTTTAGTAAAGACAGGGTTTTTCCATGTTGGCCAGGCTGATCTCAAACTCCTGAGCTCAGGTGATCCACCTGCCTCGGCCTCCCAAAGTGCTGGGATTATAGGCGTGAGCCACCACGCTCAGTCCACATGTTTCTAAAGGGCTTATTCATCTTTGTTTTGATGGTCAAAACTGAGTAAGAATTAGAGGTAATCTTTGCCTGGTCTTATTTATCTTAATTCCAAATTGTCTTATCTGTAAACCACTACCTATTATTGGGTTTTGGGTATTAACTTTACATTCACTTGTTCAGTTATTTATCAAAGATACACTGAGCACTTTTTTAGGGTAGCACTGTTGAGCATACAAAACTACATTTAGGATGGGCATGGTGACTCATGTCTGTAATCCTAGCGCTTTGGGATGCTAAGCTAGGAGGATCACTTGAGGCCAGGAGTTCAAGACCAGCCTGGACAACATAGTGAGACCCCATTTCCACACACAAAAAGGAAAACTGGCATTCGCTGAGCATGGTGGTCCCAGCTAGTGGGGGGGATTGTGGAGAGAGGGTTGTTTGAGCCCAGGAAGTTAAGGCCACAATAAGCTACAACTGGACACTGCACTCCAGCTTGGGTGACAGAGTGAGATCCTGTCTCAAAAACAAATTAAAAATTAAAAACAAAAATAAATAAAATAACTTTCACATGGATGCCATCCACTACAATTTAATAGAAAGGTTCAAGATTGTAGTCTGGGCAACATGGCGAAACCTCATCTCTGTAAAAAACACAAAAATTAGCCAGACATGGTGGCGTGCTACTTGGGAGGCTGAGGAGGGGACAGTGCTTGAGCCTGGGAGGTCAAGGCTGCAGTGAGTCAAGATCATGCCACTGCACTCGTGTGGGTGACAGATCAAGAACCTGTCTCAAAAAAAAAAAAAAAAAAGAAAGAAAAAGAAAGATTGTAAATTACAATCAACCCTCATTATGTGCGGATTCTGTAGGACTCTGTATTTGCAAATGTACCAGCTTGCTAAAATGTTTTTGTAGTCCCCCCCCAAACTGGTACTTCCTGCACTTTCATAGTCATTTGCAGATACATGTGAAGCAGTTAAAAATCTGAGACACCTGAGGCACACGTTCCCAGCTGAGGTACATCAAGGCAATGCTCTTTCTTCCTATTTTAGCCTCACACAGAAATGACCAGAACAGCAAAGTGTAGGGAGCGAAGCTTTGGTGCTGGGGTCACAGGGACCAGGCTTGAATTCCAAATCTCACATGTGGGAGAGGGTAGCCTCTGGCAAGTCATTGAATGCTGCTGAATCTCATTTTCTCCTTTGTGAAAATAAGAGAATCCACCAGGATTCATTGTTTGTAGAATTTATGATTTTATATATACATATTTTTTTCCCCCCCGAGATGGAGTCTCACTGTGTCACCTAGGCTGGAGTGCAGTGGTGAGATCTCAGCTCACTGCAACCTCCACCTCCAGGGTTCAAGGGATTCTCCTGCCTCAGCCTCCCGAGTAGCTGGGATTACAGGCACCCACCACCATGCCCGGCTAATTTTTGTGTGTGTATGTGTGTATTTTTTAGTAGAGACAGGGTTTCGCCATGTTGGCCAGGCTGGTCTTGAACTCCTGACTTCAGGTGACCCACCCACCTCGACCTCCCAAAGTGCTGGGATGCGTGATATATATCTACATATGTACATATTTCCCCTAAAAGCAATGATTCAGTATTTACTAATTCAGCATTTTCGGAAGCTTTATAGATCATAACTACTGGGAATAATGAGCGTTGACTATACATCTCAACACGTAATGTCATGTTAAGATTGTTACTTAAACATTTCTTTTTCTGGCTATTGGGAAGTTGGCTTCTACGATAAAAAGTATCTGAGTTATAACAAGGAGGGCCTAAAGCATTGAGATATATTTGCATAAATTGTAGCTTACTCACTTCAACACTACCTTAACCCAAATAGGTTTTTGGTTTCAAGTGAATGCATTTCACATTTCACTTATCTGCCTCTAAGATTGTATGCATGGCCCATGTCGGGAAGGGAAATTCACAGTCCTAGGATTCTTTATTTTCTGCAAGGATAGGGTGACTGCTGCCCATTGTCCAGCTGCAGATTCTTTTTGTTGTTTTGTTTTAGGGACTAATAAGGTACTTTCCTCCCGCAGCTTCTTTTTTTTTTTTCTTTTCTGAGACGGAGTTTCGCTCTCACTCAGGCTGGAGTGCAGTGGTGCAATCTTGGTTCACTGCAACCTCAACCTCCCAGGGTCAAGCAATCCTCCTGCCTCAGCCTTCCGAGTAGCCTTCCGAGGCGCCCACCACCACACCCAGCTAAGTTTTGTATTTTTAGTAGAGACAGGGTTTTACCATGTTGGCCAGGCTGGTCTTGAACTCCGGATCTTAAGTGATCTGCCCACCTCAACCTCCCAAAGTGCTGGGATTAGAGGCATGCACCACCCCCAACCCCCCATCTTGTTTGTTGTTAAAACTTTCAAACATACAGAAAGGTTGAATGAATCATACATTAAATTCCTGTACATCCATTGCTTAGATTCAATAACTGATAGCATTTTATCATATTTGCTTTACTTATATGTGTGTATGCATATACGTATAGTTGATCCTAAACCACTTGTAAGTTGTAAAGATCACGATATTTTACTCCTCCATTTTTTCCCTACATTTGTTCTAGGAATAAAAACATTGCCCGATAAATGACACTATCATGATCACACTCGTGACACTTAGGACAATTCTCTGATAAGATCTAAAATCCAATCCATATTCAAATTTTCTTCTTAAATGTCTTTTGTGGTTTTTTTTTTTTGAATCAGGACCGAATCAAGAGTGATGGTTTGACTTTTGCTATTTTTGTCTCTCTGGACTCCCTTAATTCAGAACAGACTCCAACTTTTTCCCACCATGACATCAACTTTTTAAAGCTAAGAGTCTATAATTACTTAGACATTACACATCAGAGTTAAATAATAATCTGAATTTGAGTCTTAGCTAGCTGACAAATACGAGATCAAAGAACCATTAAAAGCCTTCGTATAGATATCTGTACTAAACAGGTTAGAAACGGTTTAAAAAGATAATGCCTATGAAATTGCTTTGTAAATTATAAAAGCTACATAGTTTTGGTGATTTTTAATACCATTATTTTAAAAGTTGTTTTGAAAGCCATGATGTTATGATTCTATTATATAATAATTAAAATAAATTAAATATATGTATTTATTTATTTATTTTTGAGACAGAGTCTGTCTCTGTCGCCCAGGATGGGAGTGCAGTGGCACAATCTCTGCTCACTGCAACCTCTGCCTCCCGGGTTCAAGCTATTCTCCTGCCTCGGCCTCCTGAGTACCTGAGAATACAGGTACGCACCACCATGTCTGAGTAATTTTGTGTTTTTAGTGGAGACGGGGTTTCACCATGTTAGCCAGGCTGGTCTCAAACCCCTGACCTCAAGTGATCTGTCTGCCTCGGCCTCCTGAAGTGCTGGGATTGCAAGCATGAGCCACTGTGCTTGGCCAAAATAAATTAAATTTAAATTGCAATTTTAAAAATTGGGTCAATGAGCTGTTTTCAATTAAAAACATTCAACAAACTCTGTATTAAATAAAATTCACTTTGAACTTCTCTTTCCTTTCCCACGTTTAGTCAGTATGAGCACAAAGAGAAGGTATTGTTATGCATTTCAGACCACCACTGGGATTAAAAATGACGAATGAGATTGCTGACTGTGGGACCCAGAGGCACAACATTCCTGCTGGATGCTGTATGATGAATCCCCAGCTTTGGCCTCTGCTGAGATCCTGTGGCTGGGCTGTGGCCCCAGTTTAAGCTCCTATAGGACTTTTGCTTTCACCCAAGATGAAGTGACAGAGATGGGATTTTCCATCCTGCCAAAAACAATAAAAATACTCAGACAAAATATATAAAATCATTTTTTGAGAAGGAATCTTGCTCTGCCACCCAGGCTGTAGTACAATGTATGGTCACAGCTCACTGCAGCCTCAACCTCCTGGGAGCAAGTGATCCTCCCACTCAGCCTCTCAAGAAGCTGGCACTAGGGGTACACACCACAAGGCTAATTTTTGTATTACTATTTATTTTTGTAGAGATAGAGTTGTGCCATGTTGCCCAGGCCGGTCTTGAACTCCTGGGCTCAAGCTATCCACCCACATTGGCCTCCCAAAGTGTTGGGATTACAGGTATGAGCCACTGCACCTGGGCTTAAAACAATTTAAAAAAGAGAAAAGAACAGGGATCCTTGAGAAACAAGAAAAAAATGAGGTGAGTCCTACTATAGGCTCAGCTTACTGTGTCGAAGTTCTAGGCTGTGGCACGGGGGAGACAGTGATTGCCCAGTGATTGCCCAGCAGACTCCCTGAGTTGAAAAGATGGAGCTGAGAGTCCAGGGAGACCACAGTGGCTGGAGTACATAAGGCAGAGTACTGGAGAGGAGAGAGCTGAAAGGAGAGAGAATTTGCAGAGATGTCCCCTCAGGTGTCCAGCAAAATGCTGGTGACTGCATGGAAACAAGGGAACCAAAAGGATTGGAAAGCAGTTCCCAGAGCTCACATAGCACCAGGAAAAACACTGTTTCCACAAACCAGACTGGAAAAACTCCTAATTCATGGGACATTGGGTAGAATACTCAAGAAGGTCTTGCTTCAGTATTTGGAGATAATTTGCTCTGGGTTGGACAGGGCTTCAGATCTCCCTAAGAAATCATAAAAGCAAGACCCTGAAAGATCAAACTATGCCCAAAACATTTAACTGCATCCAAGAACTCAAAATCATGAAAATGCAAATAATATAGTTATCTCAAAAATATCATAGGAATTCAAACAATCCAACCTCCAACGAGGTAAAATTTACGCAGTCCACCAGGGAGGAACCCGGTGGGGAAGGAATTGACTCATGGGGGTGGATCTTAGGCTTGCTGCTCTCATGATAGTGAGTGAGTTCTCACAAGATCTGGTTGTTTAAAAGTGTGGAGCGCTTCTCCCTTTGCTCTCTCTCCTGCTGTGACATGTGAAGATGTGCTTGTTTCCCCTTTGCCTTCTGCCATGATTGTAAGTTTCCTGAGGCCTCCCAGTCATGCTTCCTATACCGCCTGCAGAACCATGAGCCAATTAAACCTATTTTCTTCGTAAATTACTCAGTCTCAGGTAGTTCTTTATAGCAATATGAGAATGGACTAATACAATGATCTTTTTATGGCTCCTGATTTAGACTTGTTGTGGTATCTAAATCTGAAGATTTACATCTTCCACCATTTTTAAAAAAAATTCTCAGCAATTACATCTCTTAATGTTTTCTCTTCTATGTTCTGTACACTTTCTTCTTTTGCAGCTTTGATTAGGTGTCTATTAGACCAAATTTTCCTTTCCTCATGTCTTTGTGCTACATTCTTGGTAATCTCTTCCAGTAATTCTCTTGCCATTCTCAGTGAGTGAGCTCTTATGAGAGTTGGTTGTTTAAAAGTGTGTAGCACCTCCCCCTTCTCTCCTTCCTCCTGCTCCTGCCTTGTAAGATGTGCCTGCTTCCCCTTTGCCTTCCACCATGATTGTAAGTTTCATGAGTCTTCCCAGCCGTGCATCCTGTACAGCTTGTGGAACTGTGAGTCAGTGAAACGTCTTTTCTTCATAAATTACCCAGTCTCAGGTGGTTGTTTTATAGCAGTGTAAGAGAGGACTAATACATTTTGGTTTTCAGATTACAAACTAAGGTAAGTGAGAAGGCACAAACCCTGCAGACGTGGAGCATCTCTCCTGATTTAGCTCCCAACTTTGGATATATCTACCAAATTTGCCTTTACCCAATGATATGGTTTGGCTGTGTTCCCACCAAATCTTATCTTGAATTGTAATCCCCCACAATCTCCATGTGTCAAGGGAGGAGCCTGGTGGGGGGTGATTGGATGATGAGGGAGATTTCCCCCATGCTGTTCTCATGATAGTGAGTTCATTCTCATGAGATCTGATGGTTTTATAAGTGTTTGACAGTTCCTCCTTCACATATTCTCCCTTGCCTTCTGCCACGAAAGACGTTCCTGCTTCCCCTACCACCACAATTGTAGTTTCCTGAGGCCTCCCCTGCCATTGGGAACTGTGGTCAATTAAATCTCTTTCCTTTATAAATTACCAAGTTTCTGGTATTTCTTTATAGCAGTGTGAAAAAGAATGAATACACCCAGTGTCTAGGTGTAGCCTGAGTGTAGGAAAAAGATCCATGGAGTATGTGAATTACTTGGTCTTGAATGGCTCCTGCTTGTGTCATTTGAAGACAAGAAAAAGAAAGGAAATTCTGTTTAGTAAAATGATCTCTGATCTGGTTCTCCAGTGCTCTAAGGCTGACCATTGTTTATTTGTGAAATTCTATACATAACTGAACCTTCTGAAGCCTCAGCTTTCTTGTGTGTTAAATGAGGGAGCCCAGGAGATGATTTTTAAGGTCTTTTCTGTCTAAAACTCCTTGAATCCCAAGGATTATGAGTGGAGAGAAAGAAAAATAATAGGAAAAACCTGTTTCCTGAAGAGGTACACCTCGCTCCCAAACATGTTGAATTTTGCCAAAAGCAAAACAGATTTTATCAGCTTCTTCTCCACCTTGATTTTCAGAGCTGTGTATATTTTTAGAGACATTATCCACATGTTTTTGATTATTTTACACTTAACTTGACAAAATATTGTTTTCCCAGAGCTTTGTGATGTCTTGGAAGCCTTTTCCGCCTTCTTTGTAAGCTCTTTCTTTTCAGCACAGAGCGTCTGTTGTATTTGCCTCAATGCACTCCTCAGCTCCCCCTGCTTGCAGGGAGAAGTCCTCGAATTTATTTAAACTCTCAAACCTGTAAGTTTCGATTGGATCCACCTGCCCTTGTCTTTCTACTCTTTCCTCACAGGACTCTTTTAATCCTTTTCCTATTAGAATAAGGCTCCCCAGCTCCTGAGCCAACCTTAACTGGGACAGGATGTGTAACTCAGGCTTTGGCCAGGTGGAGATGCTTGTGCTGCCATCAACCTGCTATCTGGGTTGAGTTCCATCTTTCTCTGTGTCCCGACCCCATAATGGGCTGCTGCCTCAGTTCTCCTGCTGGGTATTTCTGCTACTTGCTGGGATTAGGTCCTCCCCCCAGTGCAGGGGCACAGTGTGATCACTCCTGATATAATCCTGCAAGTGCCTTGCTGTTCTCCATCTCTCGCTAATGACCAGTTTCCTGTTGAATGGGAGCTGATAGCCCAGCTAAGAAGGTGCCACGTGAAATCAGACCTGGATTCTCAACATCATAGTTCTTCTTCTTCTTTTATTTCAACTGGGGGGGTCCCACTATGTCCTCCGGGGTGGAGTGCAGTGGTGCAATCACAGCTAGCTGTAGCCTTGAACTCCTGGGCTCAAGCGATCCTCCTGCCTCAGCTTCTCAGGTAGCTGGGACTACAGGTGTACATCACTATGCCTCACTAATTTTTTAGTAGAGATAGGATCTCCCTTTGTTCTTCAGGCTGGCCTCAAACTCTTGGCCTCAAGAGATGTTCCTGTCGCAGCCTCCCAAAGTGCTTGGATTATAGGTATGAGCCACTGAGTTTGGCCTAACATCACAGTTCTTAGATTCCATTGCGTGGCTACATCTCCAGGAGGTTCACCTGCCTTCAAAAATGCCAAGGAAGGGGTGGTTCTAATTTTCCCCACATTACTGACCTCCAGCCACTGGAGAAGTCAGTCCATTCTCTTCTAATTCATTGGCTCCATGTTTCTGGAACATTAAATTGTTGACTGCTTTCCCAGGCCCACAAGTTTCTTCTCCCTAGATATGCCTCTAAGTAGGTGACCATGGTGAGATAAAGCTACTGTCCCTGATGTGGGTTGGCTGTGTGTTCCCACCCAAATCTCATCTCAAATTGTAATCCCCATGTGTTGAGGGAAGGACTTGGTGGGAGGTGACTGGGTCATGGGGATGGATTTCCCCCATGCTGTTCTCGCGATAGTGCATGAGTTCTCATCAGAGCTAATGGTTTAAAAGTGTTTGACAGTTACTTGCTCACCCTCTCGCTCCTGTAGCCATGTAAGATGTGTCATGCTTTCCCCTTTGCTATCCACCATGATTGTTTAGTTTCGACATGCAGAACTGTGAGTCAATTAAACCTCTTTTTGTTATAAATTACCCAGGTGCAGATAGTATCATGAAATACTAGCTGCTAGGGACTTTTAACCACTCAAGGGGAGGGGATTAATACAGTCCCCTCCCCTCGAGTGGTTAAAAGTCCCTGAGCTAGCTGCAGATTAGGCTAGAGAGACAGGCAAAGGCTTCTAACAGAGCAGGAGCGCTTAGACTTTGGCGTGGATTAGAATCATCTGAAAAGCTTGCCAAAACTCGGTTTGCTAGGCCCTACCCGAGACTGTCTGACTCAGTAAGTCTAGGATGGCATCTGGGGATTTGCATTTCTGACAAGTTCCCAGGTGCTACCGACGCTCTGCTCTGCAGATGACACTTTGAGAACTGTGGCTGCAAGAAAGGTAAGCAATGAACAGGAGTAAGCGAAACCCTTTGGAAGGAGACCTTGATTGCTGAGCCTGTCCTTATGGGGCCTTGGAGCACTGCCATGGACAGCCATGGGGCCTTAAATGCTTGCTACCAACCTGACCTCCCTAGTGCCCCGGTCATGCTTTTGGGAGCAGAGAAAGCAGTGAAAGATTATGTAATCCACAGTGGTATAATCCACCTTACACTCTAAGCCTCTCTAAGGCTCCCTCTGTCTCCTAAGGCAGCTCTCACTCAAGTCTCCTCTGCCAATGAATGTGTGGTGGTGAGACCTGAAGAGGATGCTGTACTTGGGGAAATTTGTAAAACGAAGGCCAGGCACAGCGGCTTTGGGAGGCCTAGCACTTTGGGAGGCCTAGGTGGGAGATGCACAGGAGTTCAAGGCCAGCCTGGGCAATATAGTGAGACCCCAGCACTACAAAAAACTTAAAAAATTAACTGAGCGTGGGGGCACATGCCTGTAGTTCCAGCTGCTCAGGAGGCTGAGGCAGGAGGATTGCAGGAGCCCAGGAGTTTGAGGCTGCAGTGAGCTATGATTGCATCACTGTAATCCAGCCTGGACAACAGAGGGAGACCCTGTCTCTAAAATTATGAATAAATAAGTAAAAAGAAAAAGGTCAGAGACTTGACTAAATGGCAAGGTTTGGTCTCTCCTTTCTTCTGTTTTTTTAGAGATAAGGTCTCCCTCTGTCACTCAGGCTGGAGTTCAGTGGCGCAATCATAGCTCGCTACAGCCTTGAATTCCTGGGCTCCAGCCATCCTCCCACCTCGGACTCCAAGGTAGCTGGGACTTCAGGACTGCACCGTGCCCAGCTCCTCTTTCTTTTTGAACTTCACGTTACTCTTGTGCTTTCAAGTGGGGCCCTGGCCGTCTCCCTGCCTCTCCATGCCCCGCGGAAATGATCTGAGCTGGTGTCTTAGCTAGAGGAGCCCTGCTGCTCTGAGTGGGCAGATGTGGCCTCGCTAACATTTTGACGGGCGCATCTTGCACCTGGGTAGAAGACTGGCCATGCTACTAAAGAATTGCAATTTACATGAGAATGACAAGGCAAAACGTGAAGAGACTGATAGGGTTTGCCCACAGCCAATTCCTTTCTGCCTGAGTACATTCAATTTGAATTCCTCTAGAAACTCTGGCTCCACTGCGCTGGGGCAATATTGAAAAGGTCAGCGAAGGCAATGCCAGACATGGTCTGCGGTTGCTCTACACGGGCTCTGGTGGCGATGCATAACAATATATTACAGTAGCCACCTGCAGCCCTGGCTCTCCAAAAATCTGTTGCTACCAGCCTTTTCTATTTCACTGGTAATGACAGATATTTTTGTTGTTGTCTGGTGGTTTTTGTTGTTCCTTTCCCTCCATTTTTCTGCTCCTCTTCAATATCTGTATACAGCCAGCTAATAAGTTTTTTCCAAGACACAGTGAGGATAAATGTTTTGATCTGGCTTCCACATGCAGCTCTCCTTTGAGTGTTTGCACATGAAATATAAATTGAAGCAACTCCAGGGGCTTAGATGCCTGCACGCAGCATTTACCTAGGAGAGATTTTGGCATAACAGAAACCCTGTGATCTTCTGCCCTGCTTTGCCTCAGGCATAGATGTATTGAGGGTTTGTTTTTCAAACTTGAAAAATATATATCTGTCATTCTTATGGAAGTTAGCAGTGAGTTTGTAGTCAAGAGGCTGGTAACACAGGCTGGGCTTTCTGGAAGCAAATTTGAGACAAAGGTTGGGGTGCAGGATGTTCATGGGGGAAAGGGAGTGGGAAGGAAGCAGGACTGAACCAAGAAAGATGGGGAACTGGAGCAGAACCCACAAATCTTCAGCCAGTGAAGCAGGGGCTTGGATCAGTATTGGATCCTGGAGTGTCCCAAGACAAGCAACAAAAATCCCAGCCTTTCTTATTCCCACCACATTCAGGACCAGGATGAGCCTTAGATGTGGGTTACTGCTGTTGACAAAAAAGCCAAACTCTGTAAAACATTGGAAGAGGTTTATTCTGAGCCAAATAAGAGTGACCACGGCCCATGACACAGCCTCAGAAGGTCTTGAGAACATGTGCCCAAGGTAGGGGGGTTACAGCTTGGTTTTATGCATTTTAGGGAGACAGAAGTTACAGGTAAAGACATAAACCAATTTGTCAAAATATGTCAGCGGCGTTTAAACCAGAGTGACTCCATCTTGAATAGGGGCTGGGTAAAATAAGGCTGAGACCTACTGGGCTGCATTCCCAGGAAGTTAGGCATTCTTAGTCACAGGATGAGATAGGAGTTGGTACAAGATACTGAGATCACAAAGATCTTGCTGATAAAACAAGATGCAGTAAAGAAGCTGGCCAATGGATGTGGTGGCTCATGCCTGTAATCCCAGCACTTTGGGAGGCTGATAGGCCAAGGCAGGCAGATCACCTGAGGTCAGGAGTTTGAGACCAGCCTGACCAACATGGAGAAACCCTGTCTCTACTAAAAATACAAAATTAGCTGGGCGTGGAGGCACACGCCTGCAATCGCAGCTACTTGGGAGGCTGAGGCAGGAGAATCACTTGAACCTGGGAGGTAGAGGTTGTGGTGAGCCAAGATCATGCCATTGCATTCCAGCCTGGGCAACAAGAGTGAAACTCGTCTCAAAAAAAAAAGAAGCAGCTTGCCAAAACCAAAATGGTGACAAAAGTGACCTCTGGTTGTCCTCACTGCTCCTTGTTTGTTAATTATAATGCATTAGCATGCTAAGAGACACTCAGACCAGCACCATGACAGTTTAAAAATGCCATGGCAACACCTGGAAATTACCCTATAATGTCTAAAAAGGGGAAGAACCCTCAGTTCCAGGAATTGCCCTCTCCTTTCCTGGAAAGGTCACTATAATCGAGAGGTAAGTACAAGTGTCCTCAGTAGAGCGGCAGATGCTGCTTCTCTGCCTGTGGAGTAGCCATTCTTTATTCCTTTACTTTCTTAATAAACTTGCTTTTATTTTACTGTATGGACTTGTCCTAAATTCTTTCTTGTGCAGGGTCTAAGAACCTTCTCTTGGGGTCTGGATTGGGACCCCTTTCTGGTAATATCTTCATGGAAAGTATACATTGGTTCAGCCTGAAACACAGGACATCTTGAAGCTGGAGCTTACATGTCATTAGGTACATTTAAAGATTTTCGGATTGACCAATTGGTTGAAGAAGTTAGCTTTGCCTAAAGAGTTGAAGTCAGCAGAAATAAATGCTTGAGCTAAGATAAGGTTATGTTTTATGTAGATAAAGCCTCTAGATAACAGGCTTCAGAGAGAATGGATGGTAAATGCCTCTTTTAGGATCTTAAGAGGTGTCAGACTCTTAGTTAATTCTCTCCTGGGTCAGGAAAAGACCTGGAAAGGAAGGAGATTCTCTACAGAATGCAGATTTCTGGTATATGATGCTATAACCAGAATCAGATTGGAAACTGGTATCTTATTGTTACTGGAAAGGGGTTCTGATCCAGACCCCAAGAGAGGGCTCCTGGATTTTGCATAAGAAAGATTCTGGGGTGAGGCCATAGAGTAAAGTGAAAGCAAGTTTATTAGGAAAGTAAAGGAGTAAAGAATGGCTACACCATAGGCAGAGCAGCAGCGGTGTGAGCTGCTTGACTAAGGATACTTGTAGTTATTTCTTGAGTATACACTAAACAACGAGTGGATTATTCATGAGTTTTCCAGGAAAGGAGTGGGCAATTCCCGGAACTAAGGGTTTCTCCCCCTCTTAATACCATATAGGGTAACTTCCGGGTATTGCCATGGCATTTGTAAACTGTCATGGTGCTGGTGGGAGTGTCTCTTAGCATGCTGATGTATTATCATTAGAGTGTAATGAGCAGTGAGGACAACCAGAGGTCACTTTCGTCACCATCTTGGTTTTGGTGGGCTTTGGCTGACTACATCCTGTTTTATCAGCAAGGTCTTTGTGACTTGTATCTTGTGCCAACCTCCTGTCTCATCTTGTGACCAAGAATGCCTCACCTCCTGGGAATGCAGCCTAGCAGTTCTCATCCCTATTTTACCCTGTCCCTGTTCAAGATGGAGTCACTCTGGTCACTCCGGTTCAAATGCCTCTGATATTATTGCTACAAAATGTCTGTTTTGTGGTCTCTTGACCTCTATTTTAATGTTAATGCTGGTTACTTGTACCTAAACTGCACATTTCTGTCTCCCTAAAATGCATAAAACCAAGCTGTAACCCTACCACCTTGGCACATGTTCTCAAGACCTCTTGAGGCTGTGTGTCATGGGTCATGGTCACTCTTTCTTGGCTCAGAATAAACGTCTTCAAATGTTTTACAGAGTTTGGCTTTTTTGAGTCAACAGCAGTAACCCACATCTAAGGCACATCCTGAATGTGGTGGGAATAGAAAGGTTGGGATGCTTTTGCTCGTCTTGGGACACTCCGAGGGCCAGTACTGAAGGGGCATATTGGGACATGTCCCCCTCTTTCTGTCATGGCCTGAACTAGTTTTTTAGTTTTCTTTTTCAAATCCCCTTGTTCAAGAAAGGGGTTCAGTTAGTTGGTTGGAGGGCTTGGAATTTTATTTTTGGTTGACACCTTTGTGGGATGACCATGAGTGAGTCGCTCTCTGCAGCTGACCTGAAGTGCGGGTTTGTTATATAGGTAAATTGCATGTCACGGGGGTTTAGTGTACAGATTATTTTGTCATCCAGGTAATAAGTACAGGCAGTTTTTCACTAAAAGCAATTGCAGCCAAAAGAAAAATTGACAAATGTGACCTAATTAAACTAAAGTGCTTCTGCACACCAAAAGAAACTATCATCAGAGTAAACAGACAACCTACAAAATGGGCAGAAATATTTCCAAATTGCATTAGATCAACAACTGATATCCAGAATCTATAAGAAACTTAAACAAATTAACAACAACAAAAAACCAAGCAACCCCATTAAAAAGCGGGCAAAAACCGTGACTAGACACTTTTATACATGTGGCCAACAAACATGGAAAAATGCTCAACATCAAGAAACGTAAACAAATGAACAAGAAAAAACAACCCCATTAAAAAGTGGGCAAAGGCCATTAATAGACACTTATAAAAAGAAGACATACATGTGGCCAACAAATACAGAAAAATGCTCAACATCACGAACCGTGAGAGAAATGCAGATCAAAACCACAATGAGATACCATCTCACACCAGTCAAGACGGCTGTTATTAAAAAGTCAAAATATAAAAGATGCTGGCGAGGTTGCCTAGACAAGGGAATGCTTACACACTGCTGGTGGGAGTGTAAATTCATTCAGCTGTTGTGGAAAGCGGTTTGGCGATTTCTCAAAGAACTTAAAACTCCCATTTAACTCAGGGACGTCTTTTGTTATTCGTAATAAGCTCCTTTCATCCACAGTTGAGTTTATGCTGATGAGGTAACTCCTGGAGGATGGGGGCTTGTTGCCAGAGAAACCAACACTGCGATTAGTGGGCTGGAACTTTCAGCCTCACACCCTGACCTCCAGGGAGAGGTGAGAGGCTGGAGATTGAATCACCAATGGCAAGTGACTTAATGACTCGTTCCTACATAATGGAACCTGTAAAGGATGGGACTCAGAGAGCTTTTGAGTGGGAACAGATTGAGATGCGTGGAGGGTGGCGTGCCCAGAGAGGGTTCCAGAGCTCTGCACCTTTTCCCCACACCCTGCCCTATATCTCTTCATATGGCTGTTTATTTAATTTGTTTGTATCCTTTATGATATTTTTTTTGAGACTTGCTTTGTCATCCAGGCTTGAGTACGGTGGCGTGATCATAGCTCACTGCAGCCTCAACTTTGAGGCTCAAGCAATCCTACGGCCCGAGCTTCCAAAGTAGCTGGGACTTCAGGTCCATGCTACCACATGCTCAAACGTTTTATCTTTTGGTAAAGACAGGTTCTTGCTATGTTGCCTAGGTTGGTCTCGAACTCCTGGACTCAAGTGATCCTCCCATCTAGGCTTCCGGCGGGGACAGTTGCATGCCACCACAGGCTCTAATTTTTTATCGTTTGTTAGAGACAGGGTCTTGCTATGTTGCCTAGGCTGGTCTTGAACTCCTGGACTCCAGTGATCCTCCTGCCTAGACCTCCAGAGTAGCTGGGACTACAGGTGCATGTCATCATGCCTAGCTAATGTTTTGCATTTTTTTTTTTGTAGGCACAGGGTCTTGCTGTGTTGACTAGGCTGATCTCAAACTCCTGGACTCAAGAGATCCTCCTGCCAAGGCCTCCCGAGTAGCTGGGACTACAGGTAAGTGCCACCATGCCCAGTTAGAACAGAGATAGTTCTAATAACATGGTGATTGATGCCACAGTAGAGGAAGGCTGGGGTGAAATGAAGCATATGGAAAGCACGTGGGGTTTGATCTGTGGTAGTAATGAAGGTTTCTTAGAGGCCACCTGGCCTGAGTGAGTCTTAAAGATCCACCACCTCAAGAAGAGGGTGGAAAAGAAAAGAGGAGTCAGGGAAACATATTTCACATAAAAAAAAAAAAAAGAAGAAGAAAACAAAACAAAAGTAACAAACCGTGAGCTGAGGCATGGAAACCTCTGGCAGCAATGTGTATGGACAGCCGGGTTTTGTGGAAATCTCACGTGTGACGCAATCGCTGAGGAACGATGGGGCTGGACAGAGACAGGTGTGAGTCTGGTCACGGTGGGTCTCCCAGGTCCATCATTTGAACTTGATTCTAAATCAGGAAAAGGAACCATTGAAAAAACTGTAAGGGAAAGGGAAATCTCACGGGGAAGGGCCAACGGGGGTCTTCTAATCTCTGGAGGATTGTTCTAGGAGGAAGAATTGCTGCAGGCAGCTCCAGAATGCAGAGCGGGCACCAATGGGCCAATGAACAATCAAGTCCTTTTAAATTATTTATTTATTTGGAGGGATCTTACTGCCCCGGGGGGGCGGGGGGGGTATGGGTCCCCGGGGGCCCAACTTCCGGGCCCGGGTGCTCCTCCCCCCTGCGCTTTAGCCTTTTTTTTTTTTTTTTTTTTTTTTAATAGTAGAGAGTGCGTTGGGTGGCCGCCCCCCCTTTTTTTTTTTTTTTTTAGACAGGCTCTTGCTCTGTTGTCCAGGCTGGAGTGCAGTGTTGCTATATGGGCTCATTGCAGCCTCCACCTCCCGGGTTCAAGCGATCTGCCTACCTCAGCCTCCTGAGTAGCTGGGACTATAGGTACACACTACCTTGCCCATCTAATTTTTGTATTTTTTGTAGAGATAGGATTTTGCCATGTTGCCCAGGCTGGTATTGAACTCCTTGGCTCAAACGATCTGCCTGCCTCAGCCTCCCAAGGTGCAGTGACTACAGGCACAAGCCACCATGCTCAGCCCCTGGGACTCCTTTTTAATAATAAAGTCTGCCTGAGTGCCAGCTGCCTGCTTGGACATGAAAACCACAGCCCTAGAGGTTTTGAAGCATTGGTGTCACATGGAAACAGGATATTGAGAGTCATGGCCATAGTGGACCGTGCCTTGAATACAAACTTGGACTAGATGACTTCTCTAATGTTTCTTCCAAACTTTTGTCTCTTACTGTCTATAAAAGAGAATCTGAGGTGCTATGGCCAGACACTTTTGGGGGGTGGGAGGGTGGCAGAATGAGGGATTGCTCTGGAGTCAGACCAAGGCCGGAGTTCGGTGGCACAGCCTTAGCTCACTGCAGCCTCAAACTCCTGGGCTCAAGTAATCCTCCCACCTCAGCCCTCTGAGTTGCTGGGACTATAGGTGTGCCCCACCACACCTGGCTAATTTTTAGATTTTTTGTAGACATAGAGTCTTGCTCTGTTGCCCAGGCTGATCTCTAACTCCTGGCCTCAAGTGATCCTCCTGCCTTGGCCTCCCAAAGCGCTGGGACACAGACCCGAGTCACTGCACCTGGCCCCCAGGACACCTTAAAGGAGGAAGGAAGCTATCATGAATGGGAGACATCAATGGGGTTTACAGGTGTCTTTCTTGATCATCTTTGTTTATAAGGCCTGTGTTTTTTTTCTGTCACAGAGCTTTCCAGTTCTTCCCTCCTCTTTCTTACGTGGATTTTCTAGGTGGTCAGTGTCCAAAAGAAACTTGACCCTGTGCATTAGCTCAGTAGCTAAAGCTCTATTCCTTCACCATAGTGTCCTGAGTTCAATTCTCAGCTTAGGGAATGAATCCTTTCTGGTTTATTGGCCGGGCACAGTGGTTCATGCCTGCAATCCCAGCAGTTTGGGAGGCTGAGGTGGGTGGATCACCTGAGGTCAAGAGTTTGAGACAAGCCTGGTCAACATGGTGAAACCCCGTCTCTACTAAAAATACAAAAAAACAAATTAGCTGAGTGTGGTGGCGCATGCCTGTAATCCCAGCTACTTGGGAGTCTGAGGCGGAAGAATTGCTTGAACCCAGGAGATGGAGGTTGCAGTCAGCCGAGATCATGGCATGGCACTCTGGCCTGGGCAACAGAGTGAGACTCTGCCTCAAAAAAAAAAAAAAAAAAAAAAGAGAAAATGACAGGTTTTCTATCCCTTCTCAATTCCCTAAGTGACATGGATCCGCCTCTATGCAATGACATCTGCAGAAATGCCCTGGGGTTGGAGTCAGGCTAATTTGGCAGAGTGTAATTCAGAGATTAGAATAGGAGGAAAAGAGGTGTTTCAAACATGAGGCCCATTCAGCCAAAACCGGCCTATGGAGCGAATTCAGTGTTACAGCATGAGTAGGCACAGGATACCAGAATGCAGCCCAGGCCTGTAATGTCAACACTTTGGGAAGTTGAGGCGGGAGAATCCCTTGAGCCCAGGACTTCTAGGCCAGCCTGGGCAACATAGCAAGACCCCATAGCTACAAAAAAAAAATAAATTAGTCAGGAGTGGTGGTGTGTACCCTTAGTCCCAGCTACTTCTAGGGAGTTTGAGGCAAGAGGATGGCTTGACACCAGAATTTCAAGGCTGCAGTGAGCTATGATTGTGCCTTTGCAGTCCAGCCTGGGTGATGCATCCAGACCCTGTCACTAAGAGACAACCAAAACAAAAGAAAAGAAGAAAGAGCCACACATTCACTTTCAAGTTCTCCTGGGGATTGCAGGTCAGCAGATTAAACCCTCCCTTGTCACACATCAGGAGCTAGTCTGAAGGCTTGGCCTTTGGTGCATTTCTGTATTTCTTTTAAATTTTGTCACCTTCTCAGCTGTAGATGTTTGCTTGTTTGTTTGTTTTTAAAAGAAAGTCTCGCTCTGTCGCCCAGGCTGGAGTGCAGTGGCACGATCTCAGCTCACCGAAACCTTTGCCCCCAGTTTCAAACAATTCTCCTGCCTCGGCCTCCCGAGTGGCTGGGATTACAGTTGCCATGCCCGGCAACTTTGTTGTATTTTTAGTAAAGACGGGTTTTCACCATGTTGCCCAGGCTGGTCTCGAACTCCTAACCTCAAGTGATCTGCCTGCCTCAGCCTCCCGAAGTGCCGGGATTACAGGCATGAGCCACTGCACCCCACCCTCAAGTGTGAATTTGAGTGATGGGTTCCTCTTATGAAGTCACCGCATCTGCCTTATTAGAGGAGCTTCAGACCTGGTATTCAATTTGTCAACCCAGATGATATGGTCCCCAAACTTGTTTAGAAAACATTTTACTGAAATCAAATGACACTCTTGCCATCTTCTTCCCAGTGTCTAGGGGGAAATAATACCAACCTAGCTTAGCTGTCTTTGTCTGTTCATTTTCGGTGGTGCTGCTAGATACTGACATGGGCCCCAGCTGGAAAGCCGCACTCATTCAATGTGAATGTATTGTTTATTTCATTTTATTTTTTTGCTGTCTCCGTTATTGTATGGTAAACATTCTTCTCCCAGTGCTTCTCCAAGACCAGAGAATGCACAATTTAAGTTTCGGAGTCACACCTGTTTTCTATTAATTGTTGTCCATTATTTTAATTCTCCGCCTATTGTGTGTGTTCTGAAAATGTAAGTAAATCAACGTCTTCATTCAAAAATGAGACCCTGAGTAGCATTTCACGAGTAAAATTTGTATTATCCACACCAAATGCAAGAGACTTGCAATGAATAAGTCTTGATTATCAGGTGCACACATTCTAGGAATTCAAGGAAGGGGGAGAGGAGGACTGAAAAGCATGTGATTAGGGGCAACATGAAGGTTTCCAAACCACAGATTTCACAGAGCAACCATGCTAAGTGATTGCGTGAAAGAATGAGGATGCTTCAAAAGTGCTCTCCCAGTGAATGCACATGATGCATTTAATGGAAAAGAATCAGAAAACATGTTTCCGACAGAAAAAGAGCAGAGAACGGGAGAGAAGATTTCATTCGGGGTCAAGAAACCCTAGTTCTTGTTCCCAGTATGATGGGGCCGGCTTGTCCCTTCTGGAACTCTCCTCTCATTGCCTTTTTTTTTTTTTTTTTTTTTTTGGTGAGACAAAGTCTTTCTCTGTCATCCAGGCTGGAGTGTCCTGTTGCGATCTCAGCTCCCTGCAACCTCTGCCTCCCGGGCTCAAGCGGATCTTCTGCCTCAGCCTCCTGAGTAGCTGGGATTACAGGCATGCGCCACCACGCCCAGTTTATTTTCATATTTTTAGTAGAGACAGGGTTTCACCATGTTGGCCAGGCTGGTCTTGAACTCCTGACCTCAGGTGATCCACCCACCCTGGCATCCTAAAGTGTTGGGATTACAAGCATCGGCCACCATGCCCAGCCCCCCACTGCATTTTCTATAAACCTGAAAAGGTCCCATTTGTCCATTTCAGATAAAACAAAACATCTGCAAAAATGTCCTACCATTGAAGAGTCACAGTATTCATGCAGTCCCACATACATGTACACTGGCATGATGCTTATTTTGCTAAATTAAATATTTGGAATAAACTATGTTTACTTGCCAAACAACTATTTTTTTTTCTTTAAAAACAGTCAGAATGCAGTAAAATAAATAGTAAGCTGTCACGTAGTTACCTTCAGTGGGGCTCCTCGTCTCAACCACAGAACCCAGAAACCGACTTGAGTATTTTTCTGTCTTCTCATAAGAATAGAACGTAATTAATACCTTTCTGAATGGACCAGAAGGTAATTTAGGTGGGGTGCAGTGGCTCAAAGTGTAATTCCAATACTTTGGGATGCTGGGACAGGAGGATCGCTTGAGCCCAGGAGTTCAAGACCAGCCTGGTAACACACTGAGACCCTGTCTTTACTAAAAAAAAACAACATACAAAAATTAGCCAGTCATGGTGGCGTGCACCTGTAGTCCCAGTTACTCGAGAGGCTGACACAGGAGGTCAAGGCTGCAGTAAGCCTTGATTGCACTACCACACTCAAGCCTGGGCAATAGAGCAAGACCCTGTCTCAAAGCAAACATGACACAACAAAACAAAACAAACAAAACGTAAAAAAGAAGAGGCTTTAACTTGGCACAGTGGATGCCTTAGGGCAATTTTCCGGTGGACCCCAAGTAGAGAATTCTGCTGGTTTTTCAGCTAATGTAAGAATGCGTGTTTGAAGTTCTTAAGCTTTTAGCGTGTATTGAGTAGTGCTTCTCCTTTTTCATGTCAGGGTACACGTAGAATGAGGTAAGGGCACACCTAGAATGGGGTAATTTTTTTTTTTTTGAGACAGTGTCTTGCTCTGTTACCCAGGCTGAAGTGCAGTGGCATGATCATGTCACTGCAGCCTGGACCTCCTGGGCTCAGGGGATCCTTTTGCCTCAGCCTCCTGGGTAGCTGGGACCACAGGTGTGCACAACTGCACTGGGATAATTTCTAAATTATTTGTACAGACGGGATCTTGCTATGTTGCCCAGGCTGGTCTCAAACTCCTAGCCTCAAGCGATCCTCCCTTCTTGGCCTCCCAAAGTGCTGGGATTATAGGCATGAACCACCACGCCCAGCCAGTGTGATGCAATAAACATACTACAGTCACAGAGTTCACTGTACATGGCCAGAACCCATGGGCCTGGTGGACTAATAGCTTGCACACCAGCAACCCTTACTTGGGCATCTGAGGAAGGTTTTCCCAGAGTTCTGGGCCTACAAAAAAAATCTCTGACTTATTCTTCCAGTACTTACTTCACTTAATTCTGGCCACAAAGAGGATTGACTCTCTGTCCCCTTTACATTGCAACATTCATTTCTAGTTTCTGTCTGTTCCCATCATTGACATGGCTTTTTTTTTTTTTTTTAAGATGGGGTCTTACTCTGTTGCCCAGGCCGGCCAGTCCACTATGCCAAGAACTCCCAAATCTCCCTTTGTTGTGAGTCCGTAAAGGGCAATGCCACCTGTCTGTGGTGTCTCTCCACCCTATGGGAAAGGCTTTCTGTGACCTGGGGCTACTTGCTGCTTCTTCTCTTCCCTTTCTCTTTCTGAATTGCTCTCTGCCAGCACTTAATAGTCCATAATGTCCTACTGTGTCCCACAATTATTTTTTGCCCCTGTGCTTACGTTTCTTCCTAGACTAATTTTAATGAGTTCTTTAAGGATGCAGACAGTACCTCGTGACCACTCTGAGGAGGAGTTTGAGTGGCTGCCCGGGCTGGGGAAGTACCCCTTGCTGTGCTCTCAAGTGGTCTTCAAATCTCTCATCATGCACTCACAATGGGCTCAAGGCTGAATAGGTGGTGAGCAAGTAGATTCAGCATACACAGACGACTCTTTCTAGAAGATGGCTATAATCTGTCTCCCTCAATAGGCAGCAAGATCCTTGAGGATGGAAAACAATGATTTTTTTTTTCACCTTGGCAACCCCAGTTGCAAAGCAGGTGAAATTGAGTCATGAATGTACTCTGTGTGTGACCAGAACAAGCCTTACCTGATGCCAGCATTCCCTGTGGACTTTTCAGTTGCGAGAGCTGAAGTGTGTTCCCTTTATTATTTGAGTGGTGTTTTGTTGTGCATTGTAGTTGAGAGCGCTGCAACTTGTAAGTACTTTAACACCATTCTCCTGCCTTCTGATCCCCGCCCTGTCCTCCTTTGGTGTAACTCGGTCTCATTTGTCTCAATCATGAGAACCTGTTATCGTTTGCTGGACTGATGGCTAGAAAAGGTCGCATTCCGTATCTAAAAGTGGACTTTCATAGACATATGGCTTTTATTTGCTGGCTGGTGCTATAAATTATCCTTTTATGGGGGGCAAAAATTGAAACAAAACATTTAAGCAGACAATCCTTTAAAGTAAAACAGTAAAGGCAGGGTGTGGTGGCTGCCTGTAAAATCCCAGTAGCATGGGAGGCAGAGGCAGGAGAATTGCTTGAGCCCAGGAATTTGATACTTGCCTGGGTAACATAGGGAGACTTGGTCTCTACAAATAATAGAGAAATAAGCTGGGACTGGTGGCACACGTCTGTGGTCACAGGTATTTGCGAGGCTGAGGTTGGGTTGTTATAAGTAAAATTTCAGTGCTGCAAAAGAAATAGCACTCAAAGATGCATCCTCCCACCAAGGCAGTTTACTGCTGTAGAAGGGTGCCACGTATGGCTGGAGCAATTATGGCTGTGGCAGGCTTGGACAAGGTGGGAAGGAGTACTTATGCCTGATGGGGGTCGTCCCTACTGCTGTGTGGTCCCTATTGGCTAGGGTCAGACCGCACAAGCTAGACTAATCCTGATTGGCTATTTTAAAAAGAGCAGAAGTCCGAGCTGGAGTGGCAGGGTGGTGTTTTGGTGGGAAGGACGGTTATGGGCGTGTCAGAGCAAGTAGGCGGGGTGATCAGGTGACCGGGATGAGTCAGGATGGAGCCAGGGGAGGGGGGAGCAGATGTGAACTACTCGATGAGAACCGGTGGAGAGGTTGTTTACTGTAATTTCAAGGAAGTTAAACTTTAAAATAGAGAATTAAAGAATAAGAGAGCTGAACATACTGACATAATGATTCTTTGAAGAGAAACTTAGGGTTCATGATAACAGGGGGGATCTCGAGCTTAGGCAGCTGAGGCTGCAGTGAGCCACAGTTGTGCTGCTGCACTATAGTCTGGGTAACAGAGGGAGACCCTGCCTCAAAAAGACCCCAACCTTCCCTCCAAAAAACCCCCAGTATATTCATTAATAAAGAATAAGTAAAAATTCTAAATAGGTACCCAAGGCAACAAAAATGCCTTGGATATTTATCTGAAAAATATTTAGAAAGAAAGAGAATAATGTAGCCAGGCATTCCGGCAGCAATGGGTGTGGTTGCACCAACCTGGATGATTTTGCCGGGGCTACGTTCTCTGCTAGCCCTTATTTTCTTTCTCAGTGAAATGAAAGAGGAGAAGCAGATGCTCTCCCAGGTCCTCTCTGCCTCTAAACATCCATGATGTATGGTGGTTTGAATTCAATTGATTATTTTTAGACTCTTTTGTGTATGCCGGCTTGGGCCCAGCTCTCCCTGCCCAGTTTTTCTGACAATGATAAGTTGCAAAGTCATATAGAAAGGAGTTCTCTGCCGTCAATTCGTGAGACTTATCTAGCTCTATTACTTGGGGTAACTCAATTCAATTCACATTTGATTCAATGTTGACTGAATAGTTACTTCAGCCAAATTACAAAGGAATCTCCTGGCTTCCCTGGTGAATCTTGGGGGAAGTCTGATGATATTCTACTTTCTCTCCTTCAATCAACAGACATTTATTGATCACTGACTGCAGCCTAGATATTGAGCATTAAAGATAAATTAAGTGAGACCTCTGTCTGTTGAGGGTGTACCAAATAGTGTTTTAAATAAAAACAGGCTCTGGTGTCAGTTGATCTGGGTTAGATTCCTAGCTTTGCTGTTTGCTATGTGACCTGGGGAAAGTCTAAGCCCATTTAATTAAATTTGGTTTCTTGCTCTGTAAAAGCAGGGATAATCGCAGTATCTACATTGTAGGGTGACATAGTTTGGATATTCGTCCCTGCCTCATTCCCAGTGTTGGAAGTGGAGCATGGTGGGGAGGTAACGATCATGAAAGTGGATTTCTCATGAACGAATTAGCACCATCTCCTTGTTGCTGTCCTTGTGAGAGTGAGTTCCCGAAAGATCTGGTCATTTGACAGTGTGCGGCATTTCTCCCAGCAACCCTTTCTCCTGCTCCTGCCTTTGCCCTGTGACGCCCCTGCTCCCACCTCCCTTTCCGCCGTGAGTAAAAGCTCTCGGACACCTCCCCAGAAGCTGAGCTGATGCCAGCATCATGTTTCCTGTACAGCCTGCAGAACCATGAGCCAATTAAACCTCTTTGACCCGTAAACTACCCCGTCTTTATAGCAATGCAACGACAGCCTAATACATAGAGTGTATGTCAAGACTCAATATACAAAGGCTAGCACATAATAAGTGCTCAGCGTACAGACACTTTGGTTGCTCATGTGTTATGAAACGTAGAAGAAATCCGATAATCGATTTGAAGTTTAGATAAAATGCTTAGCTTTTACTGAATCCATGGGAAGATGACATTTACAATGGGCTTGGAAATAAGTTGGGGTCTTGTAGAGAGGAAAGGGTTTGCAAAGAATTCTAGATTGAAGGGATGGTAAAACAAAGGTTGGCAGCATAAATATGATTGGGGATGATAAGTTTCCTGTAGAATGGGAGTGAGATAATCTCTAAACTGTCTAAACTTTAAATCAATTATTGGATTTCTTATATGTTTTATATGAGTATCGCTCTGTCACCCAGGCTGGCATGCAGTGGCACCATCTCAGCTCACTGCACCCTCCACCTCCTGGGTTCAAGCGATTCTCCTGCCTCAGGCTCATGAGTAGCTGGGATTATAGGCTTGTACCACCATGCCCAGCTTATTTTTGTAGTTTTATTAAAGATGGGGTTTCACCATGTTGGCCAGGCTGGTCTCGAACTCCTGACCTCGTAATCCATCTACCTCAGCCCCCCAAAGTGCTGGGATTACAGGCATGAGCCACTGCGCCCAGCTGTGCACTGGTGGTTTTTTTTTTTTTTTTGAGACAGAGTCTTGCTCTGTCACCAGGCTGGAGTGCAATGGCGTAGTTTTGGCTCACTGTAGCCTCCGCCTTCTGGGTTCAAGCAATTTTCCTGCCTCAGCCTCCTGAGTAGCTGGGATTACAGGCATGTGCCACCACACTCAGCTAATTTTTGTATTTTGAGGAGAGACAGGGTTTCACTATGTTGGCCAGGCTGGTTTCGATCTCCTGACCTTGTGATTTCCCGCCTCAGCCTCCCAAAGTGCTGGGATTACAGGTGTGAGCCACCATGCCCGCCTTGCACTGATTCTTTAAAGTCTACAGTGTGTCATAAGCATGGGCTCCCGGAGTCCCACTGGAAGGTCTCAATTTGAGGATCGATAAGCCACCGACTGTTCTTCTAAGCCTGAGAATTTTTTTTTTTTTTTTGCCAACACCTCACTCTTCTAATTACATTTAAAAACACATAATGGTTTAAAAAGTAAATAATACCAATAGCAGATACCGGGGGAAGTGGAAATACGGTGTAGCCAGTGTGTGTCTACCTCCTCTGAGACTCAAGATGTCAAACTGTGTTACTTTGGTTATTGCTTTACAGTATTTCAAATCGTGTTACATTATATCATGCCACTCTGGAATAGGAAGTGAGCCCAAAACTGCTGGATAATGGGCAAACACAAGGGTTTCCTGACAGTGTGAATTATCCTTGAGTGGTTTGGCATAAAGTAATCACACCACTCTTTAGGGACAGGGGAAAAAAATACAGAGTGAGACACTTTGGACCAGGCAGCACTGTAATCAGATTCATTGACCCTCACAGGCAGCAGTGAGCAGGCTGACCGGCCTGGTGCCCTTGCCCTGCTCTGCAAGCTACCCACAGCGCACTTGAATCTGGAGATGGGAAAGCTGTGTCCATCAAGGTCTTTCCTGATTAATAGAGCTGTTGCTCATCCAGAAAGGGGAATTAGTGACAGGTAGAAATGACCATTAAATACATCCTACAAGGCTGCAGTTCCTCAGCTGGTGTGTAGCAGCCTGATTCATTGACCCTGGCCGGCGGTCACAGCCAAGTGGCACCGTTTTCTGGGGATGGTGTGATTCACAGCTTGGAGGGGCGCAGCTTTATTTTGCAAACAGGCGTTTCACGAACTGTAGGTTTTCTGTTTGTGTGCATGTGTGTGCACACGAACTGCTTTATTCTGTAAGCAAAGATGTCCGATTTTTACAAGTGCTTTTTATGATCTGGGTTTGCATCTCTATTAAAAATGGCAGATAATGAGCATTTAAAATGGGAGCTGCGATGACAACTGTTGATGATGGGGACTCGGGGAAAGATGTCGAGTGGAGAAGCAGGTGACAGCAGCGAGGGGTGATATGACCTGGAGGCCTGGTCTTTGCTCATGGGGGCAGTAGGGGGAGCCCGTTCAAGGGGCCAAATCAAACCAGAGGGGGCATTTCCAAGGCAGATGGAGGCCAATTAATGGTGTGAAGGACCAGGATTTTTCTGAAGGACAGCTGAGACTTGGGGGGATGGTGCCAACCATGCCAAGCGTCCCGGTGAGGCCGGAGCCTGGGACCGTGAGGCAGGGTTGGCTCTGAGAGGACCAGAATCAGGTGTGAGGAGAGAGCCAGGGGAGAATTTCACAATCAATGCTGCCTGTAGAGAGTGTCTTGCACGTTTAGGGTGGGGCTCATGAATAAGCCAAAAGCCAAGGTACAGCCTCACTTGCCTTTCTTTGTGTTTCTTTCCCTCCTTCACTCCCTTCTTTTTCCTTCCTTCCTTCCTTTTCCCTCCCTCCTCTCTCTCTCCCTTTCTTTTTCTTTTCTTTTCTTTCTTCTCTCTCTCTCTCTTCCTTCCTTCTCTGTCTCCTTCCTTCCTTTTCCCTTCCCTCTCTCTCTCTTCTCCTTCCTTCCTTCTTTCTTTCCTCTTCCTTCCTTTCTTTCTTCTCTTTCTTCTTCTTTCTTTCCTTTTCTTCTTCTTCTCCTTCTCTCTCTCTGTCTCCTTCCTTCCTTCCTTTTCCCTCCCTCCTCTCTCTCCCTTTCTTTCTCTTTCTCTCTCTTTCATTCATTCTTCTTTCTTCCTTCCTTCTTTCTCTCTCTTTCTTCTCTCTTCTTCCTTCTCTCTGTCTCCTTCCTTCCTTCCTTTTCCCTCCCTCCTCTCTCTTTTTTTTCTTTCTTTTCTCTTTCATTCTTCTTTCTTTCCTTCCTTCTTTCTTTCTTCTCTCTCTCTTCCTCTCTCTGTCTGCTTCCTTCCTTCCTTCCTTTTCTCTCCCTCCTCTCTCTCCCTCCCTCCCTCCCTCCTTCCCTTCCTCTCTCCTTCCTTCATATTCAAGGAGGTAGGACCTGAATGAAAACAGACATAACACATCCACAAAGCAAAAGGGATCTAAGATAATCGTTGGGAGCAAAGAGTGTGTCTTGTAAGTTGTAATTCATGGAATATAAACTTGGGCTGACTTAAGGTGACAAGATCAAGTGTGCAGGTGTGGGATACTTCCTGTCTTCTGTACTTTCCCCTGAGTTAAGTGATTCATGGAGAAAATCAGCTATGGACTTCAGTGCAATATTAGTTTTGAGTCACTGAAATTGTTTAGATCTGGGTTTTTGGACCTTCCCATTTTGTTACAAATTTTCTTTATAAACTTGATATAAATTGGAAACATTCTTATCTATATATTTAATATTTAATTTAAAAATTAGATGAAATAATGAACTCTGTGGAAGAGGAGGAAATGAAATTGTCCTCTGCTTTCCTATCTTTGATCGGCTCATGGCCTTTGGTATGTATCAGTACCTCAAAAATGGATAATAATCTTTTTATTTTCACCCAAAGAGAGGAAAGGATGGAGGGGAGTGAGAGATGGTCGTGTCCATCTAAGTAACTATGAAGCTGAACTCAGCCTGAGTGCCTGAGGGAAACTATACCTAATAACAGTGCCTCAAGTTCCATAGCATTACATTCTAAGCCTTTGAAGCCACAGAGACACAGGCTGTCACTCTGTCACCGAGGCTGGAGTGCAGTGGCATGATCATAGCTCACTGCCACTTTGAACTCCTGGATTCAAGCAATCTCCTGCCTCAGCCTTCCAAGTAGCTGGGACTACAGGCAGGCACCACCATACACTGCTAATTTTTTAATTTTTTTGTAGAGACAGGGTCTTGCTATGTTGCCTAACTTAGTCTTAAACTGGCCTCAAGCCATCCTCCCGCCTCAGCCTCTCAAAGTGCTGGGATTACAGACGTAAGCCACCATGCCCGGCCTTCCTTTATTGACTCATCAGAAAGCTAGATGCTTCTTTTTCTTTGCCACATCATGTATGTAACCAGAGTCTGCAGTGTAGGAGTTACAGAATTACGGATTCTTAGTCATTCATCATAGCATTGCATTGATAGAGAATGCCATGTCTGAAGATGTGGCTGAGTATGGCTTAGGTAAATGTGAATACCTCCAGCAACCTGTGCAGCTCACAATCTGGACGTACATCCCACCTGTTCGATGGTGATTAATCCATTAATTCATTCCAGGACTACTTATGGAATGCCTATCTTTACCAGCTTGGTAACTTTTAAGTGCTAGGAGGATTTCCAGTTCAATAGTCAGAACAAGGTATCCGAAGGGTAAGGTGATAGTTGGTGACAGGCCAGGAAAGCAGTCCTCTTGTCTACCCAGCACCAAAGGGCAGGGCTGCCCTTGCTCAACAAGATAGGTAGAGTGTGTCCTGGAGGTGGGAATAAACAGAAAGCAAGGCAGATAACATCAGAGAAATCTGCAAGAAGGCAGTGAGCCCTTGGGCACTGTTCTGAGTTGAATTGTATCCCCATAAAATTCCTATGTTGAAGTGCTGGCCTCCAGTATCTCCAAATGTGACCTTATTTAGGAATAGGCTTATTGCAATGTCCCTAGTTAAGATGAGGTCATAGTGAAGTGGCGTGGGTCCCTACTGTAATATGATCAGGGTCCTTATAATAAAAGGAGCTGGGAGTTGGATGTTCACACCTGTATTCCCAGCACCTTGGGAGGCCAAAGGAGGGAGGATCGCTTGAGGCCAGGAGTTCAAGACCAGCCTGGGCAACAAAGCAGAAACTGTCTCTACCAAAAATAATTAAAGAGTTCGCTGGGCGTGGTGGCTCATGCCTATACCCTAGCTACTCACGAGGCTGAGGTAGGAGGATCGTTTGAGAACCAGAAGTTGGAGGTGCAGTGAGCTCATGTCCTGCCATTGCAACGCCAACCTGGGAGGCAGAGCTAGACTCTGTCTCTACAACAAGGGAGAAAATTTGAGCATAGACCAAACACAGGGAGAACATCATGAAGGGAGAGATCTACAAGCCAAGGAACAACAAAGATTGCCTGCAAAGCCACCAGAGACTAAAGGAGAGGCCTGGGGCAGACTCTCGCTCCCAGCACTCTGCACCTTGGTCTTGGATTTCCAGCCTGCAGAACCGTGAGACAAAAAACGTCTGTTGGTAAAGACACCTACTTCATGGTACTTTCTTATAACAGTCCTAGAAAACTGACACAGGTAGCAGCCTGACCAATTGCTGTTCCGGAAACGGCCATCTGGAAAGATGCAAGAGCCTAGCCAGGTGCTGGGTCTAGGGAGACAAGTACTATGTCATAATGCAGGGACCCAGACCCCTGGAGTGTCTTAGTGCAGAGGGTTAGGTTACACACTGCAAGGCTTGGAATCCTGAATTTTCTTTTCTCTCTCTCTTTTTTTTTTTTTTTTTTTGCGACAGTCTTACTCTTCTCACTCAGGCTGGAGTGTAATGGCACGATCTCGGCTCACTGCAACCTCTGCCTCCCAGGTTCAAGTGATTCTCCTGCCTCAAACTCTTGAGAAGCTGGGATTATAGGCACCCACCACCGTGCCCAGCTAGTTTTTGTATTTTTAGTAGAGATGGGATTTCATCATGTTGGCCAGGCTGATTTCAAACTCCTGACCTCAGGTGATTCACTCACCTTGGCCTCCCAAAGTGCTGAAGTTACAGGTGTGAATCATCACATCCAGCCGAATCCTGAATTGTCTTTATTCATGGACTGAGGTAGACCTGGGTCCTAGGTGTGAATCCACTGCACCTGTAGCTGACGATGTGTGTTCTCTCCCCAGATTTTGGCTTTTCTGACTCTGTGGCTTTCTCTGGGTTTTGCAAGCCTCCCTCCTAACTGTGCACACCTGTCACCGTCTTCAGTGGTTTGTTCTGGGGCCACTGTGGCTTTATCTGGAGGCACCAGCCCCAAAAGTACTGGGAGTTTACATTCTCCCAAGGCTTCCTATGGTCAATGTCTTGAGGCAGAACAAACCCTGTGGACTAAGTTATGCTCCATGTGTATTAGTTTCAAATTGCTGCTGTAACAAATTGCCATAAATTTGCTGGCTTAAAAACAACACAGTACAGGCCAGGCACAGTGGCTTATGCAGTGGCTCTACTAAAAATACAAAAATTAGCCAGGTGCGGCAGTGGGCACCTGTAATCTCAGCTGCTCGGGAGGCTGAGGCAGGAGAATCGCTTGAATCTGCGAGGCGGAGGTTGCAGTGAGCTGAGATCATGCCACTGCACTCCAGCCTGGGCAACAAAGTGAGACTGTGTCTCCAAAAAAAAACATACCGGGAGGAAAACAATATGAAGGTGGAGGTAGAAATGAGAAGGATGTAGCCACAAGCCAAGGAGTGCCAGTGCCTGTTAGAAACTGGAGGAGGCAAGGCATGGGTCTTGCCCAGAGCCTCCAGAGGGGGCAAATAAGGACCATGCAGTCTATTTTTCAAAGCTGCCTGAGTAATCTGATCTATCCCATCATTTCTCTCTGTGTACCAAGCACCGCCTGTAGGATAGAAGTAGCCTGCATCTGTGATTTCCCGAGTGCCCAACTGAGTCTGGATTAAAACCCAGATTACTGGGCGCCACTCTCAGACTCTCTGATCCAGTAGGTCTGAGGGGGACTTGAGGAATTGCACTTTAAACAAGTTCCCAGGAGATGCAGAGGCTGCTGGTTTTAAGAGCACATTTTGAGGTGCATTTCTTGCATACCCATCGCCCAACACAGGGTGGGTGCGTGCTGAGAGTGTCCAAGCCCCGTGCTGCCTGCCAGCAGAGGAAGTCGTTGGCTGCATGAGGATCAGAAGGGGGGCCATTTGTCTGAGCCTTGAGGGTGAGGAGGTTTTCACTGGAGGAGAGGGCATTCATTCTACAGGGAGCAGGAGCAAAGGAACCGAGGTGGGCTAATGCAGAGACCATCTACATTTGAGATGCAATGAGAAGTTGCTTTGCAAGGGGAATGGCCAGAGAGGAGGCAGGAGATTTTGGCTTAGTTCCTGTTCCTGAAACGGGCCATTTTCCCAAGGCTTCCCACGGTCATTGTCCAACAGCAAATGGGAATTGGTGTTCCTTGGAGTATTGGCTTTGACCTCTGGCCTCCAGAACTTTAAGATAATGAATTGTGTTACAGTAGTTTCTTTTACAGTAGTTTCTGGAGACCAATCTGTGCCCACCTTTGGTTCTATTTGTCTTGCTTGGAGGTCAGCCAGGCAAGGTTTGCCCAGGGCTGCCCCTATGCATATATCATACATTACTCTCCAGAATTAGAGGAGAAGCCAAATTGTAATTCTACCTTTGGAAGCACAGAAATATGACCTCACTTGTACCTGGTTTTTGATGGACTTATTCTACTAATAAGTCAAATGATAGCATAAGTTACGGCATCGTGTCCTATTCAGTGGCCTTCTGCTCCCAGCGGGCCTGGTTCTTACTACAATTTCTTATCTGCAAGAGATTCAGGCAATGTAAGGGGAAAATACTTCAGTGCGAGTTATCAGGCATACATTTGGCCTAATACATTACAAAGCTGTTTAATTTAAGCATGCTTTTAGAGAATTACACCAAAGAGAACATTGTGGCCAGGCACAGGGGCATCATACCTGTAATCCCACCATTTGGGAGGCTGAGGTGGAAGGACTGCTTGAGGCCAGGAGTTTGAGACTACCCTGGGCAATATGGCAAGGGCTCATCTCCAGAAAATTAAAAACAATAAAAAAATTTAGCAGGGTGTGGTGGCCCATGGTTGTAGGCGCAGCTACTTGGGAGGCTGAGGGAGGAGGATTACTTGAGCCCAGGAGTTCAAGGCTGCAGTGAGCCATGATTGTGCCACTGCACTCCAGCCTGAGCAACAGAGTGAGACCCTGTCTCTAAAACAAAACAAAACAAAACAAAACAAAAATATTATGAATTGACAGAACTGAATCTATTTTTTTTGTTAATTCAAGAACAAAATGTGTTCACGTTGCTGGATCCACATTGATAATCTGAGTATGATGAAGATTAGAGAAAAATAACATAAAGTAGCTGAGAGCTCTAGGGCTGCAGTTGTTTAACTGTCCACTTAGAATTTTATCAAGTAAATTCAGCCCATAATGGGCCCAACTTAATGATCAGTTTTGTTCCTAAGCAAATAGTATTATACTAAAGCTTCAAGGTAGTAATAAATAGTGCTTTTGCAATTGGTCTGATTTCAGGTGACATTTTGGTGAAATCACTCCAGAATCAGAAGCTCCTTTTAAGTGAGGGGGTGGGGGAAGGAAAAGACCCCAACCTGGACATAATTAACCACAGGAGATTGAATGTATTTTTCTCTTTCCATGTCAGGAACTCGGTCTCACTCACCTGAGTGCGAGACCTGGCACTCCACAAACATTTGGCTTCAAATGTGGGTTCATTTCAGTTCAACAAACACAAAGCAGCCCAGGGATTCTAGTGTTGTCATAGTAGAAAGTAGTTTGGGTTGGGTAAGAAAATCTACCTCTGGCCACGCGTAGTTTTGCATAAATTAGACTTGCAAATAAGCGAGAGCGCCTGCTTTGTGAGTGAGACCTTTGTTTATTTAAGGATTCCGTGAAAAGAAGCCCTGCTATTTCTAGTCTTGTCAAACTTAGCAGTATCCAATTTTCTAGGTCCGATATCTGTCTGGATTCCTTGCCTGGAGCCACAGCCTACCCCGGAGGGCAGAAGGCTTCTTCTAAGGACTCTTTATTCCCTTCGTTTCTCTGAGCCCAGGATTTTTATCAGCAAGCCCATTCCTTCCGTTTTGATTGCATGTGACTGAGAGTGTTGTCCATCCTGTTTGGCTCCATTGAGTGAACTCAGCTTTCACATTGTGGACGCTGGCCCTGCTGTCTGGGGCTTATCCAGAACGTCCCCAGCTTGGCTTTCTGACTTCTCACTCTTGGCGCTCTGGGCTACTTAACCCATTCCTCCTCCCCCTCCTCCATCTTTTTTGGCTCGAATTTTTTCCCCTAATTACCTTGCTTAATGATTCAGTATGGGCCAGGTATGGTGGTTCGTGCTTGTACCTGCAGTTACTTGGGAGGCTGAGGCAGGAGGATTGCCTGAGCCCAGAAGTTTGAGACCAGTCTGGACAGCATAGGGAGATCCCATCTCCACAAAATATATTTTTTTAATTAGCTGGATGTTCTATGTGCCTGTAGTCCTAGCTACTCAGGGGCTAAGGTGGGAGGATCGCTTGAGTGCAGGAGTTGGAGTTGAGTCTTGGGGTCTAGGAGTCAAAGGTTACAGTGGGCTGTGATTACATCACTGTACTCCAGCCTGTGCAACAGAGCGAGACTTTGAAGTGGAATTGGAGGCTACAGTGGTTTGGAGGTTATAGCGGTCTATGACTGAGCCAGTGCACTCCAGCCTGCACAACAGAGTGAGACCTTATCTATTTAAAAAAAAAAAAAAAAAGATTTAGTGTGGACTAAATGATGCTTCTGGCTCTGTGTCTGACACCCCTAGTTTGATGGGACTTGGGATACCTGCCCCCTGACTCCAGTCAGCCTTCCCACAGTGCCCACCTGAGTACAGGAAGCCAGTTAGCGCACACCTCTTCCCCCTGCCTCATTCCCTCAAGGGGAGGAACTACACCATTCGATAATAAATCCCTTGGGAAAGAGAAGCAGATCAAACACTGGACTTGTTTCTTTTTTTTTTTTTTTCCAGACGGAGTGTGGCTCAGTTGCCCAGGCTGGAGTACAGTGGTGCAATCTCAGCTCACTGCAAACTCTTCCTGGGTTCAAGGGAGTCTCCTGCCTCAGCCTCCTGAATAGCTGGGACTACAGGCACGCACCACCACACCCAGCTAATTTTTGTATTTTTAGTAGAGACAGGGTTTCACCACATTGACCAGGCTGGTCTTGAACTCCTGGCCTCAAGTGATCTGCCCACCTCAGCCTCCCAAAGTGCTGGGATTACAGGCGTGAGCCACTGCACCTGGCAGGGACTTGAATTGTTTCTTCTTCCTTCTTCTTTTTTTTTTTTTTTTTGAGATGGAGTCTCAGTCACTAGGCTGGAGTGTGCAGTGGTGCGATCTTGGCTCACTGCAACCTCTGCCTCCGGGTTTCAAGTGATTCTCCTGCCTCAGCCTCCCAAGTAGCTGGGACTACAGGCACGTGCCACCATCCCCAGCTAACTTTTTATTTTTAGAAGAGACAGTATTTCTCTACTTAGTCGAGGCCAGGAGGATCTTCATCTCTTGACCTTGTGATCCACCTGCCTCGGCTCCCCAAAATGCTGAGATTACAGGCGTGAGCCACCACGCCCGGCCTCTTCTTCCTTCTTTTATGGATTTCCTGTTTATTTCCCCATGATCTGTCTTCCCAGCTCTGTACATCTGGCCTTATGGATGTTCCTCACACACCCTTAGTTCACCTCTCACTTGCACGTATTCCTAGCCTAACTTGATTGAAACCAAATGTATGTCCATGGCTCCATCTCTCCATCCAAGGACTTGCTTTTGAGTCATTCTTCAGGGAGCCCTGATCCCTAAAAGGCAGCCCCAGGATGATCCCTGGATCACACCCTCCCTGGTTTTGCTGATGGAGTTTCTGTGTGTGATTTTCCTTACCCGCTTCCCTGGACTTCAGCTTCCACTGTTTCTCATCCTCAGTCCTTCGAGCAACCCAAGTCCCTCAACAAAAATGGGGACACTTTTATTCTTGACCATTTGCTCTTTGCTCTTTGACAAGACACTATCCCAGATGAAAACTCTCGGCGATTGTTGGATTTCTCCATCAGTGTTCTGTGTATCTGACCTAAAGCTGTGCTTATGAACTCTCGGGGTCTCCAGTGATACAGAAGACCTATAGTATCGGATGTTTTCTTGCATTGTGATGAGAAATTGCCAAGCTCCTAGGTACTGCCCCATGCCTGGTTTGCTGACCTGCTATTAACCTGGCTGGTACCCTTCCCTCAGTGCCTGGGGTTGGAAAATTCTCACCCTGTTCCCTTACCATTCTGTTTTACTCCAGAAAGCTGCTATGCTTGACCAACAGGTCGTGAGATACAACTTCCTATTTGTTTGCTTCCTCATTTGTTTCAAGAGCATAGAATTTTAAGTAGTCCAGACAGCAAAAATGCAAGCAAGAACACACATGGAAATGCGGAAGAAAACAATTCCATGCCATATGGGAGATGATACTGAAACTCATTCAGAAATATATTTAATGCCTGGGATGTTCTTGAATGTTTTCTTAACACTTTACACTTGACTAGAATGACTTTATGCCCCTGTGTTTTTCTTTTCTCTGGCTGTCTTCAGATCCATGAGTCGTGACTTATAATGCAACACAACTGTGTTTTAAAATAAATTTACCATGTTGGTTATTATTTGTTCATGTTATGGTTTGTGGCTTTTGAGGCTCTTTCTTACAGCTTCGTATATTTCATGAAAATGCATATTGTGTTTTGAAGCAGCCCATGGGAGTTTCTGCATTTGTTCCAATGTTGCAGCCATTGCAGAACATTTCAAAGATTGATTTGGGTTAAAAGACATGCAGAATGAAGGGCATTATTCTTTTTTTTTTTCTTTTTTTTTTTTGATAAAGTCTCACTGTGTTACCCAGGCTGGAGTGCAGTGACACGATCTCGGCTCCTTGCACCTTCCACCTGCTGGGTTCAAGCAATTCTCCTGCCTCAGCCTCCTGAGTAGCTGGGATTACAGGCACGTGCCACCGTGTATGGCTAATATTTGCATTTTTAGTAAAGACGGGTTTTCACCATGTTGGCCAGGCTGGTCTCAAACTCTGGACCTCAAGTGATCCGCCTACCTTGACCTCCCAAAGTGCTGGGATTACAGGTGTGAGCTGCTGCAAGCAGCCTGAAGGGCGTTATTCTACTAAACCAGAACAGAAGTTCTTGAATGTCTGTGAGCCTCAGAATCTTGCTAAAAACTGGAAAGCTTGTTACCATACAGATCACTACCCTGGGAACCCACCACCCAGCCCAGTTTCTGATTAAGTCTGGGTAGGGTCTTGTACTTTGCATTTCTGGAACGTTCCCAAGAAGATGTGAATGTTGCTGGTCCACGGACCACATTTGGAAAAGCACTTGACTAGAAAACCAGTCAATACTTTTTTTGTTTATCTGTTGCATAACATGGATCTGTACCTGGATAAGCAGAGCACATGCAAAACTCTTCAAAAATGCAAAAGGAAGCATCTGCAAAAATAGTCACAGCAGATCTGTACGTGATTCTGATGAATTAGAAACAAGCTCAATGTCCAACAGCTGGAGAACAGAGTCAGTTGTGGTGGCTTCATAAAGTGGATTGCCAAAGGAGAGTGAACAGTGAATGGACCAGTGCTATATTTATCGACATGGAGAAATCTTACAAATACAAGACAAAGAAAAAGGGAAGTTGTACAGGGATGAACGTAGTCTAGTGTTTGTTTGTGATTCAAGAATTTGCACAATCATGTGATGGGCCATTTTGATGCATATGTAAAAAACATGTAATGAGCTATAAAGACACCTATAAAAAGACATAAACCCAGGGAAAGAACATGAGTGACTCTGGGGTGAGGGTAGGTTGTTGGGGGAGTTGATAATGCCACTGACAGGGGGGTGCTTCAAATTTACGTGCAAGAATTTCTTTCTTAAACTAGGTGGTGAATTCACAGTATATGTTACATTATTCCTCAAACCTTCTTGCAGTATGAAAAGCGATACATGTATATCTTTCCCAGTTGCCACCTAGGGGTGCTTAATTTTACAAAACTCCACCTGTGATCCTCATACAGAAATTATTCCTATATTCCTGCTGAAATATACCCCATATGTTTGACTCCACGTGATAATACTCTGACCATTCATTTTAATAATCAGACTTGATAATAGATACCTTTGAATATAAATTATATGTTTGGAAATGGCCTACTGACAAAATCTTGTCACAACGGAGAAGGTCAAAAAGAAGGTATCGAAGGCTCTGAAAATGGTTTGTAAAGAGGAATGCAAATATTGACTCTTCATAAGGCTACTTTGAAGGGATGATACAAACATATAGCCTGAGAGATTTGTTACCCAGTTGATCACATTTATTTATAGTCAGTCCCTGAACACATATAAAATTATCAAACCATAGATTGGAGGAAATAATGCAATTTAATAGCTTATTTGTTTCTAAGAAGTTAATTTTAAAAAGCTATAAAAATCTTAAAACTTAGTCTACCAAATACATGTAACATCCCTAGGATGACATTCTTCTAATGTTGATTTGGAGGCATTTGAGAATTCTGTTGAAAGAAGGGAGGCTTTTTTTTCAGTAGGATTCTCACTTTCAGCCCCTTCATGATGAAGGATGCCAGGATGCTGCGATTAGAAAAAACCTAAAATACGTGATACTGATTTGGTATTTGGGTGGTGGGCTTTGAGGATACTGATATCAGAATCTGAGAAGGCACAGACCCATGTTATGCAACAGATAAACAGAAAAAGTATTGTCTGACATGGATGAACCTGGAGAACATTATGGTAAGTGAAATAAACCAGACACAGACAGACAAATAGTGCAGGTTCTCATTTATATGTGGAATCTAAAACAGTAGAACTCATCGAAGCAGGGAATAGAGTAGTGGTTACTACACGCTGGGGTGGGGGCAATGGAGAGGCATTAGTCAAAGGACACAGAGGTTCCGTTCGACAGGAGGACTCATACAATAAGTGTTTGAGGTGACAGATAAGTTAATTAGCTTGATTCATTCTGTGCTGTGCCCATGTATCCTAGCATCACTTTTTACACCATACGTAGATACAATTATAATTTGCCCATTTAAAAAATATTGTCTAGCATAACTTGGAAGGCACACTGAATATATGTAATGCTGCTGCTCTAGTGAAAGAAGTCAGAAAACAGGATGTTACTGGTGTGTGCTGAATTCCCCCTTAAAGAGAAGACTGGGAGAGATTTTTTTGTTGTTGTTTTATGGTTTTCTGGTCCTTGTTTTGTCTCCACTGTGTATATTAAATGTGTGGAGGGCAGATAATTTCTTTTTTTATGTGTACAACTGATCATATAATGACGTGCTCATAAAACCTGGGGAAATGGCTGTTGTCTTTCTGAGTTCTCATGCTTTGCACAGTAGCAGTATCAAGTGAGACCTTGGGTTGTCGCTCTTAAGGAGGAGATGGATATATTCTATGTGTAGAAAAAAAAATGATGCATATGAACCGGGTGCAGTAGCTCAGGCCTGTAACCCCAGCACTTCGGGAGACTGAGTAGGAGGATCCCTTGAGCCCAGGAGTTTGAGACCAGCATGGGCAACAATAGAGCCTGTCTCTACACAAAATTTAAAAATTAGCCAGATGTGGTATGTGCCTGTAATCCCAGCTACTCAGAGGCTGAGGTGGAAGGATCACTTGAGCCTGGGAGGTAGAGGCTGCAGTGAGCTATGATCGCACCATTGTACCCCAGCTGGGGTGACAGAGTGAGACCTTGTTTCAAAAGAAAAAAATTAATAAAGGTTAATATGGATGTTGGAGGCCAAAAGAAACAATAGTAGCAGGATCACTAACTGCCCACCAAAGTCTGCCCTGTTCCAGCGGAGAGTGTTGCACTTGGAAATAGTTGCCTAGTCTTTCTGCCATGTAGGTGACTTGTTCTTTTCAATAAAGTGAAAGTTAAGTGCCATTTAAAGACTAAAGAGGTTCAAGAGTTGTTGTGCCTTCTTCCTCCTCTTTGGCTCATACACTGGCTGGATTGAGAAGGCTCTGGATTGAGAAGGCTGGATTGAGAAGGCTGGAGAGGATGGGGCAACCACAAGACAGAAAGAGCCTGGATCCCTGAATCACTTCATGGAAAGCTGCTGACCAATCAGGAACACCTGCACTTGACTGTTACTTGAATAAGAAATACATTTCTTTTGTGTTAAGTCACTGATAATTTAAGAAATTATTTGTTACAGCAGCTAATGTTGCTCTAAATAATCTACTCATACAGAATTTCAATAGCATTGTTTAGTGGCTATGATACGAGGATAAAAGAGGCTGCAGATGGAACCTGGTTGCATGTAGGACCAAAATTAAAGTCAGGAAGAGAGTAATCATTCTATAAGATGTCTGCATTGAAGACTCATTCTGAAGTTCTTACTTTCAGCCCTGGCTAATAGTTTTTTTAATGAAAAATCAGCATTGCCAAGAGGCTGTGTGATGTCACCCACTCAACTTATTGCCTTGCTGTGGAGGTTTTTACTGAGCATTGAAGTGAGCCAGAAGAGCTCTGTGGCTTGCATTAGTGAATTCTCTATTTTTGCTGGAAGAAAAAAACGCATTTCATTTGCCACTGGTCACGCTGTGATGACAGATGATTAGAAACTTTAATCAATCTTGTTTTGTCAGCATGACTCTCATATCAAAGAGACTGCGTTTCAAAAAGAAGCTGCAAATAAATATAAAATTTAGGACTGTGAAGCATCCGTAATGAACTATAATGACGTTAGGTAATGATATCTCACAACTCTGTCCCCAATCTCTTGTGTGTATCGAATTCTTTCCCTCCACACCTCTCTGCCTTTCCATTTGCACCTAATTTTCATTTATTTATTTGCCCTTCATTTCTTACAAATCGCTACTCTAACTTCCATGGACACTGATGGAAGGGGGACAATGCAATGTGACTTCCACCTTCTCAGGCCACCTAATCCGACTCAGGATTTAATGCTTTCAAAAGAGGCTTTTGAGCCAGACAAGCCTAAATTCAAATTCCAATTTTATCATTTTCCAGCTTTGTGATCTTCAGCAAGTTACCTCATCCCTGTAAGTGGAATATCTTTCGATACTTGTAAATTAAGGTGACATTTACCAACGTCCTCAAGTCATTGCAATTGCCAAGGGAGGTAATACCCAGAGTGTCTAGTGTGCTATCTGGTGCGGAATGCTGAGAATCTGCTCTTGAAAATGCTCAATCTTTTCTGCTTCCCTTTCTAATACAAGACATTTCTTCTTGGCTGCAGGAAATAGATTTTCTAGCTTGAGGACTAGAATTTATCAAGATTTTGTTAGACACCCCCCTGCCACTCTAAGTAGTGGGGCACTTGTACATGTAAACAAACATTACACCAAGTGTGCTAATGGGGCTTTTTCTGGGGGCTGCAGAAGCACGAGGGAGTTTCCTTGCATCCTCGTCTACCAGCTTACATGGAGTCTTGATCTTATCTATTTCAAAGAGGAGAAAAACAATTTTTCTTTTGGAGAACGCAAGTGATTGGGGTAGGAGGAAGCCCATGCTTAAGGAAGACCTCTGCATGTAGATATCTGCTGACTGTCTCTTGAGGCTTGTTGCTCTGCCGGAAATCCTGGAGAGATTTTGGCAGAGAGACTGAACCTGGAAATCGTGAGTATGTGTCATTTCTGGTGTGACGGGGCATGGAGCTTAGTAGTGAAAGGCATAGCTAGAGGCCAAATGGTACATAGCTTTTGCACAATGTTTTCATTTTGTTTGGTTCCTGAGGACATCTGAAGGCTTGCATGGGGATGTTGGAAGCTGAAAATACCCTTCATAGTTTGCTCGATTCACAGGAGTTCCACTGCCTGCGCGCTCTCTCTCTCTGCTGATCCCAACTGTGCCCATTTTCCAGGCCCAGTTTACATCTTCCTTCCTTCCTTCCCAAAATGTTTCCATTTCTTGGTCAAATTCACTCTTCAAGTGATGCTTTGTTTTTCTTTCTTCCACTCATAATGTAAGTATGCAGTTTATGTTACCACCAAGTGCATAACTTATGGTTCTTCTCTTATTATGCTCTTTATATTTTTCTTGGTGTTCTAACTAGATAGTAAGCTCATAGATGCAAGCCTCCATCCATGCAACCATTTGACCAGCCAATATTGACCAAGTACCCACCAGTTGTGTTGTTTTGTTTTAGGGATTGTGTTCACTCTGTTACCTAGACTGGAGCACAGTGGTACAGTCATAGCTCACTGTAGCCTCAAACTCCTGGGCTCAGGTGAGATTTTCCATCTCTGTTCCCGAGTAGCTTAGACGACAGGTGCATGCCACCATGCTGAGCTAATTTTTTTTTAGCTTTTAATTTTGTAGAGCCAGGGTCTTGTTATGTTGCTCAGGCTGGTCTTGAACTCCGAGGCTAAAACACTCTTCTGTCTTCTGCCTCCCGTGGTGTTGGGGTTTATAGACGTGAGCCACCATGCCCAGCCTGGTTATTTAACTTTATTCCTCACAAAACACCACTGGGGGTTATCACCATGGTTTCATTGGTTCTTCTTTGAGCCCTAGATTTCTTAATCATTTGTCACAAGTCTAGAATCTGAATCACAGCAAGTAAATAAGAGATCTGGATTTTAAGCTCTGATCTGAAGTCTAACTGTCTTTCTACCAGAGCCGATGCACTCAAGGTTGACCATGCTTCATAGTTGCTTTGCATTCATCAGAGTGTCTAGTTATGTGCTTCACATGTAATTAAAACTTAATAAATCTTGATTAAGTCTTTGAAAAAGGGCACTGTGGGGATGCTTTCTAAGAATTTTTCTTCACTTTCAACTTAATTTCTCTCCTTCAAAAATGCTGAATGGAGTTTATGATGAGAAGTGACTTAAAATGATGCTTTTGGATTCTGTTGATCATTTTATGACAGCTCTTACAATAAATGTGATTTGGGGGGAATCACTGAAGTGTTTGTGGTTGGCTTGTATGAGTAGATCTAAGGTTTGGCATAAGCTGGTGAGATAGAGGAGGATGGGGTCTGAGTCAGAGATCCACCAGGGCCTGAAGATGTTGACATTATACGAAATGGAATGGGCTCAATGAGCAGAAAGCCTACTTCATAGATGGAGTAAACTGCTGGGAGCCCCTAAAATATTGTCGGCTGATTTTTTCTCTAGTTGAAGAAGCTTGAGTTTTAATTATGCCAAAGGGTCTGTATGTTAGTCTGTTCACATACTGTTATAAAGACATTATCAGAGACTTGCTAATTTATAAAGAAAGGAGGTTTAATGGAATCACAGTTCCACCTGGCTGGGAAGGCCTCAGGAAACTTACAATCATGGCAGAAGGCAAAGTGGAAGCAAGGCATGTCTTACATGGTGGCAGAGAGAGAGAGAGAGGGAGGAAGTGCCACACTTATAAACCATCCGATGTGAGAACTCACTGTCATGAGAACAGCATGGGGGAAATTGCCCCCATAATCCAATCACTTCCTACCAAGTCCTTCCCCACACACGAGGATTATAATTCAAGATGAGATTTGGGTGGGGACAAAGAGCCAGACCATATCAGTCTGTTATCAGGGATGCTTCTGGCTGTAGAGTAACCTGGATCATGGTCTGTTTTGAAAGGCTATAGAGTCTCTGTGGTGGTCTTTTTTATTTTTCTGAGACAGAGTCTTGCTGTGCTGCCCAGGCTGGAGTGCAATAACAGGATCATAGCTCACTGCAGCCTTGACCTCTTGGGCTAAAACAATTCTCCTGCCTCAGCGTCCTGAGTAGCTAGGACTACAGGTATGCACCACCATGCCTGGCATCTGGCTAGTTTTTTTTTTTTTAATTGTAGAGATGGGGGTCTCGCTGTATTGCCTAGGCTGGTCTCAAACTTCTGGCCTCAAGTGATCCTCTTGTCTCAGCTTCCCAAGTGCTGAGATTACACGCATAAGCCACTGTGTCTGGCTGTGGTGGCCTCTTGATCATCAGTTGAACCCCAGTCCTGTGTAAGTCTTAGAATGATGGCTGAGGGTTCAGCAGCTGGATTTTCAATACTTTCCCTCCACAGCTTCCCCCAAGGCCCTGTGCAAAATACTTGAGTGAAATCTACAGATAGAGTGAAGGGCTGGGCAAAAACACACTCTTTCATACCAAGAAGCTTTTGCTCCGAACCACTGTGCATGTCTCCTAAAGGACTAGACTGGATCACATGGAGTCTTTCTTTCTGACTTGGGTACAGACTCCAGACATAGAGCCATGACAAGCTGGATCGCCTCTTCCACCCCTCTTCTGAGTCCATACTGCTCAAGTGTTGAGCCTCTGTATTCTATCACTGTTACAACTGAAGATGGAGCAATTTAAGGAAACAGCAGAAAACCAGTGAAGAAGATAACAGAGTATTTGGCCTCATGCTGAGAGCAGAACAGACCTCTCATTCTGCAGAGAGAGAAAGAGTGAGCATGAGAGATGACCCAAAAAGTCCGGAAAGAGATAGACAGGCAGAAACCGCAGGGCTGAGTGATTCCTAAACAGAAGCTTTCTGTAACCCCGCTTTCCTCCCCAGACTTAACAAAGTAAGAGGGGGAGTAAACCCAAAGCGATACCACGGGCAAAAAGTAAGGAAAATCTACACTCCTAGCCTGATGACACAGTGAACATCTATGTACTTGACCAATGTACTTGAGAACTCCTGCCCAGAGGAGGCGGTCTGTGGTGGTAGAGAGGAGTGATGAGCTCCCTCTAGGAGCCAGTAGTGGGCGCTGCTGCTTCTCATCAAGTAAATGTGGCAGCAGACCAAGGTGTCATCAACATCCAGCTCTGCAACTTGAATGGCACTGGAGGCCATTTTTCTAAGTGAAGCAACTCAGGATTGGAAAACCAAATACTGTATGTTCTCATTTATAAGTGGGAGCTAAGCTATGAGGACACAAAAACATTCAGAGTGATATAATGAACTTTGGGGATTTGGAGTGGGGGATACTGGGAAGAGGGTGAGAGATAAAATAAAACATATTGGGTACAGTGTACACTGCTTGGGTGACAGGTGAGCTAAAACTTCAGAATCCACCGCTAAAGAACCCATCCATGTAACCGGAAACTACCTGTATCCCCAAAACTACTGAAAGAAAAAGAAAAAAAATGTCTAGCTCAGGGATTGGAACTGCCTTTGGAGAGGCGGGGACCTACACACAGGCTTGTGGGCACTTCTCTTAGTTAAAGAAAAAAATGTAAAAAAAAAAAAGAAAAGAAAAGAAAAAATAAAAAAATGCCATCCATTCAGTGTGTAAGGCTCTATTCTAGATCCTGAGAACCTTGGGAAGGGAAAATGCATAAAAGGTACTTGGAAACAACATTGTAACAATGCAAAAATGGAAACATGAAAATGAGAGGAACCATCTGATGTGGTGGACCTAGCAGGACTGACAAAGAAAAAAATAGAGAAAACAAATATCAGGAATAAATAAGAACAGATTCTGGGTAATTCTGTACCTATAAACACTACAACTTAGATAAAATGCACCAATTCCTCAAAAAAAAAAAAAAAATCACAAACTGGCAACACTCAACCAAGATGTAAGAGATAACTAGAACTTTTAATTATCAAAGAGATTGAATTTATGGTTAAAAATCTGCTGAAAAAGAAATCTCTGGCATTAGAAGATTTCTTTCACTGGTGAATACTACCAAATATTTAAGAAGAAATAGCACAAATTTGACACAATCAGTTCCAACAAAACGACAGAAGGGAACACTTGCCAATTTGTTTTATGAAGCCCAAATTACCTTAATATAAAACTGGATAAAGGCAGTATAACACAAGAAAATTCTAAGCCATTATCCTTCCTGAGTACAGGTGTAAAAGTCCTTCTAAAATATTAGCGAATCAGATCCAGTAATAGATTAAAAGAAAAGTACATAATGATCAAGTGGAGTTTTTCCTTGGAATACAAAGCTAGTTCAATACTCAGAATCTATCAATGTAATCCACCATGTTAGTAGTGTAAAGAGGAAAAAAACACGATTATCAATTAATACAGAGAAAGACTTTGACGAAATTCAACTTCTATTCATAAAATTGTCAGCAAACTAAAAATAAGAGAGAACTTCCTTAATCTGATAAAGGGTATCTGTTTTCCCCCTAAAAATGAGAGCAATTCAAGGTGTCCACTTTTACCAGTCTAATGCAATATTATTACTGGAAGATCCAATCCAGCCAGGGCAATGAGATAAGAAAAAGAAATACAAGGACTACAGATGGGAAATAAACATATAAAACTGTCTCTATTCACAGATAACTTGATTTTGTACATAGAAAATCCCAAGGTATCTAGAAAAACCTCCTGAAACTAATAAGTGAGGGAACAAGGTCAACATTTTAAAAAATCTGTCTTATTCTTATATAGTAGCAATGGACAACTAGTAAACAAAAAGTACAATTTGTAATATCTCCAAATAATGAGAATATTGGATATGTGCTTAAAAAACATATGTAGAATCTGCATGCTGAAAATTACAAAACGGTGAATGAAGTCAAAGTAAATCCAAATAAAAGAAGAGACACACCAGGGAAACTTCTCCCCCACATTGATGTATACATTTAATGCAATTGCAATAAAAATTGAAGCAGGTTTTTTTTTATATGTCTAGACAAGCTTATTCTCAAATTTATGTGGAAAAGCAAAAAAAAAAAAAAAAAAATCAGAATAACTGAAGCAATGTCAAAAAAGAATGAAGTGGAAGAAATCACAGTACTCAATTTGAAGACTTGCCACGATGCTACAATAATCAAGAAAGGTGAAGAAATCAATGCATAGGGCAATAGAAAAGAATGAAGAGTCCAGAAATAAATTCATACAAATATGGTTAATTGATTTCTGGCATCTGTTCATAGAGAATTCAACATAAAAGTATAGGCTTTTCAACAAATAATTTTGGGACAAGTGGACATCTGTATGGCAAGACATGAATTTCAATCTAAACTGTATACCTTATGCAAAAAAGTAACTCAAAGTAGAGAGAGGTCATGAATTTAAAGTAAAAGGTAAAACTATGAATCTTTTAGAAAAATATATGGGAGAAAATCTTTGTAACATGGAATTTGTCAAGAGTTCTTTTTTCAATTTTTAAAAAAAATCTATAGGTTTTTGGGGAACATGTGCTTTGGTTACATGAGGAAGTTTTTTGTTGTTGTTGTTTTTGAGACAGAGTCTCGCTCTGTTACCTAGGCTGGAGTGCAGTGGCATGATCTCTGCTCACTGCCACCTCTGCCTCCAAGGTTTAAGTGATTCTTCTGCCTCAGCCTCCTGAGTAGTTGGGACTACAGATGTGTGCCACAACACCTGGCTAATTTTTGTATTTTTAGTAGAGATGGGGTTTCACTATATTGGCCAGGCTGGTCTTGAACTCCTGACTTCATGATCTGCCTGCCTCGGCCTCCCAAAGTGCTGGGATTGCAAGTGTAAGACACTGCGCCTGGTGGAGTAAGTTCTTTAGAGGTGATTTGTGAGATTTTGATGCACTCATCACCTGAGGGGGTAAGAATTCTTCACATGAAAGCAAAGCATGAGTTAGTTAACATTAAAAGTTTTGGTCTACAAAAATACCATGAAGAATATAAAAAGACGAGCTACAGAGTTGGAGGAAATATTTGCAAATCACATAGCTGACAAATGATTTGTTTCTGGAGTATTAAAAAAAACAACTCTCAAAACTCAACAGTAATAAAACAAACGAACCTCATTAGAAAATGGGTAAAAGAATTGAACAGGCAAAGATCAAAGACCATATATGGAAGTCAAATTAGTATAATATAAGATGTTTAAGGTCATTTGACATTAGGGGAATGCCAATTAAGGCCAAAATGAGATATCACTATGCACCTTTTAGGATGGCAAAAAAATAAAAAATGAACCAAAAGAGGACATTATTAATAATGCCAATGCTTCACATGTGAAACATCTGGAAACACTTGTGCGTGGCTGGTAGGAATATAAAATGATCAAAACACTGTGGTAAATATTTTGCCAGTTTCTTACAAAATTTATAAAGTTAAATGATCCCAATAATCCCACTTCTAGGTTATCTTAGAGACATTAAAACTTATGGTCACACAAAAACCTACACACCAATGTTAACAGTAGCTGTATTCATCATTTACAAGCTGGAAATGATTGAAATATTCTTCAGTGAATGAATGGATATCAATAAACAAACTGTGTGGTGAGTCGCCACAATGAGTACTACTCTGCAAAAGAAAAAACAGAATGAACTATTGATGCACACAATAATTTGAATGTATTTAAAATGCATTTATGGAGTGAAAGGAGTCATTCTTAAACGTTTAAATATTCTATGATCGCATATATATGCTTGTGATGGCTAATTTTGTATGTCAACTTGCCTGGGCTACAGGCTGCCCAGATATTTGGTGGAACATTACTTTGGATGTTGACATTGATGAAGTTAACATTTAAATTGGTAGACTGAGTAAAGCAGATCACCTTCCCTTATGTGAGTGGACCTCATCCAATCAGCTGAATACCTGAAAAGAACAAAAGGCTGATCTTCCCCTGAGTAGGAGAGGCTTACTCCTGCCTGACTGCTTGAGCTGGGACATCATCTTTTCCTGCCTTTGAACTCAAACAGAAACATAGGCTTTTCCTGAGTCTTGAGCATGCAGGCCTTTGGACAAGAACTTCATGATCAGTTCTTCTGGTTCTTGGGCCTTCAAACTTGAACTGGGATTTATCTTAATCTCTCCTGGGTCTCCAGGTCAGTGACTCACCCTGTATATCTTGGGATTTGTTAGCCTCCATAATCATGTAATACAATTCCTTGCAATAAATCCCCTCTCTCTCTCTCTCTCTCTATATATATAGATAGATGAACATCATATATATATAGATGAAAATCATATATATATATGAGAGAGAGAGAGGAGAGATTGAGAGTGTATATATATAGAGAGAGATTGAGAGTGTATATATATTTATATATATAGAGAGATTGAGAGTGTATGTATAAATACACTACTCAATTACACACATATATATTATGTATATATACTCTTTATATATATAATACATATATTTATAAATATATATATGTATGTATATATACACACACACCTATGTATACACATGCATATGTACATGACTCCAAAGTGATAGCATGAGAAAGCTTTTATGGTTGATGAAATTGTTTGTTTCCTGTTTGTGATAGTGTTTACATGATTTTATACATGTGTTAAAATTTACAGAATTTTATGGCCCCCAGAAAGCCAATTTTATTAAGTATTAATTTCAAAAATAAAACGATTCTGGGAACTCAAAGAAGGGAAAGAACAGGAGATGAACTAATGGTCCAAAGGAGTAGGGAATCAGGCAAGACTGGGAGAGAAGGTAGGATGTGAACTGAGCCTTGAGGAATGACTAGTACTTCAATAAAGGAAGAGGTGGAAGATGGATGTGTTTGGAAGGAGCAGGACATGCCAGTCAAAGAATCCAGAATGAATCTAGAGGAGAGGAAGTGCTCTGGTGGCTGTGATTATAGAGGCACAGACTTGGAGGGGAGGATGGAGGGGCAGCTCAGTACCAAATTGCAATGAACTCTGAATGTCCTGGTGAGACTTTCCTTCCTTGTTCTTTGAGGGATTTGCAGTTACTAAATAATTGCTGAGCAGTGATTGCAAACCAGAAATCCAGGAGGATCCAATTCCAGGGGATTTTAAGCTTTCTGAAATCCTCCTAGAGGGAAAAAGATACTGAAAAAGGATTTCTTACATATTCACTTATACCATTCTTTCTTAAGTTTACAAATGAGACCCTTCATAAAATATTGTGCTCACTAGGGAAATAATTCTGGGATTGATGTAAATCCTTTAGTCTCAAAGTATTTATGTAAACATCTGTCTCAGGCAGGGTCCCAGCAGGAGGCAGATGGCACTCCAAAAGGGAGGCTGAAGAGAGTGTAGTGACTATTTACAGGGAGGTGGGCTGGGTTAAGGGAGCCAATTCGAGGTAGTTAAGTGCCCCAGGCTGATACCACCCCTGGGCTTCAAGCCTCAAGGGAAGGGAGTGATTTCATCAACTCTATAAGGTAGAGCTATAGGAAGAATGCCATAGGAAGAGCCACTCCATAAGACTGTGGTCCTGTGGGGGAAGAACAGAGCCTCACTGTATCATAGCCCAGGGAAGGAGATGGGGTTAGGGGTGAATACTCTGCCTCTCTCTCCTCCTGCCCTTTGTGAAAGGAAAATATCTTGGGCCCCCAAAATCACTGAGCTAACAGAAAATTCAAACCGGGATCTGTTCAGGGCAAACCTGCCTCCCATTCTATTGGAAGTCATCCTTCTGCTCACTGAGATAGATGCCTATTCTGACTGCCTCCTTTAGAAAGGCTTATCAGAAAGAGCAAAAGAATGCAACCATGTGTCTCTCACCTACCGGCGACCTAGAAGCCCCCTCCCTGCTTCCAGTTGTTCCTGCCTTTCTGGACAAAACCAGTGCACTTCTTACATATGTTGATTGCTATCTCATGTCTCCCTGAAATGCAGAAAATCAAGCTGAGCTCCGATTACCATGGGCATGTGTTGTCAGGATTACCTGAGGCTGTCATGGGTGTGCGCCCTCAACTTTGGCAAAATAAGCTTTCTAAACTAACTGAGACCTGTCTCAAATTTTTGGGGTGCCTCACACCTTCAATATGTTCCTGGTGCTTCCTATTGACCCAAACTCAAAGGGAGCCAGAGGACCCATTGATGAAGTCCACAGTGGCCAGTCTCCTACAAACTGAAATGGGAGCCGGGAGAAGGAAGAGAGTGAATCTAGAGGGGAAATGGAGAAAAACCAACGCATAATTATTACCTATTCAGACGCCAGGCATCTTGGGACCTCTGTTTATGGGAACTACTGGGAAAAAAGAACCTGAGATCCGAATTGCGAAATTGAAGTGAGACATGGGCTGGCTTTCATCAAGTGCTCAGACAGACTGTTTGGCCCAGACCAGAAATTTCCACCTTTGTGACTTTGTCAACCATCTGCTTCACAAAGAGTCAGATGCTTTCAACGCACTGCAGATCTATGGTTTGCATTAATTGCTTGTTAATAGTTTGATGCCTGGTTATACATGCCTGGCACATAGAAAGGCTCTTCATCAATATGGAGGGAAGGAAGGTGGGCCAAGTTCAGGGCTTCACGTGAGTGTCTAGATTCCACCCGGAGATTGCCAGTGATAAGGGCTCACATCTCAGGGAAGGCACTTGGGGCATCGCCTGGGGGACCCAAGCTTGCTGGCTCCTCTGGCTGCCTTTGTCTTTATTTCCATCAATCAGAGATAAGGAGAGCATCCTGCACTAACGAGATGGAGCATCACCCACAAAGAAGTAGCAGTCCTGAGAAATTATGAAGAAGGACCCTGGGGGACCAGGAGACCTCTCACTGCCTCGTTCCTAATCAGCAGCAGAGGTACTCTGGGGACCCTCTGAGACCAGCTAACAACCATGAACTCTGCAAAAGAACAGTGCCATCCCTGTCACCATCCCTGATGCTTCTCCTTCAGTCCTCATGGGATGCTTGTTTCCATGGCAGGTTTTCATTTGGGTGCAGGCTTGATTGGGTGACACGGAGAATGCCCCAAGGTGATGTCCCTAAACCGTGCTAGGACTGATCAAAGATATTCAGAATGGAAAAAAAAAAAACCTTATAAAACATCTGGTCCAAATTAACTCAGTCTTCAGAGAGGAAAATGAGTCTGAGACAGACTATGTACTTTCCACTGAGCACCTGTTAGGAGCCAGGCTTTGCTCAAAGCACTGTGCAAGTAGTACCTCAGGTACTGTGCACATCACTCACGTCATGGGGCTGACGTATCACCACCAGGTCCACCTGAGGGCTAGGAGGAGCCCTCCTAACTGTAGGCACAGTTCACTTCTGGTGCTGCTAAGGCACTTATCCCCAGAAGGAGCAGGTTACTGAATTTGAAGGCATGAGCACTGGGACAAGTGGGAATCAAATACCCTAAAGAAATCCTGAATTGCTAGTGAACATTTGAGCCAGTATGGGAGTATGGGAAATTCCTACTTCTTTGGGAAACTCTGCAGTCACCAGGGCTTATTGACTCAGTGCAGTAGTCCAAGCACCTGCAAGCTGACAGCATGGCTGGCTTCACGGACATCCAGGCAGGGCTGACAGTTATTACTAACGCTCCTCAACTTAGGATGGGATTACAACTTAGGTTGGGGGTGAGCTGAAAACGGTTAGTGGAACCATCCTAAGTCAGAGACTGCCTGTATTGCCTGATGAGATTTAACAGCAGATTCTCCTCTCCTACATTGCTGTTATTATCATAGTTACCACAAGCCTCTCTCTGGGTCTCCTAATACCAGCATCACTGTCTTGTCCCAGAAAACTGTCTTCACATGTCTTTAAGCCAGTGTGCCCTGGTCTATCAATGACGGACATCACAGCATTGCCCTCCACCATGAGCTTCCTGCTCACTCACTTGCTAACTCCTTCCTTCCTTTATTCTTTCTAGTCCAAACATTTATTGAGGATCTACATGCACTTTGGATACAGAGATGAAAAAGATGGCCTGTCTTTTACAAGCGAGCTTAACAGGAAATAGAAGTTTCTTACAAGGGTATTAGATGACCTCAGCATAGCAAGGGAGAAGATGGAAGTAGTGGGGAACTAGAACCCCTTCTCCTCCCCCTCCCCCTCTCCCCCTCCCCCCTCCCTCCTCTTCTTCTTCTCCTCCTCCTCGTCCTCCTCCTCCTCCTCCTGCTCCTCCTCCTCCTCTTTCTTCTTCTCCCTCCTCCTCCCTCCCCCGTCCCCTCCCCCTCCCCTCTCCCTCTCCCCCTCCCCCTCCTCCTCTTCTGCTCCTCCTCCTCCTCCTCCTCCCCCGCTCTTCCTCCTCCCCCCCTCCTCCCCCTCCTTCTTTTTCTTCTTCTCCTCTGCCCCTGAATTTGCAAGAACTGCCTTTCATCTCTGCTCCTTCCTGTCTACTGGCTTTGTTCTCTGTTGTGTGCCAAATCATGGGAGGTGACATCACAGATCCAGCCACCCAAAGATAGCCTGACTTTCTGTTGGTTTGAAATCCAAATTGCTGGAGGGGAAACTCTTAGCCGTCTCAAATGTTACATACTCACAACTGGCCCACTCAACTGTGGTGAGGTGAGCCCAGTCATATAGAATAATGTGAGAATCCAGGGCCCAGGAAAGTCATTCCATGCACTGGGATGGTGGAGAAGGCCTTAGGAAGGAAGGGCTGGGCAGATAGTCCATTAGGATCCTCTTCATAGGTGCTGCCTTCAGTAAGCTTGTCTGGAAGTAGAGTGAAAAAGAAGCCTCTAAGTGCTGTACTGTGAAGAGTTGAAAGGAGGCTTTCTGGGTACAAGAACCTGGGGCAGCTTGAGAGGTGTGCAGAGAGCTCTATGGGGGCAAACCCCACTGGGGCTGGGCCTCCACTGGAAAAGAGCTGAGATGCAAATGCATTCATGCATGCGTGTGTCTGTGTGTGTGTGTGTGTCTGTGTGTGTAAGGGCAGTGGAAGGTTTAGATAGGATGACTTTCCAGAAATGGGAAAACCTGCTGAAAGTAAAACAGCTTAGAGGAGCATGGCTCCTCTGCGGCTTGTGGTCATTTGGAGCTGCCAAGGCATAAGATGCAGGGCAGTAAAGGCCAGGGAGGAGGCTGGAAAAGTCCACAAAGACTAGAGAATGAAGGCCCTCCTGTACACATGTCACACTAAGCAGGTCAGATTTTATCCTAGGATTGGCGATACTCAGCAAAGAATGTTGAGAAAATGAGAAGCAGGATCTGATTTTTCTGTTGGAAATATCACTGTCTTTGGGAAGACATGTTGTAGGGAATTGAAGCTAGAGTTGGGAGTTTAGGAAGAGGGTATATTGATTGAGGTTCTCCAGGAAACAGAAGCCAAGACAGGATTAAGCATGCAAGATTTATTTATTTATTTTTTTTTATTTTGAGACAGAGTCTTGCTCTGTCACCCAGGCTGGAGTGCAGTGGCGCAGTCTTGGCTCACTGAAACCTCTACCTCCCAGGTTCAAGTGATTCTCCTGCCTCAGCCTCCTGAGTAGCTGGGATTACAGGCATCCACCACCACACCCAGCTAATTTTGTATTTTTAGTAGAGATAGGATTTCACTGTGTTGCCCAGGTTTGTCTTGAACTCCTGACCTCAAGGGATCTGCCTGCCTTGGCCTCCCAAAGTGTTTGGATTACAGGCATGAGCCACCGCGCCCGGCCAGAACTCATTATGCTAAGGAGGAATGATGAGTAAAGTAATTAAAATATGAGGTGGCTCATGCTTATAGAGGGAGGGAGCCTGGGCTCTGAAGTTTATGCAGCTAGCTGGTGGCTGTTCGGTGACTAGAATTGTCTATCCTGTCTCCTAAGCCAGACAATTTCCAGACCCTGAGTCAATCAGCCTGGACAAGTAAGCTAGAACTTGAGTTTTCTGAGCAACTTTGATGTGCCAGGCATATCCATTCATAATTCATGAAGTTTTCTGTAGAACCTACCATGTTCCAGGCACTGTCCTAGGTCCTGAAGAATTCAGCAACGAACAAAGCTGATGGTCGCAAGGCCCCTGTCTTCTTAGGGGAAATTCATGGAATGAATAAGCAATAAAAGAATACAATGTTTGGTATGTGTTATGGGGAAAGAAAGCAGGATCAGGGAGACAAGGAATGCATGTGCATGTGTGTGTATGTATGTTCTTGCATGTTGCCAGGAGACATTTGATGTTTTGACTAGGGTGGGTAGAGAAGGCCTCACTGATAAGGGGCATATTTGTGTTTAGGGGTCTCTGAAGAAGGACGAGTGGGTACAAGCACAATGGGTGGTGAGGTTTTTTCAGCAATTGTAAATTGCAAAATGGCTTGTGTGAGGGGAGGGGGGGGAGAGAGAACGAGAGATTGGGTAACCCGGGAAGTCAGAATCAGGACTTGTGACTTTGCTTTGACTGATACAGGGAGATCTTTGGAGGATTTTGAGCCCAGAATGCTGTAAGCTGTCACATTTCTGAAGGGCCACTCTGGCTGCTGGATTGAAGAAACATGGTGGAGAGACAAAGGCAGTGGCAAGGAGACAAATTGATTGTGGAATTAGAATTCTAACTCAGAGTAAAGATCTTCAGCCACGCTAGATTCTGAAGTGCCTTTTGAAACACCAACACATGATTAAATTAGGTTAAGTATGATTTGAATAAGTGCATTTTAAAAAGAGGCAAATTATTTGAAAATTGAGCATCAATTTATTGCGTGTGTCCATTCTTTAAAAAAAAAAAAGGACATTTTTATTAACGGAAATTTCTAATTCCCCAATAATGTTTATGGTAGCAGTCATCGCACTCTTCTTATTTTAAACCAAGCTCTCTATTCTAATATCACAAACTTTGTTAAGCCATACGGTCGAAATCCTTGTTTAATTTTGGTTTTCAAACATTCCGTTCCATAAAGAAACCAATGCTTTCAGAAGATCTGGCTTCAAAGGGACCTACCTCATTTCAGGCTGTGCAGTGGAGTTGCTGTGAGTGCCTGTTTTCCAATTTAGTTGTCACCTTTCCAACTGCTACCTCTGGAAAACCTTTCTGTTCCCTTGTTTCAGAGGAGTGTTTCTTTCTTATCTTTACAAAAATTAATCAAAGGGCTTTCTCCTAGGTACTGGCACTGAATTGTTGTTATACCTTAATCTCTCTTTTAGCCAGAAAGAGAGAAGGGAAGCAAGGTAGTAAAAGGAGCTGGAATGAAGATCTTCTCCTAATTGGTAAAGGGGTTAGAAAGTGAACTGTTAATTAATCCCAGCAGTTCAACAAGAGGCGTCTAACCATATCTCAGGTGAGACAGAGGCAGGAAGCCCTGGCGGTGTGGGGGATGTATCGCTGGGAGGAAGCTTTTCACGACACAGCGCCCCAGATCTTTAGACCTGTATTACAGTGACTGACTCCCAGGAAAGGATGCTGAAGTAAATTAAAAGGAATATTCGTGTGCATGTGTCTTTATGATAGAATGACTTATATTCCTTTGAGTATATACTCATTAATGGGATTGCTGGGTCAAATGGTAGGTCTGTTTTTAGCTCTTTGAGGAATCACCACACTGCTTTCTACAATGGTTGAACTAATTACACTCCCACTAACAGTATATAAGCTTGCTCTTTCTCCACACCTTCCCCAACATCTGTTAATTTTGACTTTTTAATAATAGCCATCTGACTGGTGTGAGATGGTGTTTCATTGTGGTTTTCATTGCATTTTTCTAACGATCAGTGATATTGATTGATTATACTGTTATTCACAATAACAAAGACGTGAAATCAACCTAAATGTCTGGCAATGAGAAAGTGGATAAAGAAAATGTGGTACATATACACCATGGAATACTGCGCAGCCATACAAAGGAATGAGATCATATCCTTTGCGGGGACATGGATGGAACTGATGGCCATTATCCTCAGCAACCTAATGCAGGAACTGAAAACCAAATACTGCGTGTTCTCACTTATAAGTGGAAGCTAAATGATGAGAACTCATGGATATAGAGGGGAACAACACACACTGGGGCCCATGGGAGGGTGGAGGGTGAGGAGGAAGAGGATCAGGAAAAATAACTAATGGGTACTAGGCTTAACAATCTGTACAACAAACGCCCATGACACGAATTTGCCTGTATAACAAACCTGCACATATACCCCTGAGCCTAAAAGAACCTTTAAAAATAAATAAATAAATACAAATACCCGCCCCACCAAATCACAAAGGAATATTTGAATGAGGCCTTGGGATGATTCAAATCAGATTAAGTGCAGTGATAATATTGGAGGAAAAATGACGCCAAAGTGAATCTTGATTGTCCAGATGAGTAAGAATTCAAGGGAGGCTCAGTTTTGTTGTCTACAATCTCAGGATCTGGAATGCCCAGGAGAGCATTTATCTTCATGCTTTAGAGACAGGGTCTTGCTCTGTTACCCAGGCTTGAGAGCAGTGGCACAATCACAGCTCACTGCATCCTTGAACTCCTGGGCTCAAGCGATCCTTCCTCCTTAGCCTCCCAAGTTGTTGGGATTACAGATACTTGCCCCCATATCCAGCTAATTTTTTAAAAAAATGTTATGGGATCTCCCTTTGTTGCCCAGGCTGGTCTTGAATTCCTGGCCTCAAGCCATTCTCCCGCCTTAGCCTCCCAAGTGCTGGGATTACAGGCATGAGCCACCACCTGTGGCCCTGATTTCTGGCATTATACAGAGCCCTTCCCTCTCTGCCTGCCTGCCTCCCTCCCTCCCTTCCTTCCTCCCTCCTTCATTTCTGAGATGGAGTTTCACTTTGTTGCTTGGGCTGGAGTGCAGTGGTGCCATTTTGGCTCACTACAACCTCTTCCTCCTGGGTTCAGCAGTTCTCCTGCCTCAGCCTCCTGAGTAGCATGGAATTACCATGCTCAGCTAATTTTTTATCTTTAGTAGAGAGGGGGTTTCACCATGTTGGCCAGCCTTGTCTTGAACTTCTGACCTAAAGTGATGCATCTACCTCATCCTCCCAAAGTGTTGGGATTACAGGCATGAGCCATGGTGCCTAGCCCAGAGTGCCCTCCTTTCTACCCACAGTGTAGCTTCTTGCTAGCAGGTTACTTACTGCACAATTCCAGGCTGCAGCTCAGCTGAGGCCCTTCATGGATGCCTTGGGTCTACTGAAGGATCTTTGTTTCATTCTGATCCACTGATTTACAACCATCTTCTGTGACTGGGCACAGGCCTGGCGTGCTCCTGGCTTGCTCCCTTTGGTTTTATGACTTGGCCTGTCTTGCCCTCCGGACTGATTTCTGTGATCCTGGGTGAACATTCTCTTCCTCCTGCCATAGGTCACCCACTGGAACTACTAGTCCAGCTATTGTAGATATGGGCGTCCCTCTCCTGAGTACAAATTACCAGTGGGGCAAACTCAATGCTGACATATTCATCTGACCTCTGTGCCAGGCTCTGATTTACGTTCAAAGTGGTCCGAACATGAACATTCTAAGAACAGTATGAACCATGGTGGGAGTTAAGCAGCAGGCCTGTGTGCTCTGGGAGACATCTGAGCTTACAGACTCATCCTGGGGTTTTAGTGGTGCCTTGAGTAATGATGCTGTACCGATTCCCAGGGATGCAGTTTCAGGCAGGCTGCTTTCTGAACCTCTGTCCCAGGATTTGTGTATCAGAGTTGTCACAAAACTCATATCTGGTGGCAACTGTCAAAGAGTCTTTGCTGAGCAAATGCTTTTTTCTGTGGCCCTCACTAGAGCTTGCTAACTTGGACCACACGTGGGCTGATTCACACCTTCACTAATATGCCAAACTTTGGGCTGCGCCTGCCTGCTGGAATCTTTGGTGCCTGCCTACTGCCATCTGCCTTAGTTGACCGTGGGGGCTTATGCCCTTGGCTCCTAGATGGGGAATTGGGGCCAGATTTCCCTACTGATCCAGTGACCATGCCTCACCGTTCCTGTCCAATCGCATCCCTTCTTAACGAAGGTTGTGACTTTATAGCTCCTCTACTACATTATTTACCCTCAGTTTCCTCATCTGTGAAATGGGAATAACAGTAGTGCCTACCATAGAGGGAATCTGGGAGGCTGAAGTCCACATGGGATAATTCAGAGGATGCAGTAAGATAACCCGTGCAAAATGTTTAACTGAGGATCTGCACATGGAAGCACTGTCTGTATTAGCTACTCAAGTTTTTTATTGTTGTGATTATTCTTTCTACAGACATCATCCTAGTTTGGTTCATTATCCTCCTCCTAGCAAACAACTCTATGTTGAAACTAGTGAATGATTCTCCTGAACCGCCCACCTTTTCTCAAGTAACTCTAAGCTCTCTTCCACTTTCTTTCTTATTGACATTCTTCCTTCTTATGGAGCGATCAAGCAGTTACATTGTAAGTGATACGGTTTGGCTGTGTCCCCACCCAAATCTCATCTTGAACTGTAGCTCCCATAATTCCCGCTTGTTATGGGAGGGACCTGGTGACAGATAATTGAATCATGGGGGTGGTTTCTCCTGTACTGTCCTCATGGTAGTGAATAAGTCTCATGAGATCTGATGGCTTTATAAGGGTTTTCTGCTTTCACTTGGCTCTCATTCTGTTTCTTGCCTGCCGCCATGTAAGATGTGCCTTTCACCTTCTGCCATGATTGTGAGTCCTCCCCACTCATGTGGAACTGTGAGTTCATTAAATCTCTTTTTCTTTGTAATTTACCCAGTCTCAGGTACATCTTTATCAGCAGGGTGAAAACGGACTAATACAGTGAGTCTACAGGAGTAAAATAAAAGCGAGATGCAATGTATTTCCTCTCTGTATTTGCAATCCATCCTCAGCCTTTGTAAAGCAAACATTTAGGGTGGGGCTTTATTTCACCCAAATAAATAAAAAGAGGAATTGTTTTAACACAAATGATCACTTATACCTATTTTGGGTACTGCAAGGTTTTTGTTGGTTGTTTTTGTGAGATAGGATCTTGCTCTGTTGCCCAGGCTGGAGTGCAGTGCTGTGATCATAGCTCACTGCAGCCTCCAACTTGTGGGCTTAAGTGATCCTGCCACCTTAGCCTCTCAAGTAGCTAGGGCTACAGGCACATGCCACCACACCTGGCTAATTTTTTTAAATTTCTTGTAAAGATGGGGTCTTGCTATGTTGCCCAGGCTAGTCTCAAACTTCTGACCTCAAGCAATCCTCCCACCTCAGCCTCCCAAAGCATTGGGATTATAGGTGTGAGCCACCATGCCCAGCTGGTACTACAAGTTCTTAACAACATGCTGTAGGGAATCCAGCCCTGGCTAGCACATGCAATGTAACTATTTGGTACTATCTGGTGACCCGATGCAATTCAATGCCCTCGTGCCTGAGGGTCTGTCTGTGATGGCTGATGACAAGTCAGCTCTGAGATTTTCTTTTACCTCTTTGTTGAGGAAGTGACAACACTCTGAAGATGTACTCTGTGCTCGTTGCTTTCAGTGTGCTGCTTCTCCATCTTATCAATAACCTCGATTGGGTGCAATGGCTCACACCTGTAATCCCAGCACTTTGGGAGGTGGAGGCAGAGGTGGGTGGATCACCTGAGGTCAGGAGTTCAAGACCAGCCTGGTCAACATGGCAAAACCTTGTCTCTACTAAAAATACAAAAATTATTCTGGCGTGGTGGCATGCACCTGTAGTCCCAGCTACTTGGGAGGCTGAGGCAGGAAAATCACTTGAACCTGAGAGGTGGAATTTGCAGTGAGCTGAGATCGTGCCACTGTACTCCAGCCTGGGTGACAGAGTGAGATTCCATCTCAAAAAAAAAAAAAAGAAAGAAAAGAAAAGAAAAGAAACCTCTAACATAAACATATCACGGTAGATTTCGCATTTTAGACCTTAAGCATTTTTCTGCATGATTTTCAGCATACTGAAGATCTGTATTCACTAACTCAAAACATATTTTTATGGAGTGTCTCTGTTATGTGCAGAATCTCAATGTGCAAAAAAGAAAAGGCACACTGAAAAATGAAGCATTTTGCAAAAAGATGATTTATTTTGGATAAAGATAAAGATTAAAAGATACTTTTGGATTCTGCAAGGTTTTTTTTTTTGTTTTTTTTTTTTTTGAGACAGGGTCTCACTCTGTTGCCCAGGCTGGGGTGCAGTGGTGTGATCAGAGCTCACTGCAGCTTTGAACTCCTGGGCTCAAGCAATCCTCCTGCCTCAGCCTCCCAAGGCTATTCTCGCTGTCCCTCCCAATTTGGGCAGAAAGGAAATTGATGATGAAAATCTTTTGTATGGTATGTTGACAATGTGTGTATGTGTGTGGACGGGATGGGGTGGGAGGAGGCCCCCGGAGGGATTTTAATGCCAGACAGTAGATATATTATTAGATAACTGAAAACAATGCCCATATCCCTTATTCCAACTTTAGTCTTTATTTTTAATCTTCAAAAATTTCCCCACAAATTATTCATATAGTCAGTAAAGAAAGAATGGAAGAATGGGCTATACCTGTCTGGTACTGGTCAACTTGATTCAGAAAGTCTGTCCATGTGTGCCTGAAATTGACGGCATTACAGAGCCACGCTCGGTTCCTGCGCTTTACCACTTCCCTTCACGGCAGTAAAACCTCAGAGCCTCTCCCAGGGATGCATCTTGCCTCACCGTTACTCATGTGCAATTTTCTGTTGACATCCTTGGGAATCGCCTGCCATATGGCTGAAAGCCTAGTTTCACCCTTTGCTGGTTAGCTACTCCTCACAGTAATGATTCTATTTTCCTGAGTGAATTTAATTGCAAAACAGCAAGTAATTGCCCAAGTTGGTGATATAGAAAGGTTTTGGTGCCTCCCTGGGGAATTCCCTCTCCATTAAGAGTTCGTGTGTACAGGACGGGAAGGTGATGCTTCCTGCATTCTATGCAATGGCCGAAACCTTATTAGAAGTCCTTTTTTCGGGTCTCTGGCTCTAGACCCCTCATCGAGAGTGTGTAAGGAACCAGGTGATATGGCCTGGAGACGGATCTGGTGCTATTGATGGTGCTTCATTTGCAGAATAAGGAGCTGAGTGGAGATTTTTAAAGATTCATAAAGGGCCCAGATATACCATGGGGACCAGGTTATATAAATTCAGGTCCTCAAGGGACCCTCGTCTCCCCAGTGGTAATAGTAGCTGTAGCCCAGAACTATCTCTGGTCAACTGGACTGCTTTTTGAATAATCTAGCTTTTGGTGTTTATGATCTATCTCTATTAGAGCATTATAACTATTATGCAGTTAACTCGCATATTTATGATATATTTATATTACCATGATCACATTTTGTTGAGACAGAGTCTTGCTCTGTTGCCCAGGCTGATGTGCAATGGCAGTCATAGCACACGGCAGCCTTGAACTCCTGGGCTCAAGTGACCCTCCCGTATCTCAGCCTTCTGAGTAGCTGGGACAACAGGCGTGCACCACCCACCTAGCTAATATGCTAGTTTTAATTTCTTGTAGAGAAAGGGTCTTGCTATGTTGCCCAGGCTGGTCTCGAACTCTCAACCTCAAGCAATCCTCCTGCCTAAAGCATTGGGATTACAGGCATGAACCACTGCACCTGACTGGTACGACAAGTTTTTAACAACATGCTATAGGGAATCCAACCCTGGCTAGCACATGCAACAAAACTATTTGGTACTATCTGGTGACCCCATGCCAGTTCAACGCCCCTGTGCCTGAGGGTCAGTCTGTGAGAGGCTGATGACAAGCCAGCTCCGAGATTTTCTTTTACCTCCTTTTGCTTCTTTTACCTCCAGCTGTAATCACAGTTATGATCCTGTTCTAGATAATTGCCCTCCCACTCAAGGCGGATTTTGTGAGAACAGCCACAGTGACCAGGCTGGCTCTCCAGGGTTTCATTTGCATCCTGGTCATGGTATACCAAACCTGCATGGCAGGCTTGTTCTGTATTTCTTACGCCCCCAGCTTTGCTGGGTCTTCTTGTCAGTAATGAGTGGTACAGACTCTGCTTCTCCCAGTCATTCAAAACCATGGAAAAATACCGGGGACTGCATGAGAAAGTATTTGTTGCACAGCGCTGTCCTGGGAAGCCCTGGCTATGGGTAAGGGAATAGATAAGAAATGTGGTCATAACCAAGAAGCTTTAGTTTTGGACTAAGGGAGGTGGGAACATTCCACCACCCAGGAGAAAATAAATGGATCATGGGGGGCGGTGCAGTGGGTCAGGGGAGAGCTGAGAAAGTGGAGATAAGGGCGGGCCCCAAGGGTTTCTGTTTGTGTGTCTGCGCAGCATGGGTGTCCAGGTGGGGGACTGGGAGGGCGCAGTGCACAAGAGTCGGGGGAGAAGTGGTAAGAGCCCTGTGTGAAAATCTGTGCTATGAGGTTAGGACCCCCTGGGGGAGGGCTTCGCCTGCTTTCTGCTTTCTCTTCCCGTAATGCTTAGCTTGGCCAGCTTGGCTTTGCACCCATCAGCACTGATGTGGGAGCCCTGGTAAGGTAATTAACACTCAGATGTCTGACACTAAAATATGTGGAATCCCGCAGCCTGCTGGAGTGGACCGCTTTCAGGGGTTGCTACTTCTCCTGGAAACAACCAGCTGTTCTCTCTGCTCACAGAAAATAGAACAAGATGAGGGCTTAGAGAAGAGAAAGAGGGATTTACTTGGATTTGAGGAAGGATTTCCTGGCTGTGAAAACACAAAGGGAAATATGGTCTTTGGGATGGGGTTGCCTGCAAGAGATCTGAAATCTCTTTCCTTCCTGTAATTCTAAATGAGGAGGAGAGCAGCCCTGAGAGTGATTTGCCTTAAATGTGCTGTTTTCTGGATAAAGGGACTCGGTCCACTGATTCACCCCATGAATACAACCATCCCAACTCCACCAGTAAAAAGACGAGTGTCAGGAAAATTGGGTTTCATTTCCCACCTTGTTCGCACGTGTATTGTACATGAAACCAGCCATATCAGTGTTTTGCTTCAACATTGGAAATGATGAGTTAGCACTCGAGCGAGCTGTGGATAGACACTGGTCATTGCTAGACGGGGTAAAATGTCATGCTGACTTCTACAGTAGAGATTTTTAAAAAACAGTAGTTGCCAACTTGGCCAAATTCTTGTGACTATATGACCCCCAAATGATCCAGTTGATGGCACGTTGTGTAGAAGGTTACAAGCCAGGAGACCATTGTTCGAGTCCTGTCTTAGCATTTTGGAGCCTTGATTTTATCATCTGAAATACAGGAATAATTCTTTCCTTTTTTTTTTTTTTTTTTTTTTTTTTTACTTCAAAGGGTTTTGTAAAGACCTAATATGATAATGTATGTGGAGATTTCTGAAAATGATAAAGGATGGGGTGAAGTGGGTGTTAAGATGAACACCTCTTTCATTCTTCCTTTTATTCAAACGATGGGGCACACTCATCGTCTTGAGTGGTATTTGTGGAATTATAGGTGAGAGAAAACATTCAAATGAGTTAGGGAGTGTATAAATGCCTGTTGAATCCAAATTCAATGCTCTCTCAACATGGAATTCAATAAAGTATTCCTTTATTTATGGTAAAATATTCTGTGAACTGTGAAGCACTCTTCAAATTTAAAACATTAGTAGAATAATAACAGTAGCAGGATTTATTGTATTGAAAGGCAGTCTAGTGTGGGGGTAAAAACGGAGATCTTGGATCCAGACTTGCTTGGTTCTGCTCTGCTTTGATGTGCCCTGGCTCTATGATTTGGGATGTATAACCACCTTATGTCATTTTCCCCTCATTTCCAAAGAAAGATAATCCTCATGCCAACCTGATAGGGTTGTTGTGAGAATTTAGTGTCTTTTAAACATTATGAGAATTTAGTGTGTTTTACAATTTAAAAAGCAGTCCCAGTCTGTGCTCAATACATAGTAATGATTGCGACAAGAAGTACTACAAAGAAATGATAATAAACTCTTTGGGTTCCTTGCCTCAGAACACCGCATGACCATATTATGAACGGCTAGGTTAACATCTATCCTTTTCTTTAATGGAGATCATGTAAAATCATGTTATGAATTATGGAAATTGGCTAAGTGCATTAATCCAAAGGTGTGCTATACATGTTTTCTTAATGATTTTTAAATTGAGATAAAAATCACATACCATAAAATTCATCACTACAAGTACAATTTACATTTGCATGCCTGTGTCTTTGTGATAGAACAATTTCTATTCCTCTTGGTAGATACCCAGTAATAGGATTGCTGGCTCAAATGATAGTTCTAATTTAAGTTCTTTGAGAAATTGCCACACTGCTTTCCAGAGTGGATGCACTAATTTACATTTCTTGGAGCACTGTATAAGCATTCCCTTTTCTCTGCAACATCACCAGCATCTGTTATTTTTTGACTTTTTAATAATAGTCATTCTGAGTGGTGTGAGACAGTATTTCACTGTGGTCTTGATATACCATTTCCTAATGATTAGTGATATTGAGCATTTTGTCATATACTTGTTGACTGCATGTATATCTTCTTTTGAGAAGTGTCTGTTCATGTCCTTTGCATATTTTTTAATGTGGTTGTTTGTTTTTTGCTTGTTGATTTGTCTAAATTTCTTATAGATTCTTGATATTAGACCTTTGTTGGATGCATAGTTTGCAAATATTTTCTCCCATTCTGTACACATGGACACAAAGAAGGGAACAGTAAACACTGGGGCCTGTTTGAGGGTGGAGGGTGGTAGGAGGATGAAGATTGGAAAATTACCTGTCAGGTAATACGTTGATTACCTGGTGATATGGTTCGGCTCTGTGTCCTCACCCAAATCTCATCTTGAATTATACTCCCGTAATTCCCACGTGTTGTGGGAAGGACCTGGTGGGAGATAATTTGAATTATGGTGGTGATTCTCCCCATACTGTATATTCTTCTCATGATAGTGAATAAGTCTCACAAGATCTGATGGGTTCATCAGGGGTTTCTGCTTTTGCTTCTTCCTCATTTTCTCTTGCCGCCGCCATGTAAGAAGTGCCCTTCCCCTTCCCACCATGATTCTGAGGCCTTCCCAGCCATGTGGAACTGTAAGTCCAGTTAAACCTCTTTCCTTTGTAAATGCCCAGTCTTGGGCATGTCTTCATCAGCAGCATGAAAACAGACTAATACATCTAGGTGACAAAATTATGTGTACACCAAACCCCTTTGTTGATGTCCAATTTACCTATGGAACAAACCTGCACAAGTTCTCCTAATAAAAACAAAGAACAAAACACCAGGTCGTATTGTACCCCATAAATATATTTCAATTATTACTTGTCAATTAAAAGTAAAACTAAGAAAAGGAAAGAAATTAAAAATAAAGTGTACAGTTTCTCAGGTCTTAAAAAATATAGTTGCAAAGTTGTGCAGCTGTCACCACTATCCAATTTTAGAACATATTCACCATTCCCAAAAGAAACCCTCTACTCATTAGCAGTCACTCCCTGTTGCACCCTCCCCCAGCCATTGGCAACCATTAATCTGTTTTCTGTTGTCTCTATGGATTTGCCTATTCTGCAAATTTCATAGAAATGGAATCATATAATATGTAACATTTTGTGGCTGGCTTCTTTCACTTAGCATAATGTTTTCAGGGTTTATCTATGTTGTAGCACATGGCAATACTTCATTCCTTTTTATGGCTGACTAATATTCTATTGTATGGATATACCACATTTTGTTTATCCATTGATTGTTTGATGGACATTTTTGTCCATTTCCACTTTTTGGCTATTGTGAACATTTGTGTGTAAACGGGACAAGCCTCCCCCCCCGGGCATATACCTAGGAGTGAAATTGCTGAGACATAGGATAACTCTATGTTAAACTCTTTGAGGGACACATTTTGCTTATTTATCTGAGGTTATTCTTTGATTATAGTTTTCAGGTTATGCAAAAATGCTTGAAATAGTAATAAAAAAGTGAGCTCTTACTTATCCTAGCTGTTCAGTCATAATTAGGACATACTGCCAAGAATGACCTTGACCTTGGGACATGAAGTACCTCCCTAATGTAGCATTTAACCTTCATGTGCTAGAGCCAGACAGAAGATGAATGTTCAAACACCAGATGACAAATGGCTAGAGCTGGGACACATTTTTTTTCTTTAAAGTATGCTTTTTTGTTAATTTTTAATATTTCATTGCTATGAGTACACACTAGGTGTATATATTTATGGGGCACATGAGATCTTTTGATACAGGTGTACAGAGTCTAATAATAATCACATCAGGGTAGATGGAGTATCCATCATCTCAAGCATTTATCATTTCTTTGTGTTACAGACATTCCAGTGATTATTCCTTTGATTATTTAAAAATGTACAATAGATTATTGTTGACTGTAGTCACCTGTTGTGCTATCAAATACTAGACCTTACTCATTCTATCTGTATTTTCATGCTCATTAACCATCCCCCACTTCCCCCTGCCCTCCTCACTACCCTTCCCAGCCTCTGGCAATCATCCTTCTACTTTCTATCTCCATGAGTTCAATTCATATTTTTTAGAAAATCTATATTGGCAGTGGAGGTGGAGACAAATAACGACTCTCTCATCTGTTCTTTTATGAGTGGAAATACGGACTTTTAGGTGTTCAGATTGTGCACTGCCTTCCTTAGAATAAACCAAGAATAAATCGGAATTTGGCTGCAGCTTTAGATTAGACAGTTCCAAAAATCTTCCTCACTGGGCTTGAGGTGGAAAAAAGCAAAAATACTAGTTCCTGTTCTTCATTCTTTGTGGCATGATGCTTTGATGATTTTTTAATACTTTGAGCATAAAGTTTTCTATTGAATTTTTTTGTCATCAGATGCATTTTTGTATATGTTCCTTTTTCCTCTTTTCTTTTACTTACAATAAATACTTATTGAGTATGTATTCTATAACAGAGAAGTGTGTCAGCCAGGGAGACATAGTGAAAAATTAAACAGGCAACAAAAAATGTATTTGTCACTGTTAAATGCTCTGCAGGACGACAACAAAAGGTGGTGTGATAGAGGACTGGGGTGACTTCCCTAGAGTTTCAGAGGAAGGCCTCCGTGTGGAAATGACAGGTACACTGGAGACTAAAGGATGAGCAACAGTGGGCAATGTAAAGGTCACTTGCCTATTTGCTTTCAAGTTTACTTCCCACGCTTCTCCAGCTCTGCTCTGGGTAACAAGGGACTGTCCCTTGAAAACTACATTTCCCAGGCTCCCTTGCAAACTAGCTTCCTGCTGGATTTGGCGAATGGGAGGCAGTGAGCAGTGCACTATTGAAGGCTGGTTCCTATCAATGGACTTGCCTGGTTCCTTTGTCTCTGTTTTCTGCTTGGGTTTGGCCAATGAGAAGAGCAGGTGGGAGATGGGAGGACGGGAGGAGAGGTTGAACCGTTTCTTCCCCTGTTCCTTCTTGCCAGTGCTCTGAGCTCTTACCAGGCCACCTCTCTTCCATAGCTCTCTGGTCACACCATTTCCTTCTCTTGCCCCTTCAGCCTTAGGGGTAGTAACAGTTCCCCTCCTCTAGCTAGTCTCTGGGTGCCGCACTATCTTATTTGTTTTTTTATCCCACCCACAAATCCCTAAATATTGCCTTCATTGAAGTCTCTTCATTTGAACCACTGGAAGTGGGCAGGGGGAGAGTGAATTGTCTTTCCTACCAGGACCCTGGTAGGCGTGATAGCTAATAGCCAATCTTCATGTATCGCTTTCATGATTTTTGTCATAGCTGCATGACACTTGGGGTGTTGCTTATTTACTTTTTCTAAAATCACTTCACTTTTGTTTTTTACAAATGACTATAACATTACCCTAAACTGTAATATACAAGAAATCCTAGGTTTGGCATGAAAGCAATACTTTATCCTAATACACATTAAAACACATACAGGCCAGGTATGGTAGTTCACGCCTGTAATCCCAGAATTTTGGTAGGCCGAGGTGGGCAGATCACCTGAGGTTAGGAGTTCAAGACCAGCCTGGACAACATGGTGAGACACTGTCTCTACTACAAATACAAAAATTAGCTCAGCGTGGTGGTGTGTGCCAGTAATCCCAGCTAATCAGGAGGCTGAGGCAGGAGAATTGCTTGAACCTGAGAGGCAGAGGTGGCAGTGAGCTGAAATGGTGCCACTGCACTCCAGCCTGGGCAACAGAGTGAGACCCTGTCTCAAAAACAAAACAAAACAAAATAAAACAAAAAAACACATACAGGCTGGGCACAGTGGTTCACGCCTATAATCCCAGTACTTTGGGAGGTCAAGGTAGGTGAATCACCTGAGATCAGGAGTTCAAGACCAGTCTGGCCAACATGGTGAAACCTGGTATCTACTAAAAATACAAAAAAATCAGCCAGGTGTGGCGGTGCACACCTGTAAGTCCAGCTACTCGGGAGGCTGAGGCAGTAATGGTTTGAGGCCAGGAGGCAGCGGTTACAGTAAGCCATGATTGCACTACTGCACTGCAGCCTGTTGACAGAATGAGACTCTGTCTCAAAAACAAAACGAAACAAACAAACAAACAAACTCATGTACGTAATTCTAAAAAGAAGCAATACCTGGTTCCCTTATAAGTCATGTTTCACTGACTTGATCATCTCTTAGACCCCTTTCATCTCAGACAAGCTGTGATTCTGGATAAACTTCCTCCAGACTGAGACTTCGGTGCTTGTTTTGAGTCAGAAGCATCTCAGTGGTTTATAGATTCAAATTGTTTTCTTTCAGCTGTATCACTGCAGTAAACAGAAATGAGGAAAATAGTTCTCTTATTCTTGCACTGATGAAAAGCTTCTAAGTGCTACCAAATGGGGAAAAATCATTTGGGCTTTCATGGTATTGTTGGACAAAGAATGAAGATAAATCTGGTTTTTCACAAGATGAAATTTTCTTTCCTCAGGTGGCCCTGGCTATGAGGGGTTTTGGAGGGAGAAAGCAACATAGAAACTTAACTAATTGTATTCACTGCAGGAGAGGGACCCAGATTCCATAAGCATTGCTGGCAGAGAGGTGTAGTTTGACACTCAGAGGTGTACAGATCCTGGCAGACGATGGCTTGAGGACAAAGAGCTTTTTAAAGAACTGGGCCAGGGGTAGACACCATTAAAGGTCAGTCCATAGCTGAGATGTTACTTTCCTAGATCTTCCTTTTGACTTTGGCTTCTGGGCTCCAAGAATCCTGAATCTACCTCTTCCTACTTTCATGATCTCCATTCAGCACTCATTTAACACACCAGTTCCTGCATACTTTAGTGTACACCATTAAATCTAGGATGCATTACTAAGACTAAATTTTGCGTGCATCAGTCTCCTGGAGGGCTTGTTAAAACATACCTTGCTGACTGGGTGAGATGGTTCACACCTGCAATCCCAGAGCTTTGAGAGGCTGAGATGGGAGGATCATTTGAGGCCAGGAGTTAGAGACCCACCTGGGCAACATAGTGAGACTCCTGTCTCCACAAAAAACTAAAAAGAATAAAAAAGTAGGCAGTCATGATGGCATGCATTTGTAGCCTTGGCTACTTGGGAGGCCAAGAAGGGAGGATTGTTTGAGGCTGGGAGTTTGAAACCAGCCCAGACAATCTAATGAGACCTCAGTTCTACAAAAAATAAAATAAAATAGCTAGGTGTGGTCATGCAAACCTGTAGAAAGTATCACTTGAGCCTGGGACTTTGAGGTTGCAGTGAGGTACAATTGCACCGTTACACTTCAGCCTCTGCAACAGAGCAAGACCCTGTTTCTAAAAAACAAAACCAAACAAAATACAAGGTCAGCTGTGGTGGCTCATGCCAGTAACCCCAGCACTTTGGGAGGCCAAGGCAGGTAGATCACCTGAGGTCAGGAGTTCGAGACCAGCCTGGCCAACATGGTGAAACCCTGTCTCTGTTAAAAATACAAAAATTAGCCAGGTGTGGTGGTGGATGCCTGTAATCCCAGCACTTTGGGAGGCCAAGGTAGCTGAATCACTTGAGGTCAGGAGTTCAAGACCAGCCTGGCCAACACAGCAAAACCCTATTTATACTAAAAATACAAAAATTAGCTGGGTGTAGTGGTGTGCACCTGTAATCCCAGCTTCTTGGGAGGCTGAGGCAGGAGAATCGCTTGAACCTGGGAGGTGAAGGTTGCAGTGAGCAGAGAGCGCACGCACCCAAGGAGCAGGGGGGGACCCCACCCAAAAAAAAAAAAAAAAAAAAAAAAAAAAGTACGTCTTCTTGTACCCAGCATGTCTGAGTCAGGAGGTCTGGAGTGAACCTGAGAATTTACATTTCTAATTAGTTCCCAGGTGATGGTGATGCTTCTGGTTGGGGGACAACAATTTAAAAAAAATTTTTTTTTTTTTAGAGATAAAGTCTAGCTGCATTGTCCAGGCTGGTCTCGAACTCCTGGGCTCAAGCAATCCTCCTGCCTCAGCCTCCCTGAAATTATAGGCTTGAAGCACAACACCTAGCCAGAGACCAGACTTCGAGAACCCCTGAAGTAACATGTTGAATGTCTGTTCTCTGCCAGACCCTGGGAATAGAAAGATGAATAGGCAGGATCTTTCCTTCAAATTGCTTACTTGGCAAGTGACTCAAACTCTTTGAGGGTCAACTGTCTCATCCGTAATATGAGAATAATTACACTTCCTTCAAGGGGCTATTGTGAAAATTAAGTGATATTGAGTCGCAGACCTTTGCTATTTTAGAAGGACACGTCTTGAGACCTTTGCAAGTTCACAATTCTGTGAATACTATTAAACCATGTAATTTTCTCCATAAAATTTAGTTAAGCATAAGTGAAAATTTTAAGTGACCCTTTCAGGCCCCTAATGATTCCCTAAATATAGGATTAAAGCAATTTATAAAGCAATTAAAATACATTCTTGCTGAAACACTCATTGAACAGTTTCAGAAATTACTTTCCCTTGATTCCTTATAGAGTATTTGGTGGCTTCAAAGAATTACCAAATTTGATATTTTACCCTTGGATTTATCTAATACTTCACTTTCTTTTTATTCCTATTATTCGTATTTGCAATTATAAATGGTATCTTTTTTCCCCCAAAAGATATGAGGGTCCAGCGTGGTGGCTCATGCCTGTAATCTCAGCACTTTTGGAGGCTGAAGTGGGAGAATTGCTTGAGTTCAGTAGTTTGAGACCAGCCTGAGCACTAGAGAAACCTCATCTCTACAAAATATTTACAAAACTAACCGGGCATCGTGGTGTGTGCCTGTAGTCCCAGCTACTCCCTGGGAGGCTGAAGTGGCAGGATCGCTTGAGCCCAGAAGGTCAAGGGTACAGGGAGCCGTGGTCGCGGTACTGTACTCCTGCCTGGGCAGTGGAGTGAGATCCGATTTCAAAAGAAAAAAAAAGACGTGAAATATCTTACGCACTACAAGCGCCATGACCTATTTGGCTTGAACAGAGAAAGCAGCAGGTCCACATCAAGATACAGGTGCTAGTGAGCCAGACTTGTTCACTAGCTATGGCATCTGTTAATTTGCCAACCACCCCTACAGGGCTACTACACCATGTGACTCTCGAAGGTACTACACATACTGCAATCTGTGTTGATCATGTGCCCTGGAGTTGCGCAAACCGGTGGGGCTGCCCCTCTGTGTGGGGGTCTAACGGGTGACCTTGCTGTGCGCCTCCCGAATTATGCATGAGATTCAGAAACCAAGGTTAACTCTGCAAATGCCAGGGTTAATGTTCTGATTAGTACCTGGAGCATCCCTGATTCTCCAAACAGCCTTTATCACAGCTTCCACTGTAATGTTGGTATTTTCAGTATTGGGACTATTCCATCTAGTCTTGGCTCTTTTTCTCTTTTTTATAGAGACAATGTCTTGCTCTGTTGCCCAGGCTGAAGTGCAGGGGCACGATCATAGCCCACTGCAGCCTCCCACTGCTGGTCTCAAGGGATCCTCCCACCTCAGTTTCCCAAGTAGCTGGGATTACGAGTGAGTGACACGATGCCTGGCTAATGTTTTTTTTTTTTTTTTTTTTGTAGAGGCCAGGTCTCGTTATGTTGCCCAGCCTGGTCTCAAACTCCTGGCCTCAAGTGAAACTCCAGACTTAGCCTCTCAAAGCATCGAGATTACAGGTGTAAACCACTATGTCCAGCCTGTTTTTTTTTTTTTTTTTTTGAGATGGAGTCTTGCTCTGTCGCCCAGAATGGAGTGCAGTGGTGTGATGTCGGCTCACTGCAACCTCCGCCTCCCAGGCTCAAGCAATTCTCCTGCGTAGCTGGGACTACAGGTGTGCACCACCACACTCGGCTAATTTTTGTATTTTTAGTAGAGACTGTTGGTCAGGATGATCTCGATCTCTTGACCTCATGATCCGCCTACTTTGGCCTCTCAAAGTGCCAGGGTTACAGGCGTGAGCCACCACGCCTGGCCCAGCCTGGTTCTTAACATGGTACCCTCCTCAAGTTTCTTCTGTTGCCTTGGGTTAGCCCAGGTTCGATTGGTGTTTTGGCCACCACCGCCTAATAGCACTCCTTTAGACATTTGGCTGCCACAGGAGGAGAAGCAGGTTGGAGTTTCAGTGCCACCTCTGCCACTTCTGTTGCATGATCCAGACAAGGAGTGTAACCCCCCTGCACCCCACGATTTTCCTCCAAAAAATGGCACTCCTGTGAATGGTTTGCCATTAGAAAATAAATGAAATGAGGCTGGGCGCAGTGGTTCATGCCTGTAATCCCAGCACTTTGGGAGGCCAAGGCGGGCAGGATCATTTGAGGTCAGGAGTTGCAGACCAGCCTGGCTAACATAGGAAAACCCCATCTCTACTAAAAAGACAAGAATTAGTCAGTCATGGTGGCGTGCACTTGTAATCCTAGCTACTCAGGAGGTTGAGGCAGGAGAATTGCTTGAACCTGGGAGGTGGAAGTTGCAGTGAGCCGAGATCACGCCACTGCACTCCAGCCTGGGTGACAGAGTGAGTGAGACTTCATCTCACACACACGCAAAAAAGAAGTGGTAGTCACAGAGTCATAAGTTTATTTGTAAATTTGTTTACATTCCCTGTAAATAGATGAGCCCACTCATTTATTTTTAGAGTATGGGATAAAACATATCTTGTTAGACTTTGCTTTTCTCAGCAAAGCTGTGTTTTAATGCAGTGGCATTAGTAAAACACAAGTTGTTTTGTGTCTGTGGAATAAACTTAGAGATTTCAAGGTTCCCTGTCTACTGCATCATGCATCATGAAAATCAAGTTTAATAAACAGTTGATTTTCTGTTTGTTAAACAATTGTCTGCTTTTTGTATTTTTTTTTTCTTTCTTAGAGATGGTGTCTCACTATGTTGCCCAGGCTGGTCTGCCTCCTGAGACAGCCAAAAGTCTAAAGGAGTGCTATTAGGCAGTAGTGGCCAAAATGCCAGTCAAACCTGGGCTCCTGGCTGGGTCTTGAACTCCCAGCCTCCAGGGATCCTCCTGCCTCAGCCTCCCATCTTGCTGTGATTACGGTATGAACCACTGCACCCAGCTTGTCTGCTTTTTGGATTAAGGAAAATCCCTTCTCAGCTCCGGACTGGATTTCAGTTTGTGAAGTGGGGTTTGATGAGCAGGACCTCCCCTGCATCTTACTGATAATCATGATATTCAGGGTAAAAGCTCTAAACAGACCGTGCAGAGCTGATGCCTGAAAATGGTGCTTTTTAGACCTCTTTAAATAATTGACTGAGGCAGCTGACGGTCACTGCTCTTACGTCTATTTCTTTGGGGTTGTTTTCCTCATGTGAATCACAGTGGTTCATTTCTAATTTGCAGGCTACCCATTTCCAGCAGGTCCCAGCCACATTTGAATATTCAGAAAGAACAGTGCTGTAATATGACTGTTTAAAAATTAACACACATTTCTTGACAGTCTGAGTAGAAGCAGAGTGCTCACTTCAAGGAAACTCCTGGACTCCAATCACCTTACATGGCTAGTGCTGGGAGGCCTAATAGTTCATCTCGAGTGCCCTCATTCTAATTCAATTACTTGGGGCCATCTCTGTAAGTCATATTCTACATCTATGCAATGAGTGTTCAGATATTTGAAGACCACCATCTTACCTTCCCTATGACGTTTCTTTTCTTAACTGAGAACGCCAGTTTCTTTCTTTTCCGTTTTACTTTTTTGTAGAAATAGTCCAGGCTGGTCTCCAACTCCTGACTTCAAATGATCCTTCTGCCTCTGTCTCCCAAAGCTCCAGGATTACAGGCGTGAGCCACCCCACCCAGCCATGAGAATACCAGTTTCTAAAACAATTTCTCACACGATATTGTCTTGGTTTCCAGAACTTTCCTCCTCACTCTTCCCCAAGGTTCCCCGCATTCTTCTTAAAGTAGGATGTTGGCCAGACACGGTGGCTCATACCTGTAATCCCAACACTTTGGGAGCCCGAGGCAGGTGGATCACTTGAGCGCAGGCGTTCTAGACCAGCCTGGGCAACATGGAGAAACCTCATTGCTATAAAAAAAAATACAAAAATTAGCAGGGCGTGGTGACATATCCCTGCCGTCCCAGCTACGTTGGGGGCTGAGGCAGGAGGGTCCTTTGAGCCTGGGAGGTCAAGGCTGCAGTGAGCCTTGATTGCACCATTGCACTCCAGTCTGGACCACCGAGTGAGACTCGGTCTCAAAAAACATACATACATACATACGTACATATGTACGTACGTATGTAAAGTGGGGTGTCTAGAAATAATCTCAGTAGTCCAGGTGTTGCCTTACTAGAGAAAAAGCTTTTTGGAAGTATGACCTCCCCATTCTTTTTTTTTTGAGATGGAGTCTTGCTCTGTTGTCAGGCTAGAGTGCAGTGGTGAGATCTCGGCTCACTGCAACCTCTGTCTCCTGGGTTCAAGCAATTCTCCTGCCTCAGCCTCCCAAGTAGCTGGGATTACAGGCACGGACCACGATGCCCAGCTAATTTTTTGTATTTTTAGTAGAGACAGCGTTTCACCATGTTGGCCAGGATGGTCTCAATCTCCTGACCTTGTGATCTGCCTGCCTCGGCCTCCTAAAGTTCTGGTGTTACAGGTGTGAGCCACCGTACCCGGCTCACCTCCCCAATCTTAAACAAAAATAAAATAATATTCTGAAACAAAAATAAAGTAAATAAAAACAAAAATAAAATAAATTTTGAAAACCCAAAATAACATGTTTATTTAGTTCTTCTCTGGCCAAATCACATCTGAAAGTATATTGACACTTGCTGTAAGAAAATGGTAGCTAAGACCACATGGAATGTAAAAGCTTCAGAGTGGTCAGCATCCTGGAGAACATTGTTTGGTAATACTGATGATCACAACAGCGACTGTTTATCTAGTGCATGTGTTTTATGTGGATTATCTTATTTAATTTTCATAACTCCACAACGTAGGTATGTGATAGGGTTTGGCTCTGTGTCCCCATCCAGATCTCAAAATTTATTTCCATGGGTTATTGGGGCCTGGGTGGGGAGGTGATTGGATCATGGGGTCATTTCTGAGGGGTTAGCACATCCCCCTAGTGCTGTCTCGTGATAGAGTTCTTGCGAAATCTGTTTGTTTGTTTTTTTGACAGAATCTTGCTCCGTCACCCAGGCTGGAGTGCAGTGGCGCGATCTCAGCTCACTGCAGCCTCTGCCTCCTGGGTTCAAGTGATTCTCCTGCCTCAGCCTCTCCCCTTACCCCCTAGTAGGTGGGACTCTAGGCATGGACCACACCTGGCTAATTTTTGTATTTTTAGTAGAGACGGGGTTTCACCATGTTGGCCAGGCTCGTCTGGAACTCCTGGCCTCAAGTGATCCACCTGCCTCGGCCTCCCAAAGTGCTGGGATTACAGGCGTGAGCCACCATGCCCAGCCCCAATCTGGTTGTTTAAAAGTGTGTTAACACCTCCCTCTTCTCTCTCTCTCTCTCTCCAAATCGCCATGGCTTACTTCTCCTTCACCCTTCCGCCATGATTGTGAGTTTTCTGAGGACTCCTAGCCATGCTTCCTGTACAGCCTGTGGAACTGTGAGCCAATTAAACCTCTTTTCTTCATACATTACACTGTCTCAGGTAGTTCTTTATAGCAGTGTGAAAACAGACTAATATGGTATCTATTATAATAATGCCATCAATCCCATTTTGGAGATGAGAAAACTGGGGCTCAACGGGATTCAGTCACGGGCGCCAAATCTACCAGCTAATAAGTGCAGGATTAAATGCCTGTATACTTTCTTTTTTTCAAAAAAAATGTATTTCCATAGGTTATTGGGGAACATGTGGTATTTAGTTACATGAGTAAGTTGTTAGTGGTGATTTGTGAGATTTTGGTGCACCCATCACCCGAGCAGTATACACTGTACTCAATTTGTAGTCTTTTATCCCTCACCCCCTTTCCATCCTTTCCCCCCTGAGTCCCCGAGTCCATTGTGTCATTCTCATGTCTTTGCATCCTCATAGCTTAGCTCCCACTTATGGGTGAGAACATACGATGTGTGGTTTTCCATTCCTGAGTTACTTCACTTAGAATAATAGTCTCCAGTCCCATCCAGGGTGCTGCGAATGCCATTCATTCATTCCTTCTTATGGCTGAGTAGTATTCCACCATTTATACATATATATATATGTACATTTATACATAAATGTATACCATGGTTTCTTTTTCCACTTGTTGATTGATGGGCATTTGGGCTGGTTCCACATTTTTGCAACTGCGAATTGTGCTGCTATAAACATGTGTGTGCAGGTATCTTTTTTGGTATAATGACTCACTTTCCTCTGGGTAGATACCCAGTAGTGAGATTGCTGGATCAAATAGTACTTCTACTTTTAGTTAAAAGCCTGTATACTTTCCATTGCCCTCCGTTAGTTTTTGTTTTTGTTTTGTCTGGATGGTCAGGTGAAAAGGGGTGTTTAACCTCTCACTGAGACACTTGCTGTTTTCATAAAATTGAAGGGTTATTGTTTACAACAGAGAGACGACTTTGAACCTCAGCGGGGGAGAACTACTATGGAGCATGCAGGTGGGATGGCTGAAACAGACACACTCTAAGACTCTGTGATAAATACAATTCTCTCAGATCCTAAGTGTGGTAGTTTTTCCAGATTGAAGCAAAGCCTCTGAGCCTGTCGCTCTGTGACATTATAGCAGCTAGAGGGTCCAACAGGTTTTGTAAAAAATAAACAAAATGTAAAATGAAAGCGGTTATGTAGAGTATCATGCAGACAAAATGAAGGATTGAATTATCTTGGTCCCTACTGGATTCTGTGCTGTTATGAACATTGAAGGGCTTTCCTCACCTGGTTGTGCAGGAGAGGCACCTGAAGGACTCATTTAAATAGAGATTCCCCCGGGTTCCGGGTTCTGACACTTATCCTACAGATCTAGGGTGGACCCCTGGGGTTTCCATTTTATGAAGCTTTCCAAGCACCTTCGTCCTGCCAGCAGGATTGGGAGCAGACTGTGTTGTGACCCCCAGCCTTGGACTATAGGATGACTTAAATCTGTTAAACAGCCAGCCCCATAGGCTAAACTGTCTGGGCTGACTTTATTTGCTGAATTGAATAATTAGCTTGGCATTGCAGTTTAAAATGCACTTAGAACATGCATCAGATCACAGGTCTTAAGAATAGCAGTGATGGCCGGGCGCGGTGGCTCACGCCTATAATCCCAGCGAGTGGATCACGAGGTCAAGAGATCGAGACCATCCCGGCCAACATGGTGAAACCCCGTCTCTACTAAAAAATAAAAAAAATAGCCGGGCATGATGGCATGTGCCTGTGGTCCCAGCTACTCGGGAGGCTGAGGCGGAGAATCTCTTGAACCCAGGAGGCAGAGGTTGCAGTGAGCCGAGATTGTGCCCCTGCACTCCAGCCTGGCGATAGAGCAAGCTTCCGCCTCAAAAAAAAAAAAAAAAGAAGAGCAACGATACAACAACACGTAGGCCACCATGCCAATAGATCAGAAGAGGTTCATGAAATTATCTTCAAGCTAAACAGCAAATTCCATAATTATCAGTATTCTTTTCATGTACTCTAAGAGTCTGCATAATTTCCCTGTGGTAGAATGTAGAGAAATCAAAACAATAAACTAAGAGATCTACCAATTCATTGGAGCACAAAATTTAAATCTGTTTGCTAACAATATTTCAATTTCTGGGCAAATCTAACATGAAGAGACTGAATAATTATATTTCCATCTTTACTTTGGGAGGAGTCTGTTTATTTATTGCTTTGAGTAAGAATGCTAAAAACCTGGAACTCTGTACTGTGATATTTACCTTTGTCATAAATTTATGGCTTAACGTTGTATTGATTTTGTCTTACAGACATACTCATCAACTGATCGCTCTGGGTCTTAGGGTAAAATAAATTTAGCATTCAGGTGTAGGCTTTTTGTATGGTACATCTTTTTGTTTTTTGTTTTTTGTGGTTTTTCTTGAGACAGAGTCTCACTCTTCGCCAGGCACCAGGCTGGAGTGCAGTTGCACAATCTCGGCTCACTGCAACCTCCGCCTCCTGGGTTCAAGCAATTCTCCTGCCTCAGCCTCCCAAGTAGCTGGGACTACAGGCTCACGCCACCACGCCCAGCTAATTTTTGTATTTTTAGTAGAGACGGGGTTTCACTATGTTGGCCAGGATGGTCTCAATCTCTTGACCTTGTGATCCGCCCGCCTCGGTCTCCCAAAGTGCTGGGATTACAGGCGTGAGCCACCGCACCCGGCCCATATGGTACACCTTTGAATGAAGACAATAAACCTAAGAGCATACTAATAATCTGTTGTGTATTGCCTTATCTTTTGCGAGGCATCTTCAAGTCCCCGATCTCATTTGATTCCTTTCCTAGCCCTTTGAAGTCAGGAGACCTGATTTGCTATGGGACTTTTTCAGATGGATAGTTATTATTCTATCTCTGTGTTGTTGTTGTTTTTTTTCATAAATTTGTTTTTAACCATGATGATAATGTGCACCCCTGAGAACCATGTCCTTTAATAAAAACACTTGTATTAACTGAAACTTAACCTAAAGAGGCTGCATCTTTGCACCCTACCTATAGAGAGTGGTCAATGCAAATGAAGTGAGTCCATATCAAAGTGCCTAACACTTCACCTTTCAATTAATTAATTGATTTCATTCATTCACTCACTCATCCATTCTTCAGATACCTACTGAGCGTCTATTACACAGCAGGTATTCTCTTCCATCTATAGCTAATATTTTTTTTTCTTTTTGAGACAGAGTCTCACTTTGTCACCCAGGCTGGAGTGCAGTGGCATGATCTCAGCTCACTGTAGCCTCTGCCTCCCAGGTTCAAGCGATTCTTCTGCCTCAGCCTTTCAAGGAGCTGGGATTACAGGTATGTACCTCCATGCCCAGCTGATTTTTGTATTTTTTTGTAAAGGCAGGGTTTCACCATGTTGGTCAGCCTGATCTTGATCTTGAATACCTGACCTCAAGTGATCTGCCCACCTTGGCCTTTCAAAGTGCTGGGATTACAGGTGTGAGCCACCGCACCTAGCCTGAAGCTAAAATATTGAGACCAGATTGCCTGAGTCATTAAGAACACAGGCTTTGGTTCAGACAGTTTTGGCTGTGAATTCCTTCTCTGCAACTGCTCAAGTGACCTTGTACATGTTACTCTTTTCTTCATTCATTTTCCTTCCTCTAAAATGTGGGGTAATAAGAGTATTAGGTGACATCTTTTTTTCCTCTTTCTTGATACAGGGTGTAACTCCAATCCTCAAGCTAAAAAGCGTGATTATGGCTCACTGCAGCCTCAACCTCCTGGGCTCAGGTGATTCTCCCACCTCAGCCTTCCAAGTAACTGGGACCACCAGTGTGCACCACCACAGCTGGTTAATTTTCTTGTTTTTGTTTGTAGAGACAGGGTTTCCCCATTGTGCCCAGGCTGGTCTCTAACTCCTGACCTCAAGCCATCTGCTCGCCTCCACCTCCCAAAGTGTTAGGGTTACAGGTATTATAAGTAAAATTTTCGGTGCCACAAAAGAAGTAGCACTTGAATATAAATTTCCTCAGGCAGGCAGTTTATAGAAGGGTGCAGCTCACAGATGGCACAATGGCGGGCGCACACCTGGGCAAGGGAGGGGAAGGGGTACTTATGCCTTGCGTAGGTCACCCCTACTGCTGCGTCATTCCCCTATTGTCTAGGGGTAGACCGCACAGTCTAGTCTAATTCCGATTGGCTATTTTAAAGGGAGCAGGGTACAAGCCATAGTGGCAGTCTGGGTAGTTACAGGCAGGTCAGAGTAAGTAGCCAGGGGTTAAAGCAAGTGACCAGAGCAGGTGACCAGAACAGGTGACCAGGATGAGTCAAGACAGCAGGGGACAGGGCGAACAGATGTGAACTACTGATTAGAACTGGTGGAAAATGTTGTTTACTGAAACTACAAGGAAGTTACACTTTAAAATGGAGAATGAAAGAATAAGAGAGCTGAATATACTGACATACTGATTCTCCAAAGAGATACTTGGGGTTCACTATAACACAGGCATGAGCCACTGTGCTTGACCCAGCTGATACATATATTTTTTGATGAGAGCTCAGTATTTCATATAATACATATGGAGTGTTTGTCACAGTGCCTGGCGCATAAGAGGGCCCTGATAAATGATAGAATAAAATTCTACTCTACAGTGAAAGCTGCTGAAAATTGACCATAGCCATCAAGGCTATGTTGGCTCTGTTTAATTGACCACACCTTGAAAGCAACAAGACATTCAAGAGCCAACCCCATGTAACTGGCCATTGTGTCAGTTTGCATTATTTTGGTTATAGGTCAAAGAAAACAATCCAGGTTGGCTTACACAGTAAAGAGAATTGACTGATTCTTGTAAATCATCAAGTGGTACGGCTGGCTTCAGGCAAGGCTTGATCTAGTAGCTGAAATAACTAGGACCTGGTGTTGGTCCCATGTAATGACGAGTTCCTCTGAAAGCTCTATGTGGTGGTTCCATATCAACTCCAAAGTGTCTCTTCAAAGTGAAAAAAACAATGTGGCAACTGTGGGCGCCACATCCCCCACAGGGCAGGGAGTAAGCCTAGGGGATTGAAACACTTGTCTGAGATGCAAAATTTAACAGGAGAGCTGCCAAGGAAACCTCAGATAAATAATATTTTGGCCAGGTGGGATGGCTCAGGCCTGTAATCTCAGCACTTTGGGAAGTTGAGGTGGGTGGATTGCTTGAGGTCAGGAGTTTGACATCAGCCTAATGACATAGCAAGACCCCCATCTCTACAAAATATTTGATTTAAAAAATTAGCTGGGCATGGTGGCACATGTCTGTAGTCCCAGCTACTGGGGAGGCAGAGGTAGGGGAATTGCTTGAGCCCAGGAGCTGGAGGCTGCAGTGAGCTAGGATCATTCCACTCACTGCACTCCAGCCTGGATGACAGAGTGAGCTCTCATCCCTACCCCCCACCCCACCCCCAAAATGAATAAACATAAATTTTAAAAATTAAAAAAGTAAATAAAAAGCATAAATAATATTTTGATTCTATATGTAAAAAACAAAACTGATGCAAAAAATCTGTGATCCTCAAATTGGAAAAGATTTATTGGGAAGGTTTAAGGGGAAGATTTAAAGGAAAGACCAGAGTCAGCTGAAGAGAGATGGCTTTTCCCAGTAGTTTCAGCAAACATCTGTTTGTTTTCCAGGCCTCGACTGAGTAAGGTCCCATCACAGAACCAATTACTGTTGTCAGGGGTAAAGGATATAGTCTGTTGGCGTCAGCTAATAACTGTCCATCCACCGTGGAGCTGAAGGGTAGGGCCTTGGTGTTCTTATCTACATCATGAGAGTAAATTTTAAATTTTGCTTGTAGGGGAAGAATGCCTTTTTCAAATGAGATCTTTTTTTTTTTCCTTCGAGACAAAGTCTCACTCTGTCACCCAGGCTGAAGTGCAGTGGCACAATCTCGGCTCACTGCAACCTCTGCCTCCTGGGTTAAAGTGATTCTTCTGCCTCTCCAGCCTCCTGAGTAGCTGGGATTACAGGTGTGAGCCACCACACCAAACCCAAACAAAATCTTAAAAAGGCTCAAAGTACAATCTGGGAGGCCAAGACAGGCAGATCACAAGGTTAAGAGATCTAGATCATCCTGGCCAACATGGTGAAACCCCGTCTCTACTAAAAATACAAAAATTAGCCCGGCATGGTGGCAGGTGACTGTAATCCCAGCTACTTGGGAGGGTGAGGCAGGAGAATTGCTTGAATGGGGTGGGGAAGGTTGCAGTGAGCTGAGATCATGCCACTGCACTCCAGCCTGGCAACAGAGTGAGACTCAATCTCAAAAAAAAGACTAAAAGTAGACTCTGGTGGTGGAGACTTGGGGGATAGGCATTGAGGTGGAGTTGGGGACCCCCACGTCTGCCAGCTTGGCAATTCATTCACACTGGGGAGCTCCTGTGTGCCTGTGGACACAGTTTGAAAACCACTAAATTAGAAAATGATGAAACTAGGCAGAAGATTTTTTAGGTTCCACAATTTCACGGCTACAATTCTGAACATTCTTTGAAGGAACCCAAGAAGTAAAGAAAGTGGCTGGGTGCACCGGCTCACGCCTATAATCCCAGCACTTTGGGAGGCCAAGGCAGGTGGATATCTTGAGGTCAGGAGTTTGAGACCAGCCTTGCCAACATGGCAAAACCCCATCTCTACTAAAAATGCTGAAGTTAGTCCCGCATGGTGCCTGTAGTCCCAGCTGCTTGGGAGGCTGAGGTGGGGGAATCACCTGAACCCAGGAGGTAGGGGTTGCAGTGAGCTGAGATCAGGTCCCTGCACTCCAGCCTGAGTGACAGAGTGAGACTCTGTCTCCAAAAAAAAGGTAGAGAAACCAAGAACACGACACAAGCTTTCCATTAGCCCAGCATGTTGGTGCATACTTGTATTCCCAGCACTTTGGAAGGCCAGGGTGGCAGAATTGCCTGAGCCCATGAGTTGAAGACTAAGCCTGGACAACTCAGCAAGATCGCCACTCTACAAAGATTTGAAAATTTGCCAGGCATGGTGGTACACACCTACAACTATTTAGGAGGCTGAGGTGGGAGGACTACTTGGGCCCAGGAGTTCCAGGCTGCAGTGAGGTATGATTGCACTCCTGCCCTCCAGCTTGGGCAACAGAGCAAGACTCCATTTCTAAAAACAAACAAAAAATAAAATAAAATGACATGGGCTTTAGTTCTGATACATTTGGCTGTGAACGCTTCTGTTGCATTTCACGCGAACTAGTCCATGTGCCTTTTATTTTTTATTTTTTCAGTTTTGTTTTTTAGTGGCATAAAGTAAATGAAGACAGTAGGGAGAGAATTCAGAAGTCTTGACTAATTTGAGCAAAACTCATGAGGAAATCCCAGGTTACTCAGCCGGAGATGGAGAAATGGCATGAACTTAATCTGCAGAAATTCTTACATCTTGGTAGTTGTTTCTCGCTTTGTTCTCTGAAAGTCTTATTTTTTTCTTTTTGAACATATTTTCATGTTCTTTTTTTTTTTGATACAGACTCATGCTTTGTCGTCCAGGTTGGGGTGCAGTGGCACGATTGGAGCTCACTGCAGCCTTGACCTCCTAGGTTTGGGTGATCCTCCTGTCTCAGCCTCCTGAGTAGCTGCTTATGTTGTTTTAGGGCAATACTTTAGTCCTCTCTGTGAATTCAGAATCCATGACAGAGAACCTCATGTAATGTTCTTACGATAAATGTTAAACGTGATTCATTTGGGGCAGGGGGGAAAATGAACATATTAAGCTGGTCTAAAAATGGGTCTGGTTTCAAGAGCTGTAAGCAGTTGGGAAATAATAAAAATGGAAACCCTTTCTTTTTAGTTCTTAAAAGAAATTCATAATGGGTTCTCCTCATAAACTGCAATTATTTTTAAATAGCACTAATGAATAATTTAAAGACCCACTGGGTTAGGCAATTAGTTTTAAGTGTGGATTAATTGCTTTCTTTATAATATTCCATATTCATTTTTTTCCATGATGTGGACAGATATTTCATCTTCTTTAAAAATATTTTATGTTTTCTAAAATGTTCTGATAGGTGAGAAAGGAAGCTGCTGTAGTCATTACAAAGTGTGAAACACGTGACACTGAGCCTGAGTCTGCCCTTGTTTTTAGGGAATAAACAAAATCACGGAGTTTTCTCCCATTTCCCCTCCCCGACCATTCAGTATGATGCAGTGGGTATTTAACTTTCTTTTTTTTTTTTTTTTTTTGAGATGGAGTCTTGCTCTGGAGACCAGGCTGGAGTGCAGTGTCGCAATCTCAGCTTTCTGCAACCTGTGCCGACCAGGTTCAGGCGATTCTCCTATCTCAGCCTCCCGAGTAGCTGGGACTACAGGTGCACGCCACAACGCCTGGCTAATTTTTGTAATTTTAGTAGAGACTGGTTTCACCATGTTGACCAGGCTGGTTTCTAACTCTTAACCTCATGATCCACCCGCCTTGGCCTCCCAAAGTGCTGGGATTATAGGCATGAGCCACTGCACCCGGCCTATTACACTTGTTTGATTGTGACCAACAGTGAGAAATTGTGACTCAGTAACATATGCACAAATACACAGACACACATTAACATAAAAGTTAATATGGAAGAAAAACGGCAGAATACAACCTTGTTGGCTCTATTTGATGCCTGTTGATATTTTCCACTCTGCTCCACTGAAACTGATTTAGCTGGTAACTTTTGGAGAAAGGAAGTGGATTTCTGGGCTAGTGGGGCCAAGTTCCAGTTCTTGGCCTGGGGGGGTGGATATAAGGATGTTCCCCTTGTAAAAAGTCACCAAGTGGCTCAGGCCGGGCACGGTGGCTCACGCCTATAATCCCAACACTTTGGGAGGCTGAGGCGGGTGGATCACGAGGTCAAGAGATTGAGACCATCCTGGCCAACATGGTGAAACCCCATCTCTACTAAAAATACAAAAATTAGCTGTGCACGGTGGTGCGTGCCTGTGGTCCCAGCTACTCAGGAGGCTGAGGCAGGAGAATTGCTTGAACCTGGGAGGTGGAGGTTGCAGTGAGCCAAAATCACACCACTACACTACAGCCTTGCCAACAGAGTGAGACTCTGTGAAAGAAAGAAAGAAAGAGAGAGAGAGAGGGAGGGGAGAGAGGAAAGAAATAAAAGAAAGAAAGAAGGAAAGAAGAAGAAAGAAAGAAGGAAAGAAAAGAAAGAAAAGGAAAGAAAGGAAAGAAAGAAAGAAGGAAAGAGAAAGAAAGGAAAGAGGAAAGAAAGAAAGGAAAGAAAAAGAAAAGAAAGGAAAGAAAAAGGAAAGAAGGAAGGAAAGAAAGAAAGAAAAACAGAGAGGGAGGGAGGGAGGAAAGAGAGAAGGAAAGAAAGAAAAAGAAAAGAAAGGAAAGAAAGAAAGAAAGAAATGCATTTTAGGGACAGCTTAAGCCCACACAGGTCTTTTTTGGGCTTCCAGAGAGAATCCTGGTTAGTAGTAAGTGCTCTAAGTTTGCCAGCTCTCTATTTCTCCAGATTCTTTTTTTTTTTCATGTCTACAGACTTTGTATTTTTGTTTTGTTCTTGGTTTGTTATTCTAACTGGCGTTAGTAATAATTGGGGATTTGGTTTTATGATCTGACCGTTTGGTGATCTCCCATAGGTGGATAACAGGTCTGTTTTCTGCTGGATGAGACAGAGATTCTGGTTTGATAGTCTTTTTTTATTGTTTGTATGTTTGTCTGTTTGTGATCATGGATCAATTACATGCAAAAGCAAGAATTTCATGTTCCCTAGAAAGACAGCCCTTTGAGATCTAAACCAGTGATTTTTACAAAATGTTTCTGGGATTATTTTTAACTTGAGACTGAAGCTATGAGCTCTCTGTGTCTGGAGGGCTGCGTGTCTGTGATTCAGCAACCCCCTTGATATCTCATTGTACAAATATGATATGTTTTATTACCTCTAGGTTATATTATTAAATATCTCAAAGGAGCAATGATCTGATGAGTTTTCAAAAATTGATACTTATATAAATCTCATATTTCTCAATTTTACAGAAAATAAGGAAATGACCACTTTAAAGTGCAAAGTTTAAAAAAATCCTTCTTACTAAAAATGTTAGCTTAGAAACATCAATATAAGAATCCAAGTTCACATAGTTAGGGTAAATCTTTGGAAAAACTGGCTCAATAATTTTGGTTTCAAACGTAAGTAACAGCTATATGTCTTTCCATTTGAGTTTATTAGTGTGAAGATTTTGGTTTCTTTTCTCATAAATGTCCTATCTTTTTCATATTAGTTTTATATTGGTTCAAATAAACTAACATTCCTACACAGCATTGAGATTATAAAAAATGTAAATTTCAGGCGACATGAATAATTCTGAAAAATGTTTTCTAGCAATATGTATGCCTCGTAGTATGTTAGCTCTGTTAGTAGGTAATTTCCAACACCCTCAGGTGATTTGAAACCTTGAATTAATATTAAATTGAGTTAATTAATTGATAATTATTGATAACTTAGGTAATTTCTGAAAAAGAATGAATAATGAAACATTGATTACCGAACATTATACTTGACTTATTACTTTTATATGCTACAGAGTGGCTGTGTGTTTGGGAACCTGTTACTATTAAGGAAACTTGTTCATTTTACTACATAAGAAGGTGAAAAAAAGTGTGGTGTTACAGAAAATTCTGTTATATGATGCTAGTGAGGCCGTGGGAGAAATACGAATGCTTTTATGCTGTTGGTGGGAGTGTGAATTAGTTCAACCATTGTGGAAGACAGTGTGGCGACTCCTCAAGGACCTAGAACCAGAAATACCATTTGACCCAACAATTCCATTACTGGGTATGTACCCAAAGGATTATGAATCATCCTACTATAAAGACACATGCACACGTATGTTCATGGCAGCACTATTTATAATAGCAAAGGCTTGGAACCAACCCAAATGCCCATCAAGGATAGACTGGATAAAGAAAATGTGGCACATATATACCATGGAATACTATGCAGCTATAAAAAATAATGAGTTCCTGTCCTTTGCAGGGACATGGATAAAGCTGGAAATCATCATTCTCAGCAAACTAACACAGGAACAGAAAACCAGACAATGCATGTTCTCACTCATAAGTGGGGAGCTGAACCATGAGAACACATAGACACAGGGAAGGGAACATCACACACCAGGACCTGCTGGGGAGTAGGGGTAAGAGGAGGGGAGAGCATTAGGACAAATATGCAGGGCTTAAAACCTAGATGACAGTTGATGGGTGCAGCAAGCCACCGTGGCATGTGTATACCTATGTAACACACCTGCGCATTCTGCACATGTATCCCAAACTTAAAGTAAAATGACATTTAAAAAAAAGAAAATTCTGTTATGTATATTCATGAATTTTGAGAATCTGTTACAATGTTTGTGCATGACAGTGAGTTTTCAACTACTTTCTTTCCAGTTTTCTCTGTGAAATAGAAGTGGTTTATTCTGGCTAAAAGTTAGGATTAGTTTTGGGGTGGATGTTCTGCCATTCCCATTCAACATTATCCTGGATGTGCAGGTCAGCCCAGCAAGGCAAAACGCAGCGAAAAGAAATAAAAGTCATGTGGATTAGAAAGAAATGTGTCCCTACTCTCAGGTGATGGGGCTGTCTACCTAGAATATCCCAAAGAGTATACAAAGAGAGTGCTAGAACCAATAAGTCAGGTTAGAAATCATGCAATACATAAGGTTATATATATACATATTAGCAATGAACATTTGGAAATGAAAACTTAAAAACCCAGTACCATTGGCAATGGCACCAAAACCATGAGCTATGTAGGTATAAATCTACCCAATTATTTCCAACATCTGAATGCTGACAACCACACAAAAATTATCAGTCAAATAAAATAAACTCCAAATAAATGGAGATATATTCATGGGTTGGAAGACTCAATATGTCAAGATGCTAATTCTTCTGAAACTGATTTATAAATTCAATGTAATGCCAATCAAATTCCAGTGGGTTTTTTGTGGAAATTGTCACACTGATTCTAAAATTGATATAGAAAAAGGAAATAAGTATAGAGGAGTTAAAACATTTACTCGTCTCCATGTATTCTAACCGTATGCCAACAACGACACAAAAATGATCAGTAAAATAAAATAAGTTCTAAATAAATGGAGATATATTTATGGGTTGGAGAACTCAATATGTCAAGATGTTAATTCTTCCCAACCTGATCTATAAATTCAATGTAATGCCAAAACCCAGTGAGGTTTTTTTGGTAGAAATTGTCACATTTATTCTAAAATTGATATAGATAAAAGAAATAAATATAGAAGAGTTAAAACATTTACTCATAGAAGAAATCAAGTAGGAGGACTTGGCCTACCTGATTTCAACACCTTGTAGGTCTACACTAGTCAAAATAGTGTGGTATTGGCAAAAGAATAGACACGTACATCAATGGAACAAACAGCAGGTCCAGGTATAGATGGACATATATGACTGGCTGATTTTGAAGAAAGATGCAAGGACAATAATGAATTATAGTACTTCCAGTAAATGCTAGAACAGTTGGATGTCCACACGCAAAGAATGAATCACAATTCAACCCTTCTACCGTATACAAAAATAGATTATAAAACTAAATATAAAGACCAAACTACGAAACTTCTAGAAGAAAGCGTAGAATAATTTTGTCATCTTGAGTGAGGCAGTAATTTCTTAGAGTTCATATCCTAGGGGTCTGTGGAAGTTTGAATTTAAGAGTGATGACCTAAAAGGTGTCTGGCAGAGGATATTTCTAAACATCAATGCATTCAACAGGTGACCTGGCTTCTTATAACACCCTATGATCAGATATGGGAGCAAAGAAATGACATAAAGTTGGAACTTCTATTTAAAAGGGAAGCAGAGCATAAAAGTTTGAAAAAGTTGCAGGTTGGCCATGTGGTAGAGAAAGAATACAGGCAGGCTGTGGAGCAACCACTTGCTAGAGAGATTTGTATCACTAAAAAGGAGCCAAGTACTAACATCCAGTGGGAAAAAGGCCCCATAGGCATTTCAGAAATCTTGGAGGGGCCAGGCCTCAGGGATGCTGCTTCCCTGCTCAGCCTCAGGACATTGCTCCAGCATCTTAGCTACTCCAGCTATAGCTGCAGCTCAGAGGGTCCCAGGTACAGCTCAGGCTGCTGCTCCGGAGGGCATAAACCATAAGCCTTGGTGGCTTCCATGTGGTATTAAGCCTATGGGCACATAAAATGCAAGAGTGAAGGAGGCTTGGCAGCTTCCACCTAGATTTCAGGTTTATGGAAAAGCCTAGGTGCTAGGGCAGAAACCTAATGCAGAGGCAGAGTTCTCATAAAGAACCTCTATTAGGGCAGTACCAAGGGAAACTGTGTTATTGGAGCTCCATAGAGAATTCTGCTGTGGCATTGTCTAATGGAGCTGTGGGAAGGGGCTGCTGCCTTCAGACCCAGAATAGTAGACCCACCAGCAGCTTGCACCTTGCAACTGGAAAAGCTGCAGGCACTCAGCTTCAACCCACGAGAGCAACCACAGCAGCCATACTCTGCAAAGCCACAGGAGCAGAGCTGCCCAAGGCCTTGGGAGCCTACTCCTTGTACCACTGCCCTGGAAGTAAGACATGGAGTCAAAGAAGATTATTTTGGAACTTTAAGATTTAACAACTGCCCTCCTGGGTTTCAGACTTGCATGGGGCTTATTACCCCTTTCCTTTTGGCCAGCTTCTTTCTTTTGGAATGGTAATGTTTTACTCAATGCCTGCACTACTATTTGTGTCTTAGGTGTAAATAGCTCATGATAACTTAGGAGTAAATACAGGCTCACAAGGGGAAGGAACTTGCCTTGAGCCTCTGATGATGAGACTTTGGACTTGAGACTTTTGATTTGGGGCTGGGACAAGTTGAGACTTTGGGGAACTATTGAGAAGGGATGATTGTATTTTTTGATAAAAGAAGAACATGAGATGTAAGGGGCCAGGGGCAGAATGATATCGTTTGGGTGTGTATCTCCTCCACATCTTATGATGAAATGTAGTGTCCATTGTTGGAGGTGGGACCTGGTGAGAGGGGTTTGGGTCATGGGGTTGGATCTCTCGTGAATGTCTTGGTGCCGTCTTCATGATAGTGAGTGAGTTCTTGTGAGATCTGGTTTTTTAATGGCACTTCCCCTCTCTCTCTTGTTCCCTCTCTTGCCAAGTGGTACACCAATTGCCCTTCTCTTCTGCCATAATTGTAGCTTCCTGAGGCCCTCACCAGAAGCAGATGGCAGCACCGTGCTTTCTGTATAGACTGCAGGACTGTGAGTCAAATAACCCTCCTTACTTGATAAATTACCCAGTCTCAGGTATTCCTTTATAGTAACACAAGAACAGACCAATACAGGACAGAAAACAGATCAGTGATCGAAAGGGTTGGGAATGGGGTGAAGGGTTGATTTAAAAAAGGGAATTAGGGGAGGGGTCCCCAGCCCTAAGGCTCTGAACTGGTATTGGTCCACAGCCCATTAGGAACTGGGCCAGCTGCACAGCAGGAGGTGAACGGCAAGCGAGAGAGTGAAGGTTCATCTTTATTTACAGCTGTACCTCATCACTCACATTCCTGCCTGAGCTCCACCTCCTGTCATATCAGCGGTGGCATTAGATTCTCAAAGAACCACGAACCCTATTGTGAACTGCACATCCGCGGGATCTAGGTTGCCGGCTCCTTATGAGAATCTAATGCCTGAAGATCTGTCACTGTCTCCCATCATCCCCAGATGGGACCATCTAGTTGAAAGAAAACAAGCTCAGGGCTCCCGCTGATTCTACATGATGATGAGTTGTGTAATTATTTCATTATATGTTACAATGTAATAATAATAGAAATACAGTGCAGAATAAGTGTAATGTAATTGAATCATCCTGAACCCATCCCCCAACTCCTGGTTTCTGGAAAAATTGTCTTCCACAAACTAGTTCCTGGTGCCAAAGAGGTTGGGGACTGCTGAATTAGGGGGATTTTGAAGTTGTAGTATAAAGAATGTTTTATGCCTTCATTGTGGTGGTGGTTACCTGATTGAATGCATGTGCCAAAACTCCAGGACTATATACTAAAAAGGGTGAATTTAACTATATGTAAATTATACCTCAATAAAATAATACTGGTTTTCAAAGATAGATGAGGCACCATCATGATAAAGAAATACAATGACATATGCAAGATAATGGGATTAGGTTTTGTTTTTAAAGAAAAGTAGAATTGATTTGTCCTGAAATGTGTTTGTTCCAGAATACCAGGGCTTGGTGGGTATGTATAACAGGATACAGAGGATTTGAAGGAAATGAAATTTATTCGTTCAGGCTCATAACACCAGAGCCTGAGAAGAATATACAAAATGTGTTAACAATTTGGCAAAGTTTGCTCGATTTGATGGACTTTTTCACAAGATTATATATAAAAAAAAAAAAAGAAAGAAAGCTCATAAAACCTTTTTTGCTCACGAATATTTTAACTCATAACTTGAATCTGGCTTTCTCACTGTTAAAATGATGAATTGTGTTTACAGCTCTTCTTGCCTGGATAGTAGGGTCTGTGTCTCACTAAAATAATTTTCTGATCTTTATGCTGACTTTATCACATCTTTGATTATTTAAAAATAACAACAAAGAACACAAGATCTTCACTGTAAACAAGCCCAGGTTTCTTACATTTATGTTGCTTTTAAAACATTTTATAATATTTTATTGTCACTATGATTAAATACACAACCAAATGGTTTTCCACGGGCATTCATGATTCTCTGTTAATTAAGTGACCAAATCTGATTTAAGAACTCTTTGATTTTGCCCAAGTTTGGATCCTGAATTAAGAAAAATGAAACAACTTTTTCAGAATATTTCATACACCGAAAACCGTATTTTAGATTTTTAAGAGGTCCCCTGAATGTCATAAAGATTTTCTGTTTCACCTTATAAAAACACATATGCCAGAAAAAACTAGCTTTTTTCTTTTGTTTTTCTTCATCTCTCCAAATTAACTCAGCGTTATTATAATAGCTTCATGGGAAAAATTGTCAAAGCAAAAGAGATGTTCAGCTTTTCCTAGGTTAGGCTTCTATAGTTGAAATATTAATTTAAATATTTCAGAAACAGTACAAGTTCCAGAAATGCCTCTGGAGACTGGTCATTACCATACTATCTGCAGGTTAGTATAATAGGTTCTTACCCTCAGGGGGAGCAGTGATCAAACCCTGATGAAGTGGTCACTCACTCTAGTCCAATATACAATTTTCTCCTCCATTCTGATATTATTAATTATTTTACAAATGAACCACAGACATTCAGTTTCATAATAAAATAGGTTTCTGGTTTCTTCTCATGTTTGCCTGAAGGTCCCACAGGCTAGAATTCATCTTCAACAGGAAGGTCAGCCTCAGATCCTCTTGGAAAAGGACAGCACTGTAGGGTAGGAAAAGTAATATATTTCTTTCACCAATCTTATGTTCATGGCTGACACTCCTATAACAAAAGACAGATTAATAAGAGAAAAGCATAACAAATTTATTTAATATGTCTTATGTGACCCGGGAGCCTTCACAAATAAGGACCTATAGACCCAATGAAAACTGTATTTTTTATATTAAGGATGATGGAAGAAGCAGATAACTGTGGAGAAACATGATTAGACAAAAAGGTATATGATTTAATGGTAATAATCTTGGTGGCAGGGGGAAGGGAACTTAGCAAGGCCTGTTTGTTCAGATTCTTTTCTGTGTCACCTTATGCTATCCCAGCCTTCCTGAGTATAGAGTAGGACTCCTCAGGAATAAAGTTCTTAGGACTTACTTTCAGGGCAGGTAGGTCAGAGAATTACTTTTATGGCTTCAGGGAAGAAAGGTGGGAGAAGGTCAGAGAAAGAGAAGGTCAGAGTGATCTTTCCTTTAGCGTACAATACTCAGTACACCAAAGTGCCATATTATAGGGTAATGTTTCCTGTACTCCCATCAGTACCAACTACCCTAAACTATTGCTATGTCTAGGAGTAAACTCTTGGGGCCAGGTGTAGTGCCTGTAATCCCAGCACTTTGGGCGGCCAAGGTGGGCGGATCACCTGCTCAAGACCAGCCTGGCCAACACAGTGAAACCCCATCTCTACAAAAAATAAAAACATTAGCCAGGCAGGCGTTGTGCCACTTGCCCGTAATCACAGCATCTTGGGAGGCTGAGGCAGGAGAATCACTTAAACGCAGGAGGTGGAGGCTGCAGTGAGTCGCGATCATACCAGTGCACTCCGGCCTGGGTGACAAAGTAAGACTGTCTCAAAAAAAAAAAAAAAAAAAAAAAGAGTAAACTCTTGGGTAGAGGCTTCTGAGCTGACAGAGCTTAAACAACTTTCAAATTGCATCAGCAGACAGAGTCAGCATTTCAATAATACTTTTTAGTCTATGTCATGAAATCAGACGGCTCCCCCAAACCCAGCAGAATGAGAATTCGTTATGTAGGACTGAATAGATTGATGAGGGAAAGTTAACTCTGGTTATTTGTTAGGTGTCTTAGTCCATTTGTGTTGCAATAAAAAGATTCCTGAGGCCGGGTAGTTTATAAAGAAAAGAGATTTATTTGACCCACAGTTCTGCAAGCAGTACAAGAAGCATGGTGCCAGCATGTGCTTCTGGTGAGGACTCCAGGAAGTATCCAATCAAGGCAGGAGGCAGAGGGGGGCTGGCATCCCATGGCAAGAGAAAGGAAGAAAGAGAGAGGTGGGGGAAGACGTGCCAGGCTCTTTTCAGCAATCAGCTTTTGAGGGGAGCTAACAGAGTGAGAACTCACTCATTACCTTGAGGATGGCACCGACCCATTCATGAGAGATCTACCCCCAGGACCAAAACGCCACCCATCAGGCACGACCTTCAACACTGGGAATCAAATTTCAACACGGGATTTGAAGGGGATCTTACTGGTGCCCTCAGCAATTAGTGTATAGAAAAAAAATTGTTGACAAGTATTTACTTTTATATTTGCATAAATTGTGAGTAAACATTTTTGAAGACTATACTTTAACAAATAAATATTTGCCTTTTATTTTTGTTAATCTCAGAAATAGAGTAAGGGATCCCAATGTGATCAATGATCTATAGCTGAATTGATGCAATTACAGGCAGAAGTAAAGAATTTTCAGCCAGTTAGCTTTTGCTCGGTTTGGCTGTGTTTGTATGAAATGTATTAAAAAATAACTCACAGACCAACTAGAGATCTGGGCCTCAAAATGAGATCTTTGATGTGGTTTGATACTTAGTCTTCTTTAAGCCTGATGTGGCTTCATTCTGCAATATGCATGCTCTTGTTTCAACTAGAGAGATGAAAACAGTTTTTGAAAGGAAACAAATCTCAGGAACCCCCAGTCACTAAGCCAAGGGAAAAGTCAAGGTGAGAACTACATCAGGCAAACTGCACTCCCATTTTAATTCCTAAATAACATAACTAAAAGGATAGAGATACAAACCTCCCCCCCAATTTGCCCACAAGGAAATTCCTTGGGTCCCTTAAGATCTTTGCCCTGAAACAGTTCTGTTGAATTTCATCCTAGCAATGCAAACTAATAGCTTATCTTCACAGGAGCAGGACAGAAAGCCATCCCTCTGCTTACCTGAGACAAGTGCATGTCTGATTGCTTCTGTCCTGTTGTTTATGTAAAAATGCAGATTCACTGAGTCAGACTAAATGGTGTGTATTCAGTGAAAGGCTGATCAAGGACTCAAAAGAATGCAACCTTTTGTCCCTTATCTACCTATGACCTGGAAGCCCCAATTTGAGTTGTCTCGCCTTACCGTACTGAACTAATACATATGTTACACATATTTATTGATGTCTCAAGTCTCCCTATAATGTATACAAGCCAACTGTACCCCAACCACTTGGGCAAATGTCATCAGGACCTCCTGAGGCTGTGTCTCGGATGTGTCCTTAACTTTGGCAAGGTAAACTTTCTGAATTGGTTGAGACCTGTCTCAGTTATGTTTGGTTCACAGTTTCATTTCAAAAGAACCATAGTAAATCCTTAACATACCTGTTGAATGAGCATTAACACAGAGAATCACTACCCCGTGAAAACCCAGAATCACTGTGCTCCCAGCCTTTTGGATAGGACCCCTGGTTCTTCGTATATTCCTAGTTTAGAATTGAGTTTGTTGGCTGGGCGCATGCCTGTAATCCCAGCACTTTGGGAGGCCGAGGCAGGCAGATCACTTGAGGCCAGGACTTCAAGACCAGCCTGACCAACATAGTGAAACCCCATCTCTACTAAAAAATATAAAAATTAGCTGAGTATGGTGGCATGTGCATGTAGTCCCAGCTACTTTGGAGGCTGAGGAAGGAGAATTCCTTGAACCTGGGAGGCAGAGGTCGCAGTAAGTTGAGATTGCACCATTGCACTCCAGCCTGGGAGACACAGCAAGACTGTTTAAAAAAAAAAAAAAAAAAAAAGAAAGAAAGAACTGAGTTTGTCATACCTCATTGAACCTGGCGTTTTGTTGGCTTAGCTTAGCTTCCACTTGGGTCCATTTCTTTGTCTTGGCTTAGTCTTTGCTTAAGTCCAATTTCCTCTTTTTTTTTTCCTGGGCCAGAGCCTCTATCATGGCCTATCATGACTCATCATTTATGACCAACCAAATGCCTACAAGTCTAGGAAAGCTCAACATGTAACTTGGTTCATTAGGGCCAGGCGGTTAAGGCAGAGTGAGGAGGAGGTAGATGGAATTGTAGCTGACCTCAAATTCTCTTCCAGTTTGAAAAAGATGTGACAAAGTCACCTCATTTGTGACTCGTTACATTCTTAACATAGAAAAATAAAGTGGCAGCTTGACTGTATTGATTCAAGAGTTCTTGAGCTTTTAAAGAAACTTAGGATTAAAATCCAGTACACTTTTTGCAAACAAACAAAATTGTATTTAAATACTTAAAAGTAGGTGTAGCTGGGTTAGGAGCAGACTGGTAGAGTGACCCAGGCAGTAGGGGAGAGTGACTTGGACTAGGCTTGTAGCAGCGAGCATGGTGAAAAATGTCAGAGGCAATACATGTTTTAGAGTCAGTGTTTGTTTTACAAGCTGGGTGTGGTGGCTCTTGCCTGTAAATCCCAGCACTCTGGGAGGCCTTGGTGGGAGGATTGCTTGAGCCCCGGAGTTTGAGAGCAGCCTGAGCAACAAGGTGAGACCCTATCTCTGTAAAAATATAAAATAATTAGGCAGGCATGATGACATATACCTGTAGTCCCAGCTACTCAGGAGGATCACTTGATCCTGGGAGTTCAAGGCTGCAGTGAGCTATGATAACGCCATTGCACTCCAGCCTAGGCAATAGAGTGAGAGCCAGTCTGAAAAAAAAAAAAAAAAAAAAAAGGAAAAGAGTAAAGAGCAGAAATAACTTATTTATGAATTTGAAATGGGGTCTGAAATAGGAGATAACATGTAGGTTTTTGGCCTGAGTAACTGAGGGTGCTATTTATGAACAAGATTTGGAAAGAAGAGAGAAATATGCATAGAGAAGAAGCCAGTCATTCTGTCTGGGATGTGTTGCATTTGAAAAACCTTTGAGTCATTCATGTTTTTACATGAGGACATCTGAAGCTCAGAGGCAGCAAGTTCAAGGCCGGGAAAGAAATTTGAGAGTTGTTAGTTCACTGGAAGTCGTAGGACCAAACACCTGATCCTGATGTAAGAAAAAAGTGCTGATGGGAAAGAGAAGGGCATGAGAACAGGACCTTGGGATTGCCTAATTTTAGGAGTCTAGGGAAGGAGGAGAACATAGCAAAGGAACAGATAGAAGAAAACCAGGAAAATGTGGTGTCCCAAAGCGTAGAGGAGAAGATATTGCAAGGAGTGGTGGTCAGCAATGTTAAATGCTACTGACACATGAAGGGGTGTGATGAAGACAAAATAACTGACCAAACAAAAAATCACTGCTTTGGTCTGACATAGGTCATCAATGACATTGACAGGAATTCTAACAGAGTAAACGTAGGGGGAAATCCTCATTTTTACAGAGTGGCTAATAACGTGGGTTTTGGATTTAGCCAGCCAGTTGACAATAATACTCACCCTTAATTATGACTCAGAATCTACCAGATGTTTTATGAAAACTGTCTCATTTAACCATTCAGACAACTCTGTGAAGTAAGTAGAAGCAGCGCCATCATACCCATTTTACAGATAAAGAGACTGAACTTAAACCACTGAAACAAACTGACTAGTGTCATATGCTATCTGTGGCAGAGCCAAGACTTAAACAGGAGCTATTTGACTTAAGAGCCATACCTTAATCATTCTCAAAGACTGTTTCTATAGAGCATTTAAAGCCTTGCCATCCTATTAACTAGCTGTGAGATTCTGGGTAAGTAACTCAATGTCTCTGAGACTTAGCATGTACCTTTTTCATCATATGGAGACTCTGTGGGTAGAGCGTGTAAATATCAACTGACTTACTGTCTGCAAAGCCCCTAGACACAGAGCCTGACACACATTAAGGGCTCATTCATTATCTGTACAACCCGGTCATTTTACAGAGAAGGAAACCAGGCCCCAGAGAACTCAGGGGACTCAGGGGACTTGTCACAGGCACACAAGGTGTCACAGGGAAGACTGTCCAAATTCCATGACTCCTGGCCCAGAGTATGAAACTCTGAGACCTCTGACCAGCTGTCTTTTTTTGGAAGCCTCCCACCTGGGGACCCAAATCTTCTTTGATGCTGCCCCAATGCGCATCTGAGTCACTCAAAATATTCCCTGCTCTGGCAACAAATAACTCACAATGTCGTTACCTGCCTGATGTCTTTTGAAGCAGCACTGTTCCCAGGAGTGCTCCGTCATTGGAGTGACAGTCCCTCGTGTTGTACAGCTCCCAGAAGCTGACACTCTGTGTTTGTGTTATAAAACGCCCAGGATAGATCACAGGAAGTGCCAGTTCATTCCAGCAACTTTCTGCTATACTTTAGGCTCTCCTGTGAATACATGGGGGAAATGTCTGATAATATTTAATTTTTTTCAGGTTGATAGTTCTCAGCTGTGATTTGGTTATGAAAAAAATTTTTTTAAAGATGGATTTGACTTTGGATGGTTTTGAATCTTGAAGTTTATATGGTGCTTTAGACACAGAATCGTAGACCGTGCTGTGGAAGAGACTAGAGGGAAGGGGTTAGATCAGTGGCCTTTATACTTGAGACTGTTGGGAAATCTAAGGGACTCCTCCAAGATCTCCTGTGAGGCAAGGAAAAGAGTGAGAGATGGTAGGGCAGGGCTCTTGCCTCTTGATACAGTTTGGCTGTGTCATCACCCAAATCTCATCTTGAATTATAGCTCACATAATTCCCACGTGTCATGGGAGGGACCCGGCAGGAAGTAATTGAGTCATGATTTTTCCTGTGCTGTTCTCACGATAGTGAATAAGTCTCATGAGCTCAGATGGTTTTATAAAGGGGAGTTCCCCCTGCACATGCTCTCTTGTCTGCCGCCATGTAAGATGTGACTTTGCACCTAATTCACCTTCAGCCATGATTGTGAGGCCTCCTCAGCCATGTGGAACTGAACTGAGTCCATTAAACTTTTTCCCTTTATCAATTGCCCAGTCTTGGATATGTCTTTATTAGCACCATGAGAACAGACTAATATACCTCCCATCCATCCCTTATCGGACTAGCTCTTTTTTTTTTTTAATCTGCTTTATGCATAGAGTTTGCCATAGTCTTCTTTCAAAGGAAAAAGTTCTGGGCTAAAAAAAAAAGTTTAAAAACCACCGGTCTCATCTAACTTTCTTATCTTACAGATGGGGAAACTGAGCTCCACATAGGGGAAATGATCTATCCAGTGTAAAATAGTAAACCTGTCCCAGAACATAGATGAGAAGAACTCAAGTCCCCAGTACCCCAGTGTGTCTTTATTTTCCTCCACTCAAGAATGCTACACGTTGACTTTAATTCTCGACCTTATTTACAGCACAGAGATCGGTAAACTTTTTCTATAAAGATCTAGGTCATAAATACATTTAGTCTTTCAGGGTGTATAGTTTCTGTTGCAATTATCCACTTCTGGGCTTGTAGTGCAATGCAGCCGTAGACAATATGTAAGCAGGTAAGCATGGCTGTGTTCCAACACAAAAGTATTCACAAAAATAGGCCTCGGGCCAGATTTTATACATGGAGTACAGCTTATTGACCTCTGTTCTAGCATTCCAAAAAAAAAGTGGGTTATGGGTTGGGAGGAAGAGAGCATACTCATACATGTAAAAATGAATTAAATTATTGATTTATTTAGTTGGAAGCTCAGGGTGCTGTTGGAGAGATGGACAACAGACCTGGTTATAAAGCAGTGTGGCTGTGCTATAACACATGGTCACTCAGGAAGGGGAAGACACATTCTGTCTGAGCCTATGAGTGGGACATCTGGGAAAGCTTCACAGAGAGAACTGTGAATTGGCCTTGGGTGAAAGACCATCTCAGGTAGAGGAAACCAGACCCGGCAGAACTCTAGGGGGTTAAGGAGTAGGAAGGGTGAGAGGCTGGGGATAGATTACAAATGGCTTTGAACGTCCTGTTGGGACAACTGAACTTTATTCTGAAGGATGATTGGGATTCCTTCAAGGGATTTTAAGCAGAGGTGTGACAGGAGCATTTCATAGACATTGATGTTGCACCAAGGGGTGAATAGGATGGTTTAGGGAAGGTGACATGTTAGGGAGTGTTTGAAATGATTCAGGTGATAGATGAGGTGTCAAATCAATGTCAGTCAGTGTAGTTCCCATTTCCCTACAGAAAGTCCAATCGGGAGAGTCTCTGTGTATAATGAGTGATGCATGCTTGTTGCTTTAACTTACTGATGATTGTCTCAGAGCCTGGAGATGAATGTAATGCCTGTCTCCCTTTCATTAGCTGTGTGGACTTAGAAACACCACTTCTCCTCTCCGAGCTTTCAGGCCCCTCATCTCTGAGTGGAGATTATGATACCTACTGCCAAAGATTGTTAAGATTAAAGGGGATCACATATTAAAGCTCCACACTCTAAGTCCTATTTTTTTATGTATAAATACATAGCAAAGTGTTTTTCTTTGACTACAAACTGAATTCTCAAAGAGATTAAACCTGAAGAGAGATTTATCCTTACGGCGGTGGGCACTGTTCTTGGAGTTGTAATCCAGTGTGGAAATGGGGGATCATTTAGACATTTCTCATGGATCATCAGGGCAGTCTCAAAGGCCTGAGAATGGATTTTGAGATGTCTCCTGGGCTGGAATTACAATAAAATGTATATTCCTTGTAAATTACTTTGCCCACATGAAAATGTGCTACACACTCCAAGTAGAGATTGGTAGTAACATCAATGGCAAATGAAGCTTGCATTATTTTATTATTTTAGTTTTTTTGAGATAGAATCTTGCTCTGTTGCCCAGGCTGGAGTGCAGTGGCACGATCTTGGCTCACTACAACCTCTGCCTTCCAGGTTCAAGAGATTCTGCTGCCTCAGCCTCCGAGTAGCTGGGATTACAGGTGTGCACCACCACACCTGGCTAATTTTTTTGTATTTTTAGTACAGATAGGGTTTCACCATGTTGGCCGGGCTAGTTTCAAACTCTTGACCTCAGGTGATTCGCCTGCCTTGGCCTTCCAAAGTTCTGGGATTATGGGCGTGAGCCACTGCTCTCTGCTGCATTATTTTAAATTTGATCTGTGTCGTCCTCTTGTGCATTTCTGAAAGAAATGTACTGAAGTCAGGTGACTCCACAGTAGTCTTAAGTGACACTTAGCATGATGGTTCTTCAATAAAGATGTTCTCCTTGAATGTGCAAGAGGCACCCCGAACAACTAGATTCAATTTCATGCTGAAGTGTGTGAGTATTCGTTTCTCCCAATTGTTACCAAGAGTCCAATTTTAATTTGTTTGCTATTTCTGTTAATACCAAGACCTACTTAATATATCCATTGAAAGTCCTTAAGAATATTCACAGGGAACCCTCCTAGAATTGCTACAGAGTTTTTAAATGTTTGTGAATTACCCTGACAGGCTTTTAGTTTCAACTCACATTAAGTAGATTTCATCGTTAACAAGAATATATGCAAATTAAAATGAGGCCATTAACATCTTAAATACAGTGCATTTTTAAAAAGAAAGCAAGTCTGCAAAAAATTGGGAGAGTAAAAATTTTTTTCAAAATGTTTGGAAAAAAAAAGTTGCCAAAAATAGAGAAGAGAAACCAGACGTAACCATGTTATGAAAGACATACTTGGTTTACAGTGAATTACTGAGAATTGTTATTTCAAAGAAAGTAAATTGGACTAGAAATTTGGGGTCTGAGTTCTAGTTCTAGGTCAGTTTTCCATAAATCAGTTTGCTGACATGTGAGTCACAATACGATCCATTTGCCAAATAACAAATTCAAAGTATTTACTAAATTTACAAAACAATAGTATTTATTTTAAGCTGTTGGATAAAATGTTTTTTAACATTATATTTGCCTAAAGGAAGATGGAAATGGAAAATTAATATAGGGAGTTTATTTGGGCCAAGGTTAAGGACTGTAGCCGGGGGACACACTTTCAATTTGCCCAGAGGAGTGTAACGGTGAACAAAAGAGAGACTCAAGTCTTTAGAGATAAAAGGACAATTCAGGAGAGGGGGTGATTACAAAAGCTGTTCAACAGGAATTCTCATTGGTTTACAGAAATAACATTGATTCCTGATGGGGCATGTATTATTGAAGTATAGGGCAAGTTTAATGGTGTCCAGTTTATGACACTGTGTGGCTAGTAGGCCTGAGTTAGAGACCACAGAGCAAATGGCTCCGAGAAGTAATTATTTAGCTCCGGGGGGAATGTGATGTGACAGTGATTGCTGTTATTTTATTTATTTATTTATTTATTTTTGAGATGGAGTCTCGCTCTGTCACCAGGCTGGAGTGCAGTGGTGCGATCTCAGCTCACTGCAACCTCTGCCTTCCAGGTTCAAGCGATTCTCCTGCCTCAGCCTCCCTAGTAGCTGGGACAACAGGGTCCTGCCACCACACCCAGCTAATTTTTGTACTTTTGGTAGAGACAGGGTTTCACTATGTTGGCCAGGATGGTCTCGATCTCTTCACCTTGTGATCTGCCTGCCTTGGCCCCCCAGGGTGGGGGGATTACAGGCATAAGTCACTGCGCCCGGCTGTATTTTTTAGTAGAGACGAGGTTTCCCCATGTTGGTCAGGCTGGTATCAAACTCCTGACCTGAGGTGATCCTGCCCTCCTCAGCCTCCCAAAGTCCTGGGATTACAGGTGCAAGTGAGCCACCATGCCTGATCAAAAGGTTTTTTTCTTCTTTCTTTCTTAAGCTTTAGAAAATATCAGTGACATTTTAGGTGATCAGCGTTCATTTCGCCTTCAGAATAAGATTTTAAAAACAATTCATCTTGCCTTCATCCCACCTCCCCATGGCTGGAGTTTAGTGAGTCAGGATCAAAGAGGGGGTGCTCTGATGGAGAAAGGCAGAGAAAAAGTTCAGCTGAGAACACAGCCTGGCTGCTGATCCAGCAAGGAAGTCACTAAAGAGCAGAAACCATAGAGTAAGCAGAGACAAAATTTCCAAAGAAAACTTGTTCTCTGCACACACGTTTTTTTTTTTTTTTTTTTGAGATAGAGTCTTCCTCTGGTGCTGGAGTTTAGTGGTGCAATCTCAGCTTCCTGCAACCTCCACCTCCTAGGTTAAAGTGATTCTCCTGCCTCAGCCTCCCGAGTAGCTGGGATTACAGGTGTGCTCCATCATGCTTGGAGAATTTTTGTATTTTTAGTAGAGATGGGGTTTCACCGTGTTGACTAGGCTGGTCTTGAACTCCTGGCCTCAAGTGATCCACTCACCTTGACCTCCCAAAGTGCTGGGATTACAGGCATGAGCCACCACACCTGGCTTCTGCACATACATCTGACACCAAATGTGTAGATTTGCCCTCCCATGTCAACTAAGCCTGCAACTCTCCAGACACCAACTGGTATCCTATAATTAATTTAATTCTGACACTAATTACTTTGAGTTAGCGCAGACCCCATAAGTTAAAGGCTCAGTCCCATAAGATTGCCCCTACTTCAGATGCCAATGGCAAGTACTGGGCCTCCAGTCTGACCTGGCTACAAATCGGGGCTCCTACAGCCTTCTCCTTAGTTTTGATACTTTGCTATAAAGGCTCACAGACCTTAAGAAAACACTTTACTTACATTTAATGGTTTCTTATAAAGGATACCAATAGACAGGCAGATACAGAGGTGCACAGAGCAAGGTATGGGGAAGGTTTGCAGAGCTTTGATACCCTCCGGATACACTACCCTCCCAGTATCGAAATGAGTTCACCAGCCCAGAAGCTCTGATTCCTGTTCATTGGGGTTTTTTATGGAAGTTCTGAAACCATCCCCATGTACTTTGAAACATTAATCAGGAAAGAAGACAGGGTAGATAACAAGTAAAAATAAACCAAGCTTGTAGCATCTTTGGCATTCATCATTAGATCACCTTGCTCTCTGACCTGCTTCCTCATATTTACTTGGTGACTATTGCCCCAGAGTCACACAGACTCTGTCATAAGATCATAGTTCCTCTTAACTGCTCTATAGATAACAACTTAAGCATTGTGAAACAACATTACATTTTCCCTTTGAGATACGCTTTCAGGTCTTGCATACTAATGAAACTACTGACATGAGCTGGTCTGAAGGACCCCATGAGGAGCCGACTCACCAAAGAATGCAGTTTCCACTTCCTGATAATTTAATCCCTCTTTCCTTAATCAATGACCCCGACTTTCCAGCCCCTTGCCTGTCATGGTTACCTTAACATTCCCAGCCCAGAACTCCTTGGAGAGATGGATTTGAGGCTTCCTCCCATTTCATCATTTGGCTTCTTTGTGATCATTAAACTCTTTCTCTGCTGCAAACCCTTCTGTCTCAGTGTATTGGTACGTTACTGTGCAGTGGGCATATGAACCTGGTGGTCCTATAACAGTTTCATTATGTGGACATGATTGCTGAAGTCATTGGCCATTGGTGATTGAACTCAATCTCCAGCCACTCTCCACTTCCAATAGCAAGTTATTGATGATTTGGGGGAAAATGGGGGAGTGGGCTAAAGTTCCAGTCTTCTAATCACATAGGAGGTTTCTCTGACAACCAGCTCCCATCATCTAACAGTCACCTCATTAGCATAAACTCAGGTATGATTGATGAGCTTGCTAAGAATAACAAAAGATGCTCCTCCCACCCCATCATTCAGAAAATTCTAAGGGTTTTATAAGATCTGTGCCAAGAACCAGAGACAAAGACCAAATATCTATTTTTTATTATATCATAGTATCACATGCTAAGGCAGGGTAAATGGAGAGGACAGAGGCTGGAGGATAGAATGAGGAACCCAGCACTTTGAGGGTAGAGGAAGATACTGGGGTGGGGGAACAGGCAGACTAATGGTAGAGTGGGTGGGAACTGGGGGCAATGAGAGGGAGACCCAAGGGGTATGCTGAGGATGTGAAGGTATGAAACCATCTTTACAAAGTTATGACAGTAAGGAAAATCTGACACGGCTGACTTCATCTTGTTTCTAGTCTCACAGATTGGCCATCTTTTCTCATTCCTGGGCATGGGCCAAGCTAACTTTGGGGTAAATTTAGTTCATAGTTTATAAAATAGCCATTCCCCAAAACTAAACTGCCCTTGTAAAACTAATGAAAAGCCGCTAAGTCAGGAGGATGAGAATTGCCTAAATTCTCAAAGATGTAAGTACATTTAGATGATTACCAGCCATTATTCCAGAGATCATAAGATATTACAACTTTACCAATTATTCCCGCAGATAACATCACAATTGCAGAAACTAAGATTGACCTTTTGAGATGATTTTTCAGGTTTTTGCATTTCTGATGACTGATGGTTCTGCCTGAACTCACAAACCAGTCCTGTGGCTCCCACTCAGAAGCTGACTCAGTGCAAGAGGACGGTTTTGACTCCCTATGATTTCATCTCTGACCCGACCAATCAGTATGCCCCACTCTCTGGCCCCTTGCCCACTAAACTATTTTTGAAAAACTCTAATCTTCAACTTTTCAAGGCAACTGGTTTGAATAATAATAAAACTCCGGTCTCCTGTTCAGCCAGCTCTGCATGAATTAAACTCTTTCTCTATTGCAATTCTCCTGTCTTGATAAATTGGCTTTATCTGGGCAGCAGGCAAATGACCCCATTGGGTGGTTATAGGTATCTGGCTTGAGTCCAAGCTCCCCGTATTCCTGCCCATTGGTCCAACATGAATTGTGGCAAATGTAATTAAGAGTTTAAATAGCAAGTTATTGATGATTTGGAAAACTCAGAAATTAGTCATTTGGTGACTTGGCATTCAGTAGACTAACGTAAATTGCATTGATTTTCATCAAACTGACTTAGCGAAGTGGCTATTTGTTGAACTGGTGGTTCGGAAACCAGACTTGGTCCCAGGTGAAGAGACCCTAAGATGTAGCTCTAGCCAAGGCATCCTCCACTATGGACCTCCCCAGTGGAGAAGTTGGACCAGGTTGGAAGATCACTGGAAGGCCCTTCTCCAGGGAGGCTCCTTGGGGGTGTTGATGAAGAATCTAAACTCCATGAAATAGTTAAAGAGGCTTATTCTGAGTCAATATGAGTGATCATGGCCCCAGGGAACAGTCTCAAAAGGTCCTGAGAAAGTGTGCTCAAGGCAGTTGGGTTATACTTTTGTTTTATACATTTTAGGGAGACAGAAGTTGTAGAAAAAGACTTAAATCAATACATGGAAGGTTTACATTGGTTCAGGCCTTAACAGGTGAGACATCTTGAAGCAGAGGCTTGCAGGTTATAGATAGATTCAAAGATTTTGTTTGATGAGTTACACTTTATCTAAAGACTTGAAGTCAGTGGAAAGAAATGTTTGCATTAAGATAAGGGAGGTTGTAGAGACCAAGGTTCTTGCTAGGTAGATGAAGCCTCCAGGTAGCAGGCTTCAGAGAGAATGGATGGTAAATGTCTCTTTTTGGACTTAAAAAGGTGTCAGAATCTTAGTTAAGGTCTCCTAGACCCAGGAAAGGGCCGGTTGCATTAATGGAGATTCTCTACAGATGCAAATTTCCCCCACCAAAGACAGCTTTGCATGGCTATTTCACAATATGCCAAAGAAATATATTTCGGGGTAAAATATTTTTATTTCCTTCAGGATCTGCTATGTGACATGTGATGCTATACCAGAATCAGGTTGGAATTTGGTATCTTATTGCCACAGAGTCCATTTTGTCAGTCTTATGATCTCTATTTTAACGTTAATGCTGGACAGTTATACCCAAAGTCCAAAGGGAGGGGGTGTAATGAGTTGTGTCCAATCTTACCCCACGACTGGGGATTCCATTTTTCAGGTTTCTCTGCAGTCCCCTTAGCCCAGAAAATGTCTGTTCAGTCGGCTAGGGGGTGTTTAGAATATTGTTTTTGTTTTACAGACCTTAAGTCAAGTTTAGCCTAAAGCTGCCTCCTTACATATTTGAAGTTTGGCCTAAACAATTCTGCATGCATAGTGAACTATCACCTAAACGAGGGGTGTAAACAGACTGTAACTTACTCTTGTGCCAATCAACTGGCTTTGGCCAATCAAATGCAGCCAGTGGTTCAAACGGTGTTCAAATAAGGCAAACACCAGGCTGTAAGCAATCCAGCTGTTTTTTCTGTACCTCACTTTCCCGTTTTGTCCACAAATCTCTCACTACGTGGCTGCATTAGAGCCTCTCTCAGCCTACTCCAGCTTGAGACGCTGCCTGATTCATGAATCACTCTTTTCTCAACTAAACTCTGTTGCATTTAATCTGGCTAAGGTATTTCTTTCAACACAGAGGAGAGAGAGGCCTAAGCAAAAAAGATTCTGGGCTTTGAACCCTCAAATCCACCAGACCTGCCTCTTTTACCATATGAGGTTTCTTTAAGAAAAAAATTGTTTCTCTGTTAAAACCACAAGAAACACATTTGGAAAACTACTAGAAAGATGAGAATGGCTTCTTTGGAATAATCATAGCAATACTTTTTGAGCCCTTACTATACCAAACGCTGTGGTGAACACTTCAAAGTCATTCCCCTATTTGTTCCTCACTCCTCCTCTTGGAGGAAGGTGACCGTCACCCTTATATTAAAAGTGAGGAAATAGGCTCAGAGTGTCATCAAGCATGATTTGGGCCCAGGATCTCAGACCTGTTTCTAGAAAACAACACATTCCAGAATAGTTCCCTGCAAGCTGCAAATGGCCTGCTGTCTCTCTTTTGATCGCATCCATTTGGAGACTCTGTGGGGGATTTTTAGGCAGCCGTTAGGACCACTGTATGATCTGACTCCAGCCCCTTGTTTAGTAGATGCTCTGAGGCCCCTCCACGTATGCCAGCGGGGCTGTTTTGAGCCTGAATGCATCTCACACCTTGTCATGGCCTTTGCTTTCGTCCCTGCCTGGCCAACCCTCCAAGTCCCAACTTCGATGCCACTCTTTCCACAAAGCCTTCAGTGTCCTCAGAGTGACAACTGTAGCCTAAAAGTTGACATGGAGTATACTTAACATGTTCCTGGCACTGTGCACAAGGCTTGCTTCACAGCTATTGCCTGAGAGTCCTAACATCATTGCCTCTCCTCTTAACTCAGGCATGAGAGGTTAAGTCACTTGCCCTGAGTCACATAGCTGGTGAGTGCAGAGCCTACCCCCCAATGCCTTACTGCTTTCTCACCTGTCTCTGCTGACCTCTCTCCTTCTCTCCCCAGGCCACAGGGACCCCTGCCTCCCTCCAAACTCCTCTGGCTTTTTAAAAAAGCATCTCACATTGGGAGGCTTTGAAATGGAGAGATTATCCTTAACAATGAAGAGGGAATCAGAAGAGGTGTCGAAGAGATGGTGGTTTGAGGACTCGGCTAAACATTACTTGCTTTGAAGAATGAGGAAGGGGCCATGAGGTAAGGAAAGCTGGCTGCTTCTAGAAACTTGAAAAGATAAGAAAAAGGACTCTTCCTGAGAGCTTCCAGAAATCACTGCACCCTGCCAATACCTTGATCTTAGCCTAGTGAGTTGCAAGGCAGACTTTGGATCTATAGAATTGTATGATAAATTGGTATTGTTTTTAAGCCACTAAGTTGGTGGGAATTTGTAACAACAGCAATAGAAAAGCAACACAATTGGCTGGGGATGGTGGCTCATGCCTGTAATCCCAGCACTTTGGGAGGCCAAGGCGGGCAGTTGGCCTGAGGTCAGGAGTTTAAGACCAGCCTGGCCAACATGATGAAACCCTGCCTCTACTAAAAATACAAAAAATTAGCCAGGCTTGGTGGTGAGCACCTGTAATCCCAGCTACTTGGGAGGCTGAGGCAGGAGAATCTCTTGAACCCAGGAGACGGAGGCTGCAGTGAGCCAAGATTGTGCCACTGCACTCCAACTTGGGCGGCAGAGTCTCAAACAAAAACAAACAAAAACCTTAAATATGCTCGATTTGTGAATCTTTTGTCAATTCACATTTTAAAGCTTCCATACTGTTGCTTTTCAGATTCAAAACTATCTCCCGGACTCTGCAAGCCTGGACTTTTCCCTTTTCATGCCTCATACAGGTTGGAAGAACTGCTTTCCAGTTGTTTTCAAACTTTGCTACGAATTTCTTAAGAGGTATGGAAAGTTCAGTGCTGGTTAACTGGTCATTTTGCTTTTGCCTCTGCCAATTCTTTCTAAACGCAATTTTGTGTTTGAACCAACTTTGTTAAAATTGTGAAAGATAGCCATGGTTGCTAAGAGAAGCTGCCAGGGTGTTGCCATGGGAACAATTGTTTTAAAATCAGGAATAACAGGCTCTGACGGTTAAGAGCTAAGGTGGAGAAGGCAGGGGAGAAGCTACCCCTCACTTCTTCCTGGTTAGGGGAAAACAGCCTGGGATTTCCTGCCAATTCCATATATTCAGTAGATGTTGTGTGACTCTGTGAAGGACAATAGTAAATGCATGAGTTCTGGGTTCAAACAGACTCTTGGGTCTGAATTCCTGATTCGCCATGTTGCCATCTGCAAAATGGAACTTCCCTGGGATCCATTGTGTTAATCATGAAATGGGGTTTTCAGTAGTATTTATCTTCGAGAGTTGGTTTAATTACATGGGAGGACATATGCGATTTGTCTAGACAATGCCTGGAGAGTAACGGGAAGGCAATAATTAATAGAGCTATTATACCGAGACGAGAGACGGTCTGTGATTGCAGGACTCTAGATGGTTTTTCCTGAGCCAACTTGGTGAAAGATTTCTAGTCCATCAGCCACCGATACGTGGTCCTGCTGGATGTGACTGGTAGGCAGCTCAGCCCACATATGACTCCTCCTTGAGTCAGCCATACCTGAAATTGTCAATACCTTGCACAACAAGGCAAGTCTGGTGCTTCTGCACTTGGTGATGGTGGCAGTGCCATCACAGTTTTGACGTACTTGCCATTAGTTTCTGCTCTTTTCCTTGAGATCCAATAACAAGCAATCGTGGATTGGCACTGTAAGGGTTATTGCCGAGTTTAAAATGAGGAAACTGAGACCTGTATAAGAAAATGAAAAACCAGTTTATTCAGCTACCGGGCGAGGTTCTATGGTCCGGGAGGGGGCCAGAGAAGTCGCGCCTAACTTTTTAGGGAAAGAGGTTTTGTAGGGAGTGAACGCGTTTGATTGGGAACTGAGGAGACAAAGCATAAGGCACTTGATTGGATATTGGAACACAGGACGTGGACGAGGCAGGCTACCACTAGTGGGCAGGAGGGATTTTTGGTGAGCGGGCCGCCTTGGGGAAAAATGACCTTGATGGGGCAAAGTGCTATTGGGCAAGGGAGTGCTATCGGGCAAGGAAGTGCTATCGGGCAAGGTTTGTCGGGGCTTTTTGAAAATCTTTGGGCGGGGGTTTTCAGCTGCGGGCTAGGTGTCGGGTGTGGAGTTTGCTTCAGGGGTGGGTGTTGGGGAGGCTATGTGGCGGAGTTAAATGTTGATCGCGGAGTGGCGACGTAATTCCCAGACGCTGGGAGGAATGGGCGTATCCGAGCTCCCGGTGAGGCAACCGGCCTTACAGGCACCAGCTGTTAGGGGCACTGGCACTGGTCTGGATGCCGTCTGATGATGCTGGGCAGTAGCTGTTTGCACTCTCTGATTTCACCCATGGGTGACTGGTTAGAAGGCCAAGAGGGCAGAGGTAACAGGGCCATGACTGGGGTGAGCTGGCATGAAGGCCATAAACAGGCACAGGGAATTTGAAGACAGGTGATTTTCAGAGCTGCTACTATAAAGGAAAAAGTTCCCATTGAGTTCAGAGAACCAGACCTACCACGTTGAGCCGGGGAAGTAGCCAAACGTTGGATGGAACTGGGAGGGCTGAGCAGGAGAGAGCCAGGAGGAGGATCAAGTGTCAGCATAAGGACAACCGGAAACAGGGTGGGGTACCAGTGATGGAGAAGGTGGCCCCAGGAGCAGCTCTGCCTTGGTTTGGCAAACCCAAGGGGCAATGGTGAGATGGCATCTGAGCAACTTGGCCTGTAAGCTCAGCCGATTTGAACAACGCAACCTGCTACTACCAGAATCTGCCTTCCGAGAGTTTACAAGATAAGTTTCTGTCTGGGCCCAGAGTTGAGAAATATTACACTGCTCTGGGATAATTGGTCTGTTTCTGTCTGACGCTTGGAGTGGTGGAACTACTCAGGGGATCCTTTTTTTCACTTGGCTACTGAAACCTTAGAGCCAAATATATGGCCCACTCAGAGCACATGCATGGTCTCTGGGGGTCTGTGTGTTTAAGATTCAGTCCTGGATTTATTTTATGTTTTGACTCTGCTTTGTCTTTCTCACCTACACTTGAAAAATGTTGGGTCTTGCTTCTGACATAAAAAGAAAAATGATGTTTTTAAGTGTGATTTTTCTTCGTTTTACAAATAATTTTTAATTTTGATTTTAATTTTTTTGAGACAGGATCTCACTCTGTTGCCCAGGTTGGGGTGCAGTGGCATGATCATAACTCACTGCAGCCTCTACCTCCTGGTCTCAAGCAGTCCTCCCACTCTGGCCTCCCAAAGTGCTGAGATTACAGACATGAGCCACTGCAGCCAACTACAAATAATGTTTTAAATTACAAAATACATAGTATAAGCCATGGTGTAGTAAAATCCACAACCAAATCTATGTACATAGTGTATCTGTAATATACTACAGGATACTATATCTGTAGTATAATCTATGATTAGATCTGTAATCAAGATAGCACAATATGCAAAGTGGAAAATTTAGACAAACACGAGAAAAGCTCAGCTCTAATCCCACTGCAATTAACATTTTGGAACATATGTTCACTTTACAGTCATCACTGTGATGGAAACCAGTTCTCGACCTTCTCACCCAGTGTTCCATGAACTTGCTGGTCCAGATGCTAAGGCTAGAGAAGGATTTCCCTTTGGAAATGTAATTGCATTTGAGAATAATTATAGAGGCCATGCATGTGTACAGACCGCCTCCCCAAACAACAAGGAAATCCAGCAAAACCTGAACTAATACTGGCTTAACAATGGCTTTCTTTTTGGACATGGTGGCTCATGTCTATAATTCCAGTATTTTGGGAAGCTGAGACAAGAGGATCACTTGAGCCCAGGAGTTTGAGACCAGCCTGGGCAACACAGTGAGACCCTTCTCTAAAAAAGTAAAAAATAAACAAAAAACTCAAAAAGTCAAATAATAGTTTCAAATAGCTAAAAAAAAAAAAAAAAATTATACTTTCTTTTTCAATGACTACTAACAGCCATTATTAACTGGTTATTTGCTGTTAGCCTTTCAATGAATTCTGGAATTTTCCAACAAATTTATGTGGATGAATAACTAGGATAGTAGCAAAGGTAAGAAAAAAAACACCAAGGAGAAATTTGACATATAAAGTAGTTGTTGCGTTGAATCTTTTCACACCCTAAAGAGGAAGAGAGGCCAGGTGCAGTGGCTCACGCCTGTAATCCTAACACTTTGGGAGGCCGAGGTGGACAGATTGCCTGAGTTCAGGAGTTCGAGACCAGCCTGGACAACACAGTGAAACCCTGTCTCTACTAAAATACAAAACATTAGCCGGGTGTGGTGGCATGTGCCTGTAGTCGCAGCTACTCAGGAGGCTGAGGCAGGAGAATTGCTTGAACCCAGGAGGCAGAGGTTGCAGTGAGCCAAGATCATGCTACTGTGCTCCAGCCTGGGTGACAGAGTGACTTCACCACAAAAAATAAGCAAACAAACAAATAAATAAAATAAAAGATGAAGGGTACAAAGAAGAACGAATTGTATACTATAGCATTATTGCATTAATTTAAACTTTTATTAGCCTATATTTAGGCAATGCTTTGGAGCCTAAAAAATGTCGGAGGAGGCCGGGCATGTTGGCTCACGCCTATAATCCCAGTGCTTTGGGAGGCCAAGATGGGCGGATCACAAGGTCAGGAGTTCAAGACCAGTGTGGCCAAAATGGTGAAACCCCATCTCTACTACAAATACAAAAATTAGCTGGGCGTGGTACTGTGCGCCTGTAGTCCCAGCTACTCGGGAGGCTGAGGCAGGAGAATCCCTTGAACCTGGGAAGCCGAGGTTGCAGTGAGCAGGGATTGTGCCACTGCACTCCAGCCTGGGGGACAGAGAGAGACTCTGTCTCAAAAAAAAAAAAAAAATGTCGGAGGAATGCTTTTTCTACATTGAAAATAATCAGTAAAGTCACATACCATAGGCCTTAGTTCATCTATTCATTCACTAGGGAGCACCTGATTTGAACAAAGCAACACTCTTCAAGGAACTGGAGATAATTTATTCAAGGTCCTACCTTCAGGGGAGCTTCTATTCTGGTGGGAAGACTCCATGCTGAATTTTAACTTAGTTTTGCCTCTCTGGGAGTTTTGGTAGCACAGAGAGAAAACAAACTAAGTCAATGTAAGAAAGCAGGAGATGGGGAACCCAAATGAGTAGAATTTCTCCAGACAGAGAAGGAGCGGCCAGGACTAGGAAGATAATGAACTGCAAACAGCACAAAGATCACAGCTGGTAATCTCACCATTGGCCTGATCAACTCTGAGTGTGGCTGGAGGGGGTGAAAAAGTCAGAGGGAACAGCAGCTTCCTGCTGTCTGTAGTCTCTGGGACAGCTCATCTCCCAGTTTCCACATGTTCATATCTAGTTTCCCGTTATTTAATTCCCACAATGGCCCTGCCTCGCATGGGCTGTTTTCTGGACTGCATGCAGCGGAGAGATCGCGGAAGGAATTCAGTAGTTGGTAAGTACCCAATAAATGTCAGCTATTTTTATTATCAATGTAGCTGGCTGCTCTATTTCTATTAAGTTACAGTCACTTGAATGTGTGTGTCAGTTAGAGAGTGGGCATGGAAGCTTAACAGCGAAAGAGAAGCCGATCCACACTGGATGGCATATTTTAACTGTAATCCCCATGAAAATTTCTCTGTGGCATTGACAAGTGAACATCTTTCTTCATGACAACTCGTCTTGAGAGAATTGTAGCTTCTGTCTTGCTGGGCTCAGAGTCCCCCTCCTAGGACTCAGCTCCCAGGGGAACAAGAGGACAATGCAGAGAAGTGAACCCAGCTGCCATGTTTCTCCAGGGTCCAGGTGGCTGTCCTGCCTCTGCATCCTCCTCAACAGGGGATCATGTGGCTTCACCTTCCCCAAACCCTCCAGCAAAGAGTATATCCCGGCTAGACATGGTGGCTCACGCCTATAATCCCAGCAACCTGGCAGAGGTTGGTGTATTATGAGGTCAGGAGTTTGAGCTGGTGAATATGGTGAAACCCCATCTCTACTAAAATTCCAAAAATTAGCCGGGCTTGATGGTGCATGCCTGTAATCCCAGTTACTCAGGAGGCTGAGGCAGGAGAATCACTTGAACCACGGAGGTGGAGGTCACAGTGAGCTGAGATCATGCCACTGCACTCTAGCCCGGCCGACAGAGGGAGACTCCATCTCAAAAAAAAAAAAAAAAAAAAAAAAAAAGAGTATATCCTATCCAAAGGTGAGCACATGAATGCGGAATCATTTGGCTAGAAAGCCATCCCTTCCATTTTTGCCTTTTGTGGGGGATTGCTGATGCATCTGGAATTCATGCATGACAAACGCACCAGGCCACGATGCGTAAAACCCATAACATTTATGTTTTGAAATGTCAGACCTTTGAGTTTAAAAACAGACTTTAAAGAGCTTGAGAACCTGGCAGTTAATCAGTACTCTCTGCTCAGAATGAAAGCAGAATGGGTTGGTGTGTCTCAACACAGAGATGGATATGGCTGGATCTAATTACTTTTTCTCTGTGGTGCTCAAACACCCATTCGTTTGATGCTTCTCCCCTCTATTTTGTTATTTATTGCTTGGCATTTGGTAGGCATAGCCCAGTATTGCAGGGGGTTTGCAAATCATTTTTTAAAAATTGGCGCTGCTGGCTGGGCACAGTGCTTCATGCCTGTAGTCCCAGCACTTTGGGAGGCCGAGGCAGGTGGATCACAAGGTCAGGAGTTCGAGACCAGCCTGGCCAACATGATGAAACCCCATCTCTACTAAAAATACAAAAATTAGCTGGGCGTGGTGGTGGGTATCTGTAATCCCAGCTACTCGGGAGGGTGGAGAATTGTTTGAACCGTGACCTGGGAGGTGGAGGTTGCAGTGAGCTGAGATTGCACCACTGCATTCCAGCCTGGGCTACAGAGCAAGACTCCATCTAAAGAAAAAGAACTTGGTGCTGCCGTCGTATGCAGAACAAAATCCGCTGTAGTTTTGATCACAATGAGATTGGGTTCTCATCTTACAATCACTGATCAACTCATAGCCAGGGATTGGATTCTTTTGCTTGGTCACCCGGTTTCTGTCTTAGCAAAATGCAGGAGTCTCTGCCTTGGTTCCTTTAATTAACGTCTAAGATTCACCCCGCATATTTGTCCCCTTGGAACTCCACATATTTGTCCCCTTCCACGGAAATTCTCTCCTGACTTTATTCCTCAGACTTTTTTATTACATAGTCAGGATGCATGCATTGAGTTCTTATTCTGTGCTAGACACTGAAGGTATGGAGAGAAACAGGCCACCACTGCTAACCTTTGGGAGCTCACACTGGGGCTTCGAAGAAGTCTGAGCTGCATGGAGACACAGATGGAGGAAGGCCGTCGGCAGCAGGCGGCCAACATGGCTTGGGCAGTAGGAGAGGCTGATGGGGAGGCTCTGGGGTATTTTCTTTTTTGGAAATTGACCACTTTCTGATTTAGAATCTAGACAATGTTGGTCAGGTGCAGTGTCTTTCGCCTATAATCCTGGCACCTTGGGAGGTCAAAGTGGGAGGATGGATTGAGGCCAGGAGTTTGAGACCACTTGTGCAACATAATAAGACTCCATCTCTACAGAAAACAAACAAAAAATTAGCTGGGTGTGCTCATGTGCACCTCTAGTCCCAGCTGCTTAGGAGGCCAAGGTAGGGGATACTTTGAGGCCAGGAGATTGAGGCTGCAGTGAGCTATGATGGCACCACTGCACTCCAGCCTAGGTGACAGAGTAAGACCCTGTCTCAAAAAAAAAAAAAAAAAAAAAGAAAGAAAGAAAGAAAAAAGGAAAGAAAGAAGAAAAAAGAAAAAGGAATTCAGAGAATGTAATTTAAGGCAATTGAAATTCTATTTCTTTCTACACATGAGATCAGAAAAGAGTTAAAAACACACTGTGCCAATCTGGCAGAGTAAAAATAACTTTGAAATTTGGGGATATCAGAACCCCTCTGTAAAATGGGGATTTTCAGGATCAGGCTTGACACCATGTGTATAAAGATCACATTTAGAAAAGCCTTGTCTTATGAACCAATTAGGTAAGACGTCTTGTACGTATATGTATTATTCATTTTCTAATATTTGAAGATGTTGAGATTAATAACATACATTTTTATTTTAAGGAATTGACTCATTGATTGTATCTTTTCATAGTAGTTGTTATTCACTTCCTCCAAAAATGGATTGAAAAGTGTAATTGCTACTATTTTGGGGGGAGAAGGTCTTTAGGATTCATTTGATGATGGAAAGGTGTACTGGTCCATTTTCACACTGGTGATAAAGACATAATGAAGACTGGATAATTAATAAAGAAAAACAGGTTTAATGGACTCACAGTTCCACATGGCTGGGGAGGCCCCACACTCATGGTGGAAGGCAAAAGGCACATCTTACATGGCAGCAGGCAAGAGAGAATGAGAGCCAAGCAAAAGGGGAAAGTCCTTATGAAACCATTAGATCTCAGGAGACTTATTCACTACCAAGAACTGTATGGGGGGAAACTGCTCCTATGATTCAATTACCTCCCACTGGGTCCCTCCCACAACATATGGGAATTATGAGGGCTACAATTCAAGATAAAATTTGGAGGGGGACACAGCCAAACCATATCAGAATGGCACACCATACTCTGAAATGCAGGGAGATGTTGAAGATACACTGAGAGAGACTGACTTTAAAGAATAAAGCCAGTCTGTTTTCTGCTCTGCATGGTCCAGGAGCCTATAAATGATACACTTCTCTGAGAGTTCCTTCAACTTGGAAAATAACCAAGAAATGTCTGCCCAGCCATGGTAATCCACATTGTGCTTTTGAATCCTGCTGCTCTAACTGGAAGGAACTAAGGTAGAGGGAAATTGGCTTTTCTCTGATCCCATCTGTCAGGTCTGCCTTTGTTTTGACATGGGGTGAGAACTGGCTCAGCCAGGATGCCTCTCAAAAGCAGCCTGAGATGAGAAAGACCCTGGCCAATAGTCCCAGTTAGAAGCATACAGATAGCTGGCCCATTTTCTTATTTTGCTATTTCCTACTTCTCATTTTAGACTGTCGCTACAGATGAGGATTTTCAAAGCATTCCTTGCCTGATTCTTGACGAGTCCTGATGCTGGTGATCTTGATCTCTAAAACCAGTGCTGACTCTTTCATCCCAGGGTGACAGACTGGGCCTTCTGCCTGCTTATGGATTTCTGGCACTGGCCTGAATATTTTTGGTTTCATGTCTTTTCAGCCCAAACCACACGAGGTCCAGTATCCACCGTCATTATCTGGAATCTTAAAGAATTCATCCTCTAGCAGAGAGGGAGCTGTTGTGCATTAGACCATGATATTCATCTCCCAAGACATAAATTCTCTCTGTTCTCTGTTATCTTGGATGGCAACCTATGGCATGTTCTTCAGTCTCTCTGGATCTCAGCATCCTAATCTGTAAATGATACTGTATCAGTTCAGGTCCTCTGGGAAGCAGGTGCCAAGATGTAGTTAGAAATGCAAGTGCTTTGGGCCGGGTGCAGTGGCTCAGGCCTGTAATCCTAGCACTTTGAGAGGCCGAGGCAGGTGGATCACTTGAGGTCAGTTCGAGACCAGCCTGGCCAACATGGAGGAACGCCATCTCTACTAAAAATACAAAAATTATCCAGGTGTGGTGGCACACATCTGTAATCCCAGCTACTTGGGAGGCTGAGGCATGAGAATCGCTTGAACATGGGAGGCAGAGGTTGCAGTGAGCCAAAATCACGCCACTGCACTCCAAGCCTGGACAACAAAGTGAGACTCTGTCTCAAAATGAAAAAAGAAAGAAAGAAAAGAAAGGCAAGAGCTTTACCTGTAAAAGGTAAACAGGAGAAGGAGGCAGTGAAGTCTTCAGACCATTTTGCTATGGGCTGTTAAAGAAAAATTATTCAGTGATACTTGTTAAAGAATAATAAGAAAGACTTTATTCAGGACCATCGCAGTAGGGCTGGACCCCCACCTGTTTCATGGCCTTCATTCAACACTGAACAATTGGCACCGTGATGTCCCCTGCAAAGAAGGCCATTGCAACAGGGACTTGCAGTGAAAGGGAGAGACTGGCTCAGTTCCAAATCCGGTAGGAACAAGCGGCATATATAGCCACAGAGCAGAGTGTGAGTTAGTAGATAGAAACTCACTGAGAGAAAACATCAGGGGGAAGGGGAGTTTGGCTCAACTGATGTAATAGGATTTTTGCTGAAGATAGGCAAACTACAAGGAATTTAAACTTTAAATGGAGAATGAAAGAATGAGAGCTGAGCATACTGACTTACTGATGCTTTGAAGAGAAACTTGGAATTCACTCTAACAATATTTCTTCCCATCATGGCACTTTGATCTGGCTGAAGATGGGGGGGTGGCATACGCAAGGTTCAGTGGCTGAAGAAATTACAGTGCACTTACAGACATGCTAATGATCCACAGTGGATGGAGCACAGGCTTGGAAAGACGCGTGTGCCCAGGGTGAGCAGAGCCAGGAGGTCTTTGCACAGCCAGTGAGGATCCTGGGCTCAGTGCTGGGAAGAGAAGGAAGCTCTGCAGGGCTTTAAGCAGGCAGTGACACCATCAGCTTTGCTTGTAGAAAGATCACTGGCAGAAGCACAGAGAGGTCAAGAGTTGGGGTGGAAAACTGTGAAAGGGCTTTAGAAATAATCCAGGTGAGAGACTGATGGTGACCTCAGTTAAGGTGGTGTCACTGGCCAGGGAGGCGAGTTCACTGCTTTGAGAGCAAAGAAGTAAAATACGGTAGGAACAAGTGTGAACCACAGCTGTGGGCAAAGCCAGCAAGGAAAGAGGCTTAGCTTCCGAGGCAAGACCCGCAAAGACCCGTGTGACAGAATCTCTTAAAACATTTTCTTTTCAAATATTTAATTGACAAAGATCGAATTGAAGGAGCAATGAGAATTTCATCCCCAAATATGGCTCCCTGGTATAATGAATATTTTGAAAAACGCTTCGA